>JANAVB010005796.1:11508043-12256256 GCA_029216955.1 Iris pallida | reverse complement strand
CATTGTGCAAGTGGATCACCTTGGGGAGCCCCGATGCTTCTTGTGAAAAGAAGAATGGTATGTCCAGATTATGTGTTGACTATCGTACCTTGAACTCAGTGACAATCAAGAACAGATATCCTCTCCCAGGATAGATGACTTGTTTGATCAACTCAGAGGAGCGACAGTATTCTCGAAGATTGATTTGCGGTCAAGGTACCACCAAATCAGAGTCAGAGAGCAGGACATCCCGAAGACAGCCTTCAGATCCAGATATGGGCATTGGGAGTTCCTTGTTATGCCCTTTGGAGCGACCAGTACGCCGGCTATATTCATGGACCTCATAAATCGTATCTTCATGCCTTATTTGGATCAGTTCGTGATCTTGTTCATAGACAATATCCTGGTCTACAGCAAGAGTGAAGCAGAGCATGAGCAGCATCTCAAAGTTGTCCTCCAGATTCTTCGAGAGCACCAGTTGTATGCCAAGTTCAGTAAATGTGAGTTCTGGCTCGATCACATTTCATACTTGGGTCATATCATTACCAAGGGTGGAGTGGAAGTGGATCCCCAGAAGATAGTGGCTATCGAAACCTGGCCAGTGTCCCGCACAGTTGCAGAAGTTCACAGTTTTCTTGGATTAGCCGGCTATTACCGAAGATTCGTTTCGAACTTTACTCGGATTTCAGCGCCATTAACACAGTTGACCCGCAAGGATGTGTAGTTTGCTTGGACAATAGAGTGTCAGGAATCTTTTGAGAAGCTGAAGCGATGCTTGATGACGGCACCCGTTCTCACACTTCCAGATGGGACCGGAGGATTTTCAGTGTACTGTGACGCTTCAGGAAAGGGTTTAGGATATGTTTTGATGCAGCATGGAAAGGTAGTAGCTTATGCATCACGTCAACTTCGTGATCATGAGAGGAATTACCCAATCCATGACTTGGAATTGGAAGCTGTAGTGTTTGCACTTAAGTTGTGGAGACACTACCTGTATGGAGATAGGGTGGATATTTTCACCGAACACAAGAGCCTGAAGTATGTGTTCACTCAGAAGGACCTTAATATGCATCAGAGAAGGTGGCTAGAGCTACTTGTAGATTATGATGTCAACCTGCAGTATCATCCTGGGAAGGCCAACGTTGTTGCAGATGCGTTGAGCAGGAGAGCCAGAGTTTATCTTCTGACAGCGCAACCAGAGTTGTTAGCAGATCTTCAGAAGATGGATATAGAAGTTGTCCTTTCTACCAATGTGGCATTGATGGCCAGCATACAAGTACAGTCCAGTATAGTTGAGAGGATCAAGATAGCTCAGTCCTCCGATTCTAAGCTTCAGCGGCTTAGAGCAGAATGTGAAACAGGATGACGACCAGAATTATGCATTCACGAAGACGGTATACTTCGACATGGTAAGCGTCTTTGTATACCCAGTGGAGATATTAGACAGGAGGTGATGGCGGAGGCTCACAGTTCTCAGTATTCGATTCATTCGGTGGCACGAAGATGTACCGAGATATCCGTCAGCACTTTTGGTGGAATGGCATGAAGAGAGAGATAGCTCGGTTTGTCTCTCGGTGTTTGGTTTGCCAACAAGTCAAAGATGAACACCAGAGGCCAGCTGGACTTCTTCAGCCCTTACCGATTCCAGAATGGAAGTGGGAACATATAACCATGGATTTTGTGACTGGATTACCTAGATCTCCAGCAGGTAGAGATACTATTTGGGTTATAGTTGACAGGCTCACGAAGGTGGCTCACTTTCTTCAATTCAGAGTGGGTCAATCGACAACTCAGCTAGCAGAGATGTATTTCGGCCGATTGTCAGATTCCACGGTATACCAGTCAGTATCACCTCGGATCGGGATTCGAGATTTACGTCGCACTTTTGGCGTAGCTTACAAGAGAGTTTGGGAACTCACCTCCAGTTCAGCTCAGCTTATCACCCGCAGACAGATGGTCAGTCGGAGCGCACGATCCAGACTCTTGAGGATATGTTGAGATCTTGTACACTCGACTTTGGTGGTTCGTAGGAAGATCACCTAAATCTGGTGGAGTTTTCGTACAATAACAGTTTCCAAGCTAGTATCCAGATGGCACCGTTCGAGGCACTGTTTGGTAGGAAGTACAGATCTCCACTAGCATGGGACGATGTGGGAGAGAGGCAGATGCTTGGTCCAGAGATGATCGCTCAGACCGTTGAAGTGGTCAGAAGAGTCAGAGATCATCTTCGAGTTGCCCAAGATCGCCAGCGTCATTGGGCCGATTCTCATCGACGTCCTCTTGAGTTTTCTGTCGGCGACCATATATTCCTGAGGATTTTCCCTAACCGCAGCGTCATTCGTTTCGTCGTACGGGGAAAGCTTAGTCCTAGGAATATAGGGCCGTTCGATATTCTTGAGCGAGTAGGAGACGTATGCTATCGTCTCGCTCTTCCGCCATCTCTGAGTGAGGTACATGACGTGTTCCACGTATCCCAACTACGACGGTATATCTCGGACCCGAGCCACATCCTGGATCATTCGGAATTGGTTGTTGGTACCAATCTTTCGTATGAGGAGAGGCCCGTATCCATATTGGACTAAAGAGAGAAGATACTCAAGAACAAGACTATCAAGTTAGTCCGTGTTGCTTGGGGTCATCACTCTTTGGGAGAGTCAACGGGAGCGTGAGGATGATATCCGATCGCGATATTCCGACCTGTTTGACTCATGAGGTATAAGATCCTTCTTATGCCTCATTTCTTCGATTCATTGCTTGCATGAATGATTGTTTGATTGCTTAACTAGTATAGCTTGCCTGTGAGTAGTATAGCTTGTCCTTGCATCTCTAGCCACTTGATTAAATTTCGAGGACAGAATTCTTTTAAGGTGGGTAGAGTTGTAATGACCATTGTTCGTATCACGTATCTCGGTATACGTGTACGTATTTAGACCCATAATTGCATGTTTCCTTGGTTGGTTCGGCCCAACTTGACTTGGTTAGGCTTGGTTTGCATGGTTCGGTTTTATGTGAACCACTCCCACCTACCACCCTCTTCATTAAATATCCCACTAACCTTTCTCTCTCTTCATTACTTCTTCTCCACCATTGCTTCTTCAACCACCAGAGAGAGAAAGAGAGAGGGAGAGCTTAGGCAAGTACATCTTGCTTCATGGAGGAAGTCCATTTTTATTGTTCCATTGTCTTCCTCATGAGTTTTTAACCCACTTTAGTACTTGACATTTTTCATTTCCATGGTTAAATTCTTGTAGATCTAGCTTTGTGGTATTTTCGGTTTCTAAAATTTTGGATCTATCAAACTTGCATATTTTCTAGTTGAGGACCCCATGATTGCAAAAAATTTTGTTTGGTCCAAATTCGACCTATGGAATTTTGTTGAGCCGCATGGGCATTTCAGCACTCAGCCGCATGGCCATTTCACCTTTTAAAATCTTGGCAGCATGCAAATGCAAAAGCCAGCCGCATAAGCATTCAGGAGTGCATTAATGCATTACTCTAATAAGTGAGCCGCATATAACTTAGGAATATTTAGTTAGTGCATTTCTTTAACATATTTTAATGCATGCTTTTAGTTAATGCATATTAATGCATGTTTTTAATAAATTAATGCATGAGCTTTTGTATGTATTTAGCATGCAAGCTCATGTAAGGAGCCGCATATGCTTCCTTAGGAATGCATGAGCTTTTGTATGCATTTAGCATGCAAGCACACGTAATGAGCTGCATAGGCTTTAAAGAAAGCATTTAATGCACTTTTTCTTATAATGCATTTTTCCATGCATTCTTTCTTAATGCATTTTTCCATGCATTTTCCTAAGGATTGCTGAGCTAGCCGCATGGGTTCTGGAGGCTTATTCCTAAAGGCATTACTTAATGCAATATTAATCCATTCTTAATGCTTTTGTCCTTATTTGCTTTATGCTTTGGTTAAAGCATTTTTGTCCTTATATGCTTTGGTTAAAGCATCCTGGAGAGGGCTAGCCGCATAGCTTCCTAAGGCTTAAATTAATACATTACTTTAATGTTTTATGCATTTAAGACCCTAATATTTCATATATTGTATGCTTTATGCACTTAAGGCCTTAATAGTTGTATTCATGCTTTAATACACCTTCTTGGAAGGCCAGCCGCATATGCTTTAATGCATTTACTTTAATGCATTTGCTTTAATGCATTTTTCCCTAGCACAGCCGCATAGCATTTGCTTTGGTGCATTCCATTTGCTTTAATGCATTTCCTTTGCTTTAATGCATTTGGCTTAGGAATTCTCTAATACAACCCTTAATACATTTCTTAATGCACTTCTCAGCAGCTAGCCGCATATGGCCTGAGGAATCCGTCAGCCGCATACCAATAGCGAGCCGTATTAATTTACATATTTATATTTTGCTAGCCGCATGAACGTATTTAATGGCTTAGCCGCATGAGCTAGTGATTGTTGGCCGCATAGAAATTTTCGACCCGCATAAGTCCCCCACAGCCCTTGCCCCTTTTAATATTTAATTATTATATGTGTACTTGTGCTAAAATTAATTATTCCTGGACAAGATGGTGACCCGTTGTGGTGCACTTTTGACATGACATGATAGTTGCCCGAGCGGCGCACTCCTGACGGTGAACATGACATGACAAGATTGGATGGCCTGGACACCGTAGATGATTGTATTTGTACAATTGAACCGATAATATTTGCATCATGTCTAGGACAGGGATCCCTGAGTACCACGGTCAGGGGTACCTGCTGTAAATGGTTAAGGCTAAAACTAGATTAATTCAGTAGTCATGAGAGATTTTCCCAACTACAGGCAATCCCGTTATCCCGGCCACTATTTTGGGACTTGCAGCGTGTCGACGAGTAGGGCACAAGTCCAAACTCACTGATATATGGAAAGAACGATGTACTGCTTAATGAACCCAAGTCGCCTGGATAACTTGGATTAATTGCAGGGCTTGTGGCTGGAGGAACATCTCACTGCATGAATGTGAAAACCCTAGTTAGCTAATGTAGAAAGCCATAGTCACTGATTGGCTGGGAGCGATTGTATGGTGTGGTTTCAATGCTCGATTATTGCAAGCTGGATCACATGATTGTCACTCTTAACAATAAAGATCAGAGGCTAAGTTCGGTTCAGGCGAAGGGTTACAACCCCAATCCTTGTTTGGTTTAAGGGTTGTAACCTGGCTCCCGGAGCAGTTCTAAGTCCTCTCTTCGTTTATTGTATTATTGCACCCCAAGTCATGCTTGTAAAGTTTTACCTTATCAACAAGATTCGGAGACGGAGTTCTATTCAAGTGAAGGGTTACAACCCCGGTCCTTGTTTGGTTTAAGGGTTGTGACCCGGCTACTTGAATGGTTCCCTCGTGCTCCATTTTGATGGTTGTTATTCTTTTACTTCAAGTTCTTTTAACTGCTTTAATATCTTTTTGATGTGCTGGTTTTAGTTCTTAAGTGGAGCCTCCTTTGTGGCACTTGCTCTTTCTGGGATCTGATCCAGCTGGTTTTGTGTGGCCAGATTTTGGAGCAGCTTCAGAGGATCTACCTACCTTCCAGCCCGATTGTGACCATCAGGCGTGACCAGGGCAACGAGTGGATTTATTTTGCTCTCCCACTCTATTGTAAAATTTTATTTTGAGGCGTTTAGCCGGCGAGCACCTGTTAGCTCGTATTGTATACCCTATTATTGTCTGCCTACGGGCTGTAGCATGATTGACAGATCCTAGGGTTGATCATGTATGACTAAACTTGCTAGTCCTCACATTTTGTAACGACTAGCTTCATGATCAGCTGGATATGTAATATTTGGGACGCCTTACTATTGTATATTTGGTGATCTTACATCTTGTAACTTTACTCGCTTGCTTGAGATTGAGACAATTAGGCTTATTATTGACCATAGGAGACTGATGGATTGTAGTTAAACCCTCATGTATCTAGACAGCCGTGACCGTATAGTGGGGTGGATTCCATTTCATTATACGTAGCTGGCTATGTATGCCCCCGCTCTCCAGTATTCTGGTTCTGGGGCGTTACATATTACAAGTTCACTCTGCTCTCTCTCATCTCTCAATACATGTCTTGGACCAGCGGATGCTTCGGAAGGCGACGTCATACATTATATTCCGTATAAGTCTTGAATCCATTCGGCCGCACGTTTCGAACTGCCAAGGAACTCCGTGCCTCGACGCATCCAAGCGAGCTCCGCGCCACGAGCTTCTACCTGTGCCTGCACATGTAAACAAAGTGGGTGTCAGTACTCAACTGTGCTGGAGGAATGAGCTCCTCGCCCACCCATAAAAAACCGACATGTCGATGGTACTTTTGTACAACATATCCCTTTTTACGATTGTCTTTCTATTCTTGTCTTAGGATCCATTATGCTAGGATAGACTGCCATGTTGGCAGAGTTGCCTTTAGTATTCCCGGAGAGCCAGAGTTTTTATTTTCCAGAGACACAGTAGAGCCATCTCCTCCAGTATTACGGATGGCAGTAGCAGCAGTGCAGTTGCCCCGGATAGTTGAAGAGTTTCCAGATGTCTTCCCAGAGGAACTTCCAGGGATGCCACCAGAGCGGAAGATCAAGTTCACCATTGACTTGATTCCTGGGACAGCACCAGTATCAGAGCGAGTCTACAGAATAGCGCCTTCAGAGTTGGAGATTTTGTACAAAATGATTGAAGAACTTAGAACCAAGGGATTCATTCGTGCTAGTGGATCGCCTTGGGGAGCCCCGATGCTTCTTGTGAAAAAGAAGGATGGTACGTCCAGGTTATGTGTTGATTACCGTACCTTGAACTCAGTGACAATCAAGAACAGATACCCTCTTCCAAGGATAGATGACTTGTTTGATCAACTCAAAGGGGCTTCAGTTTTCTTGAAGATAGACTTGCGGTCAGGATACCACCAGATCAGAGTCAGAGAGCAGGACATCCCGAAGACGACGTTCAGATCGAGGTACGGGCATTGGGAGTTTCTAGTTATGCCCTTTGGAGCGACCAATGCACCGGCAGTGTTCATGGACCTCATGAACCGTATTTTCATGCCTTACTTGGATCAGTTTGTGATAGTATTCCTTGATGACATCCTGGTCTACAGCAAGAGTGAAGCAGAGCACGAGCAGCATCTCAGAGTTGTCCTCCAGATTCTCAGAGAGCACCAGTTGTACGCCAAGTTCAGTAAATACGAGTTCTGGCTCGATCGTATTTCTTACTTGGGTCACATCATTACCAGAGGAGGAGTGGAAGTGGATCCCCAGAAGATTGTGGCTATCGAGGCATGGCCAGTACCCAGCTCAGTGGCACAAGTTCGCAGCTTTCTTGGATTGGCCGGCTACTACCGGCGGTTCGTCTCTAATTTTGCAAGGATTTTAGCGCCGATGACCCAGCTGACCCGCAAGGATGTGCCGTTCGTTTGGACAGCAGAATGTCAGGAATCATTTGAGAAGTTGAAGCGAGATTTGATAACGGCTCCCATTATCACACTTCCAGATGGGACCGGAGGATTCACAGTTTATTACGACGCTTCAGGCAGAGGATTGGGATGTGTTTTGATGCAGCATGGAAAGGTGATTGCTTATATGTCACGTCAACTCCGTGATCATGAGAAGAATTACCCGACCCACGACTTGGAGCTAGCAGTAGTATTTGCACTTAAGTTGTGGAGGCACTACTTGTACGGAGACAGAGTGGAGATATTTACTGATCATAAGAGCCTGAAGTATGTTTTCACCCAGAAGGATCTTAATATGCGGCAGAGAAGATGGCTCGAGCTACTTGTGGACTATGATGTGGACTTGCAGTATCACCCAGGGAAGGCCAACGTGGTAGCAGATGCGTTGAGCAGGAGAGCCAGAGTCTACCTTCTAACAGCGCAACCAGAGCTATTGGAAGATCTTCAGAAGATGGGAATTGAAGTGATTCTTCCTTCCAATGTGGCCTTGATGGCCAGCCTGCAGATTCAGTCCACCATAGTTGAGAGGATCCGGACAGCACAGTTAACAGATTCCAAGATTCAGCGGCTCAGAGCAGAGTGCGAGGCAGGACACAGGCCAGAGTTATGCATCCATGAAGATGGTACACTTCGACACGGCACGCGTCTTTGTGTACCCAGTAGAGATATCAGACATGAAGTCATGGCAGAGGCTCACAGTTCGCAGTATTCCATCCACCCAGGCAGCACGAAGATGTACCGAGATATTCGTCAACACTTTTGGTGGAATGGTATGAAGAGGGAGATAGCCCGGTATGTCTCTCGATGTTTGGTTTGCTAACAAGTCAAGCTGAACATCAGAGGCCAGCTGGACTTCTTCAACCTTTACCGATCCCAGAATGGAAATGGGAACACATAACCAGATTTCGTGACTGGGTTACCCAGATCTCCGGCAGGCAGAGATGCTATTTGGGTTATTGTAGACAGGCTTACCAAAGTGGCATACTTTCTTCCATTTAGAGTTGGACAGTCGACGGCGCAGCTGGCAGAGATGTATCTCAGGCAGATCGTCCGACTTCACGGAGTGCCAGTCAGCATAGTATCAGACAGGGATACGAGATTCACATCGCACTTCTGGCGCAGTCTTCATCAAAGTTTGGGGACTCGTCTCAAGTTCAGCTCAGCGTATCATCCGCAGACAGATAGGCAGTCAGAGCGTACTATACAAACTCTTGAAGATATGTTGCGGTCGTGTACCCTTGACTTCGGTGGTTCGTAGGAGGATCACCTGCACCTGGTGGAATTCTCGTACAACAATAGTTTTCAGGCCAGTATCCAGATGGCACCCTTCGAGGCTCTGTATGGTAGGAAGTGCAGATCCCCGTTAGCATGGGACGATGTCGGAGAGAGGCAGATGCTCGGTCCAGAACTGATTTCTCAGACGATTGAAGTGGTCAGGAGAGTCAGAGATCACCTCCGAGTTGCTCAGGATCGCCAGCGCCATTGGGCCGATGCTCATCGGCGTCCCTTAGAATTTGCCGTCGGCGACCATGTATTCCTTAGGATCTCTCCTACCCCGGTGTCATTCGTTTTGGTGTGCGGGGAAAGCTTAGTCCTAGGTATATAGGGCCGTTCGATATTCTAGAGCGAGTAGGCGATGTGTCCTATCGTCTCGCTCTTCCGCCGTCGCTAAGTGAGGTACATGATGTATTCCATGTATCCCAATTAAGACGGTACATCCGGACCCGAGCCATATCCTAGATTATTCGGAATTGGTTGTTGGTACCAACCTTTCGTATGAGGAGAGGCCCGTATCTATATTGGATCGGAGAGAAAAGACGCTCAAGAACAAGACTATTAACTTAGTCCGTGTTGTTTGGGGTCATCACTCTCTAGGTGAGTCAACGTGGGAGCGTGAGGACGACATCCGATCGCGATATCCCTACCTGTTTGACTCGTGAGGTATAATGTCTTTCTTATGCCTTACGCCTTCCCTTCCTTGCTTGCATTGTATGATTGTATGATTGAACTGCTTAGTGTAGCTTACCTGTGCTTAGTATAGCTTGTCGTGGCAATCTCTAGCTCCTTGATTAAATTCCGAGGATGGAATTCATTGAAGGTGGGTAGAGTTGTCAACCCCATTTTCTGTATTTCGTATTTGTACTCGTAATTTGATTTTGGCACGTATTTTATTTTCTCGACTTGTGGACTCGGTTTCTCGTAAATGGGTTTTGGACATGGCTTGGTTTTATTTTGTGGAGTTGGTTTGGTTTGGTTTGGTTCATCATGAGTGGAACACCTTAGCCTATTCTCCACCTCCATTCCATCACAACCACCCTCATTAAAACCTACCAACCTTTTCTCTCTCCTCCATAACTCCATTAATTTCTTACAACTTCTTCTTCTTCTTCCACACAACACCACACCATAGGCAAGTGCACCTTGCCATCAAATAAGCACCACTTTTTATTTGTCCATTAACTAGATTAGGCCATAGAGAACAACTTTAGAACTTGACATTTTGTGATTTGGAGCTTTCATTCTTCTAGATCTAGGTTTTAACCATTTTCGAAAATCCTTGGTTTTGATCTATTAAACTTCGATTTTTGCATGTTTTGATGTTTCCATGTGGAAGAGAATTCAATTTTACTCAAGTTAGAACTTTGAAACTCTAGATTTGGTTTTGATTTGGCTAAGTTATGAAGATTTGAAGTTTTTGGTGTTCTTGAGGAGTTCATCTCAGCCTTGGTGAAGGCTCTCGGCCAGTGCTCTTTAGCACTTGACCGTTTGCGCACCCCGGCCTGTGCTCTTCAGCGCATGGCCGATTGCGTATAGGCTCAGCCAGTGCTTTGCGCTGCGCTGGATTGCGCTGGCGCAAGCTAGCCATGCGCAAGCCAGCCATGCGCAAAGTAACCCCTGCGCACTGACCATTGTGCAGTCCATACTCTGCGCAGTCTACCCTTGCGCAATCCTTCCTTGCACAATCCAATTGATGCGCAAGGCATCCCCTGTGCCCCTTTAACCCTGTACCCCTTGACCCCCTGCGCAGTCTACCCTTGCGCAAGTAACCCTTGCGCAAGGCAACTCTTGCGCAGCTCTTCCATGCGCAGTACATACCCTGCGCAGCCCAACCCCTGACCCCCTGTACAACCTACTTGTCTATGATGAATTGTTTATTTCTTTAAGCTTGGCTCTTCTATAGCCCTATATATATTGGTATTTATTTAGATATTTTACGCCCATTTTATATCCTTACGCCTTTTGTCATGAACTGATTTTACTTAATATGTTTGGAATGACTATTGTACATGGCTTGGTATGGCAAGGAACTAGCATAACACGACAGTGACCCGTAGTGGTGCACTCCTGACATGACCAACCTGACATGATAGTGGCCCGTCGTGGTGCGCTTCTGACAAGTACCCTGACATGATTTATCTTGATAACTTGATAGTGGCCCGTGGCGGCGCACTCCTGACTTGACTTGTAACTTGTAACTTGACTCGTATAATCAACTTGACACCGTGGGTGCTCCTGCTTGCTTGCTGGTACAATCCACTTGTCTTGTCGTCTTGTCTTGCATCATGTCTAGGACGTGACTTCCTGGGTACCACGGCCAGGGACTCGCGCTAAATTGGATTAGGCTAATTATTAGATCAAACTAGAACATGGAGAATTCCCAGTCACAGGCAATCTCGTTATCTGGGCGCTTTAATGGACTTGTAGCTTGCCGACGAGTAGAGCACATTTCCAGTACACTGTCATGTGTTGCACCCTCTAAGTCACCTAAGGGTACATTTGTCTCCCGGGCAATGTACCCACCTATAACTCTCAACCCGCGAAGGATAACTGGATAGTCTGCAGGGCTTGGGACTGGGAGTTTCTCACTTGCATCTTGTTAGTAATTAAGGCTTGTGATAACCCTAGTTAGTTAAAGTAGTAAGCCGTAGTAATTGCTTGGCCGCTTGTGAATGCATGATGTCCAGCCTTGTCTAAGTCTTGTCTAGCCCCTGTACCTGGAACTCTTGATCATGATTGTTTTACTTATCTCTAACGATAAATGGGTAGAGACAGTGAGCTATTCAGACGAAGGGCTACAATTCCAGTCCTTGTTTGGTTTAAGGATTGTAACCTGGCTCCGGAATGGTTCCACGTCCCTAGTCGTTTATCGCTCTGTGTACTTTTATTACTTGTACTTTCCTTTTATTCTTTATGTTCTGATATGCTGGCTTTTGTTCTTATTTGTGGCCTCCTTGTGGCACTTGCTCTTTCTGGGGTTTGACCCAGCTGGTTTTGTGTGGCCAGATTTCGGAGCAGCTTCCGAGGATCTACCAAGCTTCCAGCCCAATGGTGAACACTAGACGGAACCCGGGCTACGAGTGGGTTTTCCCTTTTTGTTTCATCCACTTATATGTAAATTTATTCTTTTGAGGCGTTTAGCCGACGAGCACCTGTTAGCTCGATGCATATTTACTTACTGTCTGCCTACGGGCTGTAAACATGATTAACAAATCCTAGGGTTGATCATGTATGACCGAACTCTTGCTAGTCCTATCATTTTGTACGACTAGCTTCATGATCATCCGATATGTAATATTTGTGACGCCTTATATATATATTTAATGCTCTAATATCTTGTAATTCTGTTAATTGCTTGAGATTGAGACAATAGGCTTGACCTTAAGAGACTGCTGGCTTGTAGTAAACCCTCATATCTAGACAGCCGTGACCGTATAGTTGAGATGTATTCTGTTTCAAATACGTAGCTGGCTATGTACGCCCCCGCTCTCCAGTATTCTGGTTCTGGGGCGTGACATGGTTTAAGTGGTGGCCCATGCAGGTCTTGGCATTCAAGAAATGTGAGGGTTTACCGAATAGATGTCTCAATCAATATCTGCCATTGATCTCTGCTCGTATCTTCAAATCCCCAAGAATCTCGACCTGATCACATTGCTTGTAACATTGATTCGTCCTGGTCCTTTCCTTATTGTTCCCTATGTCGTCTTCTTCAGCGGCATTGCTCCCGGACCTGCCAACCAGCCAGAGGAAGCTCGGCAAGCACCCCAGCGCCAGGAAGATCAAGCTCAGCACTCTGGAGTAGCCTCCCGAGTTATGCTTCCCGGAGGCTCGAAACCTCCAGTCCAGGCAGCTCCGCCCGTTCAACCAGCTAGACAGGATGAGGGACCTTTGGTAGGGCTTATCAGAGAACTGCTTGCATCCCAAGATCGTCGAGGCGACGCCTTGCACCAGAAAGTTCATGATGCACTAAATAGAGGAGGTCCCCAAGGGAATCAGGCGGCCAACAGTTTCAAGCGCTTGAACCCTCCCTTCTTTGACGGCAGTGAAGATGCGATTGCCGCGGACGCTTGGCTTCAGGATACCGAGGTGGTTCTAGAAGCAGCTAGGACACCTGAGAATGAGAAGGTGGCGGTGGTACGGCTACAGTTACTGGACTTGGCTCGCGATTGGTGGGCAGCTCAGGCCATGGGGTTGGCGACACCAGTTACTTGGGCGACGTTCAGAGAGAGATTCCAGACAAAGTACTTTGATGCGGTGGCACGGTACGACTTGCAGACCAGATTCACCAACTTGAAGCAAGGAGGCAGGACGGTCGATGGCTATGCGACCGAGTTTTCTAGGATGAGTAGGTTGCCCCACCTTGGTGGCAACCGAGTTCGATAGGGCTCAGCGGTTCCAGCAAGGGCTGTATTTAGAGATATTATTGGCTGTCGAGCAGTTTGAGCACCAGACGTTCGATGCAGTGTTGAAGGTAGCAAGGAGGCATGAGTATACCTCCCGGAGAATTATGGACAGGACCGGAGACAGGAAGCGGTCCCACAACCAGATGCACCAATCTTCAGCTCCAGCCCCGGCAGCTAGGGGTATAACCATTGGAACTCCGAGGCGGGCGGCCTCAGTGACGTCGGTTCAGCATTCGACCCTGACGTACCCGCAGCAGCAGAAGCAGAAGCAGTCCGCGGTGGGATGTTCTCATTACGGGAAGCCGGGCCATGTAGTGGCAGAGTGTCGTAGGGCACAGGGGTTGTGCCTGGCTTGTGGAGGAGCAGACCACCAGATAGGGACCTGTCCGAATAGGGGAGGTCCATCATCATCCAACCTTTCTAGTTCTTCGGTGAGAGGACCAGCCCCAGTTCCAGTCCAGCAGCAGCAGCAACAGCAGTACCCGAGGCCATTGGCGCCCAGGCCCAGGCCTTCTAACAGCAATTCACCCAGGCTCCAGCCGAACCGACAGAGGGGTTTCCAGCAGAGGGGACCCGCAGCTAGAGGTCAGGCTATGATGATGACCATGGAAGAAGAAGTTGCACCAGGTGAGGTAGTGGCAGGTACTATTCTCGTCAACACCTTTCCAGTATCTGTATTATTTGATTCTGGTGCATCGCATTCATTCATGTCTGCACGATTCGCGACACGGATATGATTGGAGCCCGAGTCATTATCAGTGAGGCTTAATACTTACTGGTAATGGTCTTGTGGGAGTAGATCGAGTGTTTTCCTCGTGTCGGATCGTAGTTAGCGGTAGAGAGTTTTTCGCTAGGCTCATAGAGTTTCCTATGGCAGACTATGATATAGTCCTAGGCATGGATTGGTTGAGGAACCATTATGCTAGGATAGACTGCCATGTTGGCAGAGTTGTCTTTAGTATTCCCGGAGAGCCAGAGTTTTTATTTTCAGAGGCACAGTAGAGCCATCTCCTCCAGTATTGCGGATGGCAGTAGCAGCAGTGCAGTTGCCCCGAATAGTTGAAGAGTTTCCAGATGTCTTCCCAGAGGGACTTCCAGGGATGCCACCAGAGCGGGAGATCGAGTTCACCATTGACTTGATTCCCGGGACAGCACCAGTATCAGAGCGAGTCTACAGAATGGCGTCTTCAGAGTTGGAGATTTTGTACAAAATGATTGAAGAACTTAGAACCAAGGGATTCATTCATGCTAGTGGATCGCCTTGGGGAGCCCCGATGCTTTATGTGTTGATTACCGTACCTTGAACTCAGTGACAATCAAGAACAGATACCCTCTTCCAAGGATAGATGACTTGTTTGATCAACTCAAAGGGGCTTCAGTTTTCTTGAAGATAGACTTGCGGTCAGGATACCACCAGATCAGAGTCAGAGAGCAGGACATCCCGAAGATGGCGTTCAGATCGAGGTACGGGCATTGGGAGTTTCTAGTTATGCCTTTGGAGCGACCAATGCGCCGCAGTGTTCATGGACCTCATGAACCGTATTTTCATGCCTTAATTGGATCAGTTTGTGATAGTATTCCTTGATGACATCCTGGTCTACAGCAAGAGTGAAGCAGAGCATGAGCAGCATCTCAGAGTTGTCCTCCAGATTCTCAGAGAGCACCAGTTGTACGCCAAGTTCAGTAAACGAGTTCTGGCTCGATCGCATTTCGTACTTGGGTCACATCATTACCAGAGGAGGAGTGGAAGTGGATCCCCAAAAATTGTGGCTATCGAGGCATGGCCAGTACCCAGCTCAGTGGCACAAGTTCGCAGCTTTCTTGGATTGGCCGGCTACTACCGGCGGTTCGTCTCTGATTTTGCAAGGATTTCAGCGCCGATGACCCAGCTGACCCGCAAGGATGTGCCGTTCGTTTGGACATCAGAATGTCAGGAATTTGAGAAGTTGAAGCGAGGTTTGATAACGGCTCCCATTCTCACACTTCCAGATAGGACCGGAGGATTCACAGTTTATTGCGACGCTTCAGGCAGAGGATTGGGATGTGTTTTGATGCAGCATGGAAAGGTAATTGCTTATACGTCACGTCAACTCCGTGATCATGAGAAAATTACCCGACCCACGACTTGGAGCTAGCAGCAGTAGTATTTGCACTTAAGTTGTGGAGGCACTACTTGTATGGAGACAGAGTGAAGATATTACTGATCATAAGAGCCTGAAGTATGTTTTCACCCAGAAGGACCTTAATATGCGGCAGAGAGATGGCTCGAGCTACTTGTGGACTATGATGTGGACTTGCAGTATCACCCAGGGAAGGCCAACGTGGTAGCAGATGCGTTGTGCAGGAGAGCCGGAGTCTACCTTCTAACAGCGCAACCAGAGCTATTGGAAGATCTTCAGAAGATGGGAATTGAAGTGATTCTTCCTTCCAATGTGGCCTTGATGGCCAGCCTGCAGATTCAGTCCACCATAGTTGAGAGGATCCGGACAGCACAGTTAACAGATTCCAAGATTCAGCGGCTCAGAGCAGAGTGCGAGGCAGGACACAGGCCAGAGTTATGCATCCATAAAGATGGTACACTTCGACACGACACGCGTCTTTGTGTACCCATGGAGATATCAGACAGGAAGTCATGGCAGAGGCTCACAGTTCGCAGTATTCCATCCACCCAGGCAGCACGAAGATGTACCAGATATTCGTCAACACTTTTGGTGAAGAGGGAGATAGCCCGGTATGTCTCTCGATGTTTGGTTTGCTAACAAGTCAAGGCTGAACATCAGAGGCCAGCTGGACTTCTTCAACCTTTACCGATCCTAGAATGGAAATGGGAACACATAACCATGGATTTCGTGACTGGGTTACCCAGATCTCCGACAGGCAGAGATGCTACTTGGGTCATTGTAGACAGGCTTACCAAAGTGGCACACTTTCTTCAATTTAGAGTTGGACAGTCGACGACGCAGCTAGCAGAGATGTATCTCAGACAGATCGTCCGACTTCACGGAGTGCCAGTCAGCATAGTATCAGACAGGGATACGAGATTCATATCGCACTTCTGGCGCAGTCTTCATCAAATTTGGGGACTCGTCTCAAGTTCAGCTCAGCGTATCATCCGCAGACAGATGGGCAGTCAGAGCGTACTATATAAACTCTTGAAGATATATTGCGGTCGTGTACCCTTGACTTCGGTGGTTCGTGGGAGGATCACCTGCACCTGGTGGAATTCTCGTACAACAATAGTTTTCAGGTCAGTATCCAGATGGCACCCTTCGAGGCTCTGTATGGTAGGAAGTACAGATCCCCGTTAGCATGGGACGATGTCGGAGAGAGGCAGATGCTCGGTCCAGAACTGATTTCTCAGACAATTGAAGTGGTCAGGAGAGTCAGAGATCACCTCCGAGTTGCTCAGGATCGCCAGCGCCATTGGGCCGATGCTCATCGACGTCCCTTAGAATTTGCCGTCGGCGACCATATATTCCTTAGGATCTCGCCTACCCGCGGCGTCATTCGTTTTGGTGTGCGGGGAAAGCTTAGTCCTAGGTATATAGGGCCGTTCGATATTCTAGAGCGAGTAGGCGATGTGTCCTATCGTCTCGCTCTTCCGCCGTCGCTAAGTGAGGTACATAATATATTCATGTATCCCAATTAAGACGGTACATCCCGTACCCGAGTCATATCCTAGATCATTCGGAATTGGTTGTTGGTACCAACCTTTCGTATGAGGAGAGGCCCGTGTCTATATTGGATCGGAGAGAAAAGACGCTCAAGAACAAGACTATTAACTTAGTCCGTGTTGCTTGGGGTCATCACTCTCTAGGTGAGTCAACGTGGGAGCGTGAGGACGACATTCGATCGCGATATCCCTACCTGTTTGACTCGTGAGGTATAATGTCTTTCTTATGCCTTACGCCTTCCCTTCCTTGCTTGTATTGTATGATTGTATGATTGAACTGCTTAGTGTAGCTTGCCTGTGCTTAGTATAGCTTGTCGTGGCAATCTCTAGCTCCTTGATTAAATTTCGAAGATGGAATTCTTTGAAGGTGGGTAGAGTTGTCAACCCCATTTCCAGTATTTCGTATTTGTACTCGTAATTTGATTTTGGCACGTATTTTATTTTCTCGACTTGTGGACTCGGTTTCTCGTAAATGGGTTTTGGACCATGGCTTGGTTTTATTTTGTGGAGTTGGTTTGGTTTGGTTTGGTTCATCATGAGTTGAACACCTTAGCCTATTCTCCACCTCCATTCCATCACAACCACCCTCATTAAAACCTACCAATCTTTTCTCTCTCCTCCATAACTCCATTAATTTCTTACAACTTCTTCTTCTTCCTTCTTCCACACAACACCACACCATAGGCAAGTGCACCTTGCCATCAAATAAGCACCACTTTTTATTTGTCCATTAACTAGATTAGGCCATGGAGAACAACTTTAGAACTTGACATTTTATGATTTGGAGCTTTCATTCTTCTAGATCTAGGTTTTAACCATTTTCAAAAATCCTTGGTTTTGATCTATTAAACTTCGATTTTTGCATGTTTTGATGCTTCCATGTGGAAGAGAATTCGATTTTACTCAAGTTAGAACTTTGAAACTCTAGATTTGGTTTTGATTTGGCTAAGTTATGAAGATTTGAAGTTTTTGGTGTTCTTGAGGAGTTCATCTCAGCCTTGGTGAAGGCTCTCGGCCAGTACTCTTTAGCACTTGACCGTTTGCGCACCCCGGCCTGTGCTCTTCAGCGCATGGCCGATTGCGCATAGGCTCAGCCAGTGCTTTGCGTTGCGCTGGATTGCGCTGGCGCAAGCTCGCCATGCGCAAGCCAGCCATGCGCAAAGTAACCCCTGCGCACTCGACCATTGCGCAGTCCATACTCTGTGCAGTCTACCCTTGCGCAATCCTCCCTTGCGCAATCCAATTGATGCGCAAGGCATCCCCTGTGCCCCTTTAACCCTGTACCCCTTGACCCCCTCCGCAGTCTACCCTTGCGCAAGGTAACCTTTGCGCAAGGCAACTCTTGCGCAGCTCTTCCATGCGCAGTACATACCCTGTGCAGCCCAACCCCTGACCCCCCTGCACAACCTACTTGTCTATGATGAATTGTTTATTTCTTTAAGCTTGGCTCTTCTATAGTCCTATATATATTGGTATTTATTTAGATATTTTATGCCCATTTTATATCCTTACGCCTTTTGTCATGAACTGATTTTACTTAATATGTTTGGAATGACTATTGTACATGGCTTGGTATGGCAAGGAACTAGCATAACACGACAGTGACCCGTAGTGGTACACTCCTGACATGACCAACCTGACATGATAGTGGCCCGTCGTGGTGCGCTCCTGACAAGTACCCTGACATGATTTATCTTGATAACTTGATAGTGGCCCGTGGCGGCGCACTCCTGACTTGACTTGTAACTTGTAACTTGACTCGTATAATCAACTTGACACCGTGGGTGCTCCTGCTTGCTTGCTGGTGCAATCCACTTATCTTGTCTTGCATCATGTCTAGGACGTGACTTCCTGGGTACCACGGTCAGGGACTCGCGCTAAATTGGATTAGGCTAATTATTAGATCAAACTAGAACATGGAGAATTCCCAGTCACAGGTAATCTCGTTATCTGGGCGCTTTAATGGACTTGTAGCTTACCGACGAGTAGAGCACATTTCCAGCACACTGTCATGTGTTGCACCCTCTAAGTCACCTAAGGGTATATTTGTCTCCCGGGCAATGTACCCACCTATAACTCTCAACCCGCAGAAGGATAACTGGATAGTCTGCAGGGCTTGGGACTGGGAGTTTCTCACTTGCATCTTGTTAGTAATTAAGGCTTGTGATAACCCTAGTTAGTTAAAGTAGTAAGCCGTAGTAATTGCTTGGCCGCTTGTGAATGCATGATGTCCAGCCTTGTCTAAGTCTTGTCTAGCCCCTGTACCTGGAACTCTTGATCATGATTGTTTTACTTATCTCTAACGATAAATGGGTAGAGACAGTGAGCTATTCAGGCGAAGGGCTACAATCCCGGTCCTTGTTTGGTTTAAGGATTGTAACCTGGCTCCCGGAATGGTTCCACATCCCTAGTCGTTTATCGCTCTGTGTACTTTTATTACTTGTACTTTCCTTTTATTCTTTATGTTCTGATATGCTGGCTTTTGTTCTTATTTGTGGCCTCCTTGTGGCACTTGCTCTTTCTGGGGTTTGACCCAGCTGGTTTTGTGTGGCCAGATTTCGGAGCAGCTCCCGAGGATCTACCAAGCTTCCAGCCCAATGGTGAACACTAGACGAAACCCGGGCTACGAGTGGGTTTTCCCTTTTTGTTTTACCCACTTATATGTAAATTTATTCTTTTGAGGCGTTGAGCCGACGAGCACCTGTTAGCTCGATGCATATTTACTTACTGTCTGCCTACGGGCTGTAAACATGATTAACAAATCCTAGGGTTGATCATGTATGACCGAACTCTTGCTAGTCCTATCATTTTGTACGACTAGCTTCATGATCATCCGATATGTAATATTTGGGACGCCTTATATATATATTTGATGCTCTAACATCTTGTAACTCTGTTAATTGCTTGAGATTGAGACAATAGGCTTGACCTTAAGAGACTGCTGGCTTGTAGTAAACCCTCATATCTAGACAGCCGTGACCGTATAGTTGAGATGTATTCTGTTTCAATATACGTAGCTGGCTATGTACGCCCCCGCTCTCCAGTATTCTGGTTCTGGGGCGTGACACTTACTCACGCCTACAACTTAACCCGAGGGACGAGCAAAGGCTATGCCAAGCCTTGCGTTACGGAAGCGTGCATGCTTTATCGAGCATTTACGCGGACGACGCCTATGACTTAGGCTAATTCACAGTTTTGTGTTGAAGACTAACTTTCCTTCTCCCAAGCCACGGGACGAAGGACCGAGTGTCATTTTCAAAGCACGCCGTGCACCAACTCTAAGCCGACTGTTGGACCATTTCCATATTCTAACTCAATTCGACCCGTCGGGATTATTCCCTTAGCTATGTGGATTCGTCTCTTTTATTATCAAGCCTACTTGTGCAAGTTGAAAACATGCGATTTATTATGTGAAGGCTAAGATAAGACAAGTTCACCGAAACTATCCACCTGAGCGAGCGGTCGCCTTGACCGAGCGATGTCTCCGAGTAGCAGTTGTAAGGCTAAGTCCGAACGCCGTCGGCGTTTCGATTCCACCGATTGACTGAGCGAGACGGGGCACTACAATTACTACTAAGTAAACCCTGGATATATAATTATTAGACAATATTCCAAATGTGAGTTGCTTCAGCATCTTCAGGAGAGAGTGGAAAGTCAATATAGTTTTAACAAATACATACGTGAGGCTCAAAATTTCAGAACCCTAATCACCAATCACCAAGAGAATCTCAAAGAACAATTGATAAACCATTCTATTTTTTAGGAAACATAATCACCAAATCTCAAATCAAACCCTAATCACCAAATCCCTAAAATAATTTTTAAATTTTAACACAAAATATAATTTAGCAAGCAACCAAAACAACATCATTAAAAAACTAATAAAAATTGACCCAAAAAATTAAAAAATTCGAATAAATAGAAATCCATACCTATGAGATCCGAGCGAGAGAGAGAGAGAGAGAGAGAGAGAGAGAGAGAGAGAGAGGAGAGAGAGAGATCCGAGCGAGAGAGAGAGAGAGCTCCGAGCGAGAGATCCGAGTGAGAGAGAGAGATCGAGCTCCGAGCGAGAGAGAGATCCGAGCGAGACTCTCTCTTGAGAGAGAGAACGAAGAAGAAGAAGAAAATGTGTGAAGAAGAGAGAGAGAGACTATCGGGATTTTAAAAAAATTTAGTGGCAAAATGGTAAATAAGTTAATTTTTTGGTTGAGTTTATTCCCAGGTAAAAAAAAATATAACCACCTATTTGCTAGGGAATAGGTTTTCCATATTTCATGGGTAAACAATTTATCCAGGCATCCTTAATTCCTAGGAATAAATTTGAATAAGACAGACCAAACATGGGAATTATTTTTCCATCCCAAATTTTTCCGGGCAAATTTTTTATTTCTCGCGTACCAAACGGCTATGCGGAATACTATATAGCCGAGAATTCTATATTTCCGGGAATCAAATTCCAAGGAATTAAATTTCCTGGAAAATTACATTCCCATGTTTGGTGACAATATAAATATTCCCGGGAAAAAAATAATAATAATAACGAAAAAAAATGAACAAATATAAAAATCCTGGTAAAAACGATAAAAAATCGGTAAAAACAAAAAAAAAATGGTAAAAACGACAAAAAATTGATAAAAACGTCAAAATAATAAAAAACGATGAAAAACGATAAAAAATCGGTTTAAAACGACAAAAATGACCAAAAAGCGACAAAAAATGTATAAATGACAAAATAACAAAAAAAGGGTAAAAACGATAAAGATAAAAAGGGGTAAAAACGACAAAAATAGCCAAAACACGACAAAGACGACATAAAATCGGTAAAAACGAAACAGAAACCAAAATGCGGCAAAACGACAAAAAACAACAAAAAAATCGGATAAAACGACAAAAAATGACAAAAATCGGTTAAAAACGTAGTATCTTTTCATCATTGTTCACATAGGAATGTTTTTATTATAGCAGTTCACCTTGGTTAAGAAAAGAGGAGTTGGTATTATAGATTAGTAATGTGAATAATTAATTTAGTTGCAAACTAGTGATGGAAGACTAGCACAAAACAATTAGCTAACATTTTTTTTATAATGTGCATTCATTAGCATTAAGTAAGAAGTTAAACACATATGTATTACTTACTTCATGTCAATATTTTGTGATGTCTAGCTATTGATTTCATGGTTGCATGCATTTAATAATACTACTACGGGTAAATGTATATAGTTAAATCAATTATTAGGTAGAAGTAATATTGTTCACATGAAATATATTTATAGGAAGAAGAGAGACAGAGAGGAAAGAGGAAAGAGATGTGCAATTGTAGTAGGAGAAGAAGAAACGGAAGCACTTTGCTTCCAATGGGTTAAAAGAGGTCATAAGCAAGTATTTTGTAGCAAGCCCCGAAACAAATCTTCAGTATAAAGTAAGTCCAAGTTCATTCAAACACCCCCCCCAACTTTATTAAAGTTGGGATATTACTTATAGGCCCTCTAGAAATAGTAATTGCAAACTTATGTGTATACAAATCTAAAGGCTGAAGCATAGCTTTTGTAGTTAATTTTTCTTCTTCATATAACCTCTCCCATATTCAGGTAATGGCAGTATACAACTAGATCCTAAATATCTTAACTTGACAGTATAGGTCATTTGGCTTGGTATTAGTTTGAATAGATAGGCGACAGTTCAGTAAATCATTATTTATTGATTTATTAGATTCTTGGTTATTTTTAGGACTTTGTATCTGACCTTGGATTTTGGACCTCAGCATATCCGGACAAATTTTCAGACAAGTATACCTTGTCATCAGTTACAGTTTTTCATGCTTATAGTCATTACTATTATCTATTCCATTATTTTTGTTAGTTGCTTTATTTTCATACCTATTGTTAGCAGTATACCTATTTTGCTCATATGACATTGACTCTAATAAGAGGTTTTCATGCATGGTAGCTCAGTGTTCTCTTATCTACTTGTCACAATTATGGTTTCGTTTGTATCACTTGACTCGCAGTTAGTTTTACTCCTATGGTTATTTGGACATTGACTCGATTTTTTGTATGAGCATTGGGTGGGAAGGACAGTCACTAGGCGTTTGGGATATGTTTCTGTTTGTGTCTGTATCGCTGGTGCCTCGAGACGAGTGCTACCCGTGTACTTGTGTATTGTTAGTGACTCGAGGTGAGCACTAATCGGGGAGTCTTTGCTAGCGACTCAGTTGAGCATTACCCGTGTATTTGAGTCGTGTCAGCCTAAGTGTGCAAGAGTTGTCTTAAATTTGCATGTACACATAGACTGGCTAGTAGTAGCACACATTATATTTCTTGTTCTTATTTTCTACATGATTATACTATTAGCTAAGCATGTATATTGTGTATCTTGCTACGTCCCTCTGAGGACCTGGTTCCCTTCCATGTATAGTACACTAGTTCGGATCATAATCGAGCGTAGGCGTGTAGCTTCAACAGAGGATTACGAGATTGTTCCTGATGAGTATCAGTGAGCTTGGACTTTCTTTACCTTTATCGTACATTCTTCAGTCAATTGGCAGTAAATTTTTCTCCACACGACTTGTTATTATTTCTTGCTGGACATTCAACAATACCTTTACTTTCAGTATTATTTCAGTTTGCAACTTAGTTTTCATATACTGTTCCTGTGGATGAGACCTAGATATCAGTCATGTAAATATACACCTGTAAATTTTGGACCAGAGTTCATCTAGAAAGCTTATACGTATTTGAGTTGGGTTGGAGTCCACTTGAATGCGTAGCTGGCCATTGTCACGTAGCTCGGTCCCGTGTATTTTGGAACTGGGGCGTGACATCCTTTGACAGAACTTGGCATATTCTTCAGAGATTATTTTTCTACTAAGTTGCTCGTCAATCGTTTAGAAAAGCAAGAGACGGACAATATGGTAACACTATACAAGCTTGAGAGAGTGTTCCCTCATGGATTCTTCGACTCCATGGAGGATTTCACAATTCATCTTTCCTATGAGGTACGTATTGGTGGGCCCGTCGATTATTAGTAGATATACCTGTTTGAGCGACATTTGAACCACCTAAAGAGAAATTAAAAAAATAAGACAGGGTCGAGGGTTCTATTTGTGAAGCATATGTTCTTGAATAGATTACAAACTTTTGTTCTATGTATTTCAAACCTCACATTGCTACTGATGGAACGAGGGCCCCGAGATGACGATGGGTACCTGGAATTTAATAATGCAATATTGAAATTATTAAATGCATTCGGAAAGCCTTCCAAAAAAATAAAGAAAAGATTTCTGAATCGACAAGCTAAGGGCTGCTCAGTTGTATATATTACTCAACTGCAATGAGGATGAAGTGGAAAAGATCGAGGGATAAGTAATTAATACGTACATGCTCACGTCATTTTAATGTAATAGTATCCGATATTACTATTACATTAACTGGCCGATGTGTGGTTGTTTATCAGCACATTTAATGATAAGATAAGGTCGCGTAGACCATACTTAACATATGAAGAATTATAACAAGAAATGAGACGTAATTTTCCTTCCTGGTTAAGTGCTTATGTAAGTAACTTGCTAATTATTTTTGTATATGCACATTACATAATAATTTATGGAACGTTGAACTTAATTTCTTATCTTGTGGTAATTAGGTCGATCGTCCAGACGCAACACTAGAGAATGAATCTATTAGAACTCTAGCCGAGGGGCCAATTTATGGCGTCAAAATCTAGCCAAGCTATTTAGTGAATGGGTTTAGGTTCAAGTTAACAAATGCCCCAATCAGAAAGACCTTTCTGGATCTTGATTCCATAAAAAACTAATTATTTTGTATCAAATCTACAAATTACAAAGATGTCAATCCAGACAATGATTTCTATGTCATATTACGGGAGATTATTGAGTTGACATATAATATGGAATAGAGCCTGCAAAGATTTTGTTATTAAAGTGTGATTAGTTCGATCGGATCCAAGATCAAGGTTGAAAATAGACAAGCATAGTCTCGTGGATATAAACTATCGATGTCGATATCAAGGCTACAAACCATTTGTCCTATTAAGTTAGGCTCAGCTCGTCTACTTCACAACTTATCCTAAACAGGGAACAACGAGGTCGGACTGGAGGGCAGTATACAAGACCAAAGCTAGAAATACCTTTGATGTTGACGAAATAGATTATCAGGATGATGAGCTACCTCCTATAACAAATATTATAGATGTGGACTCAGCGGAAGTTCCTCATTACATATCTAATCGTGTAGAAGAGGTAGAAATATTCGAAGAGGAAGGCGAAGTAGATGAAAGTAAAGATAAAGAGGAAGAGAAATGGGAGGACAAGGAAAACGAAAAAGAATTTTCAGAAGAAGATTGAAAATAAAATGTAAAATTTGTCATATAAAATCTGAAACTACATATAACATGTATCTTCCATATATTTATATTTGTTAGACTACTAATCTCTATGTTTTTGTCTATCTTACCAAATAGCACCCATGACCGGAGCACGTCGCTTCAAAGAGGCATAGATTGCTACCGAGGCGGAAGTGGTACCTCCTACAGTTAAGGTGAAAGTGGTACCTCCTATTGTTAAGAAAGAAGTGGTACCTCCTACACTTAAGGAGGAAGTGACACCTAAAGCAGAGATGATGTTAAGGATAAAGTAGTCCCTACTACTATTAAGGAGGAACTGTCAATAGTACTGAGCAATATCAAAAGTTCAACTCACCCAGCTCCTGAGGGAGTGGCACCGGATCTTGATGACCTACACCCTGCTTATGTGCAGTATCTAAGGATGGATTTCAGCCCCATCATAGAACTTATAGTTATATATGATATGACTTTTGTCCAGATTTGTCTCCGGTAGACTTGTCGTTGTTTTATCTTTTTGGATTATATAGACTTGGATGTTTCTGGATGTTTATGGTTTATTATCTAGACTTTGATGTTTATGGATGTTTCTGGAAGTTTGTGGTTTAGTATCTAGACTTGGATGTTTCTAGAGTTTCTGGATATTTTTTTACTATCTATACTTCTGGCTATGTATTATATTTTTCTCCTTTTCATTCTGTGACATGTACTGTATTTAAATTGTTTCCTTGTAACTTTTATTTTGTTGATCATAAGTCATGTATGACAGGGCGACGCGGATCATTCGGTCGTTCTAGAGTTAGACCTAGAGGACATGCCATGTCGTCCATCATTCCTGGGATGAGCAGTTTTCCTTTGGGACATGATACTGGGTCCTCGTCTTCGAGTACTCCAATCTATCGACCACTTCTATCTCCAACTGGCAGTGCTCCTGGGACGAGCAGTTCCAGGCCAGAGATTACTCGTCCGTCCAACATTCTTCATGCCGACAGTACCATGGAGAACGAGAAGCAGGCTCCATAGAATGCACCTTCGCCATCTTTATTTCAGAACGATCCTCGGTGTGCTCCTCAGGAGGAGACAAGAATGGAGATTTGGGCCGACGGGCCTACAAAGTAAGTTAATTAGTTTTAGTTTTCTTACGCATGTACATCACTTTTTCATGAATATAATTATCTATGTATAGATATTGTCCCTCGTCAGTACATAGAGCATTGAGGCATTTTTTGAGGAATAACTATTATGGGGCTTGGATCAACTGCTCGGATGCCCCGGATGATAAGAAGGCATTCTGGTTTGCCCACATCAAGATAATTAAAGTATATATTCTTTTAATATCAATTATCTTTTATGTATGTCATATAAGTTACTATTTTACTTCTTGTAGAGAACATATTTCTATCCACTACACAAGGCTGAGCAGATTGAGAAGTAGTTTTTTGTCATTGCCGCCAAGTTGATCTGTGATGCGATCGACGACCAAAATGCTCGTCATCGCTCCGGAAAACTGATCAAAGGTTGGATCACGGCTGGCAGTGGACTTTAATGAGGGTTAGATTCGACGATGCTCGGTACAAGGATCGTTCGGAGAAGACGGCTAGGACGAAGGTTGGAAAGTGGTGTGGTGGGTCGATTCCTACGACAGAACATTTCCGTCGTCTGGTATATATTTTATTGAATAAATATAATTTTAAAGAAAGTAGGATAAAATGTTTAATTTTAATAACAAACAAAATATTTCTAACAGATATAGAGGGTTTAGGACGCCAAAATGGTGACCATCTTCCTGGCCACCATCGAAGGGCGAAAACCTAGTCGATGAGAGGGCCACAGAGAGCTATATAAGTATTACTTTATGTTTCATTAACTTAATTAGAAAATATACAAATAGACATCCATATAGTTAGTAATAAGTACCTTAGCCATTGGCATGTGTCACGACCCGCACCCGCTTTTCGGATACGAGACGTGTCCAAGCCAGCCTACGCCGCAGAGTCAGCGGTAGAACGCTGTCAAGCCCACAAGAAATAATTGCTCAAAATAAACATTATTGCTCATTCACATTTCTACATTTTATTACAACATTTACAATATTTCTAATTAAAAAAAATACAAGATTTTACAGTTAATGAAATTGATATAATTGCTTTCTATTTCTAGGTCGACCTCAGCATACCCATGTCCTCCCAGTGCTAAGAATGATCGCGGCTAAACCTGAAAAATGTTGGTTTCCAGTCAGGAATGGAACAAGTACACAAACCGACGACAATACGAAAACACAATAGAATTAACAAGACATGAAGATAACATATGAGAGATAAAAACTGGAAGATAACTGATGACATAGCACGATATAGAAGTAAAGGAAAAATAAAAGACATCTACCTATATGGTGTGAAATATCCTTTTCAACATGTGAACGGCTAGGGGGTAAATACGGCACACTGCACGTGTCATGTGCAGCTGCTATCATTTACGAAAGACACGGGGGATAGTTCTGGGTAGTCCACATGTCTACTAAGATATTTCCCCTCCCGACTACTCCGTGTGACGAGCGTGTCAACAAGTAGCAAGATATATGTATAGACATAAAATGAAAAGACTACTATGAATCGAAAGCAATCAGAAAGTGCACTTGCCTGAGGTCCTTAGCTGGTGAAACCAATAATACTATACCACTCAATGAGCCACAATCAGTCAACACATGCAGAAGTCTCCAGATGCTGAAATAAATAGTTCAAACATTCTCAGAATAGTCAAATTAGCTAGGATTGCCTATCCTTAAGTCAAATTTTGGACACAGGGGCCAAAACGATAATTTCGGGCAAAAACGATGTCAGCCGTTGGACCCGCTTTGTACCGAAAAGCGTGCCAGAGTCAACGGTCTCTAAAGTCATCAAACTACATGTCTACGGATCCGATTTTTTGATACGAACCCAACCGTATGTCCAAAGTTGGATTCCGGCGGGCCGTGCACAAAATTGCCCGTTGAGTGGAACCGTAGGGCCCGCAAAATGGTAAATTCATCAACTGTCTCAGAATCGGACCAAACTTGGCATACAGGACCAGAAAAATGATACCGTCCTATTGGCGCAAGTTTTGTCTCGATCTGACGAGTGTGCACAAAGTAATTGAGAAATTTACAAAGTGCACGATACGGTGAATTTTGACAGATACGTATCAAATTCGTCGCGCACACGCGACCAATTTGAATACCGTCAAAGCCCACACGACCACGAAGCCATTACACAGCTTTCGATGCCTACGATGCGCAACCACGTCGCCCGGTTTGGCAGGACGCACGACGCGTGGATAAATTTTCATGTTTTTGGAAAACAGTTTATCTAGGTTTCTTCCTATTTTAAAACCAAATTAACTTGTGAAATATTCCCTGAAAAATAAAACTAAAAGAAGGTTTTTGATCATGGTTATGTTTTCTGTGAAGGTGTTCAAATAGGTTTCTAAAATTCCCAACAGATCGATCAGGAATCGCCTTCCAATACGGCCTCGTGACAGTTCCTTTGTGTTCTATTTTTTTCGGTTTTCGACCAACTTCGGGTCGATCCCATGGACTGGTCGTGCATCCTATACGCAATTTAGTTACTGGGGTTTCGAGGCGGTTATGTTGGCTTCCCAAATCAATTTGTGTCTTCGAAAACTATCGAGCGGATAGGGAGAAATTGGTGTTCGAAATAGCGTACCTTGCTGCTGTCGACAACGGAGCAGTGCTCTGTCTCCAGTCGGCCATCGCGGCTTGGCGGCGCTCCGGCGCCTGTTACGGCGGTGCAGGGCGGCACGCGCGGTCGCCTAGGGATGGGAAGTCGACTGGGGTCTGGGTTTCTGCATTAGGGTTTGGGTTTTGGTGATCCCCCATCCGCCGCTCTCTCTCGTTTCTATATAAGCTGTCGGCTGTTCAACAGAGGGGTCGGGTCAGTCTTTGTTTGGCCGATAGTATGGGTTGTTCTTAAGTCTTTGTTTGGGCCATATGGGGGCTCGGGTTGACTGGGCCGGGCCTGGGCCATGCTGGCTCGGGCTGGCTATTATGTTCTCCTTTATTAATCTGAATATATTTACATATATATGACTATAGGTGTACATATATATATATATATATATTATATATATATATATATATATATATATATATATTTATATATATATTAATATTGGTAGTATATATATATAAATATTGGTGGTATATATATATATATATATATTTATATATATATATATATATATATATATATATATATATATATATATATATATATACCACCAATATTTATATATATATACTACCAATATTAATATATATATAAATATATATATATATATATATATATATATATATATATATATATATATATATATATATATATATATATAAATATATATATATATATTAATATATATATATAACATATCAATATTAATGTATATATATATATATTTGTATATACATACACACATTCACATATATATTATATATATATACATATATACATGCACCTCTATATAATATATTTATATATATATACTCATACACTCTTTTATACCTATATTTATTTACACGTATATACCTATATTTATATCTATATTACTCATATAACTAAATATATTCCAAAATATTATTATATATCTAGAATGACATCCACATATATATATATATATATATATTTATATATATTTATATATATATATATATACACACATACATACACTATTATACATACATACACTATTATATATATTTATATATATATATATACAAATATACACGTATTTAATATTTATTTATATTTACATACCAATACACACATATAATATTTATATATACTTACACTCACATTCACACATATATAATATTTATTTGACAATAAAATAATATAACCAATAAAATAGTAATATTAAATAACAATCCCAATAAAATAATAATAATAATAATAACAAAATTTAATATACCCATAATAGGCATTGCATCTACTTGAAATATGTCTACATGGGTGTATTTGATCTCACTACATGTCTCCAAAGGCTTGGATTCGGTTCGGACCCAATTCAGGCTAAGTTGGTACAATCGGGTCATCTAAAATCAATATATCTAATTAATAAATAAATAATTCATCGGTAAGGGTTAAGTCGCAACTTGGCCTGGTTTTCTTAGTTAGGACGTCACTATGGCTCGGTCTTCCCTACCAGGGCAAATACACTAGTCAAAGTACGCCACTGCACTATCCGTGCCATGATTCCTAGTCACCTTGTACTCCAAATTTAATCATGATTAAAATCATCTACCGTAATAATTAACTAAATAATTATTTACAAAAATTCTAAAATTACCATTTAAATCAAATAAATAAATAAAAAAATATTTTAAAATTCCGGGAAGGGGAGCTACAAATCTACCCACCTTAAAATAATTTCGTCCTCAAAATTCTAACTCATAACTATGCCTAAAATTTAAAAATAAAAGTCAAGGAGTAAATCCACTATTACCACAATCTTCTCAAATGTTAATTCCTCAAAAATAGTTTGTATTCTTCTCCTAGACAAATAGCCTCCAGGACTTCTACCCACCTTTGGTCACACTACTCCTTCACACTAAAATCCTAAAATCTTCTAACTGGTGCTAACAATCCTACGAACAATTATCTAGGTATATGGTATCTATAATTCTCTCGTATCTATCAAGCAACTCAAAATTTAACAAGCAACAACGTACACAAGTAGCTAAGAAATGTTGATAAACTCTAGTAAGCATGACCATTCGTCGCTCCGAAATAGGAAGGACATGAAGATAAGAATAATCGAGAGCAAATATGAAGTTTCAAGAGCGGTAGAGAGTTTCCAATGGTACAGATAGGGAGGAAGTTTACGAACCGTTGCCTTATTTGCTAGATTGGCTACTCTAGCCCAGTCACTTGCCAAATCGAAGAACCCTTCGTTTCTTAGAGGGACTTCGAGTAGGTCACATCCATATATTGGGTCGAAGGAATTGAGTCAAGGCTGAGAATCTAATGGAAGTCGAAAAGTATACCGGTACTATGGTAAGGGTTATAGCTAGTCCTTTTGACCTAAAAGTCGTCCCATAAAAATAGAGTACAAGGGGACGGGTTTGAGCGTGACATGATATACCTAGGTGAAGGTGGACTCGTCTAGATCTTGTCTATAAAATTTGTTGGGAGGTAACAGCTAATCTCGTGCTCCAAATATTAATGACACGGCCGGGGACACAAGATGATCTAGGTGGAAAGTGGGAGTCTATGGGGCACTAATTATCATCCTAATGGGAATTATTCTAATCAATCGGTAGTCTTGGTATATCCTAAAATTTTTGGAGGCTCCCAACAATCGGTCTCTTGAGAATAGGTAGTCTCCTAGATTGGCATTTTATCAAGGAAAAAATTCGAATCATTCTCGGACTCCAATGACTAGAAGATCAAGATAGTAGGTTTAGTGTCGAAGGGAGGACGAGTAACTCAAGGCAAAGTTTCAGTCACAGAGCTGGCCGATAGTAGCTACACTTGCATATACAACTATCATAGCCATGGGAATACTCTGTATCTATCTATCAATTACGAGCTTTCGTCTTTCTAATCGGCGAAAAGCAACACAATTAAAGAGTTCAAGAGAGATGTTACTGAATACAATTTCGTGATTCAAAAGACGAATGCATAATTCAAGAGAAATTGTCAAAGCAATCGTGGATGAGATCCTGGATACCTCTATATCTCAATCTACGTAGGGTAATTAAATAAAAAGCGAACCAAATGCATCATGGTTGATCAGACCATGATACAATGATTTTGATTTAGACAATATGTTAGCGGGCGTCCCCAATAAACATATGTCTTGAATCAAGCTCGATAAAAGAGTGAGCTTGCAAAAACTAGGCTGTAATAGCAGCATTGGTCAAGAGAGTCAAAATATAAATATGCGAGATTTTTGAAAGGAGGCACAAGTGGTTCGAGTTTTGAGAGAATCAAAACCTTACCTGGTGTTCTTATTTATATAGGCATCCTACTATCTTCTTGTCTTTAAGGTATTGGTCGACTAATAGGTTATGGTCTTCTGAATTCTACGTTATAGGTAACTTATTAGTGTCAGTAAATTACTTCGTTAATAGATCACAAGGACCATATAATGCTAGATTGGGAGACATGCTATCCAACTTACAGGGCCTTTCCTATCCTCTATAGTATCCTAAACTGACAATCACGTCTGAAGTCATTTTACCGAGAATTATGCCTCGCCCGTATACTCAGGTTGCGGTAAACTCTTGGTTCCGTGATTCAGGGGTGCTATGCCATCCGGTACTCTACCTTATATTAACACAAGGGTATCTAAGTTCTAAAGAGGTCAAGAGGACATAGTTTTAGCAATGTTTTATAGACTATGATTCTCCGAAATGATTTCAATTCTATGGGTTTTGCCTCGCCAGTGCGCTGCTGGCTGCAGTGAACCCACATCTCCACTCTCAGCTAATTGATGACAGTGCACTGCTGTCTAACTATTATTAGTTAACTAATACTCCTTTAACTATATCCGTAAAAATTCATGAGCTTTTAGAGATCCAAACAAGTTGACTAAGAATAAAGCGTAGGTATTTGTCCTATCAGTCACAACACTTAAATTAAAAGATTTAACATGGAGAAAATAACTAAATATGAAAGAAATACAAACATTCTAGTATCTATTTCATATGCATTTCACTGGTTGAGGGAAATCTCGAATCAATCTACCTCGAGATTTTATACGAATAAAAGAATTAGTAATTATAAATCAATTCCTTACAACAAAAGAGAATTTATAATAGACAATTCTAACTTATGATATAAGTTCTATATCTAATACAGCAAAAAGAAAATTAAACAGTTCATCAAAATTAATGCCTTAATTCTAGGCAAGTCTAACATACCAAGCGAATAGTATATCTACATTGGATCACATCATTACATCAAAAGCAATAGTGTGTCTATAGGGATCTAGCAAGCTATCAGAATTTAATACTTCTAAATTGCGTGGCCTATCTAACAACCTTAACTATCCGATTAATCGATTTAATAAGGGACCCTTATCCTAGTTGTCCTCCTAAATCATTTTAATCCTATTTGTGAATGAGCATTTCTTAGGTGCAGGCTCGCAGCAGTACGACTAATATGGTACTATCGCGAATTCGCAATCTTTTACGAAAATCGACCTGCATGGGCCACCACAAAAACTTGTCACGACCCGCACCCGCTTTTCGGATACGAGACGTGTCCAAGCCAGCCTACGCTGCAGAGTCGACGGTAGAACGCTGTCAAGCCCGCAAGAAATAATTGCTCAAAATAAACATTATTGCTCATTCATATTTCTACATTTTATTACAACATTTACAACATTTCTAATTAAAGAAAATACAAGATTTTACAGTTAATGAAATTGATACAATTGCTTTCTATTTCTAGGTCGACCTCAACATACCCATGTCCTCCCAGTGCTAAGAATGATCGCGGCTAAACCTGAAAAATGTTGGTTTCCAGTCAGGAATGGAACAAGTACACAAATCGACGATAATACGAAAACACAATCGAATTAACAAGATATGAAGATAACATATGAAAGATAAAAACTGGAAGATAACTGATGACATAGCACGATATAGAAGTAAAGGAAAAATAAAAGACATCTACCTATGTGGTGTGAAATATCCTTTTCAATATGTGAACGGCTAGGGGGTAAATACGGCACACTGCACGTGTCATGTGCAGCTGCTATCATTCACGAAAGACACGGGAGATAGTTCTGGGTAGTCCACATGTCTACTAAGATATTTCCCCTCCCGACTACTCCGTGTGACGAGCGTGTCAACAAGCAGCAAGATATATGTATAGACATAAAATGAAAAGACTACTATGAATCGAAAGCAATCAGAAAATGCACTTGCCTGAGGTCCTTAGCTGGTGAAACCAATAATACTATACCACTCAATGAGCCACAATCAGTCAACACATGCAGAAGTCTCCAGATGCTGAAATAAACAGTACCAACGTTCTCAGAATAGTCAAATTAGCTAGGATTGCCTGTCCTTAAGTCCAATTCTGGACACAGGGGCAAAACGGTAATTTTGGGCAAAAATGATGTCCGCCGTTGGACCCGCTTTGCACCGAAAAGCATGCAAGAGTCAACGGTCTCTAAAGTCATCAAAATACATGTCTACGGATTCGGGTTTTCGATACGAACTCAACCGTATGTCCAAAGTTGGATTCCGGCAGGCCGTGCACAAAATCGTCCGTTGAATGGAACCGTAGGGCCCGCAAAACGGTGATTTTATCAACTGTCTCAGAATCGGACCAAACTTGGCATACAGGAGCAAAGAAATGATACGGTCCTGTTGGCGCAAGTTTTGTCTCAATCTGACGAGCGTGCACAAAGTAATTGAGAAATTTGCAAAGTGCACGATACGGTAAATTTCGACGGATACGGATCAAATTCGTCGCGCACACGCGACCAATTTGAATTCTGTCAAAGCCCACACGACCACGAAGCCGTTACGCAGCTTTTGATGCCTACGGTGCGTGACCACATCGCCCGGTTTGGAGGAAAGCACGTCGTGTGGATGAATTTTTATGTTTTTGGAAAACAGTTTATCTAGGTTTCTTCCTATTTTTAAACCAAATTAACCTGTGAAATAATCCATGAAAAATAAAACTAAAAGAAGGTTTTTGATCATGGTTATGTTTTCTATGAAGATGTTCAAATAGGTTTCTAAAATTCCCAACAGATCGATCAGGAATCGCCTTCCAATACGGCCTCGTGACAGTTCCTTTGTGTTCTGTTTTTGTCGGTTTTCGACCAACTTCGGGTCGATCACATGGACTGGTCGTGCATCCTATATGCAATCTAGTTACTGGGGTTTCGAGGCGGTTATGTTGGCTTTCCAAATCAATTTGTGTCTTCGAAAACTATCAAGCGGATATGGAGAAATTGGTGTTTGAAATAGCGTACCTTGCTGCTGTCGACAACGGAGCAGTGCTCTATTTCCAGTCGGCCATCGCGGCTTGGTGGCGCTCCGGCGCCTGTTACGGTGGTGCAGGGCGGCGCGCGCGGTCGCCCAGGGGTGGGAAGTCGACTGGGGTCTGGGTTTCTGCATTAGGGTTTGGGTTTTGGTGATTCCCCATCCGCCGCTCTCTCTCGTTTCTATATAAGCTGTCGGCTGTTCAACAGAGGGGTCGGGTCAGTCTTTGTTTGGCCGCTAGTATGGGTTGTTCTTAAGTCTTTGTTTGGGACATATGGGGGCTCGGGTTGGCTGGGCCGGGCCTGGGCCATGCTGGCTCGGGCTGGCTATTATGTTCTCCTTTATTAATCTGAATATATTTACATATATATGACTATAGGTGTACATATATACATACATACATACATACATACATACATATATATATATATATATATATATATATATATATATATATATATATATATATATATATATATATATATATACTACCAATATTAATATATATATATATTTTTTAACATATCAATATTTATGTACATATTTACCTATATCAATATGTTAATATTAATATATACATATAACATATCAATATTAATGTATATATATATTTGTATATACATACACTCATTTATATATATATATATATATATATATATATATATATATATATATATATATATATATATATATATATACTCATACACTCTTTTATACCTATATTTATTTACACGTATATACCTATAATTATATCTATATTACTCATATAACCAAATAAATTCCAAAATATTATTATATATCTAGAATGACATCCACACACACACACACACACACACACACACACACACACATATATATATATATATATATATATATATATATATATATATATATATATATATATATATATATATATATATTTTTTTTTTTTTTTTGGAATATATATATATATATATATATATATATATATATATATATACACATACATACACATACATACACTATTATATATATATATATATATATATATATATATATATTTTTTTTTTTTTTTTTTTTTATATATATATATATATATATACAAATATACACGTATTTAATATTTATTTATATTTACATACCAATACACACATATAATATTTATATATACTTACACTCACATTCACACATATATAATATTTATTTGACAATAAAATAATATAACCAATAAAATAGTAATATTAAATAACAATCCCAATAAAATAATAATAATAATAACGAAATTTAATATACCCATAATAGGCATTGCATTTACTTGAAATATGTCTACATTGGTGTATTTGATCTCACTACATGTCTCCAAAGGCTTGGATTCGGTTCGGACCCAATTCGGGCTAAGTTGGTACAATCGGGTCATCTAAAATCAATATATCTAATTAATAAATAAATAATTCATCGGTAAGGGTTAATCGCAACTTGGCCTGTTTTTCTTAGTTAGGACGTCACTATGGCTCGGTCTTCCCTACCAGGGCAAATACACTAGTCAAAGCATGCCACTGCACTATCCGTGCCATGATTTCTAGTCACCTTGTACTCCAAATTTAATCATGATTAAAATCATCTACCGTAATAATTAACTAAATAATTATTTTCAAAAATTCTAAAATTACCACTTAAATCAAATAAATAAATAAATAAAATATTTCAAAATTTCGGGAAGGGGAGCTACAACATGTACCACGATTGGATAGTAAAAAGTACGCTTATTGATATGCGTATTTTTCTAGGATGAGTATCTTAGGCCGTGAGCGGACGAGTGCTAGCTAGTACACCTGCAGAGGGGGTTGGTACTTCCTTGCAGCCCTCTCTAGCTCCATCGATGGACGAGCTCCGGATGACCACCGTTGGTGGTCTTCAGAGGAGTACATACTATGGTATAGAATCCTACGGCACCTTTGTTGTGACGCAGTCATCCAGGGCACCCTCTGCTAATGTACGTTCCCCACAACCCTCACAGGATGGCCCAAGTCGAGTAGAGTGTTGCCTAATAGGTTGCTGAACTGCGTGACGAAGATGTTGTGGAGGATTACTGAGCAACCCCAGTGTCAATTGTAGATGGACGATGCGATGCTCAACGCATGATTGGATACGCTCGAGCATGCCATCTTGGAACAGGACGAGAGGACATATCCTAGAATTAAGGTACTACAAGGGATGCATGTGGCCATGGGCGATCAACTTTTAAGGCTACAAGATGCGATGGCTCTTAGCAGTATGAGACTGGAGTCTGTCGTAGATATATACAATGCTAGACTTGACTCATTGGAGCAGACACATCCTCCTGGTCCGCCATCATCGACACCAACTCCTTCGATTACACTGCCCCCTTCATCGTCATCGGTGATGCTTACGGGAGCAATATGAGTTCATGCTATCCCAGATGCGCGGTGGTGCTCCTCTTCCTAATCAGCCATAGTCCTTCGTTGGACAGTTTGTGTTTGTTTGTGTGTGTGTTGGCCCATTCTTGGGTCTTCATGTATTTATTTCAGACTTTTAGTTATAGTTTTTATTGTTATATTTGATGTGATGTGTTGGCCCATTTATGGGTCTTTATTGGACAGTATTTGATGTGACATTCTATTTGATCTGTTTAATATAGTACAAATTTATGTATTTTTATGCATTCACTCTATATGCTTTTTCGGTGTTAAGTGTTCCATCGAATGGGTTGGCGAACCCAGGGAATTTAACGGAGGGTTGCTTCGAATTTAGTATTTATAAACTATAATTTAATAAATACAGGCAAATTTTGGATAGAAAACAAACTGCTTTTTTTTTTTCTTTTTTTGGAGTTTAGCGACGTTCTACAAAGTTCAACGACAATTTTTACGTCGCTAAACTGTATCGACACCGTCGCTAAATGTTGCTACCTTGCTGACATGGCCAAGTTTTGCCGTGTCAGCATTGTCGTAGTAAAATGTCGCTAATGTTGTCACGAAACGTCGCTATGTAGCTGACATGGCAATGCTTGCCACGTCAGCAATATCGTAGCAAAACATTACTTTATTTGTCGGTAAATCGGCGACGTTTAGCAATGAAGTTTGATGCTGCTGATTAGCAATGGCACGTCGGTATGCGTCATAAATTAGGGATGTTACTTTGTCACTTAGGGACGTCGATACATCGACGAATAACAACATTTTTGGTGTCAGTAATCATCGATTACGCGACATCATGAATTCGTCGCTAAAAATGTCGCTAAATATTTTGTGACATTTTTTTGCATATTAGCGTTTCTCGGCATCACTAATATCACTTATTCTAGTAGTGGTATGATACCCACCACATGGGCCACCATCCCATGTGCATCTCTTAATACCAAGTATGGTATTATATTGAGATGCCCATTTAGAGTATTTTCTAATGTGAAACTGTTTTTCCAGCTCTCAAGTAAAAACACATCCATAAGTATAAGGAAAAACTTCAACAATCCCCATATATCTCAATATATATGGGATGGACGTTCCACACAGTGGCTACCATCATGCATAAGGGTAGATGTCGCTTCGACTTGAATCTTCTCACATGGGTCAAATAACAGTATGCTACAAGAATGGACTAAATCTTGAATTCTACACCATATCTGCAATACTTTCCACTCATACAATGACACATGTTATGCTTCCAATAGCACACTAAAGGACCCGTGCCCACCTGGTTTCGGTATATGGATATTAGATGTCTACAAGCTAACCCTCTAGAGATGTCATGTATCTCTTTCCATACACTTTAGGTGAGTTCTTTTAAAGAGTCAACGACATGAACCATTGCGCTTCCTTGCGGTACTACTTCGCTCTAACGTGGCCTAAAGCTGAGACTTTATATCATTTACCTCATTGTGGTGTCATACCACTATAGTATGAGGACACCGACGTCGTTATAGTGTCGTATTATCCAGCATAAAGCCTTGCACTTCTTTGTGGTGCTACGCCATTGTGATACGGCTCGCGAAGCCGAGGCTTTACATCTTTTAACTCTTCGTGGTGTCGCACCACTATAGCATGAGTTCATTGGCCTCTTTGTAGTGCTACCTGTCATGCCCCAATCCTAGAAGATCAAAAACTAGCCACTGGGCGTGATGCAGTACAAGTCTATATTGCACTTGTATAAGGCAAAACCATTACAGTTCCCGGTATTGCTCAGAAAATAATGACATCGCAGCAAACCAAGCAGATAAATTGAAGTCACAACAAGATACAAAAAATGTATCTCTTTATTGATAATTACAATAGATTACATGGCTTGTAGTTGAATACAAAGTTTACAACAGATTACAAGACTTTTGAATAGCCAACTGAATTACTTGCCATTTAGGCTTACAACTGAACATGCCGACTCGGCTTACCACAAACTTCCCAATTTGGCTTACAATCTCACTTGTTCAACTGAGTTACACTCTTCCATATATTATATCCAATATAGCAGAAGATATCGTCTTGCGAGAAGAGCTTCTGCACACCCATCCGATTCATCGATGCCAAGCAACGATCAAATAATTTTTGCCATGCACGAGCACGTGAAATGATGCCCACAACGTGGGTCAATATATTCACTTATGTACTGGTGAACGGTGCTGGCCCAACTCACCTAAGAAGACAACACTAATTAATCATGCGATAGGAACATTATTAATGTAGTTTTTCTCGTTGCCTTAGGGACAATTAGAAGTTCATATCATTCTTAGCTAGCATAATGTAAAGCGTATATGGTAACACCCTTTTGTGATTCTTACCCACGGTCATGTAGCCATCTCTTTACATTTATAATACTTACTCTGCCTGCATAAGACATTGTTAGGAACAATATCATATTTATCATATTCATCACCATTCAGGTGATTCTTACAAACAACCAACATCCTTCCTTGTATATGATTCATAACTTACTCTGCCTACATAAGACATCATTAGCATGCGACCTATCTATATGCGGGTCACTGACTACATTCCATCTTGGACTTATGGTTAGACGACTCCCCTTCAGCGGAAGGTAGCTAGCCCAGTCCGGAAGGTTCCCGAATCACCATGATGTAGGACCATTGAGTACCTCCAGAGGGGGGTGAATAGAGTGTGTACGTGTGCAGCAGAAATAATAACCACTTAAAAATTAACATATTATAAACTACGACAGATATAAGAGATAGTAAATTAAATGCAGTAATCAAGAGATAGAAAATCAAACTCAGTGAACACCGCGATATATACCGATTTCCCTCTGAGAGGACTAATCCAGTCGCGAGTACTCTTGCCCGCTGTTAATCTACTATTTGTAAGCTAAATGAGAGCTTGTCGTCTCTTTACAACACCGTGCTTGGTGACAAATGCACGACCGACTTCACAACACCGTGCTTGGTGATGAGTGCACGACCGACTCCAACAAATTTGAGTACGAAAACTGAGAAGTTTTCTGACTTGCGACCTCTTTACGACTCTGTAAACCAAAGACTCTAAATCGAACATAATGTTAGTGGCTTTGGCTAAGAGTGGTATAGGCGAAATATGAAAGCTTTAGATCGATGAAAAACTCTTAGGAAGAGATAGAGAGAAGAGTGAATGAGTGATTAGAAATGTGAAAATCCTTCTCTATTTATAGTATTTTTCCTGACCGAACTCGGGTAGAGTTCGGGCTGAGTTCGGATGCTAAGATCTTGCAAACGAACATTGCCTACAGATTTGGAGGGAACATAATTTTAAAAACCCTTGGCCGAACTCAGACTGAACTTGATCAGAGTTCTGGCCGAATTCTCTCTAGGCAGAATAGGATTTTTGGGGTTCAAATTGCATAATTTTTTTGGATATATGGATATGTGGAACTTTGTGGGATTGGGTAAGCTTTTTGGATTTTATGGACTAAGAAAACCTAAACCAGTAATATTCTGATCGATCTCACATTTTATATTTCCTAGACTCAATAAAGTAAAAATTACAGAAGAAAATATTAAAAGACTCGATCTGGATTCCAATGCAATTCCTTTTGGATGATGATTTGATTGCTCTTTGTAGATGCAGGATGTAGACATAGTACGTTCTTTGATATTGATTTCAGTAACCTGTAACATCTGTATCATATCGTATATTTTGCGTATCGACTTAAGTTGCCGTTGATTATCAAAATTAGGTGTGACCATTTAGGCAATGGGCCAATAATCTCCTCTATTTTGATAATTGACAAACTTAAGTCTATACCAAAATATAACTAAAAATATAACTTGAAATAATATACCTGACTTGTTCATTGATTGGAATTTTCGTTGATATTTGAAATTTTGGTATTATTTTTCTCCCCCTTTGTTATGTACGCAAAATGAGTAGCTCCTCCGCAATATGTGAAGCCAATAATTTTACACAAACAAGAAAAGAAAAAGAATAATATCCACAGTAAACAAATCATAACTTAGTAGAGCTAGTAAGTGTAAATGAACTAAAACTCAGATAACATCAACTAGAATATAAAGGAAATACAACTAAAGTCCAAAAGCATAAAGTCATAACTAAAAGAGTTTATGACTGCTAAAAGTACTATATAAAAAGTCCAACTGTGAAAGTTTGGACTGCTACAAAGTGCAACTACATAGATCATCACTAGCGATATAAAATCTCAAAACTCTAAACTGAAAGCCCAAATCACATCTGAGCATCATCATCGGCTGGAGCAGCAGGTGGCTGAGGATCAAAGTAAGCAGTAGTCGGATCAAAGTATCCAAAAGTGGTCGGATCATCAAACCTCGGTTCATCAAAGCCAGGATGATGGATCAACAAAATAGGAGCTGAAGATTTATGTGCCAAACTCCAGTACAGATCAGCAATGCTATTCTTTAAGACCTGAGCCTGTGAGGTATGACGGAACTCAGCATCGATATAACTTTGATGACGTTGTCCAGAGAGAGTGACAAAGTCATCAAAGCGCGAATAGAACTGTGGATCAAATTCTGGAACAGGAGCAGCAGGGGCAAAAACAGGAGCGTCTGGGTCAGCCTGAGCATCAACAGGAGCAGCACCGGGTACAAGTAGAGGGAGAAGAAATCTCTTAGACCTAGTCAGCTTAGAAGATGACGCAGAGATAGGACAAGAATCAAGGTTGATTTCAAATCTCCTAAAGATAACTGCTAGATGCATGGGGTACAGAAGGTTGTGCCCCACTCTCCTAGAACCAATCATCTAAGCCATGAATGTCTTGGGGATAGAGAAAGAAACACCGAAGTGAATGTGATACATGGCAGACATCTCAAGAAAGGTAATCTTATCGGTAGATCCCTTTTTAGGAAGTAAAGCTGAGTAGATAAAATAATGCAACTCATAAAAGTTTTGATTAAGGTGTTTTGCATACAACCTACTGCCCCGAGGGACTGGGTTAGGATGACACATTGCAGCCTTAATGGAATCACGAGTAACTTCTTCGGGAAATTGAACTTTGTGAATTTCAACTAAAGTTTCGCCGATGTTAGGCATATGAAAATATTCACTAATATCAGTCGAGTTAAATTCAAGTTCTTTTCCGCCGACGCAAGAATAGATACTACCGTCGGGTTTTATTTGCATGTTGCAGTAAAACATATGAACGACATTATCATAGATATTATCAGAAGTTTCAAAGAAATCTCAGAGACTTAAGTTTTCAAAAGTCGACACGCACTCCGAAATAATAGTAAAGTTGACGTATCGCCCAGGGCAAATATCCCGATATCGAAAAGCGTGAAACTAAGAGTCCGCTATTTCCAAACATGAAAATAAAGTCGCGTCATATTCCTCTTCGCCAGTAGGGCGAGCAGGACTGAACACGTTGACGGGTTCGTATTAAGAGGTCGAAGAAGATGAACCTATCGCAGAATCTCCTTTCTTCCTTTTGAAGAGTTTATGAGCCATAGATAAAAAGGAGATGGTAAAGAGATATACCTCAAATAGAATAGAGAAAAGGAGAAGATCACCTTCTTGAGCTGCTTAAAGCTAAGGAGAAAGGAGTAAGGACCTTGGAGGAGGTGGAAGATGAAATTTTTGTGGAGTTTTTCGTGCTCGGATGGAAGTAAAATGAGGAAGAAGAAGGGTTTAAAAAGGAGCTAGGGTCGACTGTGCTGTTCTGGAAATTTGAACCGACGCCAACCGAACTCGTTCCGAACTCGGTCTGAGTTCTGACAAAATTCGGCCACTTGTTTTTCCATTTCATTCTATGAATAATGAATAATAAATAGACTTTATAACTTTTAGTTCTTCAATTTACTAACATTCATTACTTTGGGTTAGTTGTAGGGGCTGGATCCTAGCTAGCGGTAGTCCGAAGACACTTGACACCGTGTCGTTTAGACTTTTACGTCTTTTTGACAGAAGGACCCTTTCGGCTTGTACCCAAAATAACTTCAATTAATAAATATAAAAAATTTTAAGTTGTAAGAATTTTTATTAATTATAACGCATTATGAATATGAAAATTCAAGTATTCCCAGTTCATGTCGTAGATATTGAAACGGTCTTCAGCCAGCAATTTTGTAAAAATATCTGCTAATTGATGATCTGCGTCAATGAATTCTAAGCAAATATCCCCATATTGTTGGTGATCACGTAAAAAGTGATGGCTTATCTCTTCGTGCTTCGTGCATGAGTGACAAATAGGGTTCTTAGTCAAATTGACTGTGCTAGTGTTATCACAATGTATAGAAATCTTCGTATAGTGTAGATTGTAGTCTTCTAGGGTTTGCTTCATCCATAAAATTTGAGCACAACAGCATCCTGCAGCGATATACTCAGCCTCAGTCTTTGATAGCGCTACAAAATTTTGCTTTTTGCTAAACCAAGAGACTAAAGTTTTTTCTAGAAAATAATACGTACCGCTGGTACTTTTACGGTCTAATTTGCATCCTGCAAAATCCGTATCTAACCTATCAGGTCAATATGCAAACTGTAGAAGTTCCTTTAAGGTATCGAAAGATACGCTTAACGGCGCATAAGTGTGATTCCTTAGGATTAGCTTGATATCTAGCACATATACAAATGCTAAACATGATATCAAGGCGACTAGCACTAACCAAAATAGCTAATTAGGAACACTAGACATATTTCAATGTGGAACACTTATTTAGCGTGACTAGGTTTTGGAACGGAATAAAACTGTGCCAAAATATAAAAATGTTCCAAATATTATGTTATTATTTTTAATAGAAAATTTATTTTGTAACACGCATAAACCATTCCAAAACCGTTCGAAACGTGTAAAAATTCAATTCACGTGATATCACGTGACCTTAACAAAGCATCAGCCCCTTTTCTTCCAATCTGGCACACAAACCCTTCTCTCTTATTTGCAATGCCTCCTCTCCAAACTGCTGGCAGGAATTAAAAACCATACGGGAAACCATTTCTTCTTTGGCGGCCATCGGCGTCCTCTTCTCTCCATCAACGTCGGGAAAGCCATTGCTTCTTTCCATCCTCGACCGTCCTATTCTCTCCTTCCCGTCGGGTCTGAGTCATCTCGCCATCGGATCACGGCTTTCTCTCCGCCCTCATCTCGCCGTCCTCGCACACCTAAGGTATTTGCATTCCTTTATTATTTTGAAACCCTAAAAAAATTGATGGGTTAAAATGCCTCTTTGTTATATATCGTGTGGAAGAACATTTTTTTTACAAGCCATTGTCGGCTTCGTTATGTTTCAGAGTTCTTAGATGGGTTAAAAAAATTTCTAAGCCACTCTCGTAGAAGAATATTTTTTCTAAGCCATTGTAGTGGAAGAACATTTTTTTCCAAGCCATTGTTGGGTTAAAATGCCTCTTTGTTATATTATTTTGAAACCCTAAAAAAATTGATGGGTTAAAATTCTACTGCATGGAATATAAGCCAGCGAGTGGAGCATGATTTTTTCCATGCTATTTTGCTTGGAACAGAAACCAACAAATACTCTCAAAGTGAATGGAATCAAATTTGTTTGTTTGCCATTTTTCTTTCTTGAAATATATGAAAAAAATGATTTGGACATAAGTTAGATAAAGACAGATTTTTGCAGTGTACAGGTGGAAGCGAGTGGAGCACAATCACCATTTTTGTTCCTTTTTCGAGTTACTTCGTACATCGTTTGGATATTAACCTAAGGTTTTCTCTCTGTCTATATATATAATTATTGATTCCTTCTAATTCCATTAGGTAGATCTTATTTTGTTGATGTTTTCGTTGCATTTTTGTTTTTGGTTTGTTTGCAAACAACATTGTGTTGCTTCTGTAAAATTGATTATGCATATGCATACCTCTTACAGTTGTTAATTTTCTCTGTGTGGTTAGATAATATGCTTGGTATCTAAAAGGAAATAAATTCTAGCTTGGTAAAATGCTCTTATGTTGCCTTATAGAAGTTTCTGTTAGGATATCTTGTAAGCGTTCCCGAAATATTGTTCCTATTCCAAATCATGAACGTATCTTTCCACAATTTTCCAAATTCTCAAATCCAAGCCAATCAAATTAGCAGGGCTAAGCACACACTTCTGATTGTTTAGATTAGGGAAGGGATGTGATTGAATAACTTCAACAGAGGAAATTGCCTACCAGTTTACTTTTACTTTCTCCACGTTGATCTATCTTTCCTTTACTTGTTAGAAAATTTATCTAGTGTTGGAGACTTGTTTCTTTTTATATAGTATCATGATTGTTCAAGTTACAAGTTAATTGATCCTTGCTTAGAGTTATGTAACTGTAGAAGACTGTTATAAGTTACTCTTGTATATTTTATAGCTTTATACAATTAGTAGTTTTAGTTCCCTATCGGGAAAACTTTCACCATTGCCTATATATTGTATACTCCATTCCCTAAATGTATCAAATCAATCATTAGTTAACCCAATGTATGAGAATTTAAATAATGAATAGTTAGTAATTACCGCATACTTATCAATAAAATGATTTGAATCATTTGCTAGAAAATGGGCATCTTGCCTTTATCTAATGCCTAATTTATAACCTATATTAAAAAGGGATTTTTTTGGATTTGAAGCAAAATTACATTTTTGTATACATTAGAAAAGAGAAATTTGAAATTAAATAAAAAATAAATAAAGAACAAATAAAGTAACAACTTTCTTGACAACTAAACATTTTTGTTTCTTTGGTCGGACTACTATTAAACTTCCAGCTATTATAATTCCTCAAATTTAGAATCTAGTTCATGTAAAGAGTTATAAAAGAATAGATGGATGCATAATCCACCATGTAAGTTCACTAGCAAGGGGTAAACATTTAAGCCATGAACCTATTAATAACTAACATATATGCACCATATACTTTCTCTCTTTATTTAAAGACTAATGGGGGAATATATGTGGAACCTGAAATTTAAAACCAAACTTGCTGAAACTTTTGAATTGGATTTGAAGAGAGTCAAACCAATGCCGAAAGAATGATTAAACCCTCAATCACCTAACTCTAGTTGTTCCATCGTAGTGATAGCATGGAGGGACTCTGAACCATAGTTCACGGTATCGGCCGATACCGATCCGATATGGCCGGTACCGATATGGTTTGGTATGTCCATATCCGATACGGACCGATGCCCGATACTGACCGATACTGACATTGCGGGTCTCTTTTTCGGTCAATTCGGCATAGAAAATTGAACAAAAAAACCAATCAACAAGGGTGTAAAAGCCCAGAAAGGTTATAAATGCATGTAAAAGAAGAAAACTTATCTATTGTATGTAAATCAATCGGTAAAGGTGACTACTATTTTATTCAATTTCAAAACTACTAAGAAACAATACTGAAAAATATTAAAATTATGCCTAAAGGTATAAAATATATTTTCTAAAATGTTAATAATTTATTAATAATTATTTGCTTTTCGATACCAAAAAATTCGATACCCGATTCGAAACCTCCGATACTGTCGATCCTGCCGATCCCGATACTCATATGAATGGTCCGATGCCGATACTTTGAACCTTTCTCTAAACATTTTATAGCCGTATACACTATATATTGAGTTATGAATTGGTTTGTTGGTTAGGAAGGAGTTTCACCAGATAATTTGAATGGTTCAGGCATAGTAAGAACCTTCCCTTTGGGCACTTTAGAAATTCCTTTTAAGCAATTCTTGGTTTGTAAATATATTAAAGAAAAATATAGACGAGATTAGCATATATTTTTTCCTCTCTCTGTGCTCTCAAGAAGAATTTTAATTAAGTAAAAAAGTTTCCAGTGGTGTCAGTTGTAGTAGCTAGCCATCTTTTACCTGTTATGTCCTTATTTCTTTGAAGTGGTAATGAAAGGACCATTCATTCATACTATATGTATATATAGCATTTTTAAGACAGTCAAACATCAGTTTGGTTTAATCAAATAGCCGGACATATTTATAATGTACGTGTATTTTCCACTCTATCAAGTGGAGGGATAAATAAGATTGCTAATATTACATAATGAGAGCCTTAATGGAGATGAATGGAAGAAACCTATGAAGCACGAGTACTCCATTTAGGAAGGTATACCTAATACTTGGTACGTACTATTGCTACTCCTTGGGTACTCCCGGGTATGTACCACATACATACTACTTATTGTATTCTCAATTTTTTATTTTGGTCATTTCTTTGGGTACTCCATGTCATGAATATGCATTATATCAATAACTTTCTTAGTTTTTGTTTCAGATTGTTCTATTTGTTATCACATATTATAATAATATGAATTTTTTTTCTTAGTTTCAATTTCATATTATTTTTATTTTTAACTTCACTTGGTAAATGATTATATTTTGTAGGGATTGGGCAACTATACTACAAATAAAAATAACTTTGGAAAAATCATGGATGAGAAAAATGGGTGGCACAAGTTATATCAAAGGTGTTGAACAGTTTTTGAATTTTGTTAAGGAGAATGGAACCGGACAAACACAATTTCCATGTCCATGTAAGCATTATAAGAATTCGAAGGGACACATAGATCTCGATGAGATTTGCCTTCATTTGTTGAAGAATGGCATGTACCAAATTTACGTGGTATGGAAGCATCATAGAGAAAAGGCAAGAGATTTAGGTGGGAATGTGCTAAAAATGGCTAACCCAATTGGAGAAGCATCAAGTGAAGGATCAAACTTTTCTAGACTAGAGGATCTCATTGACAATGTATATAATATTCATACCAAGGAGGCTGAGCATTTACCTGCTGATATGAGTGAAACAAATGAAGATGACGAGGGAGATGACACAACTGTTGAGCTAAGGATGCAAGAGACCAAAAAATACAAAAAGTTAAGGGATATGGCATTAGAACCTCAGTATCCGGGTTGCCCTAAGGGGAAAACCATATTGTCTACCATTATTGAGGTGCAAAATTTAAATACATGGTATGTGTAGACAGGCACAAGTGTAATTACATTACTAGGGTGGCTAAAGGGCCTGCTCACAGAAAATTGCAATCTTCCAAAAAATAATCCTAATATGAAAAACATGATTAAAGACTTGGGAATGGAACGTGAAACCATCCATACATATAGGAATGGATGCATCATGTACCGTAAGGAATATGAACATCTTCATATATGTCCGAAATGTGAAGTGAGTCGGTATAAACTTGTGTTTGAAAATGATACAGAAACAAAAAAGAATTTTAAGAAAGAACCTGCAAAGTTTGTGAAATATTTTCCCTTGATTCTGAGGCTAAAAAGATTCTTTAGCATTCCTTGGATTGGAGAGGCAATGACTTGGCGCCAAAAGGCAAAGAATAATGGAAATATAATGAGACATCCTTGTGACTCGGACCAATAGGATTCAGTCAAAGTTCATTGGCCAGAGTTTGCTGCAGATGCTAGGAACCTACGACTTGCAATATCAATTGATGGTCAATTTTGTGACTTGCAATAGTGGGGTTAGAAAGGAAGATTGGGAGCAATTTTGTATCAGTGAGGTTAATGAAAAACAGATAAAAAGAAGGGCTACAGCCGTTGAAAGTAGAAAGTATAGTGTGTATGGTCATACTGGGGTCATAAGAGCAGTGCAATGGTAGTGTATGAAATGGTAATTTTCCTCTAAAACCAACATTAGAATTTTATAAGTTTTGTATTCCAATATTAAGCTTACACCTCAAAACTAATTCATGATTTATCCAGAAGGCAAAGCGGGAAGATCCTACTATCCCTATTACACGGACTCAAGCGTGGATAAAAACTCATACGAGAAAGGATAGAACTACGTTGGCTAGTGCTGAACCGTTTATGGTGAGGTCACATAAATCTTTGTTATCACCTTGCATTTAATTTAATGTTAGATCTTTTACAAATGATATTGCAGAAATTAGTCAAAGAAAACTTTGTTGAATCGACACAAAGTGAAAGCGATAACAATAGCGCTCAGCCTCTATCAATTGATAATGATCCTTTGACTCAAGTGTTTGGCAAGAAAGCAAAAGGGCTGCCAGGTTGGGAGCCTTATTTCCAAGAGAAAGTATGATGCTGTCCTTCATGCTCATATAATGCACAAAGGAAAGAGGCGAGAGGGAGAGTTTGAAAAATAAAGTTGATGAGATGCAGACAAAGGTCAACTTCATTTTTGATTATTGTAAGGTGAGGCAACCAACTTCTTACATGAAAGTCTAAAAGATAATTACTACATGCCTATTAAAAATATGTAAACTTTTTTTCTTGTACCATAGTCACAGATTGGTGGGCCACCAATACCTATTCCCCAGTCAACTGGTGGGCCATCAACACCCATGCCCCATGCAGATGGGTCATCATCTCCCATTCTAATGTCCCAGGCAGCTGGTGGATCATCAACACCCATGCCTCGTGCAGGTGGGTCATCATCTCCCATTCCTATGTCCCAGACAGTTGGTGGGTTATCAACACCCATGCTCCAACAAATGCAAGCAAGTATTGGGCAGTCAACACCCATGCCTCCAATGATGATGAACAATGCACATGGGCCATCTTTGGGTAAAAGGAATTCAACGACATCGATAGACACTGAACCAACTCCTACGACAATGTTGTGTGAATTGCATGATTGGAATTGGAATTGTGTTGCAATCGCAAAAGAAGTAATTGATCCAATGCATCAAGGTAATTGTCTTAATTATCGCCTAAACCCTCAATATGAAATGAAGCTTAGCATGTGTGTTCGAAAGATTTTTTCCGCTAAGCTCTACAAGGAAAGTCCCGTTGCAAAAACAATTAAAGAAGTAGCAGTTGGCGAATTCCTTGTGCGGCCCAAATCACACATCAGATTCATGGAAGAGTGGCTTGTGGGTATTTCTCCTATCAAACTTTTCTAATGATTAACAATACATTAATTGATTTCCTTCATTTTCTTGATTTTTTTTCCTCGAAAGATACATTTCTTAACTTTGTTTTTGTCCGACTAGTTGAAATTCGTTACACTCCAAAACTTCTCCACACTTGTCTCAGTTGTTGAAGGAAGAGAAATAATTGTCTTTTGTATTGTACCTTGAGTTTTATGCACTATAAATAATAAGATTTGCACTCTATCAAGAGTGTTGTTTGAGTCTCATCCCTATGATTATATGTGTACTATTGTGATTAAATAACTAAATGGTTGAGTACGTAAAACCTAAGCCCACTAGTAGGTCTGGTCCGAGTAGTGCTAGTCCTAGACTGGATTCTATGGGTCCAGGTTATGGAACTTATCCTACTAATACAAACTCTAAGGCGTGTCCGGATACAGATTCTCTATATATATCTCTACATCGAAACCAAACTGTACATGTTTACCATAAAAAATTGGGTCCATATTATCAGCTCCAAATGAGTAGGATTCGAGTATTTCAAATATTAGACTTCACATACCACCTGTCTTTTATATAACCACCACCACCACAATAACAAGGCCTTTATCCCATTTTTTTGGGATCAACTATTTGAATCCTCTTCTTCCATTCTACCCATGTATTTAACTTTTCCAGTCGTGGTTTGTACTAATTTAAGTTGTTAAATTGGATTGGTATCTTATTATTTAAGCAATGGGCAAGAAATTGAATTCCTTGAAATCATACCTACGTTGTAATGAATCCATCCAACTAAGATGCAAGTCAAACCATTGTAATTAATTTGCAAAGGCTAATTTGGAGTCAACAAAATGCTTCTTGGTACCAACATATAATGTTTCTATTTTTTTATCCTCGTTCAATTAATGTTTTCTAAGACCCTGTCCTATAATTTTGGTTTTTTTTTTTCATTTTTATTTCATTCAGGCCTATCCATGATGTGATGATATTGAGAACCACAGTCAAGGACTTATTTGCTCAAAGATGTAGGATATACCAGTTGGAGGTTGCTACGATTGTAAGTCCTATCGGTAGACCCCTGAAGCTTTCCAAGCCTCCTGACACATGCTGCCAGGTTGAGATTTCCAATCTAGCAATAGCGCTCCCAACTGTCTGTAAAATACTTATAACAGAATATAGATATTGGTTGTAAGATCATTGACCACCAAGGAAAATAGCAAATGACAATTAGGATGATGATTTGCTTATTCCTTATCCTACTGATAAATTTATTGCTTACTTTCGATAATTAGTTTTTAATGGCTGGTCAAGTGTGTGTGCCTTGTGGCAGTACTCTAGTCAGTGCAAATAATTACGAAGTTCTACAACTATTAGGTTTGTTTGTACACCAGAAATGCAAACAGAAGAAACTACTAGAAAACTATGACAAACTAACACATGCAAATGTATGCAGTTGCCATGGGAAAAACCTAACATTTTACCAATACATGGCTCCACACGACACTAACAAACTTAGGAAATTATTGAATTTCATTGGTTGGAAATATTGTACCAAAACTGGGAAGTCTATCATATCTGAATGGATTCAGACTCCACCCCTAGTTTAAGGGCCCTGAATCGTAAGGTATTAAAGAGAAAGAACTTTGATTACATAAGAGGGAAAATTCTGATCAAAGGGAAAATAGTTATTTATAGTCCTTTGAGGAGTAATGTTTCGACTCCCCCATGTTCAGCTACATTTGGAGGCAATGCCTCTAGGTGATACTGTCCTGTGAATGCCTCTAGGTGATATTGTCCTGTCAATTCATTCATTGCAACTTTGTTTGTTCACAGTCACATGTGGTGGGCTCTGCCATCTCTTATTCTCTTCCAACAGGGTGCTTAAATGCAATGTGTCCCTACAAACCACGAACAGGGCGAAGCTTCCTAGACTAAATAGCATAGCTCATGTGTGTTAGATACTAATGTTCAATTGAAATGGAAAGTTTGTGTTTGCATTAAATTTGTTGCCGTCATGTACCACACATGACACACATGTATCAGCTGTATATGAATTGATTTTCTTTTATACTGTTACTGATATATTAATTGATTTCCTTTTGTATGACAGTTGGTTCGTTTTGTAAATCATCTCTTTTTACCACTTTGGGATCTGTGATAACGTTGATAACATACAGGTAAGACTCCTTGTCTTCCTTGTAGAAACTTGATTATTAGACCTTCACATGTCCTATCAGACAAGTAACTTTGCAAAGTCAAAAAAAATGAAATATGCCATATTGACAAGCTTGAAAATACTACATTATCTCTATGTGCTCACCAGATGTAGCTTCGTTCAACTTTACCCAATCCTGTTGCTTGATTCTTGCATTCGATGCCTTTATCAAGTCCATTAAAGATTGATTGACCTGCATGTGTACACAATTGAACTTGACATCTCATTCCAGTTGGTATTTGTCATGAAAATCCAAATTTCATTCTTAAAACACTTAAAGCAAGAACCAATATCATGAAAGATATGTTTTGAAACATTACAAAACATATAGTTGTTGTTGAGTCTGCTACATATGTATGCCACAAACAATGTGCTCTAACAATTTGCTTAAGTATGCAATTTGGGTTATAGTTCCAATATTAGGTAGGTTGGCCTAGAAAGACAGGTCCAGTGGTCCACATATGTATAACCCGAGCCGTTCCTCAATTTCTGTATTATGATGTTTTGTTTATGCATTTACGTAATACTTTTATTCTCCACTATTTTTTTGACCTTTCAACTTTGCAGGCCCAATGTCCATCCCAACAATGAAAGAGTTTGATCACAAAGCAATGAGAAATTAGCTATGGGGAAGAAAGAGAACGAGGAAAAGATCTCAAATTATTTTCACATCACTAGGTCATTTTGATAGAATCGTAGTCTAGTAAAATTGTATGAAACATAAAACAATCTTTTGTAAGACATTTTGACTTCAATAGTCTATGCCGATTTATCTTTATCTATTTTGTGTGTACTTATGCTATTGGCATTTGTTTACTTTCTTTTATATTAAGTCACTTTTAGTTTTATAAAATCTGAAGATGGTTAAAAATTATTTATCTATATATGAATTCAGATTATGGGTATGGTATTTTAAAGAATCTGGACAATTGATAGGAACACATTTCTACCATTCAAATATTGGAACACATTATATTCGTTCCAGTATTAATGCAAAACTTATTCGAACAGTTTCTTATTAGGAACACTTTTTTGGTGTTCCGAGACTGGCACTCATATAATGTGTTCTAAAATCATCCCTTGGAACCCTTTGTTAGGAATGCTTTGTAGGTGTTCCAACACTGGCACACATATAAAGCGTTTCAATAACCATCCTTTGGAACACTTTTATTTCGTTCCAAGAATTTGGCAGCCCCAAAATAGGCACGGAATAAAGACGTTCCAAAAAATATTTGGAATATAACTTTAGCGTTACAAAATGACCATTTTGGTGTAGTGTAGCAGTTAAATATAATAAACTATGAATCATACCTCGATACATACGTTGGTCGACTGGTTTGCCATTTTTATCAATGTCAAACCGGGTTGATATAGCCATTAGAGTTCCGATAGGCTTTACGTTGTCAAAGTCATACTTCTTTAGTAAATCCTTTATATACTTAGCTTGGTTGATGAATATTCCCTGTGTGTGTTGTTTGATCTGGAGTCCTAGGAAATGATTTAGCTCTCCCATCATACTCATCTCAAACTCACTCTGCATACACTTAACAAATTTTTGACAAAGTTTTTTATTAGTAGAACCAAAAATGATGTCATCTACAAAAATTTGCACAAGAAGAATATCATCATCTGAAGACTTGCTAAATAAAGTAGTATCAACTCTTCATTTTGAAAATCTATTTTCAAATAGAAAGGCACTTAGGCATTCATACCAAGCACGAGGTGCTTGTTTGAGTCCATAAAGTGCTTTCGTAAGTTTGAAGATGTGATCGGGTGTTTGAAAATCTTCAAAACCAGGGGGTTGTTTCACAAAAACTTTTTCTTTTAAAAAACTATTTAAAATGCACTTTTTACGCCCATTTGAAATAGTTTGAAATTGTGAAAACATGCAAATACACAAAACATGCAAATAGTTTCTAGTCTAACAACATGAGCATATGTCTCGTCATAACCAATACCTTCTTCTTCATTATAACCTTGTGCTACTAGACATGCTTTGTTGCGTAGAACTTGCCTATCCTCACTAAGTTTATTTTGGAACACCCATTTGGTAGCTATTATCGATTGACCAATAGGTTCAGGAACAAGTTTCCAAACTTAGTTTCTCTCCAATTAATTTAATTTCTCTTGCATGACATTGTTCGATATAACAAAAGGTTGAACAAATGTTTTGCTTTATTGAATGTAAAAAGACCTATTTACAACCAAGGATGTCCTAAATAGGATATTCTAAGCACAAGGAAAAGAGTTTCTGGGAAAGTATGACGGTAGAGATCGAGCACTGCAGTGGCTCCTTTACTCTGTTGACGATCTGACGACAGGTTGAACTTGCTTTGGCTCTCTGATACCTTTGATGGAACTCTAGGGTCACCGATCAAGAGGATGTCTGGAGTTGAAGATTTCTTGGTGATCTTCATGACCTTGATAGTTCTGGTGGTCGATGGTTGTTGAGGGAAAACTCTTTCTATTTCTAGATAACAGAGCACATACGTGATGTGCATTAGGGTTTTGAGATATGAAGGAATCTGCCGTCATTGCACGATGTGGGCTTCTGCGGTGCTAACACGTGGCAGACATCGAGATTCTCCTCAATCGAGATCTCGGGTGGTTATCAAAATAACCGAAGGAGGAGACATGTGGCACGTGCATATTTGCTTGTTCGGATGCTGCTAAGTAAATCTTGAGATTTTATCTCAGATTTGGATTCTAATTGATCCTCGTATAAGATTTAAATCAATCTAATAAGATATCAATCATGATTCAATCCCAATCCCATCTTTAACAGAGGCAGTTTAAACAAACCAATTGGGTGGGACCATGCTTCCTGTGCCTTTAGCGAGGTATAAGTATCGCTGCACTTCTAGGACGACGGGTAGACCGTTCTTCTAGAGACAACAGAGCCTCTGTGCTTTCAGGCGATGAGTGGACTTGGCTTCGAAGACGACGAGACTTCTGTACGTTAGAGCAACAAGAAAGCTGTGTTTCAAGCAGCAAAGTTACTATGCTGTAGGGCGACGAGTAGGCTTGTGCTTTAGGTTGACGAGGTTACTGTGCTTTCGGAGTGACATACAGACTTGTGTTAGAGGCAATAGTATCTCCCAATTCTCTGGAGAAAGGTGTTTCTGAACTTCTGGGTCAGAGCAGAATGTTGTGCCGTTGATGTTGATATGGTGTAAACATATCACCAGTCTGCACCTAGGGTTGGCACAGGCATGTAGCTACGCCTCTGGATCGAAGACACTGGCTTTGAAGTAAAGAGCAGTAAATGTCCGCTCTTTAAGGACTTCCTCTTAATTGCCACCGTTACTTGGAGAATTGCAAGGGGGTCTAGGACTTAGTCGAATGAACCTTATTTAATGAGATTCATCGTGCTAAGTCCTAGGTTCATTCCATTACAGTGGGAATTTCAATCGTCGGCCATGTGGTGTGCGTTTTGGACCACCCCGCCAAATATAAAGAGGAAGTTTCTTCTGAAGAGCCATGTCTTCATCTTCTTGTTCTTCAGCACCATGTGAGACCCAGACTTAGCTTTGAGCGGTAGTGGGCTTTGCCTAAGTCAGATTTTGGTTGAGGATCCCTTCACTCAGAGGTGTTATGCCTTTGTAGAAGAACTGTTGATGATCTTCAGAACTGTTGGAACGCTTCTCATACGGAGTTCGAACCTGGGCGATGTCTCGAAGGTCTTGGAGGTCCTGATGACCTAGCTCGTGGGCCGATTTCCAGCGTGAAGCACAGCAGGTTATGCTCTACCATGCTCATTGGCGGCTGTACTTTTGTTAGGCTGGAAGAGCCTCAGAAGTTGATACCCTTTTGAAAAAGGCCTTCCTACTGTGTTGTGGCATGAGCTCTCGGCGGACCAATAGCTGCTTCTGAAAGTGCTGCATGTCTGGGGGGAAAGCTGTGGTGGATACTTTGATAGAGACTGTATTCACATCTTCTATCTACAGTGCCTCTCTCCATGATGATCACACTGTGAAGATTAACCCTGACGTAGATCCGTAGGAGTTTTTAATTCAGCACATGAAACCACAAAGCCTTTTGTAACAGATCCTTGTAATTACGTCTTTATGAAGTCCTTTATGTAATCATGTCGAATCGGTAATAGACCCTTGTAGCTATGATTAATGAAAGGAACTTCCGAGCTTTTCATTTGTTTATGACTTTTGTCTTTGCTGTTTGGCGCCTTGTTAGCAATCACCCGAAAAAAACGCGTATTATATGCGAATTTTTCCGTATCTTACATAAACGTATAATACTTACGTACTTTTGAAAAATTCGAATTTGTACGCGAATTTTGAGCCTGTGGCGTTTTAAACGCGTACCGTACGAATTTTTAAAAAATTTGGCCAAAAAAATGTTACCAAGAAACCCAACAGTCTTAACTTTCTTAACTCTTGCTGCTATTAGATATTAAGACCGGCACAATTCTAAAAAATTATCAAAAGAAAAGAAAAAAAAGTCTCACAGTAACCAAAAAAAGAAACCCAAGAGTCTTTGCACATTACTTGCAACAATCAAAGAAAAACCTTTCTGTTTTCCATCATCCAACCTCTTCTTATTCTCACACTGAACCCTTGTTTATGAACTTGTTTATGAAAGAGTAGAGGTGGGTGGGCCCTATATATATGCCGAATTTTTAGTGCCGAATTGGTTCATATGAAACGTACTAAATACGAATTAAATTTGATCCGAATGTTTTTCGTTAGACGAATTTTTGACCGAATTTTTGACCGTATTTTACTTATATTGTGTCGATTTATACTCGTACTTTTGTCGTTCCGAATTTTTTCCGTTTGCCGAATTGCTAACAAGGGTTTGGCGTACTTGACCGCCTGTACTTCTGTGATGCCGGTCTCATAGTGAGGACACTAACCTGCGCCATACAACCTCTGAACCATTGTGAAGAGGGATAGGTAGCGGGCGCACCCACCTGCGCCTTGCACTATGCTGAGATTTTTTATGCTTCTACAGACATTAATCCAAAATTCTTCATTAATAGCATCTGCTACAGTTTTAGGTTCTACTTGAGATATAAATGCTATATTTGCTGCTATATCGGTGTCTTTAATAGAAGAATGTGTACTTACACCTTTTGTTATATCACCTATGACGAGCGTCTCTGGACAGTCTGGCAAGAAATTCCAAGATTTGAACATATTTGTTAGACTTTCTACGGGGCTCTCTTTGGTAGAAGTATCTTTAAATGACTTAGATTTAATCTGTGCATCTTCATCATTACTGTCACTAGATCTGTGACTATTGATCTCATCAAAGGTAATGTTAATAGATTCTTCAACAATTATAGATCTTTTATTAAAAACTCTATATCCCTTACCCTTAGTAGCATATCCGAGAAATATCCCTTCATCTGCTTTAGAGTCGAACTTACCCAAGTTATCCTTGGTGTTAAGGATAAAACAGCGACATCCAAAAATAAAATATAAAGTATTTGGAAAAACCATAGTTCATATGGTGTTTTCTTTGAGATAGGTCGAATTAATACCCTATTTAAAACATGATAGGCTGTATTAACAGCTTCTGTCCAAAAATATTTAGAAAGATTATGCTAATTCAGCATAACTCTAGCCATTTCGCATAGAGTACGATTCTTCCACTCCACAACACTCTAGATAGCCATGATAATCATAGGATTAACACGGAGAGAACGACTACTTAGAGTTAATATGGACATAGTAGCCATAATTTTGGGTGTAGAGGAGCAATCTAGAGGTAATATGGATGTGAAGTGCTTCATCTACTCGAGAGAAAATATAGAAGAGAGGGATCCCCTTACCAGACCCATAGACACCCTTTTAGGGAATATGGGAGCCTATGACGGTTTCGTCTTCAGACGTAATACTTCTTCAGGAACTTGTCGCCGTTAGGTTTCGCGAGCCGGTAGGCACCATTAGAGTAGTCCGTCTCTATAACAAACAGTCCTTCTCACTTAGGCTCAAACTTTTCTACTATTTTGTTTGTCATTACCATCAGTCTTCAAACTGCCAAGACGAGGTCGCCCATTCAGAATGTTCTTTCTTATACCTTTTTGTTGAAGCCCCAGAAATACGAGCTTGACAAAGCTCGATTCTCTGCTGCACTAGTAGGCATTTTTCGTCCAGTGCTTCTAACTCTTGTAGCCGCCGGCGCTGGTTGTCTTTGTCGGTCAGCTGGTTAGTGATGGCTACCCGTAAGGACGGGATCTAGATCTCCAAGGGGAGGATTGTCTCGCTCTCGTAGACAAGAGAGAATGGTGTGCTGCCCGTGGGCGTACGAACGGTAGTACGGTAAGCCCATAGACATTCGCCCAACTTTTTATTTGAGTCACGTTTGTTAGAGAGATGACTTTCTTAAGAAGCTTGACGATAGTCTTATTGAATGCCTCGGCTAGTCCATTAGCTGCCGGGTGGGTTGTAAGCCGTTGACACTATATTCTGAATTCGGTTTTTGTTACAAAATCGATGAAACGCATGGCTTACGAACTAAGGGCCATTATCGTAAACAATTCTTCTAGGAACTCCAAAACGATAAATAATGTGGTACTTGATGAAGCTGATCATGTTGGAGGTTTTCACCTCTATCAATGGTACTGCTTCTGCCCATTTTGAGAAATAGTCCTTGATGACGAGGATAAACCGGTGTCGAATAGAAGAGGACGGGTTGATTGGTCCCACAATATCCATTCCCCATGCTTCGAATGGCCAAGAGGCCACCGTGGGATGCAAATATTCTCGAGGCTGATGGATGAAGTTAGAATAAAAATGAGACGCCCGACACTTCTTTATATATTCTGCGACGTCTATTATGATGGTGGGCCAATAATAGCCCATACGGCACAGTCAGTCTTGTAACTTAGGACCTGGCTGATGAGTCCGCAGGTTCTATCATGTGCCTCTCTGAGTGCCTCCTATGCCTCTTTCTGAGACAGACAGTGTAGGAGAAGCCCGTCGTATGAACGATGGTACAATATTTTAGTAGCTGTGTCATAGAAGAAACGGAGTGAGCATCTCCTGACGGAAGCTGCTTCCTTGAGGTCTTCAGGCAGGATCCCGAAGACTACGTAGTCTATAAATGGGAATCGCCAATCTCGAGTATCTTCATCCGTATCTACTTGTAGCGAGTAGTTTCGACATATGTACAGAGCATTCTTTGGACATACTAGCTCCCGTCCCATCACCGTAACAGTATATCGGGAGCCGATGGGGGCAGCCAGGGAAGCAGCAAGACGAGCTAGTTCGTTGGCCTCTAAGTTTTGCAGTCGTGGCACATGTTCTATCAAGAACCCTGTAAAGGTGGAGATGATATCGATCGCCGCCTGGTGGTAGAGGATCAAATCTTTGTGTCGAACCTCATACTGCCCTCGAACTTGGCTGATGATTAATTTTGAATCTCCATAGGCCTCGATGTAGTCAACCCCCAGCTATTTAGCGAGTTGGAGCCAATAATGAGGGTGTTATACTCTGCAGCATTATTGGTGCACGACTCCATAAAGGAATATGTACGATTGATAACCAGTCCGTCGGGAGTAACGAGGATGATCCCGACCCCTGCGATGATTTCATCCTTTGGCCCCGTTCTTGAGGCTCCATCGAAGAACATATGCCAAACTGAATGGTCTGAAACTATATTGGACTCTAGAACTTCGTCTGGATCTCTTCGTAGAGTCTCGATGTCGCTGGCACCGAATGTGCTGCCAAGAAATCTGCCAGCGCTTGGCCTTTGACTACGTTCTGCAGGACGAACACCATGTGATAGGGAGTCAAAAGGATTGCCCATGTGGCTAATCATGAGTTTAAAGCTCCTGGCTTAGTCATGAGGATTCTGACGGGATTGATCCTGGATACGACATAGATTGTCTGTCCAGTCACATAGTACCACATCTTCTGGGTGGCGAAGAGAAGGGCAAAACATTCTTTCTCGATAGGATTTTATCGATGCTCGGCTCCAAACATGGTTTGGCTGAGATAGTATATCGCCTGCTCGTGGCCTTCACTGCTCTTTTGGGCTAATAGGGCACCAAGAGAATGATCCATAGCTCGGATGTATAGTAGAAAGGGCTTTTCCACGACCAGTGCTACCAGTACGGGAGGCCTGGTGAGATACTTTTTGATGTCGTCGAACGTCCACTGGCACTCTTCGGTCCATACAAAGGAAACCCCTTTCTTTATTAACTTGGTAAAGGATTGACATTTACTAGAGAGATTTGCTATAAACTTTCTGATATACGCCAATCGCCTTGCAAGCCTCGAAGCTCTCGAAGATTTCTTGGAGGAGCCATGTCTAGGATTGCCTTAGTCTTCTCTGGATTGATGTGAATTCCCTTTGCAGTGATGATGAAACCTAAGAACTTGCCGCTGGAAACGCCTAGGGAGGACTTGGTCAGATTCATCTTCAGCTGATGCGTCCGTATTAGATCGAACACCGTTCATAGATCATCCATGTGGTTGGACTTGTCCATACTTTTAATGGTAATATCATCAACATAACATTCCACCATCTTTCGAAGATGCTTGCAGAATATTGTGCTCATAGCCCTTTGGTAGGTTGCTCTCGCATTCTTCAATCCAAAAGGCATCATCGTGTAATAGTACACCCCTGTTGGAGTCCAGAATGCCGAATGCTTTTCGTCTTCTAGGAGCATCTTGATCTGGTTGTAGCCGGAAAAACCATCCATGAAGGACATACGCTCGAAGCCACAAGTATTGTCAATCATTGCGTCAGTGATCGGGAGGGGAACTTTCTCTTTAGGACAGGCTGAGTTGAAATCCCTGAAGTCTATGCAAATTCCTATCTTCCTATTTTCTTAGTAACCGGGATGACGTTTGCTACCCAATCTAGGAGCTGCACTTCACGGATGAAACCACTCTCGATGAGTTTGTCGACTTCCTCCTCAATTGCATCCATGATGTTTGGGCAAAACCGATATTGTTGTTGTTTGACAGGATTAGCGTCGGAAAGGATGTTGAGGCGATGCATGGCAACCTGCGGGTCCAAACCTGGCATGTCCTCGTAGCTCCAAGCAAAGAATTTGATGTATTCTCGGATGAGTTATATCAGAGATTGCTTGTCACCTTCTGTTAGGCTTTTACTAATAAAGATGGGCTTAGAGGAGGCCTCGTTCCCCAGTTCGACCTGGATAACTTCATCTTCTATAGGAGGTTTGCGCTGCTCGAAATGCCATTCCCATTGAGATCCCAGACGCTGAGCCCAGGGTTCATCTTCGGAATACTCGAAGGTTTGGTCTTCGTCCTCGACCGGAGAGCTTACGGAGGCCATATTAGATGACAGCATCTTCTTAAAGGCCAAGCCGGTGCTGGTGTCGGAGTCCCAGGTTGAGGAGTCAGAAGAGTGTGATTGCATCATGACTTCTTTCTCTGAGCCTTCTGAATTGGAAGTGGGTATAACATAACCCAACCCCCTACGGGTGCAATGGTACTAGTCTTGGGACTTTCCCTTTGGAGCTCGAATCCGCAAGGAAAGGCACTGACCCTTACCATAATTGAGCCCCTTGTTACTGTTCAGGTCGTAACCGATCTTCTGGATGAGGTGTTTGGCCTGTGTAGTGTAGCGGTAGAGCTGCATCTTGCCGCTGTCAGACTATAGATCTTTAAGAGCTAACCTCAACGGGTGCTCCATTCGACCGAATATGATGGGTTCTATGTGTAACAACCGTGGGAGGTTGTATTAGAAGGGTTGCCTACTCAGAGGTAATATGGACATGGCAAACACCCTTCTCTAGAATAACAGTTCAAAGGTAATATGGACGTGGAACATTTTCTAGGTGGAGAGCTATGACAACTCAAGGCTTATCATAGGAAAAGTGTGACTACTCAGAGGTGATATGGAAGTGGTAGACACGGTATAGAATAACATTTCAAATGTGATATGGACGTAAAATGTTTTCTAGGTGGTCATGACAACATGATGATATCATGAGAGAGGCAAATACTCAGAGGTAATTTGGACATGGTAGACGTGACTTAACTAAGGTGTAGGGGACCAATCCAGAGGTAATATGACCATGATAGGTTTTCTACCAGGAAGAGGTATAGAAGGGGTGAATTCTTTCAAAGGAATCCTTGAACACTTACCGAGATATGGGAGTTTCGGACATAGCGGTGGAATTTATGTCTTGCCGCTGCCGGATTCTTTCTCCTTACTGGAACTAAGAAGCAGGCGCCCTGGGAAAGGACAACTTGGCTCGCATAGTTGGCAGTTGTCGCTTGCACTTGAATTTTTTATAGAGAGCTGTCTAGAAAATATCTAGCATCCCAATACGTGCAAGAGTAATTCGAAGATAACTTTATATTAATAACATGAGAAATCTTATCACAAAGGACTACATTATCTAGCAAGGGTATTGGCTAACTGTTCTAGTATGTCGAAGCTGTAGGGTTTGATAGGCCCTACTGTCGAGTCTTTTCTGAGTGGCTTGTCAAAGCGAACCTCCTTTTGCTTATGTTTATTTATAGCAAGAGTCTACGACGGGCCTGCCTTTAATATATTAGGGGCAGGGGTTATAGTTGGTAGAGGCTCTACCTCCTCTGGAGACTGGATCTCCTCTTACCGCTACACCGAACGAGTGGTACCAAGGTGTCCTCGGCCGATGTCGAGATCATGTGATAGGTCTTGACTTTCTTTTCTTTGATGAAAGGGGTCGTAGGTGCCTTCATATCGGGAGTCAGGTCAGGATGAACCCAGATGACCTTGCCTCACTATGTAGAGAGTGGAATGAGCCTTTGAGCGTTGTCCCGTGCTGGTGGAAGGTTAACCACTTTCATTGTCGCCCTCGGGATGGCGACGACTCCGTCTTGCACCTTTGTGGTTGGAAAACTTCCAAACTAGAGAGTAACCATGTTTGCCGTGACGGTCTTCTCTTCATAATCCAGCGATATGACGTTGGCATTGATGAGGCACTGGATCTACCTTTTCAACACATAACAGTCTTTTGTTGAGTGGTGAACATACTGGTGATAATGGCAGTATTTGGGGTTGTCCATCTTTCCCACTTCGTCGGGACGCTTCGGCGCTGGAAGAGACAGCTTGCCACTCTTCGTCAGCATCTCAAAGAGTTCTAGCATATCCTCGTTGTTGAAGGAGTAAGTCTCCCTCGGCTTCTGCGCTTCTGCAGACTTGGGGTTCATGGTTGCTGAACCTTTAGGGATGTTGACGATCATAGCCTGCTTGCCTTTTCTGTCTTTGAGGTTGTTGTTAGACGAACGTCTTCCTTTCTCTTTGAGAGAGGGATAGTTCAGTCCCAGGAGCTGCCCGTCTTGGGCTTTGCTCTGTGCCACATCCGCCTCTGTAATGAAGGGGTCCACTCCGTGTAAGAAGCACTGTTCCATAATTTTATTGCCCGCAACATGTTCTTGTGGCATGAGTCCATAAGCATAGGCTCGGGCATACCAGGGGGTAGCCTTAAGGCTGCTTGGCATAAGTGCTTAATGTATGCACGGACAAGCTCTTTCTCCTTCTGGACAACCTCCATAAGAGTTGACATTGTCATGTCCATCCCTCCTTCATAGAATTGATCTACGAATAGATTCTTAAGGTCCTCGAACGATGAAATACAATCATCTGGAAGACTGCAGAACCACTCATAGGCTACCTCCTGCAGAGCTCCTATGAATATATTGGTAAGGAAAGCGTCGTTCTTCGGTAAGTACCTTGTTACTGAGGCAAAGTACCTCAATAAGAAATGGTTGAACGAACTTTTTTCTTTATTGAATGTAAAAAGACCTGTGTACAGAGAAGGAAGTCCTAAATAGGATATTCTAAGTACAAGGGGAAGTATTTTCTGAGAAAGTGAGACGATAGAGATCGAGCACTGCAGTAGCTCCTTTACTTCGTTGACGATCTGACCATGGGTTGAACTTGCTTTGGTTCTCTGACGCCTTTGATGGAACTCTAAGGTCACCAATCAAGAAGATGTCTGGAGTTGAAGATTTATCGGTGATCTTCGTGACCTTGATAGTTCTGGTGGTCGGTGGTTGTTGAAGAAAAACTCCTTCTATTTATAGATAACAGAGCACATATGTGACGTGCATTAGGGTTTTGAGATATGAATGGATCTGCTGTTATTGCACGGACTTCTGCGGCGCTGACACGTGGCGAACATCAAGAGTCCCCTCAATCAAGATTTCGGGTGGTTATCAAAATAACCAAAGGAGGAGACACATGGCACGTGCCGATTTGCTTGTTCGGATGCAGCCGAGTAAATCTTAGGATTTTATCTCAAATTTGGATTCTAATTGATCCTCGTCTAAGATTTAAAACGATTTGATAAGATATCAATCATGATTCAATCCCACTCCCATCTTTAACAGAGGCGGTTTAAGCAAACCAATTGGGTAGGACCATGCTTCATGTGCCTTTGGCGAGGTATAAGTACTGTTGTGCTTCTAGGGCAACGAGTAAACTATTATTTTGGAGACAATGGAGCCTTTGTGCTTTCAGACGACGAGTGGACTTGGCTTCGAAGACGATGAGACTTCTGTGCGTTAAAGCAACGAGAAAGCTGTGTTTCAAGTAATAAAGTCACTGTGCTGTAGGACGATGAGTAGGCTTGTGTTTCAGGTTGACGAGGTTACTGTACTTTCGGAGTGACAGGCGGACTTGTGTTGGAGGCAATGTTATCTCCGAAGTCTCTGGAGAAAGGTGTTTCTGAACTTCTGGGTCGGAGCAGAATGCTGTGCCATTGATGTTGATATGGTATGAATGTATCACTAGTCTGCACCTGGGGTTGGCGCAGGCATGTAGCTGTGCCTCTTGATCGAAGACACTGGCTTTGAAATAAAGAGCAATAAAGGTCCGCTCTTTAAGGACTCCCTCTTAATTGCCACCGTTACTTGGGGAATTCCAAGGGGGTCTTGGTCTTAGTCTAATGAACCTTATTTAATGAGATTCATTGTGCCGAGTCCTACGTTCATCCCATTATTGTAGGAATTTCAACCGTCGGCCATGTGGCGTGCATTTTGGACCACCCCGACTTATATAAAAGGGAAGTTTCTTCTGAAGAGCCATGTCTTCATCTTTTTGTCCTTCAGCACCATGTGAGACCCAGACTTAGCTTCGAGTGGTAGTGGGCCTTGTCTAAGTCAGATTTTGGTTGAGGATCCCTTCGCTCAGAGGAGCTGTGCCTTCATAGAATAACTATTGATGAGCTTCAGAATGTTCTGGAATGCTTCTCATACCGAGTCCGAACCTGGGCGATGTCTCAGAGGTCTTAGAGGTCCTGACGACCTAGCTCGTGGCCCGGTTGCCAGCATATAGCACCGCAGGTTGTGCTCTACCTTGCTTATTGGCGGCTACACTTTTGTTAGGCTGGAAGAGCCTCAGAAGCTGAAGCCCTTTCGAAAAGGGCCTTCCTGCTGTGCTGTAGCCTGAGCTCTCGGTGGGCCAATAGCTGTTTCCAGAAGTGCTGCACGTCTGAAGGGAGAAGCTGTGGTGGAGACTTTGATGGAGACTGTATTCACATCTTCTATCGACAATGCCTCTCTCCATGACGATCATGTTGTGAAGATTAACCCCGGTGTAGATCCGTAGGATTTTTTAATTCAGCACATGTAACCACAAAGTCTTTTGTAACAGATCCTTGTAATTACGTCTTTATGAAGTCTTTTATGTAATCATGTCGAATCTGTAGCAGACCCTTGTAGCCATGATTAATGAAAGGAACTTCCGAACTTTTCATCTGTCTGTGACTTTTGTCTTTGCTGTTTGGCGTACTTGACCGCCTGTGCTTTTGTGATGCTGGTCTCATAGTGAGGATACTAACCTGCGCCATGCAACCACTGAACCGTTGTGAAAAGGGATAGGTAGTGTCTCGTCCTGCTTCCGTAGGAGCGATCATCCTAGCTAAGGCGTGATGCCGTACGAGCCTAGGTTGCACCCGTGCAAGGCGGGTTCCATAATGACCGATTTATGCGGCTGCGACGGGGTCGTCGCACAGAAGTCCCAAGCAGAGACATTGAATAATAGCAGCGGAATTTGAAGCAAAACACAAGTCATTGCAAAACACTCTTTTATTGATATTGAAACAAAGGTTACAATGGACACAAGGCCAAGATTACAAGTCACTCAAGCTCACTCTTCTCACATTACAAGTCACTCAGCTCTCTCTCATCTCTCAATACATGTCTTGAGCCAGCGGATGCTTTGGAAGGCGACGTCTATACATTATGTCCTGTATAAGGCTTGAATACATGCGACCGCATGCTTCGAATCGCCAAGGAAACTTTGTGCCTAGACGCATCCAAGCGAGCCCCGCGTCATGAGCTTCTACCTGTGCCTGCACATGAAAACTATGTGGGTATCAGTACTCAACTGTACTGGTGGAATGAGCTCCTCGTCCACCCATACAAAACCAACACGTTTGTTTTACTTCGTGCAACATAGTCCCTTCTTATCAATTGTTTTTCTAGTCTTGCCTTAGGATCAGTTTTAGGACTGACGCCTTAGCCTATTTTGTGTCTCTAGACCATCTCGTGCTTGCAACAACAACGTCGGCTCAACAACGTTAACCTATCAAGTCGTGCTTGCCTTTCGGCCAAAATCAAAGACACAACTACGTGATAAGACTCCATTCCCGTGAGACCGTGCTATAAGTCCTTGTGGAGGTCGTGCCTCGTAACCCAATGAGACTCAATCATATCGCCGCATCGCGGTCCTTTGCTACTAAATCATCAACTGATCCATCCAATTTTTGAACTAAGTGTCACTCGACCAACTTTTGCTTGTGGCATTTCCTGAACTAAACTCAAGACAACTCAAACCAACTTATGCAACTTATATGCCAACAACATAAGACTCGACGCCACATCTTATGTCGAAATATGGTGTCTTCGTTGCAGCCAAATCTTAGGCCCAACATTTTGGGTTCCAATTGTACACACATATTTAAGTTGACTCCTTGATATACTGCACTCAATACTCGACTCTTTCCAAAGGCATACACGCGGATCGCTGCCCATGCCGACTCATCTATATGAGGTCACTAGCATAACAAGCTATACCAGGACTCATAGCTTGCGGTTGGCCGGGACCCTTCTAGCGCAAGGTAGCTAGCCCCCTGGTAGTCCCCGACTAACCCGGTGCTATCGATTCAGTACTGCTATCACCGTATTTCCTTTCTTGGCCAAAACGGTCCCATGGCCCTGGGTTACCGTTACGGGGAAACTCTACCTTGTCGACAAGTTATCCAATGACCATGTAAGACCCGACTCAAACTGACGTCTCACACAGTCATTCTTCCTTCAGTGTTACCCTCTCTTTCAAAGCCACGTTCAGGACTTCTATCCTTCAGACCCCTCGACGACCCACGGTCGCGAGCATTCTTTCCATGTTACCATATCATTTCATTCAACTCATGAATGCCGTCCTTTCTCCAAAACTCACTTGAATCAAGTGTGGCCCTTGCCTTAAACACTAAGTCCGTACATCGTGCCTTAGGCCAATCGTGCTCTACGCGACACTCCTGCCAAGTTGACGGGCCATGAGATCTTGGGACTACTTAAATTTGACAAACCGCGAAAGAGCGGGACGGTACTTGTAACACCTTAGGTCGACCGGCATAACTTTGTCTAACTTAACTATGCAACAACTTAACGAGCAAAGGCTACGTCAAGCTTTGCCTTTATGGATCGTGTCGTGCACGCATTTGACTTGAAAGACCAAGTCAATCGGGTGCCTAGACTTAGGTCACAAGCCGCTCAACGCAACTTAACTCATGGGCAAGCCAAGGCTATGCCAAGCCTTGGGTGATGGGACCGTGCATGCTTTATGACGCATTCATGCGGGCGACACCTATGACTTAGGCTACGATCATAACTTCGCCTACTCAACCAACTTTTCTTCTCCCAAGCCACGGGAAGAAGGATCGAGTGTCATTTTCAAAGCACGCCGTGCACCGACTCTAAGCCGACCGTTGGACCTTTCTATATTCTAACACAATTCGACCTGTCGGGATTATTTCCTTTAGCTATGTGGATTCGTCTCTTTTATTATCAAGCCTACTTGTGCAAGTTGAAAACATGCAATTTATTATGTGAAGGCTAAGATGAGGCAAGTTCACCGAAACTACCCCACCTGAGCGAGCGGTCGCCTTGACCGAGCGATGTCTTCGAGCGGCCGTTGCAAGGCTAAGTCCGAACGCCATCGGTGTTTTGATTCCTCCAGTTGACTGAGCGGGACGGGACACTACATCATACACCACTCAGAAAAAGTTTTGCCCTCGAAAATAACCGAGTACACTTATCGACTTATCACTTTACTCAACATTAAAGGACTCTCGCACACACTTCTCCTATGCGTTCCCTCAAATCCGAGCCACGCTCGTGCTACCCACAATCTTTTTTTCAAAACTTACAATCTCAAAATCCTTCCTGTTCCTCAAGTCTCACTTGAATTCAACGTATCACTTAGTATGGATCGTGCACATATTTTAGGCGTCCCCAAAATACATACATTTAGCCAAGCCTCGTGATAGAGAATCCCCCATCACCACTCGAGTCGGATCCTGTACATATTCGGGCGTCCCTGATATACGTGCATGTCAACCGAGACTCGCGAGTGGTACCTCCATAATTCCTTTGTCTTCGCGCCAGGACGTCTGCCTAATCGCTAGGCTATGTCTTTAGGCTAAAGTCGATCGTCAGTATTGGAATCATAGTTCCCAAACAACAATATCAACACTGACCCCATCCTAAGGTCAAACCAAGTTGATAGTACGGGGTTTTCTACCCAAACTCGCATCACTCCGATTTCTAAACTTCGAGCATAGATTGCCTACACACATCCTAACATTTGTTGTACAGGGTCTGAGTCATTCAGCAAAGCTATCCTACGACAACTCACGTTCAACCAATTTTACGACGTATCAAAATTGCTCATTCAATAAGTCATCTTGTATAGTCTATCCTTTCAAACACGTTCGATATAGTTCGCCTATCAATCCTTCTCAATTCAAGCACGCTATGACGTAATTCGTCGCTAACCAAAATTTCACATTCTACATTTTCTAAGTCATCTATTCCAATTCACGTAATCGATCACAAGGTCGTCTGACTTAACAATATGCCACGCTTCGATCTCACGCGAGTCCGATTACCCACGGTGGGCATGAAATCACCATGCGACGCTCCCGTGGAATGATCATTCTCATCGGAGCATAACTCTTGTTTGAGTCTAGACTAATTCATTTTCGATGCGCAGATTAGACCTACTCAATCCTCAAGTTTATTTCATTCATCAATTGCAAGTCCTAACAACCTCAAATTTTCCTTCGCATCAAACCGACAAGTCAAGACAATCAAAGTTGCCGCATCCTAATTTTTCGAGTTCGATCATTCTCGCGACATGAATAACCAAGTCAGCGCTCACGCAGAACAATCACCCCAAATTCGACGCAACGCATGTTCGAGGCTAGAGTTGCACTCGTACAAGACAAGATCGTCGACATTGTGGCTATCAACGTAACCATCAAGACACGATCATTTTTATCCAACATTCATCTCAATCAAAATCCTAAGTATAGCATCTAACCGAACAATAACATTTGTACGATCGTCATTCGCCGAGTCAGAGTACCCCCGAGTTATCGCATATCGATCTTTGATACGCCTCAATACCATCGACGATATGTATAACTTGACGATCTTCCTTTGCAACCAATTTTGAATCGTGCGAATGATGCTATCATCCGACTGGATAATTTCTTCGATATTCAAGTTCAAATTCGATCATTATCCCTTTATCTTAAGTCATCGACCAACGCATTTCCTTAATTCGCATCATTCTTGCTAACTCAATCATCGAACGACATCCATTCCAATCCTCAAAGTCATTGCATAACTTCAAAATTCAACTTTTTCACGCACACAATCTTTCCATCGTACTAACGTTCTCTATACGATTTCCTTTATCAAGTCATCTGTTCGCTATACCTTAACATTTCCTCGATTCGATTTCATCTACTCGCTCATTTTTGTATTTCATACTTGCGTAATCCTCAATCCCGTGCACGTTCCGTGCACGTCATTTCTAATCTGTTCGAATCAATACGTCAAACTTCAAGGCTAAACTTTATTCAATGATACTCACTCTACGGCTTTGCATAACGCGACGCTTGCTGATAGACTCACCGACACCCCGCATCCTCAATCGATCGATTGACATCCCTGAGGCTATCGCATGCACCACTCAGGGATGAAGTCATTCAACAAATCCTCAAAACTATCGTTTGAATCTAAATCGACTTTCTTCGAATCCCGTTCGAACCATTCCTCTAATTTGAAGCACGCACATCTATATCGCATCGACGATATCGCCGTTCGATAGAACCCCTATCGATAGTCATCTCACTATACTCAATCGAGTTCAACTCCTTCTTGCTCGACACTATTCAATTCCAGCACTCAACTTTTCTAAGGTCGACGCAATCCTTGGTGTATATGCCCAGCCCGACTTAGCCAACCGTGCTTACGCAAACCATCTGTTGGTTTTGTCAAAAACTATTCTCCTATATTTTACAAAATAGATTGACTTATTATATGGACATCCTGTGGGACATTTGAGAGAGAGCGCACCAACGATATCAACTTTGCGGAAGCAATACTTCAGAGTTTACAGAAACAACGGAGTTAAAGAATTCAATCGATAGTCCAAGGACATAAAGCCGTGCTCTGATACCATTATGTCACGCCCCGCTCCCGTAGGGGCGATCGTCCTTGCTAAGGCGTGATGCCGCACGAGCCTAGGCTGCGCCCGTACAAGGCGGGTTCCATAACGGCCGATTTATGCGGCTGCAACGGGGTCGTCGTACAGAAGTCCCAAGCAGAGACATTAAATAATAGCAGCAGAATTTGAAGCAAAACACAAGTCATTGCAAAACAATTGATATTGAAACAAAGGTTCCAATGGGCGCAAGACAAAGATTATAAGTCATTCAAGCTCACTCTTCTCACATTACAAGTCACTCAGCTCTCTTTCATCTCTTAATATATGTCTTGAGCCAGCGGATGCTTTGGAAGGCGACGTCCATACATATGTCCAGTATAAGTCTTAAATATATGCGGCCGTACGCTTCGAATCGCCAAGGAAACTCCGTGCCTCAACGCATACAAGCAAGCTCCGCGCCACGAGCTTCTACCTGTGCCTGCATATGAAAACTATGTGGGTGTCAGTACTAAACTGTACTGGTGGAATGAGCTCCTCGCCTACCCATACAAAACTAACACGTTTGATTTACTTCATGCAACATAGTCCCTTCTTATCAATTGTCTTTCTAGTCTTGCCTTAGGATCAGTTTTAGGACCGACGTCTTGGCCTATTTTGTGTCTCTAGACCATCCCGTGCTTGCAACAACAATGTCGACTCAACAACGTTAACCTATCAAGTCGTGCTTGCCTTCGGCCAAAATCAGAGACGCAACTACGCGATAAGACTCTATTTCCGTGTGACCGTGCTATAAGTCCTTGTTGAGGTCGTGCCTCGTAACTCAATGAGACTCAATCATATCGCTGTCTCGCGGCCCTTTGCTACTAAATCATCAACTGACCCATCCAACTTGTGAACTAAGTGTCACTCGACCAACTTTGCCTTGCGGCGTTTCCTGACCTAAACTCAAGACAACTCAAACCAACTTATGCAACTTATATGCCGACAACATAAGACTCGACGCCACATCTCATGCCGAAACATGGTATCTTCGTTGCAGCCAAATCTTAGGCCCAATATTTTGTGTTCCAACTGTACACAAACATTTAACTCGACTCCTTGATATACTGCACTTAATACTCGACTCTTTCCAAAGGCATACACGCAGATCGCCGCCCATGTCGACTCATCTATATGAGGTCACTAGCATAACAAGCTATACCTGGACTCATAGCCTGCGGTTGACCGGGACCCTTCCAGTGCAAGGTAGCTAACTCCCTGGAAGTCCCCGACTAACCCGGTACTATCGATTCAGCATAGCTATCATCGTGTTTCCTTTCTTGGCCAAAATGGTCCCATGGCCCTGGGTTGCCGTTACGGGGAAACTCTACCTTGTCGACAAGTTGTCCAATGACCATGCAAGACCCGACTCAAACTGACGTCTCATACAGTCATTCTTCCTTCAGTGTTACCCTCTCTTTCAAAACCACGTTCAGGACTTCTATCCTTAAGACCCCTCGACGACCCACGGTCGCGAGCATTCTTTCCATGTTACCATATCATTTCATTCAACTCATGAATGCCTATTTGATAGTCCTTTCTCCAAAACTCACTTGAATCAAGTGTGGTCCTTGCCTTAAACACTAAGTCCGTGCATCGTGCCATAGGCTAATCGTGCTCTACGCGACACTCTTGCCCAAGTCGATGGGCCATGAGATCGTGGGACTACTTAACTTTGACAAACCGTGAAAGAGCGGGACGGTACTTGTAACACCTTAGGTCGACCGGCATAACTTTGCCTAACTTAACTATGCAACAACTTAACGAGCAAAGGCTACGTCAAGCTTTGCCTTTACGGATCGTGCCGTACACGCATTCTGTTATGACCCGCACCCTGAAGAGGGGCACGAGCATGTGGTTACGTCCAGCCTACGTCGCAGAATCGACGGTAGAACGCTGTATATAGGGTCTGTAAATACTACGACTAAAACAAATAAATGTACCTGTACAGTATATACACTCCGAATGGAGGTGACATAGCAATACAGTTTAAATCACATATATCAAACTAAGGTAGATAGCATAAAAAAGAGATATGATAGATAAAGCAGAAAATGAGTCCAAGATCCATAAGTCAGAGCTAAACACAAATATCCAGAGTCTCAGAAAATATATATAATAGATACTACAAACTGAAATGTACTAGCCGGCTCGCAAGCCAGGCAAACCTAACTAAACTATCCTACTCAGGGTGAGCAAAGTCTAGTGGCTCTACCAACAAGCCACGGTCTAGTTCTAATCCATCAGACTCAACCCTATAGAAGGTCGGGCAATCAGTCTCAGAGTCATCTGTAAAATTTGTCAACGGTGTTCTGTCAGGAAAATGAGCAAGTACAAACCCCAACAACAGTTCCATATGAATTAAGAAATACTATAGGAGACAACAATAATGAAATACAAGACAAAGATATGTACGACTTAGAAACCATTTGAAAGCCGAGTTACAACCCTTGAACCAAACAAGGACCGGAGTTGTGACCCTTCTTTCAAACAGGACTTAGTCTCAAATCATGGTACAGTATAAAAGCAGGTAGAGCATGTGAGAAATAGAATCATAGCATGGTGAGAAGTACAGAAAGTAAAGCTGAACTAGAATATAAGATATACTAATAAATGTAAAAGGTGATTTGAACTATTACAGCGATATGTGATCGGCTAGGAAAGCAAGAGATGGTTATCCACTTGGCCTGGCAATCCGCGGTGTCCTCAACGGAGAGTCATATCGTCCAACCTGGATAACTGGTAATGGGATGTCTGCTACATCCTACGTGAGGTGAGGGTGGCGCTAGCAAAATATAGTTACATGGAGGCTTTGATCACATAACCCCTAATAATTCCCCCATCCCCGAATAGTATTACGGATCCAGACATGGCACGTCATGACACGGGGTTCGAGAGCAGGGGGCCAGCCCACTCCCAAATCAGTGTCTATATAAGTACAGGAACACAGAAATATCACATACTCATATACCAAGGGAGTCTAGAAATAACATCTCATGACAGGATCCGACGTATACTAGTCCGTGAACCGTCGTGTCGGAAATCATGTAAAATACTACAACTGAATCGGATATAGTAGATATCAAGACAATGAAAACTATCAGTGAATGTACTCGCCTGTGTTCCTGAGCTGATAAGGTGAACGGACGCTCAGAGTGATCACAGACCAAAAATAAGATACTATGAGTCAAACAGGGCTTAATACTGAAAAATAAAACTAATATAAGTCATGAATGCAAGTCTAAGTCAAAACTAGGTCAATCTAGGTCAAACTGAGTCATACTAGGTCATACTGGTTCATACTAGGTCATACTAGGTCACTGGGAGTCAATCCAAGTCAAACTAGGTCAAACGGGGTCAAGGGTTGACTTACAGTTGACTTTTGGTCAAAAAGTCAACTCTAGTCAACTCTGGTCAACTCTCGGTCAACCCTAGGTCAAACTAGTCTAATGTTGACCAACTGTTGACTTTCAGTCAACTGGTCAACTCTGGTTTGGTTTCGGTCAAATCGGGTCGCTTAAAGGCTAAGTTTGACTCTCGGTTGACTTTTGTTGACTTTTGGTCAAAAAGGTCAACCGACGTCAAAACTAGTCTATGAGCACCATATATGATCATTACCAACCAAAGTAATCTGGTTCTAACTCTATCTTAGACTCCAAACACTAATACCCTATTCCTAGGTAGAATTCACATTACCTTACCAAGGTAAATCCCGATACCTTGCCCAATCCCAAGGAAACCCCGCTAATACCCAAGATACTAGCCTAGGCTCCTTAGGGTAGCTAGATACCAACCTATCTAAGGTTTACCTACTAAGGAAAATGGGTATCCTAGGTATCTAGGCTATGTTAGGATACATGGGTATTGGTTTACCCTATTACCTAACCCATATCATATATTTCCCTCACAACACTCATCTTCACACAACACTCTCATAAGACACTCACCTATATCACACTCACAAGGCTCTCCTATAGGTTTTCCTACTAGTTTGCACATAGGCTAAACTATAGGCTACTAGACACACTCACTTAGCTCTCACACTCACTCTCACAAGCTCACAAACACTCACACACACAAGCTAATTATATGGGATGATATGGGGTTATGGAGGACTGAAATTGAATGGTTTGTGGACTGATATTTGGACAGTAGATAGGATGTACAAGGCTGGGTTGAAGGGGCAAGTTTAGGGCTGTTTGTAGGGTGTTATATGCTGTTTTGGGACAGCAGTAAATGGGTGTATATATGGACTGTCTTGTGGAAATATAGGACAGCAATTAGGGACAAAACCTGGACTGATTTATAGTGGGTTTATGGACTGAATGTAGACTATGTTATGGCTGATTTCAGGACAACATTTAGGGGCTAATGACAGCCATTAGATGGACTGAAATGAGGGTGTATTGTTGGACTGTTTTTGGACAAATGGGGACAGGTATTTGGATGGTTTTAGGGACTGTTTGGAGGGGTTTTTTTTAAGGACTGATCTGTGGCAAATGGGACAGCCACTGCTGGTCCTAAGGGACAACAAAGTGGAGCCAAAGGGGGACTAAAATTTATTGATTAATGGTGGACTTGAGGGGACTGTTCTTGTGGGGTTAAGGACTGTCAAGACTGCTGTATAGGGACAACAGTAAATGGGTTATCCCCCCTTCCTAACACCCACAATCATCTCACAAACTCCTCTATAATAACACTCAACCATACCACTCAAATCCCTCTCTAAACTACACATTCACTACCACTCTCACCCATTCTCAAACACCTTTCCTACACTAACAACCACACACACATTCTCCACCTTGGCCGACCCTCTATGTACCCACAACCAATCACCAAAATCACATCACATAATATATACACTTATATATATATATATTTTTTTTTATACACTTATATATATATATATATATAACCATATATATATATATATATATATATATATATATATATATATATATATATTAAAAATATATATATATATATATATATATATATATATATATATATATATATATATAAAATATATATATATATATATATATATATATTTTTTTTTTAAAAAAATATATATATATATATATATATATATATATATATATATATATATATATATATATACATACATACATATATATATAGAATGATATATATATATATATAACCATATATATATATATATATATATATATATATATATGATACATTAAAAAAAAAATATAACCATATATATATATACATATAGATTATAGGAATATGATACATTAAGATACATTGGCAAACACATTCTAAATACATGGTAAAAATTTGGAATAATATTAGAACAACCTAAAATAAATGCACAAACAAATACATGTGTCCAAATAGGGGGTTTTCCCATTAGGACACGATCCTACACATTGGATACCTCTACAAATGTCCAAATGGACACGAAATGGACACCAATGGGCACCAAACCATGGGGGTCATTCCTGTAGGTCAAAATGAATCTAACGCATGAAAAGAATGAGAAGGAGAAGGGATTTATACCTCCCGGTGACTCGAATCGATCCCAAAATGCCACCGACACGTAGGAATCCCAAACGGACACGAACAAGCTCCGAATCTTCTCAAACTTGAGGAGCTCCTCCCTTGGCTAGAATGGAGAAGGAAGGATGAAGGTTTGGTGAAGAAATGGAAAGATTTGGGGATGATTTGATTAGGGAAAGCTCTCAAATCAATTTGGGGAAGAACAAGAGAGAGAATGAAGAATGGATAATGTTTGAATGGAGGAGCCTATCCCTACACATGTGGCCGGCCAACAAAGGGGTTTTTGTCCTATATGGGAAAAGTCCAAAAGCCCCTACACTAATCTATTTGCTAATACATTGGTAAAGGGTTAAGTCGGGGGTAGTTTGGTCATTCCTAAAACCACTAATCCAATTAATACTAACCAAAATAATTTGTCTAGTTACTAACTAAAATAACTAACATGTAGGCCATGGCTAACTAGTGTGTGGGCCCGCTAAGGTCAACACTACCCCGGGTCCCCGATACAAGTCGGAATGAGTTGAAATTCGAACCCGGCTCAAACAACCCCAAAATAATACAATAAATAAATAAATAATTCCAAAATAATTTTAAAGTGGAAAATTACCAAAATACCCCTGTTCATGGAAACTGGGGGTGACACATTCGACTTGAACGACCAAGTCAATCAGGTGCCTAGACTTAGGTCACAAGCAGCTGAACGCAACTTAACTCATGGGCAAGCCAAGGCTATGCCAAGCCTTGGGTGAATGGACCGTGCATGCTTTATGAAGCATTCATACGGGCGATGCCTATGACTTAGGCTACGATCATACCTTCGCCTACTCAACCAACTTTCCTTCTTCCAAGCTATGGGACGAAGGATCGAGTGTCATTTTCAAAGCACGCCGTGCACCGACTCTAAGCCGACCGTTGGACCTTTCCATATTCTAACTCAATTCGACCTGTCGGAATTATTCCTTTTAGCTATGTGGATTCGTCTCTTTTATTATCAAGCCTACTTGTGCGAGTTGAAAATATGCAATTTATTATGTGAAGGCTAAGATGAGACAAGTTCACCGAAACTGCCCCACCTGAGCGAGCAGTTGCCTTGATCGAGCGATATCTTCGAGCAGCCGTTGCAAGGCTAAGTCTGAACGTCATCGGCATTTCGATTCCTCCGGTTGACTGAACGGGACGGGGCACTACAGGTAGCGGGAGAACCCACCCGTGCCTTGCACTATGCTGAGATTTTTTATGCTTCTACAGACATTAATCCAAAATTCATCATTAATAGCATCTGCAAAAGTTTTCGGTTCTACTTGAGATATAAAAGCTACATTAGCTGCTATATAGCTGTCTTTAATAGAAGAATGTGTACTTACACCTTTTGATACATTACCTATGTTGAGCATCTCTGGATGATCTGGCAAGAATTTCCAAGATTTGAACATATTTGTTAGACTTTCCACAGGGCTCTCTATGGTAGAAGTATCTTTAGATGACTTAGATTTAATCTGTGCAACTTTGTCATCATTGTCACTAGATCTGTGACTATTGATCTCATCAAAGGTAACATTAATAGATTCTTCAACAATCATAGATCGTTTATTAAAAACTCTATATCCCTTACTCTTAGTAGCATATCTGAAAAATACCCCTTCATCTGCTTTAGAGTCAAACTTACCCAAGTTATCCTTGGTGTTCAGGATAAAACAACGACATCAAAACCTTTAAAATATGAAAAATTTGGAATCCGTCCAAAACACAGCTCGTATGGTGTCTTCTTTGAGATAGGTCGAATTAACACCCTATTTAAAATATAATAGGCTGTATTAACAGCTTTTGTCCAAAAATATTTAGGAAGATTATACTAATTCAGCATAACTCTAGCCATCTCACTTAGAGTACGATTTTTCTGCTCCACAACACCATTCTATTGAGGAGTTCTATGACAAGAAAATTCGTGGTAATATAAATTATCATTACAAAACTTTTGAAATCAGCATTTATGAATTTGCCACCATGATCACTTCGGATTCGAGTAATCATGAAGCCTTTTTTGTTTTGTACCTTTTTGTAAAATATCTAAAATTCAAAAATTGCATCACATTTATTTGATAAAAAGTAAACCCATGTATAACGAGTGAAATCATCAACAATTACAAAAGCGTAGAGCTTACCGCCAAGACTAGCGACTCTATTAGGACCAAATAAATCCACATAAATTAATTGTAAGGGTCTAGAAGTACTCATAACATTGATGGATTTAAAACTTGACCTAGTTGTTTTGTTCTTTTCACTGTCAGCACATACCATGTCTCTCTTAAATATGATTTTAGGGATTCCTTTTACCAGCTTTTTGGTGCATAGACGCAAGATAGTGTCCATATTGGCATGTCCTAGCCTCATGTGCCATTGCCAGCTTTTATCTTGGTTGGCTACTAGGTACTTTCCTATATTGTTAGTACTTTCTAAAAAGAAAACATAAATATTGTCTTCCCTAAACCTTTCATATACGGGATTACCAGATGACATTTCATATATAGAGCATTTGTCTTTAACAAAGATGATACCATAACCATTATCTGCCAAGTGACTTATGCTCAGTAGGTTATGTTTCAACTCCGTAACTAGACAAACGTCTTTTATTACTGGGTAAGGCGGCATACCAACAGTGCCATTTCCAATTATATCACCTTTCAAGTTATTTTTGAAGAAAACATATCCTTCTTTCTTCATCGATAGCATAGCGAACAAGGATGCATCACCCGTCATGTACCGCGAACATCCGCTATCGAGGATCCACTTGCTTCTAGCATGAGAGGGTTGAGGGTCCACCTACAAAAAGAGTAAATGAATCCTTTGGTACCCATTTCTTGAAGGGTCCATTTTGATTAGTCTTAGGCATCCAAACAAGTGTTTGATTGTCAACAAGCTTTCAAGCTAGACAATACTGTGATATGTGTCCGTGAGTACCACAATACGTGCAAGTGAGTTTTAAAAAAGTGCTCTTTGTTTCTATGTTGACATACATTTGTGTTTTCTTTGAAAACCTATATGTGAAAGCATAATTATGATTAACATGTTGCTTGCATACTTTCTGTGGTTTAATCCTCTTAGTTGTATGCTTAGCATTAGGACTAACCTTAGGTTGTGTCACAGGAATGACATGTTTGCCTAACTTGATCTCTAACTTTTTAGAGATCGCACAAGACTCCTCATATTTGGCAGCCATATCAACAAGTCTTTCTTCTGTGACTAAGTGCCTCTTCTTCTCTATGTCATAAAGCTATTGTATTTTGACATTGTTTGCAAAAAACAAAAGTGTTTGATTACAAACTGAGAAGAGTGTGTACAAGAGTACAAGTTGATTTCTGGAGAAGTATAACTGTAGGAATCTGATCAGAAGACGATCATTTTATCCCTTGGACGATGCAATGTCGAAGAAGAAAGCCTTTGGAGAGTGCTGCAGCAAGTGCTCAGGAGATTATAATCATTAGTGATGCTTGTTAAGTGATTTAAAACTCTATTTATAGAGTTTAGAGATAACTGTTAAGTAGTTATCTTGATTGGCGCACACTACAATTGGAACGCCATTCACCCAGTCGTACGAACGGTTGGTTTAACTGATTACACGTGTGGCATTATGTGATGGAGATGCGCTTGGTCGTCGGCAGCGTCACGTACACATTCTTCGAGATTAGTGGTATGTGTGCCATATCATCTAACTGCTTCTGGATGATTTGATCGAATAGCACCAATGGTTGGGTGGCGCCATGTGCTAATTACTGATTTAGTGCCTTTCTGAATGATTATCTAGCACCAACTGCAAATGGCACGAGACATCTGTTAATCATTATGACAAATCTGATATATCTCCTCGAGCGTCGTGTACCCGAGATTCGAACAAATTTTTCTCGACTCACGTGTTGTCAGTCATGATGAAAGCTATTTCAGCTTCTCGAGGAAGCTTGCCACGTGTTAGCCAGCGCCATCTGATGCCAGTGCCAATTGATGTCACGCGCCATCTGTTATCTGGCACCATTTGATTAATTGAATGTTGGCACTAATTATGAGTAACACATGATGATGTTTATATATTTTTAGGCTTCTACAAGACCCTCTTCAAAGTTTTCAAATTTGAAAAGCTTTAAAATTTGGAATACATTGATTAAGAAGTGTTTCTGTGATTGGCGCATGGCAGAATCGTAACAGTCCCCGAGTTTTGGGTGCGGATCGCGCGACTGTTACAAATAGCTTGAGGCTATAAATATCCGACTGGAGAGAGAAAAATCACTTTTACTCGAATTTTTTTCTTCCCGAGCTCTTCATTTTCTTCAATTCTTGAAGCTTCCGATGAATTGAAATAGCCCCAAAGAGAATCGTAGCTGAAAAATGGAAGAAAGTGGCTGGAGCAACTTCGTGTGCCCCATAGTTGATGGTGCCGCAGCATGTCATTCCGTCAGCGAGAGCCGAGGAGGCGAACCCCGCTCTTGAAGGTGAGAAAAACTAATCGGAGAAGAAAATCCGAACGCTCGCGCCATTCGTACGTAGTACGATCAAAGGACAACATTGACCGCCTCTTTCAGAGTGTTGGTCGATGCTTTGTGCCATCTATATCATGCGTCACCTCTTTCAGAGTTTTGTTCGATGCTTTACGCCATCTGATGGCCTGCGCCACCTCTTTCAGAGTGTTTGCTAAACTCAATCACAAATAATGACGCCCCGTGCCATTTGCCATGTCTTAAGCATGACGCGTCATCTGTTGTTACACACAAATCATGTGCTGACTGACTGATGTACTATCTAATTTGAGAACTGTTACTCCGTATTTGCCAACTAAGGATTTTTCTTCACATCCTGTACCATCCATGATTGGCACAGGGTGCTTCTTTAAGAAAAACAAGTTTTTTAAACTTTAACTTTGCGTTTTCTTTTGCAGTTGATCTGAGGGAAGACCCTTATGCGGAGGAATTGGCTTCTGTCTTCCGGGTGTCGGAGTATCAGGAAGATCTTTCTCATGTCAAGTTCCCACAATATGATCTTCCTGAAACTAGAAGAGCTGTGCTAAAGTCTCAGGACAATAGGACTTTATTATGCCTGATGAATGGTGAACCCCTTGTAAGTTTGGATCAGGTTCCCCATAAGAAGCCAGCCTTCTTATTTTGTGCGGCTATCAAGAAAGACGACCAACCTAAATTGAAGCGAGAAAAGCGAGTCTATCAGAGCAGAAACAGACTAATATATCAAACTGATATGAAGAGACATCTATCCCTATCCTGTTATGCCCATGCCAGCTATCCTCGAAATATGTTATAGGATATGACTCCTTTCCAAGAGGCCAGGGTTGGGAGGATATGCCACAGGCTAGGTCCCCAAAATAGGAACATGTTTTATAGCTCATCAGAGAGGAGTAACACTCACTTGAGGGGCCTAAAACTAAGCTGCATATCGCCCGAAGGTTCATCCCTGATGATCCCAGTTAGAATTCCTTTCTTCGCGAACTTTTTTGCTAAGGCTGAAGGAAAGTATCTGGCTAAGAATATACGGTTGACGGGGTTGATGAGTCCAGAGAACAAACGCTGGAACCGTCTTTCAATCCGGGCTTTGAACAACTTTAAAGATGAGCTGCTTGATTTAGAACTTTATGAACATATTTGGACTACTTCCTGCGGTATTCGCCCAAATCCTAATTTGTTTTTGGCCTTGGTAGAAAGATAAAATTATAAGGCAGGCACTTTTGTGACCCCTCATGGAGAGATAGGCTTCGCCCTTCACGAAATGCAATACATCTCTCATCTGCCAATGGATAAAAATCCATATGAAGAGTATGTGCCAACAAATGAAGAATTGGACGCTCTAGCTGAAAAGAACCCAGAAATGATTGCAGTCTTCGACGAGTTGTTATGCCACTTCATGATTTGCACCCTTCTATATAAGAGTCATGCGAAGGGGACATGTTATTGGTCCAAATGGTTGCCATATCTATTTTTGGGCCATATCCAGGAGGACAAGGTGCAGGAACATCTAAATTGTGATCCTTATTTTTTTTGAACCGCTTGAACGTAGCACTATCCAGAAATTGATAGAGAAGTCAAGGGATGTTGACAATGAGTTGAAGGAGGATTGGCAAGAATTTAAGGCTGATACTCCTATTGAGACCTATATACGACAATGTGGTAGACAAATGTCTCGAAAAGCGACTCTAGCTGGCTTCCTATCCTTGTGGCTATGACGATTTGTGGTCCCCGAAACCAGTGTTGTTGATAGGATCCATCGAGGTGTACTATTCATCGTCGTGCGTTTAATGTTTGGACACAAGATGGATATTCTTTCTGTGATGACCTACCAGTTGAATGTAGGTCTTCGTTCTTTCATAAATGCCATGATGACGGATCCTAGTACTCGAGATGATTTTCCCCGTACAGAGATGTCGTATACTTATTTGTTCGGCTGGTTATTGCTACACAGCCACATTCTTATGGATCCAGCTTTAGGTGTCATAGGAGGAGACTTCATCAGACGCTACGCCACATCTCGATGGAAAGTAAACTCCCTTACTAACTGCCGAAAGACATTGAATATGGGTTCCGAGTGGAGATTCTACTGCGTTCCTCCTTCTCCTGAATGTGCAAATCTTTCTCCCCTGCTCATGGACTTAGAGCTTATGGCTGCTCGTCCACCACCAGCTGCTTTTATATGGTTGAAGATGATCAGACCCTCTTACTTGATATATTGGTTCGAGGTGAGTGTTGTCTGGAACCGTAACTGCCTAGCCGATTTGCCTGCCAGTTTGGCTATGATCAAATGCACGTCGGCAATGCAGCCACCTGTCTAAAAGCCTATGGATATCTGATTGATGGTGCTAGAGGATGGCGATATTATAGTGCTCGGGGCACTAAGGCTACATTCTCAATGCCCTATGCTACTCTTGAAGTGGGCCTGCGTATGTTATATACATACGCAAACTTTTATACTTTAGCCAATACCTTCTTCGAGGGCTTCACCGTGTCTAATAGTTTTGTTAGTGTCAAACGATCGCGGTTGGGGGCCAAAACCACCTTAGAGTTCAGAGAGTCTGAAGAGAATGCTCCAGCTCCAGCTGATGAGCCTCTTGAAGCTATCCTTGTCGGCCTCCCTGACGAGGTGAATGATATGCTAGAAATCTTCCTCAAAAAGCGGAAAGATAAATCTCCTGTAAAAGGGGCTAACAAAAGACGAAAAGTCAGGAAGCCATCTACCCCATCCGTCCCAGCTAATCCTCCTTCTCCCTCTAAGGCTCTGGGGACAAAAAAGAAAGAAATAATTCTTATTACTGAATAGCCCGCAACAAGGACGAGATCCCAGACAAGACAGGACAGGTTGAAGCAGGATTTTCTTCTGGGCGAACGGGAACAACCCCTTCTCAAATCTCAAAAGAAAGCAGAATTTCTACTGAAGAAACTAATAGGAGGCCGGATGTGCAAGATGAGCCTTCTGGATCCGAGGGACCTCCTCGAATACCACTTCAGCACAAAACGAGGAGAAAACTGCTAGTAACCGAAGTTGTACAGCAAGAAACTGCAGCTGCGTTTACTTCTTTAGTGCTGGGGTAGTCTCCTGGTTAACCAAAATCGTCCTTATCGTTACAAGACCTACTGTTCCGAAAGATAATGCACTTTTCCCTCCAGATATTAATTCATCGGGCATTTGTGTTAACATTTAAGTTTCCTATTTGTAGGGGCTCCAACAACGAGTATTCCGGCTCCAACTGTTGCAGTAGATACTCCTTTGGTCCCTACTTCAGAATTAGTGTTCGTAAAGATCACTATTCCAGTGACTGCACTTGCTACGACAGGAATAATTTTACCGTCCCCGATGAAGGATGCTCCGGAGATCATGCCTCTCGAAGAGATATTACCCTCGAATGTCCCAGCCTCCGCTATGACCCAAGCACCTGTACCCTCTCAAGAAGACAAAGAGATGATAGACGCACTAAACAACTGTGACTTAGATGACAAACTGATTGAAGAAGATCTTTGGGATGTTGCTTCTGAGGATCGAACAGTGGTCTAAGAGGATGAAAACCTGACGGCCAAAGATAGCAAAACTGTTGTTGAGGGTAAAGAATACCCTATTGAAGAGGAGGGCCATCAAAGCCCAAAAGATGATAATCGGAATCTCGATGAACCAGGAGGTGGTGAGAATTTTAATATTGATATCGAGGGGGATGATGGCCCAGGTGACGAAGGTGATGTTGATATCGAGGGTGATGAGAACCCTAAAGAAGTTGATGCTGAGGAGATCCAAACCCCAGCTGAACGTGTCTTTAAAACAGAGGGGGCAGAGGTGGCAGCCTTAGGTAACCAGGCCGAATCAGGGGCTGGCAGCAGCCGCTTCATGTTAGGGGGCTCGGAGGCTGGGAGTAGCCACACGGCCGTCTCTGAGAACACCATGACGAGGCTCATTACAGAGCGAGATACTACGCCTCATGTGACTCCATATCTGCAGCCAGACTCAGGTAAATTTCTGACTTTATTCACCATTGCTCCTTTGATATATATATATAATGAATATGCTTTTGATCGCAGAGGGTCACATGGGGACCATTGTTGTAGCCCCGTTGGCGTCTACATCTTTCAGTTTCAGCTCCACCATGGCCCCTCTGGACATGGGGACTCAGATTGTAGTGGAAAGCTCTTCGAGGATGCCTGCACCGAAATCTTCTGGTGCATAATCCGTGATTCCTCCAACTTCTGTAGAAGGAGGGATTCGGGCTGAAGTAGCGACTCCTGGTGTATCGGCGATGAAAAATAGCATCGTCGAGACTTATACAAGTGCTTTCTTTACCTTTTGAGAACTCTTGTTCAGATGGCCTTGGAGAGCCACCCTTACGAGTCAGTAAGGAGAACTACCTCCTTTGTTATTGAAGCCATCCGCAATATTGGCGATCTTAGAAGAGTCAATTTCTTAGAACACATCTTGGATGTACTCGAGGAGCCTATCAAATCCTACCAAGATCTGACAAGAGGCAACATTCACAGACTCGTGGATGCATAATACGAGGCTTTGGCTCGAGCGTCTGAAGCACGACAAGCAGCCTTGGATGGTTTAGTAGTTGCTTTCTCAGAACGATCTAGGGAATTAAGTCAACCATTGCTGAAGCTAAATCTTCCCTTGAACACCACAAAGCAGAGGCAACAGAGAAAGCGAAAGAAGCAACTAAATGTCATGCTCGTCTTCAAGAATTGGAGGCCAAAATGGCCAAGCTTCGTACGACGATCACAACAGCCAAGAAGCATGAGGAAGAAGTTCTTGGATCATATCAAGTTGTTTCGAGCCTTCTAGATGATTTGATAAGGCAACGAGACGAATTTGTCCGCGTTCAGAGTGCTAAAATTAAATGCCAAGTTAACTCATTGCAACCTTTTGACCCAGAGTATGGGAGAGACTTGGTCAGGCAAAGGGTGATTGAATCCAGAGTAGAGCGAGCTAATTCTCTAAAGTGGCTGATCACCGATCTTAGCACCCAACCTTCCAAATGAAGCTACCCAGATGTAATAACTTTTTTGTTTTGATCATTTTGATAAATGTATTGATTTTACATGGAATGAATATTGATGATGTTTTTGGCCCTATTACTTATTGCGTATCTGTTAGAGACACAAGCAATAGATAGAAATAAGAAATACGTTCAGAGGTACCGGACATGACATATCTCTTGAAAATAACAATACTTATTATATTTGTTCAGAGGTAATATGGACATGACATAATATAACATAAAATATTGTCATTTCTGAGACGACATCGTCAGAGGTAATGTGGACGTAACAAGTCATTAATGTAGATAGTAAAATTTAGAGGTAATATGAACGTGAATTCGTATATCTGTTGGTTATCCTTGGGCCAACTAAGACTCAAGAACAGGATATCTTTTATACAACTGGATTTGAAAAAATAATGTAGTAGACGTTATGGGTCAACGAAGATGTATCATAAGATCTGGATAGACTCCGCTGGGGATTCAAAGATTTGAAGTATGTATAATATTTGTCAGAAAATACATTACACGTTTCAAATATGGTACTTTTTCAGGAATTTGCCATCGATAGGCATCATAGCGATTCGGCCATCCATCCCAGACAGTTAATAAGCTCCGTTAGAGAAAACTTTGATTATAACATAGGAACCCTCCCATTTTGGTTCGAACTTTCCTTTGCTCATGTGTGTCATAGTCATAGGACGTCTGACGGTAAGGACTAGCTCACCTTTTTGAAATGTTTGTACTTTGACTTTACTGTTAAAGGCTTTTAAGATATGGGCTTGATATAGCTCGATGTGTTGTTGAGCCAGTAGCCGCTTCTCGTCAAGTGTTTGAAGCTCCTAAAGTCGAAGACGATGATTATTTTTTGTTGTGAGTTCATTCGCAATAGGAATTCTCAGTAATGGGATCTGAATCTCCAACGGTTGGACAGTTTCGCATCCATACCCCAAAGAGAAAGGTGTACAACCAGTCGGAGTACGTAAGGTAGTACGGTAGGCCCATAGACATTCTCCAAGCTTTTTGCTCCAGTTACGTTTATTGGTGGAAACAAATTTCTTAAGAAGCTTGATGATCGTTTTGTTGAATGCTTCTGCCAAACCGTTAGCTGCAGGATTGTAGGCTATAGAAGCAACATTGTTGATCTGGTTATCGTCACAAAATTGAGTGAACTTCTGACTAATAAACTGAGGTCTATTATCGTAAATGATTTACCGAAAAACATCGAATCTGTACATCACATGATGTTTGATGAAGTTGATGACACTACTTGTTTTGACTTCAGCTAAGGGTATAGCTTCGGCCCATCTTGAGAAGTAATCAGTTATAGCTAGGATAAATCGATGTCCTCGAGATGAAGGCGGATTAATAGGACCAATGACATCCATGCCCCCAAGCTTCGAAGGGCCATGATGCTACAGTCGGATGCAAAAATTCTGAAGGATGATGAATAAATTTGTATGGATTTGATATGTCCGATATTTTCTTGAATATTCAATGGCATCTGACACCATGGTTGGCCAATAATATCCCTTGTGTCGGATCCGATCTTGTAGCTTGGGACCAGGCTGATGTGCACCACAAACACCATCGTGAGCTTCACATGGTATCTACTTTGCTTCGTCTCCTACAAGACAGCATAGAAGCATACCTTCATATAATCGTCGATAGAGTGTTTTGGAGGTGTAATTGTAGTAGAATCGGAGTAATCACCAACGGAATGTAGTTGCTTCTTTGGGATCTTCATGTAGAATGTCATGTACCGTAACGTCAATGAAAGGAGCTCTCTAGTCTTTGCTCATAGTGCAAACTTTGACTGAATTGCTGGATTCTAAATGTAAGTTATTCTCGATACAGAATAACTCCCTGTTAGTAATGACGATCTTCTGTTGACTATTCACAGGAATCGCTAATACTGCTGCTAGATTAGCGAGTGCATCAGCTTCTGTATTACATGCTCGACGTACATGTTCAATGAGGAAGTCTTTGAATGATGTAGCCAGTTTGACTGCTGCTTCATGATATAGAACAAGATCTTGATGTCGAACTTCGTACGTGCCTCTAAGTTGATTGACAATTAGTTTAGAGTCCCCGTATACTTCAAGGTAATCGATATCCAACTGTTTAGCTAATTGGAGACAGATGAGTAGAGTATTATATTCAGCAACATTATTAGAGCACAGCTCGTCTAGGGAATAGGCTCTTTGAATGGCCAGTCCTTCTGGTGATACCAGAATGATTCTAACTCCAGCGACGATAGTGCCTTTGGGTCCGATTCTGGATGCACCATCAAAGAATAGATGCCAAGTAAGGATCCCTTCTAAAGTCATGTTAGATTCCAGAGTTTCATCAGGAATTTTGTCATAGAGTTTAGATGTCTCAGGGATCGGATGAGAAACCAAGAAGTCGACTAAGGCTTGACCTTTAACGGCCTTTTGTGGAACATAAACCATATCATACTGTGCCAGTAGTATGTCCCATCTAGCGAGTCTAGAATTGAGTGTACTAGGCTTCTTCATCATGATTAGGAGAGGGTTGACTCTGGAAATGACATGAATGGTTTGGCCCATGATATAATATCGTATTTTCTGAACAACGAACATCAGGGACTGGGTTGTATCGATGTTCAACACCGATTATCATGCGACTAAGATAATAAATGACTTGCTCATGACCTTACTTCTTCTTCTGGGCTAGTAGGGTACCTAGAGAATGATCTATTGCTCAAATATACATCAAGAAGGGTATTCCTGTGACTGGAGGCACTAGGACCGGAGGGTTCATCAAGTACCGCTTTATGTCTTCAAATGCTTACTGGCATTCTTTGGTCCAAATGAAAGACACATCTTTCTTTATTAGTTTAGTGAAGGTCTGCAGCGTCCAGAGAAATTTGAGATGAATCTTCTGTTGTACGCCAGCCGTCCCTGGAATCCTCGTAGCTCTTTTAGGTTGGGTGGAGGACGCATCTCTTGAATGGCTTTGACTTTTTTGGGGTCAACGTGTATACCCTTAGAGGTAATAAGGAATCCGAGAAATTTGCCACTAGAGACTCCCAGGAATGACTTGGTAGGAATCATCTTGAGTTGATGCTGGTGCATTAGATCGACGATAGTTCTTAAGTCTTGGATGTGATCTTCCTTTAGATGACTTTTGACAGCAATATCGTCGACATAGCAATCAACTATCTTTCTCAAATATTCACGGAAGATGGTGCTAATGCCCCGCTGATAGGTTGTACCAGCGTTCTTGAGACCAAACGACATGACTGTGTAGCAGTAGACCCCTAGATGAGTGCGAAAAGATGTATATCTTTTATCTTCGGGATCCATCTTGATCTAATTGTATCCAAAAAAACCCGTCCATGAAAGTCTATTTGCAAAGAACATAAGTTTTATTACAGACAAAGAAAACGAGTACAAGAGTACAATTGATTTCTGTAAAAGTACAACTATAGAAATCTGATCAGAAGACGATCACTTTATCCCTTGGATGATGTGATATCGAAGACACGAGCCTCTGGAGAATGCAACAACACTTTTGCAGGAGATTATGATCACTCTTGATAATTTGAGATTGATTTAAAACTCTATTTATAGAGTTCTTGAAGTAACTGTTTAGCAGTTATTCTGGATTAAGCGTGCTTCAGGATGTGCGTCTCCTGTTCACTTATGCAAACAGTTGCACTAACTGCTGTGGACGCGTGGTATCGTTTGATTGAGATGCGCGTGGTCGTGACCAGTATGGTGGTTACATTCTGCGAAGTTAGTAGCTTGCGCGCCACGCCACTCTGTCCTAAACACTATTTGATCACCTTGCGCGTGTTTCATCAGGTTGCGCATGGGCGCAACATTGCAACCTACACGAGTGGTTTGTACCAACTGCTGTAGATGCATGGCATCATTTGATTGAGATGCACATAGTCGTAGACAGTGTAGTGGGCACACTCTACGAAGTTGATGGCTTGTGCGCCATGTCATCCTGTTTAAAATAAGAGTTGATCAAGTAGCACCAATTTGTCAGGCTACGCATAGGCGCGACTCAACGACTGGCACCTTTGACTAGTTCTTCTATGCTGTACTGATTAATCCTCGTGCCATACAGTGACCTGTGCGAACCAGCTGTCAGCATTAATTACATGCTGATAAAATCTTCTTGAGTGCCCGTTGCGCAAAATTCGAATGGATTTTCCTTAATCTTCGTGCTGTCAGTTGTCAGATAATGATGATTCCATTACAGCTTCTCGAGGAAGTGCGCCACGTAGCTCTCGCACAACCTGACTCCAGCACAACCTGGCATTGGCGCAGTCTGATGCTGCACAACTTGTTTGTTTGGCACAATACAATATTATGGTGCCATCTGATGGTTAAACACTTTAAACGGTGGCGCATCTTAATTTTTAGGCTCTACCAGACCTCCTTCAAAGTTTTCAAAACTTGAAAAATACTTCAAAGTTTTGAAATACTTTGAATTATGCTAGTTTTGCTTGGATTGCGCCAGTCAACTTTTCGAGTTACGTCAGTCAACTCGAGCCCGCTTCTTCAGCATAGATTGCGTAACCATTTTGGGCTATAAATAGCCGTACACTTTGAGTCTTTTATTATTCACATCATTTCAGATAACTCGAAAGAAACCCTACCTTCTTCTCATTTTTTCCGATCTTTGAGAACTTCGATCGACAATAATGGCACCCAAACGATCTGCTGCTGAGAAGGAAAAGACTGTGGCCGAGTCATCCACACGAGTTCCACCTTTGTCACGCCAAGAGACAGCCAACCCGACCATGAAAGGTAAGCTTTCGATTGTAGACCTGATTGTCGACCACCCTACTGATCATCGGCTACCCTATTTAGGGTTTGGCTTGATTCTGACAATGTGTGCCTGCTCTTTTTAGAGTAGGGCATACTCCACAACTGGCACCTCCCATATTAGGGTTTGGCTGCCCTTGATGCATGTTGCGCAGCATTTCGAAAAGTTGTGCTGTCTTTTGGGTAAAACTTTGACATGTTGTGCGACAAGATATGGCGCAGTCCGATTGCTGCACAACTTGATGGCTGCACATGTTGAGTGTGGCATAATGTTAGTGTTGCACAATGTTATTATCGTACAGCCTGACTAAATAGAGTATTAAATACTCGGTTCATTCCCAACGATGAACCTATTTATGGGGGTGCTCTTTTTCAAAAAGTTTTTTTACTTTCTCTCTCGTTAAATGATACGCGCCCATTTATTAGGAAGATAAAGTGTTGGCGGGGGCCGATCTCCACTTTATATATATGAACATGAAGTTCCACCTTCATCTTTATTCGTTCTCATAGCATCTAACATGAAGAAGGGGACGAACAGCAGTGACAACGACAAAGCTTCTGAGAAGAAGTTACACTCCGTGCCTGCGAAGTTTTTGCTGGAAGCTGACCCGTCCCTGAGGGCGGAGAACTTTCTTGACTATTTGGGCTTGACCCCAACAGCCTTCGCTCATTCAAGAGGTGGGCCATCGTCTTCTTCCGAAGAGAGTGGCGCCTTAGAACGCAAGGAAGAATTTATTTGTTTGATGTATCGTTCGGGAATCCATAACATGGAGGAACTGAGCACTGCCTTGCATCAGGCTGAGGACGGGAAGAAGAAGTGATGTGGTGCGAAAGAGTCTTTTTACATAAAGGCCTATAGCGCCTATATCTGTAGTGTCTGTCCTCTTTTTTATTATGAAATGAAAAATTGGACTTTATTAAATCCTGGCGCATTTTGAGTTTTGTTGTGTAACTGTCTTGACATGTTAAGTTTCTCGGTTAACACAAATTTCTCAACGACATGTGGCACTTTTCATGCTTTATTCTTCCTGAAATATATGTCTATGGACGTACATAATGTTCTAGCTTCAATTGTACATGAATAATTGCCATAAGAAAGGAATATTTACTGTATTCTCTTCTTCTTTCTGATGCTTGCTGGAGACCAACTGACGAAAATTCCTAGAACTGGCATCGATGATCTTAGATGCTATAAAGTTGAACCACCTTTGACACATACATCAGAGAGCTCAGAACTCTTCATGCTTAAAAGGGCTTCCTCAAGATGGTAGGAAGGGCCTTTATACATGAGAGTTGGACGGTGGAGAGACAGAATTAGGAATCATATCACGAGGGTGATCTCATTCCTACTTCTCATGAAGGGTCGTCTCTTCTCCACCAGTTGTATTGACAGCAGTTTTTCTTCGAGCTGCTGCACTCTGGGGTTCTCCTCTCGTCTTTCTGAGAGAGAAGACCAGAGTTGATTCCATTGTCTTGCTCGCTGCTTCAGGACGAGATGACAAGGAACTGGCATCAACAAGAAGATCCAAATATGTAATAGACCTTCATTTGTTATATTCAGAATGAAAATCCGAGATGTAATAGATTTCCATTAAGATGTATCTATATTTTTAAAAAAGGAATAAAGAATGATTTTCTCTTCTTTATGATTTGATTTGATATGATGATAGAAAACAGAATCCAAAGGTAATGTGGACGTGAACTCTTCTTTCATTCTTTTTTATTGATGATCTTCAAATCGGTTAGGACTTAAAGACATGTCTAAAAAGACGAGATATCTATGATAATACGGGTTTATCATAAAAAAAGATGTCCTTTAAAATAGCTGGGTTTCAAAAGATGGAATTGATGATTTGGATAGACTCCACGGGGATTTTGAGCTTTTATTATCATGTAGCTTTATTTACGAAAAAGTAAATAAATGACAATAAATGTAGGCCCATTCCCGCAATAAAGTAGAAATGAAAAAGACTGATCAATAAGCATGCCTTTTCAAGGAAAGGTCGCTTCGATTTTCGAGACAAAGAGTAAATAAAGATTTCTTCACACAATGAACGAACATGCCTTTTCAAGGAAAGGTTGTTTCGGTTCTTGAGACAAAATGTTTGGCCTTTCTGTCTATGAATAGTATGAAATTTTTTCTGAAAGCATCATTCACCCATTTTTCTTTCTTTCACAAATGTCTTCAGAAGAAATGGCTAAAGAGACGGGATATATCCCGAAGATCGGAGCCATCCTCGACACTCCTTCCGATGAGCCCCCACCGCCTATTCAGTCAGAAGTCAGAGAAAGTTTGACTATTCCTGGAGAGAAGTAGGATATTCTTGTCGAATTGGTGGAGCCTGGGAGTACTGCCGAAGAAGAAGCTCTGAGGAAGGCTGCCTGTGAATTGCTGGTGTCATCGGACAATAATGTCTTCGAGCTTCGTGTGAAATATGTTTTCAATCAAGAGGGTTTCGGTCCTCATTAATTTTATGTATTTCCTTCTGTCTATATTTATGCAAATAAAAAGGAATTTTATCTACATTTTGAGTCTTTGTGTTGATATTTCTTCTTGGCCTTCAAACATAATATTTCTTGAGAAATTTGCCATTAATGGGCATTATGGCGACTCGACCATCCATACCAGTCAATTGATACGCTCCGTTGGAGAAAACTTTGCTTACAATGTAGGGTCCTTCCTATTTTGCTTCGAATTTGCCTTTGCTCATGTACGTCATAGTCATAGGACTCTGACGGTTAGAACTAGTTCTCCTTTTTGAAATGTTCGGACTTTGACTTTACGGTTGAAGGCTTTTGATAGACGAGCTTGGTATAACTCAATATGTTGTTGAGCTAGGAGCCGTTTCTCGTTAAGAGCTTCAATCTCCTAAAGTCTCAGGCGATAATTATTTTCAATTATGAGTTCATTGGCAATGACAATTCTTAGGGAAGGGATCTGGATTTCCAATGGTAAGACGGACTCACATCCGTATACCAAAGAGAAAGGTGTGCAGCCTGTAGGAGTACGTATAGTAGTACGGTAAGCCCACAGACATTCTCCAAGCTTCTCACTCCAGTTTCGTTTGTTGGTAGAAACAAACTTCTTGAGGAGTTTGATGATGGTCTTGTTAAATGCTTCTGCCAACCCGTTAGCTGTAGGATTGTAAGCTGTAGAAGCAATATTATTGATCCCGTTGTCATCGCAGAATCGAGTGAACTTCTGACTGATGAATTGTGGCCCATTATCATGAATAATTCGTCGAGGAACACCGAATCTGTAAATCACATGATGCTTGATAAAGTTGATGACACTGCTTGTCTTGACCTCAGCTAGACGTATAGCTTCAGCCCATTTTGAGAAGTAATTAGTTATGGCTAATATGAACCGATGTCCTCTAGACGAAGGAGGGTTGATAGGATCGATGATATCCATTTCCCAAGCTTCAAAGTGCCAAGATGCTGCCGTCGGGTGAAGGAATTCTGATGGTTGATGAATAAAGTCAGCATGGATTTGACATGCTCGACACTTTCTTGTATACTCGATTGCATCAGATACCATTGAGGGCCAATAAAAGCCCATACAACGAATGCGATCCTACAATTTAGGACCAGGTTGATGTGCGCCACAAATACCGTCATGAGCTTCATGAAGTATTTGTTTTACTTCTTCTCCCGTAAGACAACGTAGGAGTAAGCCGTCGAACGTTCGTCGGTAGAATGTCTTTGTAGTATGATTATAGTAAAATCTGAGTGACCGTCGTCGAATTGTAGCTTCCTTGGGTCTTCGGGTAGGATATCATGAACTACGAAGTTTATGAAAGGAGTCCTCCATTGCTCACTGATGGCGCAAATTTCAACTGAATTGTTGAATTCTATGTTTGGGCTGTTAACTTCAGTATTTAAGTTATTCTTGACACAAAATAACTCTCTTTTAGTGATGACGATTATTTGTTGCCTTCTGACGGGAATTGCTAATACTGCTGTAAGATTAGCAAGAGCATCAGCTTTCGTGTTACATGCTCGACGTACATGCTCAATAAATAAGCATTTGAATGAAGTAGACATCCTGATCGCTGCATCATGATATGATTAGATCTTAATGTCGAACTTCGTATGTGCCTCTAACTTGATTGACAATTAATTTGGAGTCTCCGTAAACTTCAAGATACTCAATATATAATTGTTTAGCCAATTTGAGACCAATGAGCAGAGCGTTGTATTCAGCCACATTGTTGGAACATGACTCATCTAAAGAATAAGCTCTTTGGATAGCTAACCCTTCTGGTGAGACGAGCATGATTCCGACTCCAGCAACAATAGCATATTTTGGTCCAATTCTGGATGCACCATCAAAGAATAAATGTCAAATAAGAATTTCTTCTGAAAACATGTTGGAGTCCAAGGTTTTATCTAGAATCTCATCATAGATAAATCTGATTCTTGGTATTCATTATCGATTTAATTTTCTGCCATGATAAATCATATAGGCTAGGTCACCTCAGTTATGGGATCTAAAATCTTCGATAGTCGTGTTAGCTGGCATAGTGAGGACATATAGTCAATTTTGGACGTACTTCTCGGGTGTAGGAATTTAAGGTTTTCGCTGTCAAGCATGCGGTAATGCAAAAATTTTAAATACCATGATTCTAGATGTATGTACCTTAGTCAAGGATTCTGTGATTATCGTAGCCTTGCTCACTAGCATGACGAAGACTCTGAGTAACATGATTTTGAACAAACGCATATGATTATCAGATTATATCTTGAGAAATTTTTTAAACATATCATCTCTATCATACCCTTCTGTTGTTTTAAAATTGTATTCCATCAAATAACATAGGAGTAGGAATATTTAGTTGTAGAGCTTATTCATATGCAGTTCTTTCATAGTGTAATGTTGTGATGATTGTAGAGTGTCTGTATCCTAGAGATGATAGTTAGTATTGGTATTAGAATAGTAACCCATTGTACATGATTTCCCTGTTATTTATAATACCATCCAGTTTACATATAGGATGTTAGTATGCCTTACAGCCTTGATGATTGTTATTACTTTCCTTACCTTTTTCCAGTGAGACATCCATGACCAGAGCCTGTCCTTGAGTATAGTTGCAGTCCACCTAAGACTGAGAGGTCTATATATATAGATAGGTTACAGATGATATTGGCATATGGGATATGGGTTTGGTTGGTACCTATAGGTCATTATTGTATAGGATTATTGACAAGTTATTTAGCCTATATTTGGCTCAGTTTTCTATTTTAGTTAATTTCTCTTTGTGTGGAGTTCAGTCATGTTTGATCAACCTTTATAGGCAGTGTGCATACCCTTCACTAGATACCCTGTCCCCTTGGTTCAGACTTGTACAAGTTGTTCAGTGCACTCAAATTTCATTACCTACCATGCTGCATCATAGGTTTCACTGGACCATAGTTCAGACCCCAATCATTGACTCACCAATATAACCATCAACACTTAACATATTCTGCATATCTGGAGAGTTAGTATCATGCATACTAGAGGCCTGTACTCACCACTAGGGACAGTTCACTGTTCTGTCCCAATACACCCTACAGTATCTGACCCCTTCATTGGAGTGATAGGCATGTGGTAGGGAGTGTGTGTTATTAGACCCTGAGTAGAGTTGAGGTGATGAGGGTTAATATATATATAGTTTGTATATATATGTAATGTATTTTGATTGGTACATAGCCTGCACTCATTTGCAGTATACTGCCTATTGCATTCCCTGTACACCAGTCTGGTTCACTTCTTCAGACCACTGTCCAGCATGTAGTTAGTTTAGCCAAATATAGAGGAGAAGCCAGGTTGATCTGGAGGCATATTTCAGTCACCATGTAGGTTTCCTTTCACTTTGACTATACAAGTGGACCCAAATGTCCTATCCTTTAGCTCATAATTTCAGTCTCCTTAGCATCATTTCCTTTTGCCTACACTGATGATGCAGACCATTCATCCTTAGCCTAAATTCTAAGCATCTGTTCAGTCACTTATAAGTTTAGTCTACTTTAACCCTTGGTTGATCAGTCATATACATATATATATATATAGATGATATACTTAGGATATATGTGATGGGTTGTTGTTCTTCAGCATATATATATATGTGGTATTTGGGATTGGTGTGCTCAGTTTGTAGGTACTTAGTTATGGGTGACTTGATAGGATTGAAAAGTTAAAAGCTAGCCTATTATAGAGTTTCTCTTTTTGCTAAATTCTAGTTGCCAACACTTAGGTAGCTAGCATAGGTAAAATCCTAAGAAGTTAACCAGCTGATGACCAAGTACTTAGATGTTGAGAAATTGACTAGTGATTGACCCTTAACTATGTTTGACCTAGAAGGGGGTGCGATCATCTTAATTTCGAGGACGAAATTTTTCTAAGGTAGGTAGGATTGTAACACCCAGTTTTTCAGATGAGAGTAATTTTAAAATTTTGTAATTATAATTATTATTTATTGATATTTATTACATATTACGATTTTTTGTGATTTTTAATCATTTTTAAACTATTTAAACCATGACTTGTAATTTTGGTATTTTGCTAGTGTAACACTAGAGACAGGTTGACCTAGAGCCTAGCCATGTGATTAGGGTGTTTTATTTATCATTTCCAGTTTGAGGGTATTTTCGTCATTTTGAATTTAATTTAATTTAATATATATTATTTGGAATTTAATATATTATTAAGAATGGTGTGATTTTAATATTACTTAATTCATTGCTTTGTAGTGTGTTTAGCCCTAGACTAGATTTGACCTAACCTAGATTAGTCATAGCTAGTCTTAGCTAACCATGGTTAGTGTTAGTTAGTGTTAGTTAGAATTTGTTAGCCTTGGTTAAGTCATGACTAGATGGAACAACTAGGTCACAACTTGACTAGTGTAAAACCTAGGCTTGTGAACCATTGAATTAGTTAGATTGATTTATAGCCATTGATCACCCCAAAATCCTAACCCTAGCATTTATGGCCAGCCACCTTGGGTTCCACACCCTATTTAATGTCTCTACCACTTAGGGCTAGCCTCCTTTAGGAAATTATCAAGTTGGAAAATAGAGGTAAACCCCATTCTTCCCCAATCCCTATCTTTTCCATTTCAACTCCTTTTTTCTTCAAATTTCTTACAATAGGATCTAATCCCTGTGTATTTCCTGACCATGGTGAGAAATTTCAGTAGACGAACAATTTAGAGGAGTTCGGTAGCAAGAAGAACAACCCCTCTTTGAAGCTTTTTGGGCTTTTTCACACATCTAGGTAATTTCTTATTCCCTCCATAAAATAGTGATTTTAATGCATGAGTAGGAAGCCCTAGGACTACCCTAACTATTGGTATAGGTATTGCTAGGTTTTGTGTCCAATACGTGTCCGTATCAGATACGTATCAGTGGGCATACCTAAGTGTTTGATGAAATACCACAGTGGGCATTTCTTTCTTGTTTTCTGATTTTCTTTGAATAGAAAATTAGGGTTTGGTCTCGCTTATCGATTTCCAGTAGACTGAGGTGTTATTAGTGTTGTGTTGTAATGGACACGGGAACACACTGTTTCTACGCACACCGTACGCGAGTAGCAGTCCCCTGCTACTCGGGGGCCACAGCTCACTGGACACGCCACGTGGACACGGGAAATTTGACACACAGGTCGGGGCTGACACTGATATGAGGCTCCCCAAGTTTCGTGAGTCCTAGTGTCGTGTCGGACATGCATTCGTGTGTGCATTGGTCACGCGCTGTGTTGGTTCAGCCGTTTTTGCGTGACTGATACGTGTGTCGTGTCACTGACACACGTGCCGTGGACCCAAACCAGGGTGTCAGGATCCTAGACCTAGACACACTCGACACTGGGACACAAGCTCAGGGTTTGCGTCGTGTCGTGTCACGTGTACGAGGTCGATGAACACGTGTACGACACTGTTTTCCTGTGTACAGTTCTATTATTTTTCCAGTGTTTAATTCCCAGTTTAAATTGTTTAAAATATGATTTAATTGCCAATTAAGATTTGGACATGTTTACTAACTCATGTTAGTTTATTATTACATATTAGTATAGGTTTTGATCATGGAATGGGGATTTGACATGGGAAATTGGACCGTCGACTGATACCACAGTTATATTTCCAATTCCTGAACTTTAATTCCTATTAAACCTGATTTTAATTTGATGTTTCAGTTGTCTATTAATCCTACATGTTATTTAGTTCATGATTAGTTGATTTTACAAGTTGGATTGGGTTTTATTGAGAGGATGAGAATATTAGACATTGAATTGGCTTTCGAATGTATATGACTGATACATGAAATTTGAATGATATTATTCCTATTTTAAACTGTCATGTTCTCTTTATAAAACCTGAGAATAACTGAGAAATGATTTCCTTTCCTTTAAAACATATTTTGAAATCCATGTTAGTTCCTATGCCCAACTGATAAATATTAACTATCTTTGTTAGCTATTGGTTTGATGGGAATTCGAATTTGAGATTAATATTAAATCTGAGAATTGGTTTCCCTTTCCTTCCTTTAAACTGAACTTGAATGATCAAATTAAATGTTAATTCTTATACATTATTAGTTCACTGGCTTATTAGAATTCTTGGTTGTTGATTGACGGATTGGTGTTGGGGGTTTTAGTGGTTAAACTGATATTGATTTCCTTCCCTTTTGAACTGAATTCTCTTTAGTAGTTCACTGTCACAGGAACACACAAATGCTATTGTTTCACTTACTGATTTCCCAGGTTACATACACCATGCCACACTGTTCTAGGATTTTCACACACACATGCTCACATGTTAGCAAATGTACACTATACTGTTTTTCCTATTTTCCAGTTTATATACTGTTTTACAATGTTCTGTTTTCCTATATCTACTATTTTCAGGTTGTACACATACACCATGCCACACTGTTCTAGGATTTTCACACACACATGCTCACATGTTAGCAAATGTACACTACACTGTTTTTTCTATTTTCTAGTTTATATACTGTTTTACAATGTACTGTTTTCCAGTTTTTATCTACTGTTTTTCCTATTGGTTTGATGGGAATTCGAATTTGAGATTAATATTAAATTTGAGAATTGGTTTCCCTTTCCTTCCTTTAAACTGAACTTGAATGATCAAATTAAATGTTAATTCTTATACATTATTAGTTCACTGGCTTATTAGAATTCTTGGTTGTTGATTGACGGATTGGTGTTGGGGGTTTTAGTGGTTAAACTGATATTGATTTCCTTCCCTTTTGAACTGAATTCTCTTTAGTAGTTCACTGTCACAGGAACACACACATGCTATTGTTTCACTCACTGATTTCCCAGGTTACATACACCATGCCACACTGTTCTAGGATTTTCACACACACATGCTCACATGTTAGCAAATGTACACTACACTGCTATTGTTTCACTCACTGATTTCCCAGGTTACATACACCATGCCACACTGTTCTAGGATTTTCATACACACATGCTCACATGTTAGCAAATGTACACTACACTGTTTTTCCAATTTTCCAGTTTATATACTGTTTTACAATGTACTGTTTTCCTATATCTACTGTTTTCAGGTTGTACACAACTCCTATGTGACACTCCCTATTTTCAGGCTCTACACACATTTGTCTAACAGTACACCATGTATACACTCACACCCTCATTCACTAACACTCTATTGACACTCTCATGTCACACACTCTTCTCACACCCTCACTGTTCCATGATACACACACACAATAATTTACATTGACACTCTCATGTCTCTCAACACACACACACACACACATGAACACAAATGCACATTGCCTTTTTCCTATCCTCTTTGTATATGCATGATTTCCAGTTTCCTATATTCAATGTATATACATATATACATGTATATATATATATATATGAGATGCATATATTATATGTAGCCTATATGTTATAATATGTGTACTATATTATATTAGATACATATATTGATATGTGTATATGTGATATGAGGTTTGGTATATAGGCATGATATAGCCTATAGCCTAGGGCTCATGGCCTATGGGTGTGACTGTATGCCTAGTGAGTGTCTAGTTAGAATAGTATAGCCTTGATTAGACTTAGAATGGATAGTTGACCTAGTTTGACTTCTAGGGTTGACCAGAGTTGATCAAGAGTTGACTTTGGTCTAAATTGACCTAGATTCATATAGAATGCATTAAATTGCATCTTATTATCATTTTAGACTTATAGTGACTTGTACTGTTCTATAGGAGACAGACACCACTCCTCAGACATTAGATACTCTTCAGATACTCAGGATACAGGCGAGTACATTCTCTGATTATTTCATATCATGCTTAGGAGTATATTTCCTGCTTTAGATTACTTTACATGATGCTGACACGTTGGAAACACGGATTAGTACTATATGGATCTTGTCGTGTGATGTTATCCCCTTAGCGGATACATCGGATATTTTGTGTTCGTGTACTTTATCATGAGCATCGTGTACTCCTTGTGTTCGTGCTTTTTGTGTGCAAATCGTGTGAAATCGTGTATACTCATGTGCTCACATGATCTTCATGTGCGACTATACTTCGTGTACGATAACGTAACTTGGCTAGATCCTTGTGTATTGATTGGGGCAGAGGAGTAGAAGTGGTTATGTAATCAATCCAGTAGATTACTCGTGTGCAACCTCTTTAGATTACTCGTGTGCAACATCGTGCCGTTTACATAACCATCTTGTGCTCTGAATCACTAGTCACTGATAGTTCTCTATATATTGTAGCTATTTACTTGCAGTCTCTCTTTTTACATCATATTGTTCTTCAGTTCCCTGTATCTTACTCTCTAGCATGTTTATATTTCCTAAACTATTATGATTTTGTTGAGATGTACTGTGCTCGATCCTGTCTTGACTGGACCTGTTGAAAATATTACAGAGGACGAGGCTGAGGCGTTCTGCCCTACTTATTACATGCGACCCTAGAGGATTGCTGTGACCTGGATCAGCAGCAGGACCCACTAGCAGTGGATGATACTACCCTAGATTAGGATGTCTTTCACTTTATCTTTCTGGATTACTGTATTGAGATTCTGAGTTGTATTTTGGGATATGTATTTATTTAGACACTTAGACTTATCTGGATTGTATTCTCTGTAGATTTCATTCTGTTCTTATCTATCTTTCTATCTATGTTTTATCATGCTCTACCTTAGATGTGATTGAGTCTGTATTGCTATGTCACCTCCATTCGTAGAGTATATACTGTACAGGTACCTTTATATTGTTAGATATTGACCAAGGACAGCATTCTACCGCCGACACTGCGGCGTAGGCTGGACGTTCCCACGTCTCGTGCCCTTACTTTGGGGTGCGGTCGTGACACATTTTTAGTGGTGGCCCATGCAGGTCAGGTTTATGTAGTGGTATTCGAACTAGAGTATCACTACAGCCTGCAGTAGGATTAAGATATTTTTGAGGGTACTCAATTACACTAGAGAAAACTCCTTATCATATACCTTTTATCTAAATTTGCTACTTATCGTCTTTCCTTGAATTTTTAACTGTCCTTCTTTGATTTTTCGACTCATTCTCAGTAATTGGTTCTTGTTTGATCTGTGTCTCCATGATGGTTGAGACACGATCGCATCGCTCTGGCCCAGCAGACGCTGGTGAGAGGTCTACCACCCCTCGCCCGATTAAGGACGCTGGGACCACAACACCTCCTGTTTCTGCTTATATAGGAGCGTCTATAGCTTTTGGGAGTGTACCTCCACCTGTCCGGAGGTCTTCCCCCGTTATTCCGGATACATTCCAGCAGTAGTTACCTTCAGGGGTAGTGGCTCAGATGTTTACCCTTTTCCAGCAATTCCTGGAGACTCAACAGCAGATGCAGCAGAGTCAGTCTACTGATCTCCGACAGAGCGTACACGATACCCACCAGTTGGTCAGGGCGACAGTAGAGTTGGTGGCTGCTCGGCCACTGGGAGGCCAGATTCAGCATCAGTATCAGCAGAGGCCTGTTCAGCAGCACCTTTAGGGTCAGGGATATGCATATATCCACCATGCATCCAGACAGCAGCAGGACGCTAGGTGCAACTTCTGCAAGAAGGCAGGCCATGGGTGGAACGACTGCAGGATGAGGCTTGGCAGGTGTTTACTTTGTGGTTCAACAGAGCATCGGTGTAGGAAGTGTCCCAGGAGCCAGACAACAATGACTCAGAGAGTAGGAGCGAGGGCTCCGGTGAGCCAGCAGGAGGGATTACCCTTTCAGACTCAGCCGTAGAGATTCGCACAGCATCAGGCTAGAGGAAGCCAGCAGGGGCAAGCTTACGCTTTGGCAGCTGAGAGTGCAGATAGTAGGAGAGCTTATCGCAGGTACTGTCCATCTCTATTTTGTTCCTTGCCATATTTTAACCATCTTGAATTTTAGTTCCAACAGATCTTGCTTATCGTTCTTGTTCGTAGATAAATCTGATTCTTGGTATTCATTGTCGATTTAATTTTCTGCCAAGATAAATCATATGGGCTAGGTCACCTCAGTTATGGGATCTAGAATCTTCGATAGTCGTGTTAGCTGGCATAGTGAGGACATATAGTAAGGTTTTGGACGTATTTCTCGGGTGTGGGAATTTAAGGTTTTTGCTGTCAAGCATACGGTAATACAAAAATTTTAAATACCATGATTCTAGAGATTTGTACCTTAGTCAAGGACTCTGTGATTATTGTAGCCTTGCTCACTAGCATGACGAAGACTCTGAGGAACATGATTTTGGACATACGCATATGATTATCAGATTATATCTTGAGAAGATTTTTAAACATATTATCTCTATCATACCCTTCTGTTGTTTTAAAATTGTATTCCATCAAATAACTTAGGAGTAGGAAAATTTAGTTGTAGAGCTTATTCATATGTAGTTCTTTCATATTATAATGATGTGATGACTTGTAGAGTGTCTGTACCCTAGAGATGATAGTTAGTATTGGTATTAGAATAGTAACCCATTGTAGATGATTTCCTTGTTATTTATAATACTAACCAGTTTACATATAGGATGTTAGTATGCCTTACAGCCTTGATGAGTGTTATTACTTTCCTTACCTTTTTCCAGTGAGACACCCATGACCAGAGCCTGTCCTTGAGTATAGTTGCAGTTCACCAAAGGCTGAGAGGTCTATATATATAGATAGGTTACAGATGATATTGGGATATGGGATATGGTTTGTTTGGTACCTATAGGTCATTGTTGTATAGGATTATTGACAAGTTATTTAGCTTATATTTGGCTCAGTTTTCTATTTTAGTTAATTTCTCTTTGTGTGGAGTTCAGTCATGTTTGATCAACCTTTATAGGCAGTGTGCAGACCCTTCACTAGATATCCTGTCCCCTTGGTTCAGACTTGTACAAGTTGTTCACTGCACTCAAATTTCATTACCTACCATGTTGCACCATAGGTTTCTCTGGACCATAGTTCAGACCCCAATCATTGAATCACCAATATAACCATCAACCCTTACCATATTCTACATATTTGGAGAGTTGATATCATGCATACTAGAGGCATGTACTCACCACTTGGGACAGTTCACTGTTCTATCCCAGTACACCTTACAGTATCTGACCCCTTCATTGGAGTGATAGGCATGTGTAGGGAGTGTGTGTTATTAGACCCTGAGTAGAGTTGAGGTGATGAGGGTTAATATATATATAGTTTGTATATATATGTAATGTATTTTGATTGGTACGTAGCCTGCACTCATTTGCAGTATACTGCCTATTGCATTCCCTGTACACCAGTCTGGTTCACTTCTTCTGACCACTGTCTTGCATGTAGTTAGTTCAACCAGATATAGAGGAGAGGCCAGGTTGATCTAGAGGCATGTTTCAGTCACCATGTAGGTTTCCTTTCACTTTGACTATACAAGTGGACCCAAATGTCCTATCCTTTAGCTCATAATTTCAGTCTCCTTAGCATCATTTCCTTTTGCCTAAACTGATGATGCAGACCATTCATCCTTAGCCTAAATTCTAAGCATCTGTTCAGTCACTTATAAGTTTAGTCTACTTTAACCCTTGGTTGATCAGTCATATGCATATATATATATAGATGATATACTTAGGATATATGTGATGGGTTATTGCTCTTCAGCATATATATATGTGGTATTTGGGATTGGTGTGCTCAGCTTGTAGGTACGTAGTTATGGATGACTTGATAGGATTAGAAAGTTAAAAGCTAGCCTATTATAGAGTTTCTCTTTTTGCTAAATTCTAGTTGCCAACACTTAGGTAGCTAGCATAGGTAAAATCCTAAGAAGTTAACCAGCTGATGACCAAGTACTTGGATGTTGAGAAATTGACTAGTGATTGACCTTTGACTATGTTTGACCTAGAAGGGGGTGCGATCATCTTAATTTCGAGGACGAAATTTTTCTAAGGTGGGTATGATTGTAACACCCAGTTTTCCAGATGAGGATAATTTTGAAATTTTATAATTATAATTATTATTTATTGATATTTATTTCATATTATGATTTTTGTGATTTTTAATTATTTTTAAACTATTTAAACCATGACTTGTAATTTTGGTATTTTGCTAGTGTAACACTAGAGACAGCTTGACCTAGAGCCTAGCCATGTGATTAGGGTGTTTCATTTATCATTTCCAGTTTGAGGGTATTTTCATCATTTTGAATTTAATTTAATTTAATATATATTATTTGGAATTTAATATATTATTAAGAATGGTGTGATTTTAGTATTATTTAATTCATTGCCTTGTAGTATGTTTAGCCCTAGACTAGATTTGATCTAACCTAGATTAGTCATAGCTAGTCTTAGCTAACCATGGTTAGTGTTAGTTAGTGTTAGTTAGAATTTGTTAGCCTTGGTTAAGTCATGACTAGATGGAACAACTAGGTCACAACTTGACTAGTGTGAAACCTAGGCTTGTGAACCATTGAATTAGTTAGATTGATTTATAGCCATTGATCACCCCAAAACCCTAACCCTAGCATTTATGGCCAGCCACCTTGGGTTCCACACCCTATTTAATATTTCTACCACTTAGGGCTAGCCTCCTTTAGGAAATTATCAAGTTGGAAAATAGAGGTAAACCCCATTCTTCCCCAATCCCTATCTTTTCCATTTCAACTCCTTTTTCCTTCAAATTTCTTACAATAGGTTTTGATCATAGAATGGGGATTTGACATGGGAATTGGACTGTCGACTGATACCACAGTTATATTTCCAATTCCTGAACTTTAATTCCTATTAAACCTGATTTTAATTTGATGTTTTAGTTGTCTATTAATCCTACATGTTATTTAGTTCATGATTAGTTGATTTTACAAGTTGGATTGGGTTTTATTGAGAGGATGAGAATATTAGACATTGAATTGGCTTTCGAATGTATATGACTGATACATGAAATTTGAATGATATTATTCCTATTTTAAACTGTCATGTTCTCTTTATAAAACCTGAGAATAACTGAGAAATGATTTTCTTTCCTTTAAAACATATTTTGAAATCCATGTTAGTTCCTATGCCCAACTGATAAATATTAACTATCTTTGTTAGCTATTGGTTTGATGGGAATTCGAATTTGAGATTGATATTAAATCTGAGAATTGGTTTCCCTTTTCTTCCTTTAAACTGACCTTGAATGATCAAATTAAATGTTAATTCTTATACATTATTAGTTCACTGGCTTATTAGAATTCTTGGTTGTTGATTGAGGGATTGGTGTTTGGGGTTTTAGTAGTCAAACTGATATTGATTTCCTTCCCTTTTGAACTGAATTCTCTTTAGTAGTTCACTGTCACAGGAACACACACATGCTATTGTTTCACTCACTGATTTCCCAGGTTACATACACCATGCCACACTGTTCTAGGATTTTCACACACACATGCTCACATGTTAGCAAATGTACACTACACTGTTTTTCCTATTTTCCAGTTTATACACTGTTTTGTAATGCACTGTTTTCCTATATCTACTGTTTTCAGGTTGTACACAACTCCTATGTGACACTCCCTATTTTCAGGCTCTACACACATTTGCCTAACACTACACCATGTATACACTCACACCCTCATTCACTAACACTCTATTGACACTCTCATGTCACACACTCTTCTCACACCCTCACTATTCCATGATACACACACACACACACACTCTAATTTACATTGACACTCTCATGTCTTTCAACACACACACACACATGAACACAAATACACATTGCCTTTTTCCTATCCTCTATGTATATGCATGATTTCAAGTTTCCTATATTTAATGTATATACATGTATATATATATATATATTTTTTTTATACATGTATATATATATATATATATATATATATATATATATAATATATATATATATATATATATATATATATATATATATATATATATATATATATATATATATATATATATATATATATATATATATATATATATGAGATGCATATATATGAGATGAAAAAAAAAATATATATATATATATATATGAGATGCATATATTATAGGTAGCCTATATGTTATAATGTGTGTACTATATTATATTAGATACATATATTGATATGTGTATATGTGATATGAGGTTTGGTATATAGGCATGATATAGCCTATAGCCTAGGGCTCATGGCCTATGGGTGTGACTGTATGCCTAGTAAGTGTCTAGTTAGACTAGTATAGCCTTGATTAGACTTAGAATGGATAGTTGACCTAGTTTGACTTCTAGGGTTGACCAGAGTTGACCAAGAGTTGACTTTGGTCTAGATTGACCTAGATTTATATAGAATGCATTGAATTGCATCTTATTATCATTTTATACTTATAGTGACTTGTACTGTTCTATAGGAGACAGACACCACTCCTCGGATAGTAGATACTCTTCAGATACTCAGGATACAGGCGGGTACATTCTCTGATCATTTCATATCATGCTTAGAAGTATATTTCCTGCTTTAGATTACTTTACATGATGCTGACACGTTGGAAACACGGATTAGTACTATATGGATCTTGTCGTGTGATGTTATCCCCTTAGCGGATACATCGGATATTTTGTGTTCGTGTACTTTATCTTGAGCATCGTGTACTCCTTGTGTTCGTGCTTTTCGTGTGCAAATCGTGTGAAATCGTGTATACTCACGTGCTCACATGATCTTCGTGTGCGACTATACTTCGTGTACGATAACATAACTTGGCTAGATCCTTGTGTATTGATTGGGCAGGGGACTAGAAGTGGTTATGTAATCAATCCAGTAGATTACTCGTGTACAACCTTTTTAGATTACTCGTGTGCAATATCGTGTCGTTTACATAACCATCTTGTGCTCTGAATTACTAGTCACTAATAGTTCTCTATATATTGTAGCTATTTACTTACAGTCTCTCTTTTTACATCATGTTGTTCTTCAGTTTCCTGTATCTTACTCTCTAGCATGTTTATATTTCCTAGCCTGTTATAATTTTGCTGAGATGTACTGTGCTCGCTCCTGTCCTGACTGGACCTGTTGAAAATATTACAGAGGATGAGGCTGAGGCGTTCTGCCCTACTTATTACGTGCGATCCTAGAGGATTCCTGTGACCTGGACCAGCAGCAGAGCCCACTAGCAGTGGATAATACTCTCCTAGATTAGGATGTCTTTCACTTTATCTTTCTAGATTACTGTATTGAGATTCTGAGTTGTATTTTGGGATATGTATTTATTTAGACACTTAGACTTATCTGGATTGTATTATCTGTGGATTTCATTCTGTCCTTATCTATCTTTTATCATGCTCTACCTTAGATGTGATTGAGACTGTATTGCTATGTTACCTCCATTCAGAGAGTATATACTGTACAGGTACCTTTATATTGTTAGATGTTGACCTCGGACAGCGTTCTACCTCCGACATTGCAGCGTAGGCTGGACGTACCTACGTCTCGTGCCCTTACTCTAGGGTGTGGGTCGTGACAGCATCTCTTGAATGGCTTTGATTTTTTCAGGGTCAACGTGTATACCTTTAGAGGTAATAACGAATCCAAGAAATTTGCCACTAGAGACTCCTAGGAATGACTTGGTGGGATTTATCTTGAGTTGATGCTCGCGCATTAGATCGAAAATAGTTCTCAAATCTTGAATATGGTCTTCTTTTAAACGACTTTTGACAGCAATATCGTCAACACAACATTCAACAATCTTTCATAAATGATCACGAAAGATAGTACTTATGGCCCGCTGATAAGTTGCAACAGCGTTCTTAGGACCAAATGGCATGACAGTATATTCAGCGTTCTTAAGACCAAATGGCTCATAAGTTACATCAGTGATTGGGAGAGGGAATTTGTCTTTGGGACAAGCTTCATTAAGGTCTCTGAAGTCGATGCAGACCCAGACTTTCCCTGTCTTCTTCAAAACTGGGACAATATTAGCCACCCAGTTCGAATGTTTTTCTTCTATGATGAAACCACAAGCGATGAGTTTCTTAACCTCAGCTTCTATGGCATCCATCATGTTAGGTCGAAATCGACGTTGTTGCTGAAGCTTCGGTAAAGTCTTCGTCATCTTCTGTGAACTCAGCAGTCACCATATTGGAAGATAGAGTCACGCGATGGACGTGCCCTACACTAGTGTCTGAATCCCATGAGATTGAATCAGAAGAGTTAGATTGTTCTTCTTTCTCAGATTCGGAGGCTTCTGGAGTCGGAGTTGGTGAAGTATAACCTAATCCTCGCTTCGTTTTGCTATAGTATTGTTGTGATTTTCTTTTCGGAGCAGGAATATAAATAGGAGTTTGCCTTCCTTTGCCGCCATTGAGACCAGCTTTAAAATTATAGCCCATCTTTTGAATAATATCTTTTGATTGCTGACTATAACGACGTAGTTGAAGTCTTCCGTTATCGTAATTTTCTTCCTCGCTATCCGGCGTGATCTTCTGTTCTGTTCCTTTACTAAAAAGTATAGGAAGTTCATCTTTCTTCCTGGAAGGAACTAAGAAGAGGGAGTCCTGCATTGGCTCGAGCAATACTTTGTTTCGGGAAGCTTCAACTGCTCCTATGGCAAGTGGTTCGATCTAACATTTTTAAATAACATCGAGTATAATAAAAGACATCAGTATACTGTAAAGGAGATGCTACTTTATTGACTTGTACATCATCATTTATAACATGATTCTTGGCCTTCACAGAAGGCTTAGTAAGGTTGATAACCAGAGAAGGAGAAGGTTTGTTACGACGAAGGTCGATAACAAGAGGCTCAGAAGATGTGAGATCCCTTTGTTCCTTTTCTATAGCAGGAGGATGTTTGTTATGGGAGGAAAGATGCATAGTCAATGTCTGAGAAGAAGAGGGACAAATAGCACGTCCTTTGACGGGGATCATGAGAACATCTTTTGAAGTATGTTTCTGATCTTGCTCACTATCCATTGCCAATACAACTTTCATGAACTCCTCTTTGTACATCCGAGAGTCCGTAAAATATGCTTCAATGCCCCTGAAAGGATTTAAATCAGCTACTTCCTTTTGGACTTCTCTATTGACATCCACATATTTGAAGCATTGATGTAAAGTGGATGGTACAATGTTATGCTCATGCGAAAAGGGTCTTTCCAGCAAAGCATTGTAAGAGCCATGGTTATCAATCACGTAGAAAGAAACCTTCGTACGAAGATTGCTTATTTGAACTTTCAAGCGAATCTTTCCCAAAGGTTCACTTCTTCCAGAATTGATCCCAAGATTGTCGTGATGGTTATTGAAAGATTGTGTACGGGAATCTTCAATGCATCTAGTAGAGTCTTTGGCATGATGATAAGTACAGATCTATGATCGATCAAGATACGATCAACCTTCATGGTATCGATATATCCCGTGAAGTAGAGGGGTCGATCATGACAATTATCTTCCAACATCATATCATCTTGTGTAGAGGTGATGTTTGGCATCAGTTCCATCATACTATGACAATGAAGGCATGTTACAGGCTCTTCCTCTGGCTTCTTGAGAAGTGCTAGACAAGCATCAGCTTGTGTCAAAGCTTCACTCAACGTTTCTCGAGTCTCCCTCGAAAGATGGAGTAGCTCAAAAATTGACAATCTTGTCGGAGTATTAGCCAGCTGAGCCAGTATATTAAAGTTATACGGCTTCTCAAGTCCCAAGGTTGAAGTCTTTTTCAATACTTTGTCAAAACGGACAGGCTGTTTTCCTTTGTCGACTGTCGTCGGTTTGGAAAGAGTTGGCTGTATCGGGGGTGATAAAGCTGATGGATTATTGACAGTAGGAGAAGATGATGCTTGAGGAGCCTCCAGAGCTGAAGCAGGGTTTTCTTGATCGTCTAAATAGTCTCTTAGGTAAGGTTTCCCAGATCTGGTCCCAGTTAGGACTTCTTCTTCAGATACAGGCTCAAAGGATACCATATTGCAACTCTTTGCCTGGGTTTTATTTCTAGAAGGTTTCTTTTGGCAAGATTGAGAGTTTGTCCAGTAACCCAAACCAATCCGAGATTAGTTGTGAGAAAGACATAGAGAAAGAGGTACATGAGATCTCTTTCTACGATTCAAACCAGAGGCCTTTTATAGATCATATCCCATCTTTGTCATGAGTTCACGAGATTGTGGACTGTACAGATGGAAAACTGGTGGGTATTTGGCTTCTAATTTTGATAATGTTGTCTTATCAATAGAAGAAGAAAAAGGATTATCTGCTGCATAGATGAAGGTAGCAGTTAGAGGTAGAAGACAATGCTCATCAAATAAAATCATATGACATAATTTATTTTTAGTGGCCTTCTTGGACTTTGTGAAAGAAGATGGTGTTTTAAAGTCCGCCACTAAATCTGGATGGATCCATATGATCTCCCTTTTATCAGTAGACAGAGGAATACGACCATCTGTTCGTGCAGGTAAAAGATTAACAATTTCTAGAGTAGTTCTCGTAATGGGGATGACACCGTCCTGCACAAGTTGAGCTGAAAAATCTCCAAACTGCAAAAAGACGACATTAGCCATTACAGTTTTTTCATCTTACTGGAGAGTGATTGCACTGGAATAGACCATCTCTTAAATTTTACCCTTGAGCACATAGCACGCTCGAGTTGGATGTCCAATAAATCTGTGATAAACACAATATTTAGAATGGTCAGCCTTACCAACTTCATCTGGCCGTTTAGGTTCTGGCAGTTGGAGTTTATTGCTCTTGATGAGGCAATCAAATATACTTATGATATCATCTTCATGGAAAGAATATTCTTCTTTTGGACGAGGTGCCCGTTGTGGTGGTGCTGTAGGGGTAGATGTTGGCTGATTTATATTGATGGCTAGAGCTTCTTTACCTTTAAGGTTAATTGCCAAAGTTTCCTTGCTCTTACGATTGTTCTGACGGCCATTATTATTTGGTGTAGCACGTTCATCATTATCAAGATTAGGCATTTGAATGCCTAATTGCTTGAATTTGTCAGCGCTTTTTTCTGTGGCTTTGGCGTTTATTATGAAAGAAGGCCAATCCTGGAACTTTGTTGATCTTGTCCACATGCTGATTATAGGCAACAAGTTTGATTTGTAAGTGTCTATAGTTAAAGCATCTGGAGTTCCGAGAGGTATTTTAAGTGCTTCACGACAGAACTGTTTAATAAAACGTTCAGTCGTTTCATTATGTCGTTGTTTAATTTTGATGAGAGCAGACATAGTCATGTCGTTGGTTCCCTCATAAAATCGTTCCAAAAATATTTTTTTGAAGCCAACGAAAGAAGTTATACACCCATCTGGTAAACTACGATACCAGTCATATGCTGCACTAGCTAAACAGCCAATAAATACTCTAGTAAGAAGAGCATCATTTGGTTGAAGTTGATCAGTCATTACTTTAAAGTGATTGAGGTATTGACTTGGAGACGTGCTGCCATCAAATAGCATAATTGTAGGGGGTTTGTATTTAGGAGGGAATTGGACCTCTTTCTATTCTATAGGATATGACTGTTTGATCCCAAGCTTATGCATGCCATCTTTCTGTTTGAAAGCTTCAAATTGAGTACGTAAAGTTTTAGGGCCTCATTGGTATCTCCTGTTGATTGTTGAGTAGTAGATTGATTCAATAGGTTAGGAGGGGGTACTGCATGATAAGTACCACCCCCTGTACCAGATTGACTTGGAATAACCTGTGCAGGAATGGAAGCAGTGTGAGGAGATTGTACCCCCAGATTAATATTGGTGGGAACTGATGTTGTCACAGGTTCTTGAGTCGGAATCAGATTTACGACTTGTGGAACTGTATGTTGTGCCATAATCACAGCATGCATGCCTGCTATCATCTCAGCCATTTTCTGCTCTTGACTGGAAGAAGTGGAGGTATCTTGATCTTCTATGACGGCATAAGCAGTCACTTCTCTAGCCCTTGAAGACGAGCTAGTGGAAAGAATGGTCCTTTCAGAACTTTTACTGTCAGCATCAAAGTAACATAAAGAACTACCCCCAGAATAAGTGATAGGGATATCTTTTTGACTGAAGGAATCTTGGTTTGAATCAAGAAGATTCCTTTGACCGATTGTGTCTCGGCTTCTTGATCTAGTATATTGGTATACTCCTCCACCGGTTTCATAAATCCAATCTAAGTATTGCTGACTAGGACTGCGAGATGCATTACGTCTTGGATGTTTTCTACCCCCAGTGCTTCGAGATGTCATGTTGACAGGAGCAAAGAGTAATTCATCTTCGTCCACTAGAATTGGTTCAGGAGTCTGAACATAATTCAAACGGTCAAAGACGGACCGCTTGGCTGACTGACAGCAGCATTTGATGACAATTTCATGATGGTGGTTGCAATAATGTTTTTGCTGTTGGACCACTACTGGACATGATGGATTTGCAACCTTCCGCTTTTGTATTAAGAGTTAATGGAGGTCACTAACAGGACGAGAAGAAGTTGCAGGAACGTAGTCCTTGATGATATTTGGGACATGGATCCTGTTCCTGAGGTATTCTGTACCTTGAGTGTACAAGGACGTGCTAAGCTGGTTAGCATAAGTCACATGTTCTTTTACCTCAGCATTCTTCCTCTGTTGCAAGTTAGCAATTAGTGACGGTTGCGCTTGATACATCTTATGATTTCCTGAGGTTGAGACTAAATGGCACCTGTTGATATAGGTGCGCAAGTTTGACTGAGGTGCTACTTGTGCATCTACTTGAGATACTAGTAGTTTGCTCCGTTGGGATCTTGAAATACATATGGTTGGTAGATCCTGCCCTGATCTCTTTGGAGTAGGCATAATGCCCTTTTGCATGAAAGGTTTATTCTGAATAGAACCCATCTTCCTGACAGAGATTGGTTGTCTCTGTTAAGGAGAATAGAATTCCTATTTGCATTGCCAGTACTTTCCACCCAGTCAATGACTCGAACAGAATGAAGAAAGGCAAAAGAGCATTTTTCTTTATTTAGTGGCTTCTTACTAATTTTTTGGTTTGGTGACAAAGAGGGAGTCACTAAACAGTGCTTCTCTTTACATTGTGCTAGTGCAAAAGCATGTACAGGTTGCGCCTGAGCATGAACAGGCATAGGTTGCGCCAGAGCAGAAACACCCGTAAGTTGTGCTAGAGCATAAACATGCACAGGTTGTGCAAGAGAAGAAAAGGCCAAAGGGTGCTTTCCTTTGTTTTGGACAGCAGTGTGTCGAGACAGAGTCTCCTTCGATTTCATGGTCGGAGAACTAGAGGGATTAGCCAACAGGTTGTTTCCCTTAGGTTGCGCCAAAGCAGTGATAGGTGCAAGTTACGCAGAAACAAGAACAGGTGCAGGTTGTACCAGAAAAGAGGAGGCTAAGGGGCACTTTCCCTTGTTTTGGACAGCAGTGTGTCGAGACAGAGTCTCCTTCGCTTTTAGAATCAGAGAAGTGGAGGGATTAGCCAAAAGACTGTCTCCCTTAGGTTGTGCCAAAGTAGTGATGGGCACAAGTTGCACAGAGGCAGGAGATTGCGCCACCGAGGACTTAGGCGTCCAAACAGAGTGCGTCTTGCTCTTAACAGCGGCAGTGGTGCGCTTGGCACCCCCAGTATTGATCATGGTCTCGTAGGATGTCTGGTCGACTTAAACGACCAGGGTCTTCTGCGTCTTGCCGATTGACGCGGTATCACATTGAGTTGTCACTTTCTCGTCGAAGAAGAAAGTCATCCCCAGCAGAGTCGCCATTTTGTTTGCAAAGAACAAAAGTTTATTAAAAACTAAGAAAAAGAGTACAGGAGTATAATTAACTTCTGGAAAAGTACAACTATAGGAATCTGATCAAAAGACGATCACTTTATCCCTTAGACGATATGATATCGAAGACACGAGCCACTGGAGAATACAACAACACTTTTGCAGGAGATTATGATCACTCTTGATGATTTGAGATTCATTTGAAACACTATTTATAGAGTTCTTGCAGTAACTGTTTAGCAGTTATTCTAGATTTTGCGTGCTTCAGCTTGTGCGTTTCTTGTTCACTTGTGCAAATGGTTGCACTAACTGCTGTGGACATCTGGCATCATTTAATTGAGATGCGTGTGGTCATGAGCAGTGTGGTGGGCACCTTCTGTGAAGTTAGTGGCTTGTGTGCCACGTCACTCTGTCATGAACACCATTTGATCACCTTGCGCGTGTTTCTTCAGGTTGCACGTGGGTGCAACGTAGCAACCTGTACGAGCGATTTCCACCAACTGCTGTAGATGCGTGGCATCGTTTGATTGAGATGCACATGGTCATGGGCAGTGTAGAGGGCACGCTCTGCGAAGTTGATGGCTTGCACGCCATGTCACCCTGTTTTAAAATAAGTGTTGATCAAGTAGCACCAATTTGTCAGGATGCACATATGCACGACTAAATGACTGGCACCTTTGACTAGGTCTTCTGTGCTATAATGATTAATCATCGCGCCACACACTGACTTGCGTGAACCAGCTGTCAGCATTAATACATGCTGACAAAATCTTCTCGAGTGCCGCGTTGTGCGGGATTTGAATGGATTTTCCTTAATCTCCATGCTTTTAGTTGTCAGATAATGATGATGTCGTTACAGCTTCTCGAGGATGTGCGCCACGTAGCTCTCTCACAACCTGACTCTAGCGCAACTTGGCGTTGGCGTAGTCTGATGTTGCACAACTTGTTTCTTAGGCGCAATACAATATTTTGGTGCCATCTGATGGTTAAACACTTTAAGGGGTGGCGCATCTTAATTTTTAGGCTCTACAAAGACATTCGCTCAAACCCACAAGTGTTGTCGATCATGACATCAGTGATCGAAAGAGAAAACTCATCCTTAGGACAAGCTTCATTAAGGTCTCTAAAGTCGATGCAGACTCGAACCTTTCCTGTTTTCTTTATAAGTGGGACGACATTAGCCACCCAGTCGGGATGTTGTTCATCTCTGTCAAAGCCGTAAATGATGAGCTTCTTGAGTTCATCTTTTATAGCGTCCATCATATCAGGTCAGAATTGACATTGTTGTTATTTAATTGGCCTCGCATTTGGCAGAATATTGAGCTTGTGGGTAGCGATCTGAGGATCTAATCTCGGCATATCCTCATAGCTCCAGGAGAATACGTCAATGTATTCCCGAATGAGCTGGATCAGTTCTTATTTATTTGCTTCAGGGAGACTTTTGCTGATGAAGATTGGCCTTGGAGAAGCTTCATCTCCGACATCAACCTGGACCAACTGATCTTCGGTAGGTGGTTTGTATTGCTGAAAGCGAAGTTCCCACTGAGTATCCATCCTTTGTGCCCAAGGATCAGATTCAGGGGCTTCAGTGAAGTCGTTATCATCTTCTGAGAACTCAACGGTCACAATATTGGAAGATAGGGTCACTCGATGGACGTGCCCTATGCTGGTATCTGAATCCCACGAGACAGAGTCAGAAGAGTTAGATCACTCTGCTTTGTCAGACTCAGAAGCATCTGGGGTCGTGATCAGCGAGGTGTAGCCCAACCCATGCTTTGTTTTATTGTAATATTGTATCGACTTTCCTTTTGGAGCAGGTATACGAATAAGAGTTCGCTTTCCCCTACCAGCATTGAGGCCAGTTTTGAAGTTGTAGCCCATCTTTTGGATGATGTTCTTCGATTGTTGACCATAACGACGTAGTTAAAGCCGTCCATTATCGTCATTATCGGCCTCGCTATCGGATGTATCCTTTTGATTCAGTCCTTTGCTGAAAAGAATGGGGTGTGCATCTTTCTTTCGAAAGGGAACCAAAAAGAACGAATCTTGTACTGATTCAAATGATACTTCATCCTTAAGAAGTTGAACTGCCCATAATGTAAGGGGTTCAAAATTATCCAGGATTTCTAGATAACATCGAGTATAATAATTAACATCAGTATACTGCAAAGGAGATGAGACTTTATTGATATTTACATCATCATTTACAACAGTGCTCTTAATCTTAGCAGATGGCTTACTAAGATTGATAACAAGAGAAGGAGGAGATAAAGAAGGAGAAGGCTTGTTACAACGAAGGTCGATAACAAGAGGCTCAGAAGATGTGAGCTCCCTATGCTCCATTTTTTTAGCAAGAGGATGCTTGTCAGAAGGAGAAAGATTGATAGCGTCTGAGGAAACGAAGGATGAGAAGTGCGTCCTTTGACCGGAATCACCAGGACATCATCCAAACTCTCTTGTCGTTCTTCTTCGGTGTCCATGACCAGTACCACCTTCATGAACTCTTCTTTGTACATTCTGGAGTCCGTAAAATAAGCTTCGATACCTCGAAAGGGGTTAAGATCAGCCACTTCTTTACAGACTTCTCCGTTGTCATCCACATATTTGAAGCATTGATGAAGAGTGGATGGCACGATGTTATGTTCATGCAACTACAGTCTTCCTAACAAGACATTAAAGGAGACATGATTGTCAATCACATAGAAGGTGACATTCGTGCGGAGATTGCCTATTTGGACTTTCGGGCGGATCTTCCCGAACGCATCCAATAGAGTCTTTGGCATAATACTGAGTGCAGATCCTGGGTCGACTAGGATGCGAACGACCTTCATGTTATCGACATATCCCATATAGTAGAGAGGTTGGTCATGTCAATTGTCCTCTAGAAGCATATTATCTTGAGTAAAGGTGATATTAGGGATCAGCTCCATTACGCTATGGCAATAAGAACATGCCATCGGTTCCTCGTCTGGTTTCTTAAGATGGGCTAGACAAGCGTCTGCTTGCATTAAAGCTTCACTTAACGTCTCTGGGGGTTTCCCTTGAGAGACGCAGGAGTTCAAAAATCGATAACCTTGCCGGAGTATTGGCTAGTTGAGCCAAGATGTCAAAGTTATACGGCTTTTCAAGTCCAAGAGGTAGAGTTTTCTTCAATATTTTACCAAAACAAACTGGCTGTTTACCTTTGTCAGCCGCTGTTGGTTTGGGAGGAATTGGTTTCGCTTGAGGCGATAATGTTAAAGGATCATTGACGACAGGTGGAGAAGATGCTGAAGAGGTATTAGAGACTGGAGGAGGAGTGGCTGCATTTCTTGTCCATCTGGATAGTCTCTAAGATAGAGTCTCTTGAATTGGGTACCGGTCATGGCTTCTTCTTCCGGTACTGGTGCAAAGGATACCATGTTACAGTTTTTCATCCTAGTCTTGCCTTTGGAAGACTTCTTTTGAATACAGGACAGATTTGTCCAAAATTCCAGTCCAACACGAGACTGATTGTGTTGAAGACGTAGAGAAAGGGGTATAGGAGACCATTTTCCATCATTTAAGCTTGGGACTTTCTGTAGATCATATCCTGTAAACCCCCAATATTTTCTAAATTATTTTAGTGCCTTAAAAATTATTTTTCCATATTAGTTAGAATTTATTTGGTATACGTACGTAAATATAAATGCATGTGTGTATAAATTATATGTGTGCTTGTTAGTATTCTTATTAAATTAGGAATAATATAAATTCTAGGATTTTTAGGGAATTATTTGTAAATTTTTAGGAATTTTTTTAGCCTATTATATATATTTACTTAAAGTTTGGTATATATATATATATATATATATATATATATATATATATATATATATATATATATATATATATATATATATATATATATAATGTATTGTTAAAAAAAAGAAAGCAAATAGCTGGGCTCGGCCACACCCAGCTGGGGGCGGGCCAGCCTCAGCTAATGAGCAAGTGATGTTTGTAAAAAAAAAAATGAAAGGAGGGGACCAGCCACGTGGGCCGGTCCACCTCACCCGGCCCCACCCCCTAAACTTTAAAGCAGCTACAGCTGCTAATGTCAAAACCCGAGCCCAACCCATATTCCTAATCCTAATAGAAATGAGTAGCCGCGGCTATATATATGCTGCTCTCTCAAAACTCGAACCCTAACGAAGGTATCGCAAAGCCAGAGCCAAACCCTGAGCCTTTTCGCCCCAGATGAACTGCCCTAGCCGCTGGTAGCGCCGCACCACCGCGCGAACGCTTCCCGAGCATCTCAGGCCGACCACACATCAGTGTAATCTCGGTTTTGCCAAACAGCGAGGTACCTATCTTTTGATTTCAATTTCTTTGCATCCGTTCAACGAAAATTCGATCTATCGAATGCTGTGCGTAGTAGACATAACCCTCTCGAAACCCTTTCTGGTAGAATCAAGTGAAACCCCATATATCGCTCGGTATTTCGAACCTAAATTCCCGAAAAACTGTCGAAACAGAACAGTTTCACGGCAGTCCCAAACGCATATTTAGAAGCCAAAATCTTGGCGATTCTTCGACTATTTTGTAAAACTAATTGAACACATATGAAGACAACATAACCACGATTGAAACGCAACTTGTAGATCTATATTTCGATTTCTGTGTGAGAATTAAATCAGTGTTGAACTTGTGAGAAAAACTGCTTCAAAAGCATTAAAATTTTAGAATTTTGTCCGATACGATGTACGCCCCGACAAACCGGGCGACGTGGTCGCACGCTATACACATCAAAAGGCGCGTATGGACGTTGCGGACGTGTGGGAACTGACGGAACTCAGTTTCGTTGCGTGTGCGCGACAACATCAACGTGTATCCGTCGAGATACCACCGTATCGACGTTTTGCAAACTTGCCCATAACTTCGTGTACAGTCGTCGAATCGAGACGAAACTTATGCCAACAGGTCCGGATCAAAATTCTGGTCCTGCATGCCAAGTTTGGTTCGATTCTGAGAAGGTCGAATTGGAACCCATTTTTGGCGGGCCAGCGATCCATTCAAACGGGCAATTTTGTACACGGCTCCTCAGAATCCAAAACTGGACATACCGTTGAGTTTCTCTCCTCAAACTAAAATCATAGACATATAGTTTGATGACTTTAGAAACCGTAGACTTTGGCACGCGTTTTCGTGCAAAGCGAGTCCAACGGCGGACATCGTTTTGACCCGAAATTACGATTTTGCCCCTGTTCCAGAATTTGACTTTTGGACATGCATTTCCTAGGTATATCTTCTTCATCGAGATCATTTTTGATGTTTGTTTCAGCGTTTGGAGTCATCTGTGATTTATGAGTTTTGGTGCTGACACTTGCTACTCTTGGATTTGCCCTTCTCGCACCGCAGGCAAGATACCTTGCCACCTTACTCTGTGATTGTTATATTTCTTATTTTCAGTTGTTATTTTTAGCATTTCTTATTTCTTGATATTTAAACTGTGTGTCCAAGTCACACTTGGGTGCAAGCGACTCTATCGGTCGTTTTTCTTGCTTTATTTATTCTCTTGCATTGACTTAGTTTATTGACCACCCATTTATGTTGAGGTATTGGTATATCTCATACGGCCTTGACACTTGTTGTATCACGTGATGTGAGTCACATGTAGGACACGTATCTGCGTAGTCGGCTGGCCACCGATACGTATGGAGCGTGCGACGGATAGGAGTAACTGCCAATAGTATTGCATGTTAGAAGACTTGGCGGTTACTAGAGGTTCATATCAGTCATGGAGATGATGATACTAGGCATTGGGTGGGGAGAACATTACCTGACGTATGGGCTTCGATTGCACTTTCCTTGTAACCCGGAAGCTCCGCTGGAGATACGGGTATGAGCCTCTCAGGTTGGCCACTGTCGTTTTTGAATGTCATGCTCTTGGTCACTGGTGCCCAAGAGGGGACTATACCGGATCCTATATTCAGCCAGGGCTCATGCGTCGAAGGAATGTATCTCAACTGCATATTCACAGTAGAATGGTCAGAAACCCGATTGCATGCATACCTTTCTCTCTTATTATATTATCACAGTTTATATGGCATGGTATTTTTTTGTATCTTGCTATGTCCCATGAGGACCTGGTTATCTCTCCAGGTTTAGACGATTTTCCCCAAGAGTACGGAGCGGCATTGGAGCTATCTTACATCGATGACGAGGCAGTCACTACTGATTTCTAGTCTATTCTATATTTGAGACATTAGTGGACATTATTTTACATCTCTTTCATTTATATTTTTACGGAGGTTGGACTCCTATCTTGTGAGACTATTTTTTTTATAGCTGTTTGGAGTGAGTATGTTCACCCGGCTATCTTTTGATACTCTGATTTATTTATTTGGACTCTATTATCTTCTGTGTTGAGCTGTGATGAGATTAGATTATATATATTTGGCCTGTGATTATTTATTTACAGCTTATGTGCATATATGAGGATTCCATATATTGGAGTATTCTCTGTATATGTGCAGCTGGCATGTTCACGTACTTGGTCCTACGTATTTTGGGACTGGGGTGTTACATGTTTTTGTGGTGGCCCATGCAGGTCAACGTTAATATTGTTGGGTTACATGACTGCGCCCAACAAGCCTGCATATAGGAATAGGAATATCTCATCCAGAACTACTACTACCTCTTGACTTTCAAACTTTTCGAAACTTCCTTGATTATTCGATTTACTTCATATCTAATCTTTCCTAAAATCGACTTATCTTTTTCGAGCCAACAGTATGAATCTACGAAGTGGACGCACCATTACCTTGACCCCCAAGGCTGGTGATACGACTACCCATGAGGAGCAGAACCCTCCAATGACTCTAGCGATGCCATACCAGCCAGGACAGTCGCAGCCTACTACGACACCGACGACGGAGTACCCAGAGATCGTAGCACCCCAAGGCAGCCAGGCTGGACAGACCCCTACCATGCCACCGGAAGGAAGTGTACCACTACCTCCATCACCACCATTCCCTCAGCAGTTTACCCCACAGTCGGGACCTCAGATGCCTCCACCACCGACGATGGTGCACCCAGAGATTGTAGCACCCCCAGCCAACCAGACTGGACAGACCACTACAGTACCCCTAGAAGAGAATGTGCCCTCTACTACACCCTTTCAGCCAAATTGTGTGACTCAACCAGATAAGAGAATCCCAGCTTTCCAGCAAGAATATACGCCACTTCCTCCCCGATCCCCATCATCCATGCCAGTTCCTTACTCTAACGAGGCTTCAGCGTCAAGGTTTTTGCTAAGGTTATTACAAGTACAGCAACAACAGAATGAGTTTGCAAGGAGTATTATATCTATAGCCCTAAACAGGACTCTATCTGCCTCGCCAGCCTCAGTGCGAGTTAGAGAGACTCAGAACGGGCCGAATAGACATCCCGAAGCACAACGACACCCTAGAGCATCACCATATCCAGATAGGGAGCTTCCTACATGTCACTTCTGCCATAGGAAGGGTCACCTTATGAAGGATTGTCGTCGTAGATTGGGACAGTGTATGATTTGCGGTTCCAATTATCACGAAGCCAAAAATTGTACGGAGACACCAAATACCTCGTAGCAGGAGCAAGGAGAAGGACTATACCGGGCTCGAGGGAAGCCTACCTGCAACTACTGCGGAAAGAAGGGACACATCCGTAGAGATTGTCGAATCTGTCATGGTTTATGCTTAAGATGCGGATCGAGACAACATATGATTAAAGATTGTCCCGAGCCACGAACTCAAGTGCATGATCAGCAGACCCCCATGCCAACAGTCCCAACACTTCCTACACCTCGACCGGTTCAGCATGTGTCTAGGCTCATGACACCAACAGTAGGAGCACCACGTCCACCATTACCTCCACAGCAATTGCAGTTCCACAGGGCGAGAGCACAGGGCCCTAGTCAGAGGCATGGTCATGCCTTTCACTAGAGGTAGAGGGTGCAGAATCCCTGAGGAAATCATAGCAGGTATGATTTTAGTTGCTACGTTCTTGCTACTTGCCTTATTTAACACTAGAGCCATGATGCACTAGTTAATCATAAGCCTAGTCATGCATCTTCCATCTTACTCATCCTTTCCTAAAATATAGATCCATTGTTATTCTCTTTAAGTTGTTGATATTGGTTAATGATCAAAACATATGACGACCTCGGAACTGGTATACTACTTTCCCTCAAGAAACTGTGCTATCAATAGGTTCATAACTAATTAATTCTCACTTGGAGTTAGCCAATTCGATTATGTTACTGCGCGAAATGGGCCTGCATATAGAATTAGAATCAAGGTACCTCATCCACATACTTGACCTTCATCCTTGATTTCTTTTGAACCCGTTGATTGTCTTTAATTACATATTGCCGGATTCCCGTTCTACTACAAATATTATCCTATCTTCCCGTGATGATAGGTAGGTTAGGAAGATGACTCATACTTGGTATACGCGTTTTATGCTGCTCAGACACGCAATTAGTTGAACCCTTATAAGTTGGGTAGAATGCCTCATGATCTATCACCCTCCTTGTCCCGACAACCTTCTTTAAAGAGAACACTCAGAAGATTACCTAGACTGTGCTTATTAGTTCAATCAAATGCCTTAGATAAGAAACCAGTAGGACAACTGTAGAGGCACGATCATAGGTCGAGTCTTAGAGTTTGATGAACTTGAACTACTTGTGACTTCTTTCAACTATATATCTCACGTACCTATGTTTTGAACTACCATGACTAAACACCGCTATTATAGCCTAGATTTTGCAAGCTTTTTCTTTATCAAGCTTGTTCAGGACGTGTGTTTATTGGGGACGCCCACTAACATATTGTTTAATCAGAATCAGTGTATGATGGTCTGATCAACCTTCGTACAGTTGATTCGCTTTTATTTGCTTATCCTACGTGGATTGAGATATAGATGGCTCTAGGATATCATCCGCAACTGCCTTGATAACTCTATTTGAAACGTCTCTTGAATCCCATATTCGTATTCAATCCTCTCTCCCTGGAACACTTATTATTTTTGCCTTTCCAGATTTCAAAAAGTCAGATGCTCATATTGAGGGAAGATAGACCCGTAATATCCTCCTTAGTTCATTATACCATCTATAGACAGAAAAGATATTCATACAATCATTGACATCTGTTGGAATCAAAGTACAGTCTTCAAAACTTGACTCATATCTATCACATCTCGTATCCTAGTATATCGTGTAATGTTCTTCCACAAATTGAGGTATGACCTTCCAACTTGAACCTTTCTAACTCCACTAAACCATAGAGCGATGTCTTTGTTAACTTTTAGAAATGAATTACTGTAGGATATAGATCGTAGAGCCCCAGTAGAATTTACAATCTACTAGGATTGCCTATTGATTAGAATAAGTGGTTTATGTTAGAACGATAATTAGCGCCTCATGAACTCCCACTTTCTATTTAGAACATTTTTGGGTCCCCGACCGTGGCATTTAGATTTGGAGCACAAGACCAGCTGCTACCTTCCAACAAATTCTATCTGCAAGACCTATACGAGTCCACCTTCATCTAGGCATACCATGTCCCACTCAAACATGTCCCCTTTTGTACTCTAATTTTTTTTTCTATGATTTGACTTCCGGATCATGAAGACCAAATATGAACATTAACATAAAACCAAGGTACATCGGGCCTTTCGATGTCTTAGAACGTGTTGGAGAGGTTGCCTATAGATTGGCTTTGCCACCGTCGCTAGAGGAAGTGCATGACGTATTCCATGTATCTCAGTTGAGGAGGTACGTGGCAGACAACAATCATGTGCTTGATCACTCCGAGATCACAGTTGGACCGAGTTTGTCGTACGAAGAGCAACCAATAGGTATCCTCGATCGCCGAGTGAAGGTGTTGCGGAATCAATCTATTCCATTGGTTCGCGTGGCATGGAAGCATCACTCGCCAGGAGAGTCTACTTGGGAGCGCGAGGATGACATCCAAAACTGCTACCCGCATTTGTTCGAAGGTGAGGGTATGTCTTGCATATTAAGTACCATTATATTCCTTGCATTGCATTGATCCCCCGACCTTAGTTTAATTTCGAGGACGAAATTTTCTTTAAGTTGGGTAGGATGTAAACCCCCAATATTTTCTAAATTATTTTAGTGCCTTAAAAATTATTTTTCTATAATAGTTAGAATTTATTTGGTATATGTACGTATATATAAATGCATGTGTGTATAAATTATATGTGTGCTTGTTAGTATTCTTACTAAATTAGGAATAATATAAATTCTAGGATTTTTAGGGAATTATTTATAAATTTTTAGGAATTGTTTTAGCCTATTATATATATTTACTTATAGTTTGGTATATATATATATATATATATATATATATATATATAATGTATTGTTAAAAAAAAAAGCAAATAGCTTGGCTCGGCCACACCCAGTTGGGGGCGGGCCGGCCTCAGCTAATGAGCAAGTGATGTTTGTAAAAAAAAAATAAAAGGAGGGGACCAGCCACGTGGGCCGGTCCACCTCACCCGGCCCCACCCCCTAAACTTTAAAGCAGCTACAGCTGCTAATGTCAAAACCCGAGCCCAACCCATATTCCTAATCCTAATAGGAATGAGTAGCCGCGGCTATATATATGCTGCTCTCTCAAAACTCGAACCCGGACGAAGGTATCGCAAAGCCAGAGCCGAACCCTGAGCCTTTCCGCCCCAGACGAACTGCCCTAGCTGCTGGTAGCGCCGCACTACCGCGCGAACGCTTCCCGAGCATTTCAGTCCGACCGTACATCAGTATAATCTCGGTTTTGCCAAACAGCGAGGTACCTATCTTTTGATTTCAATTTCTTTGCATCCGTTCAACGAAAATTCGATCTATTGAATGCTGTGTGTAGTAGACATGACCCTCTCAAAACCCTTTCTAGTAGAATCAAGCGAAACCCCATATATCGCTCGGTATTTCGAACCTAAATTCTCGAAAACTGTCGAAACAGAACAGTTTCACGGCAGTCCCAAACGCATATTTGGAAGCCAAAATCTTGGCGATTCTTCGACTATTTTGTAAAACTAATTGAACACGTGTGAAGACAACATAACCACGATTGAAACGCAACTTGTAGATCTATATTTCGATTTCTGTGTGAGAATTAAATCAGTGTTGAACTTGTGAGAAAAACTGCTTCAAAAGCATTAAAATTTTAGAATTTTGTCCGATACGATGTACGCCCCGACAAACCGGGCGACATGGTCGCACGCTATACACATCAAAAGGCGCGTATGGACGTTGCGGACGTGTGGGAACTGACGGAACTCAGTTTCGTTGCGTGTGCGCGACAACATCAACGTGTATCCGTCGAGATACCACCGTATCCGCATTTTGCAAACTTGCCCATAACTTCGTGTACAGTCGTCGAATCGACTCAAAACTTGCGCCAACAGGTCCGGATCGAAATTCTGGTCCTGTATGCCAAGTTTGGTTCGATTCTGAGAAGGTCGAATCGGAACCCATTTTTGGCGGGCCCGCGACCCACTCAAACGGGCAATTTTGTACACGGCTCCTCGGAATCCAAAACTGGACATACCGTTGAGTTCCTCTCCTCAAACTGAAACCGTAGACATGTAGTTTGACGACTTTAGAGACCATAGACTTTGGCACGCGTTTCGGTGCAAAGCGAGTCCAACGGCGGACATCGTTTTGACCCGAAATTATGATTTTGCCCCTGTTCCAGAATTTGACTTTTGGACAGGCATTTCCTAGGTATATCTTCTTCATCGAGATCATTTTTGATGTTTGTTTCAGCGTTTGGAGTCATCTGTGATTTATGAGTTTTGGGGCTGACACTTGCTACTCTTGGATTTGCCCTTCTCGCACCGCAGGCAAGATACCTTGCCACCTTACTCTGTGATTGTTATATTTCTTATTTTCAGTTGTTATTTTCAGCATTTCTTATTTCTCGATATTTAAACTGTGCGTCCAAGTCACACTTGGGTGCAAGCGACTCTATCGGTCGTTTTTCTTGCTTTATTTATTCTCTTGCATTGACTTAGTTTATTGACCACCCATTTATGTTGAGGTATTGGTATATCTCATACGGCCTTGGCACTTGTTGTATCATGTGATGTGAGTCACATGTAGGACACGTATCCGCGTAGTCGGCTGGCCACCGATACGTATGGAGCGTGCGACGGATAGGAGTAACTGCCAATAGTATTACATGTTAGAAGACTTGGCGGTTACTAGAGGTTCATATCAGTCATGGAGATGATGATACTAGGCATTGGGTGGGGAGAACATTACCTGACGTATGGGCTTCGATTGCACTTTCTTTGTAACCCGGAAGCTCCGCTTGAGATACGGGTATGAGCCTCTCAGGTTGGCCACTGTCGTTTTTGAACGTCATGCTCTTGGTCACTGGTGCCCAAGAGGGGACTATACTGGATCCTATATTCAGCCAGGGCTCATGCGTCGAAGGAATGTATCTCAACTGCATATTCGTAGTAGAATGGTCAGGAACCCGATTGCATGCATATCTTTTTCTCTTATTATATTATCACAATTTATATGGCATGGTGTTTTCTTGTATCTTGCTATGTCCCCTGAGGACCTGGTTATCTCTCCAGGTTTAGACGATTTTCTCCAGGAGTACGGAGCGGCATTGGAGCTATCTTACATCGATGACGAGACAGTCACTACTGATTTCTAGTCTATTCTATATTTGAGACATTAGTGGACATTATTTTACATCTCTTTCATTTCTATTTTTGTGGAGGTTGGACTCCGATCTTGTGAGACTATTTTTTTCATAGTTTGGAGTGAGTATGTTCACCCGGCTATCTTTTGATACTCTGATTTATTTATTTGGACTCTATTATCTTCTGTGTTGAGCTGTGATGAGATTAGATTATATATATTTGGCCTGTGATTATTTATTTACAGCTTATATGCATATATGTGGATTCCATATATTGGAGTATTCTTTGTATATATGCAGCTGGCATGTTCACGTACTTGGTCCTACGTATTTTGGGACTGGGGCGTTACATATCCCATCTTTATCATCAGTTTACGGGACTGTTGATTGTATAGATGGAATTTTGGCCGGTTGTTGATTTTCGGCTTTGGTGTCAATGCTTCGACAGAAGAAGGTGAAGCTACCGTCGGGATGAAGGTAGCATCCAAAGGTGGAAGATGATCACCCATTGATGTCATATGACACGACTTGTATTTGGTCGCCTTTCTTGACTTCATAGGGGAAGCAGGTGTCTTTGACTCAAAGTCAGCAACCAAATCGGGGTAAATCCACATGATCTCCCCTTTATCGGTTGACAATATTACGAGACCGTTACTTCGTGCTGGTGGAAGGTTGACTATCTCTATAGTAGCTTTTGGAATGAGACGCCCCATCCTGCACAAGTTGAGTAGGAAAGTCGCCAAATTCCAGAAAGACGGCATTGGCAGTCACCATTTTTTAATCTTGCTGAAGGGTGATTGCCTTGGCGTTGATCAGTTTCTGGATCTTTCCTTTGAGTACGTAGCATATCCTAGTCGGATGTCCCAAGAACCTATGATAGACAAAATATTTAGGATTGTCAATCTTACCTACTTCATATAGCCGTTTTGCCTCAGGCAGTTGAAGTTTGTTTCTCTTGATGAGACAATCGAACATGCTCATGATGTCATCCTCGTCAAAGGAATATTCCTCCTTAGGACGTGGTACCCTCTATGGGGGTGTCATCGTGGTGGGTGTTGACTGACTCTTTGCCTTTCACATTGATTGCTAAAGCTTCTTTGCCTTTGCGGTTATTCTGATGACCGTCGTTGTTGGTTGCAGAATGTTCATCTTTTTCAAGATTAGGCATCTGGATGCCTAGTTGTTTGAACTTGTCAGCATTGTCTTCGACTGTCCTGGCACTTATTATGAAGGAGGCCCCATCTTGGAATTGCGTGGGTTCAGTCTACATGCTGACTATAGGTAACAAGTTTGATTTGCATGTATCTATAGTCAGTGCATCTGGATTACCCAGAGGCATTTTGAGTGCCTCACGACGGAAGTGCTCGATGAAACGTTCGATAGTTTCATTAGGTCGTTGTTTGATTTTGATGAGGGCCGACATGGTCATGTCGTTTGTTCCCTCATAGAATCATTCCAGGACCATTTGCTTGAATCCTGCAAAAGATGTTATGCAACCATCTAGCAAACTACAATACCAGTCATAGGCTACACCCGCCAAGCACCCGACGCATACTTTAGTGAGTAGAGCATCGTTCGGTTGGAGTTGATCAATCATTACCGTAAAGTGATTGAGATACTGACTCGGAGATGAGCTGCCGTCAAATAGCATGATGGTTGGTGGCTTGTACTTAGGTGGAAACGAAACTTCCTTCCACTCTACAGGGTAGGGCTGCATGATCCCTAGCTTCTGTAGGCCGTCCTTCTACTTGAAGGCTTCAAACTGGTTACGCAAAAGCTTTACTATCTCCAGAGGATCTCGCGAGGCTTGAGGAGCAATAGACTGATTCGATGTGTTAGAAGGTGGAACTGCATGATAAGCACCACCTCCAGCACCAGACTGACTTGGAGTAGCCTAAGCTCGCATGGTAACATTGTGAGAAGATTGCACCTCCAGACTAGTATTGGCAGGGGCAGAGGCTGCTATGTGTTCCTGGGTTGGAATTGGATTTGCAACCGGTGGAACAGTGTGTTGTGCTACAATCACAACATGCATACTTGCAACCATTTCAGCCATGGTTTTCAAGTTAGCCTCTAATGCATCAATCCTCTGTTCTTGACTGCCGGAGCTGGATGTATCTTGTTCTTCATTAGTAACATAAGTAGTCACTTCTCTAGCTACCGATGATGACTGGTGGAAAAGATAGTCCGCTCAGAGCTCTCGCTATCGGCATCGAAGTCACGTAGGGAAGTGGGAAGATTTCTTAGATCGAGGAAATCTTGGTCAGAATTAGGAAGATTTTTTTGACCGATTGTTTCTTGGTCGAAAGGAAGATTCCTTTTACCGATTGTTTCGTGGTCGAAAGGAAGTTTCCTTTGACCGATCGAGTCTTGGTCATAATCAAGAGGATTTCTTTGACTGAGGATATCTCCAAGACTAGGAGAAGGAAGATTCCTTTGACCGATTAGGTCTCGGCCTCTTGATCTAGTATTTTAGTAGACCCCTTCACTAGAGTCACGGATACGATCAAGGTATTGCTGACTGGGATTGCTGGATGCATTACGTCTTGGACATTTTCTACCCCTAGTACTTCGTGACGTCATGTTGACCGGAGCATATAGCAATTCGTCTTCGTCCACCATAGTGAGTTCAGGAATCCGAGTATAGTTCAAACGATTGAAGACATACCGTTTTGCTAATTGACAGCAATATTTGATCACTACTTCATGATAATGATTACAGTGATGTTCCTGATATGGAGTTACAGGCGGACGAGATGGTCCCGTGATCTTCCGCTTTTGTACAAGAAGTTTACGAAAATCGGTTACAGTGACAGAATAAGAAGAATTTCTTTGACTGAGGATATCTCCATGACTAGGAGAAGGAAGATTCCTTTGACCGATTAGGTCTCGGCCTCTTGATCTAGTATTTTGGTAGACCCCTTCACTGGAGTTACGGATACGATCAAGGTATTGCTGACTGGGATTGCTGGATGCATTATGTCTTGGACATTTTTCACCTCCAGTACTTTGGGATGTCATGTTGACTGAAGCATATAGCAACTCGTCTTCGTCCACCATAGTGAGTTCAGGAATCCGAGTATAGTTCAAACGATCAAAGACGGACCGTTTTGCTAATTGACAGCAACATTTGATAGGCATTCTGATATTATATTATTGGATTCCTACCATAAAGTTTTATGCTATTAGTTCAAAGAGAAATCTACTAGGCATCTAGCTTTTGCTTCAAGGGAGGACTACTAATCGGAAGAATATCAGGAACGGTTGGTACATGTTCTATTTGGCATGGAGAGGTTACGGACCTACAACCACTGTTGTCTACTGTTATTTTCTACAAAAAATGGATCCTGTGGGAAGGTTGTCTTAAACGCCATAATGAGTTTTCAAGCAGAGTGAATGCCTGGTGTGCATTACAGAAAGCACGGTAGCGCAACACTACAAGGAGTGAAACTTATTGCTACTGTGGGGTGACTCCACCATGAGGTTCCCGAAAGGGGTAATGCCTCGGCTGTATGAGCCAAGTCACAGCGGCGTAGCACCACAAATAGGCAGGTAGCCTAATGCTGTATGTTAAAATAAAGAGGGGTGTAGTCAGCACTACAAAGAGGAGGAGTTCCTCATGTTACAGTGGCACGACACCACGATGAGGTACCCGGTTAGGGATAAAGCCTCGACCTTGCAAGCCATGTCGTTGCGGCATAACACCGCAAGGGAGTCTAAGGCTTCATGCTTGGTAGTGTGGCACTAGAAAGAGGTGGTGACCTCATGCTACAATAGTATGACCCTACGATGAGGTTCCCGGTATGGGGTATGGCCCCGGCTTTAGGCCATGTCATAGCGACGTAGTACTGCAAGGGAAGCGCAAAGCGCTTCATGCTATGTCTCCTTAATAATGAACTCACCTATAGTGTATAGACAGAGATCTCAGGCCGTCTCTTGAGGGTAAACTTGTAGACGCCCAAAATTATACACTGAAACCAGGCTGGCACAGGGCCTTTAATGTGTAAGCCAGAAGCACATGTAACTACAATATGTGAGTGGAAAGAATTTTAGCTATGGTACAGAATTCAAGGCTTAGTCCATTCTTGTATTATAGTATGTTGTTTGACTCATGCGGGAAGATTCAAGTCATCAGCGACATCTATCCTAATGCATGATGGACAGTTACTGTGGAGAATATTTATACCCATATATAGAGATATGTGGGGGATTGTTGGGTTTTGGCCTTTTTAGATTGGAACTTTAGTCTCACATCGGTTAGGCCAAAGGAGTTGTATCTCTATATATTAGCTATGCTCTTTTAGAGATGTACATGTGGTGTGGAGGTGCACACGGGTGTGCCATGTGGGATTATTTTACTAATGGGAAAAAGGCTAAATCACCAATTGAAAGCATTCATCCTTTTTGCTCTTGGGAAATGTATTTCCATGGAAGCTAAGCCCCGTAGGGGCTTAGCGACTCAGACTCGGACACGGACTCGGGCTCATGGGCTCATGAGGCGTAATGTGGCATTTCGTTGGTGCACTTTGCACTTAGCACGTCAGTATCGTTGCTAGGCGCATAATGTGCTTAATTTGCACTCGTTGTGCGAGCCACTTGCGCAGCAGGTTGAGCTGCCAGGTTGCACGGCACAGGTTGTGCGGCTCTGGTTGCGCGGGCCAGGTTACGCGGCTAGGTGCGCGGGCCAGGTTGCGCGCCCAGGTTGCACGCCCAGTTGCGCGCACAGATGCGTGCCCAGTGGTGCGCCCAGTTGCGCGCCCAGTTATATGGGTAGCGCAGGGTGCGTAGGGCGCACAGGGTACATAGGTGGCGCAAGTGGCTCAGTGCGCATTCTGCGCACAGTGTGTAAGGCGTATGGGGTGTACGAGTGGCACAACTTGCTACAGATCGTGCCGATGCATGATTTGTGCGGTTACAACATGTTCGGAGTGGTTTTTAACACGTCCCGAATATTGTAGAAACTGGGCAGTTGCCACTCAGGCCTATATAAGGTCTCTTCTCTCCACAGGACAGATACAGAAGATTACACAGAAAGTTAAATGAGTTTATAAGTGTTTCTTAGCACAAGTAAACAGAAGCTGTGAGAGAGAAGGGAAGCTTTGCACCAGCGTTGCTTTTGCACGAAAGTCTGTGTAAGATCTGAGAAGTCAGAAGAGCAGAAGTGTTCCAAAGTTCTCCGATGAACTTGCTGGTTCCTGGAAGCTGTTCCTGTGGGGCGAATAAATCTTTGAGCAACGGTGATTATTCACCCCAGCAGGATATTCATCCATCAATCGCGTGTCATCTTCTTCGCTGCTGTGAATTACGAAATCTTTTTAGATTCTCGTAATATCATATGCTGCTGTAACGAAATCTTTTTAGATCTTTGTTAAACTTGCACAACCTTCCTTGAAATGTTGCGTTGGAACATTGTTTCTATAATTGTTTCATCTTTTCAATTTTCCATCGAAAAAAAATTGTGCCCCGGTAATAATAAAATGTGAGAAAGAAGAGTAGGACTTATAGGTTGTGCTTAGGGTTCAGTTAGAGGAAAAAAATGGAGGTAGGCTTTAGGGCTTACAAAGAAATCTCATAAAATGTATTAGGTACCGTTGGTAGCAGCGAACAAAATAGGGATAGGCTAAACGAATGAGTGAAAGGGAGAGAACGCAAAAAAAAATAACTAGAAGGATCTTAAAGATAATCATACCATAATAAACATAAAGGAATTATCTAGAAGGATCTTAATGATAATCATACCACAATAAACGTTGTAACAATTTTTTATATATAATCATTTGTATATATCAGTCTTAATGGTAACAAATAACTTATTGGTAAAAACAGTAACACTAAAAAAATTATCTAATAATAATAATAATAATAATAATAATAATAATAATAATAATAATAATAATAATAATAATAATAATAATAATAATAATATTATTATTATTATTATTATTATTATTATTATTATTATTACTATTTTAACAAAAGTTATTGTTACTAATAGAAATGTATAGATAGGAAATACTCAACTAAAAATAAATAACAATGAACATTTAAACGTAATCATGAAAATTAATCAAATCGATTCTTAAAATGAAACAAAAATGACGGTTTATTTATTATAAATAATTAGAAATTTTTAGTGAGGGTTGTTACAAAGGATCCCAAACGACATGGGTAATAATTCCCAAAATGCAATCTTAATCAACCTCTCCATAAATACATGACAGTCGTGGCTCTTCACTCCCGTCAATTTGTTCTTCTTTCGATTGACGCATTTTCTCAAATTCGACAATTACCACTTTCCAACATAGAAGTATTTTGATAATTTTATGTATCGATTATTTTTTTATATATATTATTTTATATTCGTGGTTGCCTTGAATTAAATTAGTGTCAATTAGTGGCTAGCCAATTAGATTTTTGCTAGTGTTAGTGCTAATTATTGTTAGTCATGACTTTTGCAATTAGAGCTAATTAAGTTTAGTTGAAAGGAAAGGAATATTCCTTTTAGTTGTAAAGATTCCTTCCTTTAGTTAATTAGATTCCATTCATGACAAATGGAGAGGGACAAACTTGATATTTTGGCATGACCAAAACCTTACTATAATAAATGATTTCTAATTAGAGATTCATCCATTCATTCCATTTCACTCATTAGTCTCATGTTTCCCCACAGCTTCTTCTTCCCCAAGCAAACACAATTTCATACCAATTCCACTCAATCTACTTCTAATTCCACTCATCCTCACCATCATGAAGGCCTATAGAATTGGAGAGCACAAGAAGATCCATAGGAAGGAAGCTTGCTAGGAGATCGTGTCCGACTCATCCCTTTTGTGTCCAAATTCGGAGTCCTCCAAAGAAGGGACACACAAGTTGGGTAAATCTATAATCTTCACCAATTTTATGGTTAGGAACACCTATTGAACCCATATGAACCTTCTCATAGGTGGATTTGACTTCCTAATATAGATCTAGGTATTCGAAGCTTTCAATTTGGTAGATTTAGGTTTTTATCATGAGTATTAATTTCTATGCTCAATTTGTATTTGTTACGAATTTGTGACCACCAAGTGTTCGATACATGTTCCTAAAGGGATTTTTGTGTCCGTTTTGAGTCGAGATTGAGTGTATGTGTTTGAAATGCCCCAATCACAAAAAAATGTAGGACTAGGAGAACGTATACATACTAGCTACGTATCGAGAGGACTCCAGCCTAGCTCGAGTACGTATAAGCTGTATTGGTTTTCTAAATCCATCTATCAAATCAACTAATATCCATCTCAATCCATATGATGAATAAATATCAAGAATGAACAATATGTGCTATGGTCTGCAGCCCAATAATAAATATGTTCGATTAGACTTGAAGAACGACATGGGTCTATAAAACTAAGCTATAAGAAGAGTATAAACATGACTTGATAAAATACCTGAGTCGAATACAGCCATAGCTCCATGATCTACGGACCAGCTCTGTATGACTAACTAGCTAGAGAGATCACCAAGTCCACATGGGACATAGCAAGATGCATAAAACATGCCAAATGTAACAGTATAAAATGTGCTGAAAATAAGAAATAGTCGCGAAAGAATCAACTAAGTCACAAGGATACTAAGACACACGAAAACTAAGACAATGTCATGCCATACTAGAAGTGTGTTACTTAACTTGACTACAAGTAAATCAGGGTAAACCGCAACTCGATGGGAGCTCACAGTCCTATAGTTAGTAGATCGATGGGGACTCCCTAACTATAGTAAGTCTCATTCGCACTCGATGGGAGCTCACGAACGAGGTGGTCAGGTATAGTTAACGTCTAATAATAGGACAAGGTCAAGTCAAGACAAATACAGGTAATCAAATTAAGTTAAGGTCAACGCATAAGAACACATGAATATAATCAAGTATAGTGTAGCATAGATCCAATATGTGACAAGAAAAGAAAGACATGTAGCATATAAGAAAACAAATAAGAAACATCATGAGGCATGTACAAGAATCATGTGATCGTACAAGGAAAAAATAGAAATAAAATATAATGACTAAAAATAAACATGCATAATACTGTACAAGTTGGCAAGGTATACTTGCATGTAACCTCAAACTGCGCGTATGTCTGACCAACTTAAAAGTCCTCGCTACTTCCAACACATACGTCTGTAATAAATATTCTACTATTAATAATACACTAATAACTTACTATATATAGACGTAGCATATATAGACCTTAATAATATATTTATACCAAAACTAGTCATATTGACTACTCTACTTAATATAACATATATATTATTAAATCTGCCTATAAAAGTAATATGTTATTAACATAAAAATTACCTTTAATTCTAGAAAATATTTATAAATATACTTTAATAATAATTAGTATATTTTATTCATATAAAAATGTGTACAAGTCTTATATTGATTCTACAACATTATTCCTAAACTTGGTATACGATTTGGGGCCCGAAGCAATAAATATTTAAAAATTTAATTCTAGTAAAATAAAAATAGCTAAAACAATATTTTTAATATCAAACCTTGTACAAAAAATATGTTAGTAAAGGTATATGAAGTATCAAAACTTTTGGATACAAGGAACACATAATTTTTGAAGTTACAATTTTATGGGAAATGTAAAGAATTTTATTAAATATCAAAAAAACTCAAAACTCAGCAAAACAATATGCGTTTGAAAGCTCTTGATGTCTAGTTTCTTATAAAAATTATTAGAAAGATCTAATCTAAAGTTAAATAGACAAAAATTCACTCGCAACAGATATAGTTTGTTCTGGACACCTTGTCGTAGAATTGACGTACCCGACAAACCTTTTGGAACTGTGTGGATGGCCAACTGGACATGAAAATAGACAAAAAAATCTTTCCATAATTTTGGCTTCACAAAAAGATGAGATAGAAAAGTATATGAAACACTAGATGCAGAACAACATACCTGCTGGAACGAATTCAAACTTGGAATCCAACTTTGGGTGACTTTTAAAATTTGCAACTCCTCATAAAGTTGCCTTAGATCTTTGGGGGCTTGCTAGAGAATTAGAAGGGTACGTTAGCTTCACAAAAATATTCGTGGAGCATCACAGGAGCTCAGAAAGGGGACAAAATTGTCGGTACGCCATAAGGTACAATCGGCGGCCAAGGTTAGGAGGGAATTTCGGGATTAGACTTTCAGAGAACGTTTTGTGGGGTGTTGGCGGCAATAAGAGGAGAGGGGATGTTAGGGTTTTGTTGGTATATATATTAGGAAGAGTTGGGCTTTAGTTTGGACTAAATTGGCTTGGATTTGTCCCTTCAAAGGATTAATACGATAATGAGTTTCCTTATTGAATGTATTGTTTGACCAAGTCAAAGATAGAGGATTTAATGCACATGGCTATAATTTAATTACTAAAAATTAATTAAATATATATCTAATTGATTTTGGCAACCTTAGATAGGCTCTAATAAGTGGGTTGGATAGGTTAGGGTCCTAACTAGGGGTGAGCGTCGGTATAATCGGTCGGTATTTGGTTGGATTTTTCGATATTTTTTAAATAGGTATTTAAAAAATCAATACCAATATCGTACCATTTTGAATCGGTTTTTCGGTTTCGGTTAAATCGGTATTCTGTCAGTTTTTGTTCGGTATCGGTATTTTACCATTTAACATTTGATCAATCAACATACTTAATATGAACCTCTTAACCTAGAAAAATATGTTTTTAGTTTTTTTTGGAAGCATTAAATTTCAAAGCCAAGCCTCTACCAAGCAAGCAATTAATCAAATTTATTAGAATAATATGTAACAAGTCGCAAACACCTAAAAAGGAGCTTAAAAGATCAAACACGATCACTAAGTTTAATTCTTAGTATAAGTTTAAGTACACTAAAATTCATTTCAAAATTATATGAAAACACAAAAATATAAGCTCAAAAGACCAAAACTCAATTCTTAGTATTCTTAACATAACTTCAAGTCCACCAAAATCCATTCTAAGTTCTAACAAACTAATTTCCAACTAAAACAAAGATAAAAATGAAAAAAAGTAATATAAAATTAATCGTGAACAACATTCTAACGGAAAAAATGTGTATATATATATATATATATATATATATATATATATATATATATATATATATAATCGGTTCGGTTCGGTATTATCGGTATGGTATTACATTCAAATCGTTACCGCTACCATTATACCATATTTTAATCGGTTCGGTAATTCGGTATCGGTACATAATTTCGGTTCGTTTTTTGGGATATTTTTAATCGGTATTCGGTCGATTTTTCGGTAGCGGTCGGTATTTGCTCACCCCTAGTCCTAACATATTTTCTAGTCAAATTGAACACAAAAAGTTAACTAATGGGTCTCATGTGCCATTCGTAAATAAATATCACATGGGAACTCGATTGAATGACACACCCTAGGCATTGTATAGTGGGCTCGAAATGGGTCAAAATCATATATTGGGTCAAATGGTTTAGGTCTATGTCGAGTCCCGAACTTAAGTTAGAAGTGAGGTCGAGATTTACGGTAAACGATCAAAATGGCTTAAGTTGACCCGAAGTTATACGAAGTCAAAAAATGTTGGAGAACAAATTTGGGTATGACATGATATATCTAATTGATGGTGGTCGCGTCTATAATTCAAATAGGGGATTTGATTTGAGAAATTAATATTTGTTGTGCTTCAAAAATCAAAGCTACGGTAAAGTTCTACTATAGTCATTATTGGTTTAAAATAAAGTTTATTATTTAAAATATACATGTTAAATAAATAAAATAAATTTAAAATAAATTCCAAAAATCAAGGGGCTTACAACCTACCCATGTTAGAAAATTTTATCCTCGAAATTAAATAACACTACCATACAAAATCTATAACATAAGAATAATCAAACTAAATCTTATCAGAATCCACGAATAGATATGGATATCGCTCCCGTATGGAATCTTTTCGCTCCCAAGAAGATTTTTCTGGAGAGTAATGCTTCCATGCAAATCTAACTTATCTAATCGTCTATCCTGTAAGTGTCTTCTTGCTAGTATCCAAGATACCAACAGGTTGCTCCTCGTATGATAGACTGGGTCCCATTGCAATCTCAAAATTGTCGACCACATGGCTGTAATCAGTCACATACTTCCTCAAGTACGAGACCTAGAATATATCCTGTACTCCCTCTAATGATGGACTCCCTCTAACGATGGGGCAATACAAGATGATATACCCCTTCTCCAATACACTATATTAACCAAGGGTTACAAATCTAGAGGTACGATTTCTAACTTGGCTCTTGAGTCTTCTTCTATAACTATCCATAGAAAGTCATAATTCCTTCGAAACTTTATCAATCCTTAAACTATATACTATATTCCTATAAGTTACATCACCAACTTCTATGATAGTTCAACTTAGCGATCCACTCCTTTCTGCTTATAAGCAATCTATACAATCCTTACAAATATGCCTATCTCCGAATAAATGTCGAGGCTAAATTAGATACCTACATGAACCTACTGGTCATCCTTCTAGTACTTTATAATGCCCAGTCCCAAAATACATAAGACTAGGAGATCGTATATATGCCCGCTACGTATCGAGAGGACTCCAGTGCAGCTCGAGTACGTATAAGCTATCTTGTTTTCTAAATCAACTATATCTCAATCTACTAAATATTGGTAACAATGATGAATCAAGTGCACCAAGGTTGATCAGATCGTAATACACTAATTCTAGAATAGATAAATATATTAGAGCGGATCCCCTATAATACATGTATCATGAACAAGCTAAAAGAAGATGAAGTTTGTAGGCTATAATAACAGCGCGAATCAAATATTGGACAAAATATAAATAAGAAAGAGTATGATTATAGCATCAACTAAATATACCAAAAGTCTTAGTAAAGCAACCATCATACATTAATGTATTATACCTTGATAACTTCATCTAATACATGGAGATATCACCAGGTCCTCAGGGGACTAGCAAGACACATAATATACAAGCCTACTTTGATAGTAATAACATGCATAGAAAGACAGGGAACAGTACAAAAATAAAGACTGAAGAATACAAGAATGAAACATAAAGGAAATGGCATGCCGTTGAGAATCGTGCTAATAAACGTGACTACAGCTAAATCGAGGTAAACCACAGCCCGGTGGTTGCTACTGCCCTATAGCTTGTAGCTCGGTGGTTGCTAAGAACCTATAGTATGTATCATAGCTCGATGGGGGCTCAAAATAGAGAGTGATCAAGTATATTCATCGTCTATAACAAGATCTCGTCTAGAACTACAAGTCAAACAAGTCAAGTCCTACTCAAGTCTAGGTCAATCATGTCAAGGGAACATGGCATAGGACTTGGCAATAATAATTCACAAGACGCATGAACACGAAAAGATAACATAGCAAGTTAAGATAGAAAATAGAAACAATCTACATGCACGTATAATGTAAAAATAACAATGACATGAATCAGAAGAAATAGGTAATCAAGTAGGGCAGAAAAGAAACAACAAAATTGAATTACATGTAAATATTATACAGTTCGACAAGGTGTACTTGCCACTAGTCTCCAAAGATGCGTACAATGGACCGACTCTGGTATCCTCTGTCATACTGTCACGAACTCCTAGAATAAATTAATCTACCAAATAAATGACACGTCAATGTCATACTCATATTATTTACACAACTATACCGTATATAGCCGCAACTCAATATATTCTAACTAAGCTAGTACCTAACCATGTTCTTTTTTTTTACTTAACCATATTTATGGACCAATAATATATATATATATATATATATATATATATATATATATATATATATATATATATATATATATAATAACATAAAAATATTATATTTAATTCTAGAAAATATTTAGAAATATTCTATAATAATATTAATATATTTTATTTATAGAAAACATGTGTACAAGTCTTGTATTGATTCTATAACAATATTCCTAGGCTTGGTATACGATTTGAGTTTCGAAACAATAAATATTTAAAATCTCTAATTTTGCAAAAAATACAAAAATAGGTAAAATTATATATTTATCATGAAAAAATACAAAATAAATTTAGTAAGGGTATATGAAGTATCAAGGCTTTTGGATACAAAGAACACATCATTTTCGGAGTTATGGTGTTACAGCAAATGTTAAATTTTTTAATAAATACTAGAAAAATTCAAACTTCAACAAAAATATATGTGTTGGAAATCTCTTGATGTCTAGTTTCTTATAAAAATTATTAGGAAGAACTAATCTGACCAGAAATAGGCAAAAATCTACTCGCAATAGATCTAGTCTAGACACCTTGTCGTAGAATTAACGCTACGGACAAACCGTTTGGAACTGTGTGCATGGCCAAATCAAAATGAAAATAGACACAGAGATATTTTTATTAGTTTTGGTTTCATGAAAAGATGAGATTGATAAGGACACGAAACCCTAGATTCAAAATAGCGTACCTACTGTGACAAATTCAGCATAAGTTCGGTCGACTTCAGATGCCTTCCATGCCTCGTACCGACTAAATTAGGGGATGAAGCTCCTCGAGAAGTTCCTGGGGTGTTAAGGGGGTAATCTAGGGTCAAGATGAAGGTGGTAGGATGGTTAAAAGAGGTCAGGGTGAGGTGTAAACCCCCAAATTTTTTTAAAAAAAATTTATTTTATATTTTTGCTTAAAATAATAATTTTAAGTTTTTTATATTTTAAAACAATATTTTTATATAAAATAGTCTTAGTCATGGCTATGTTTTGCTATATAGGTTGACTCGAAAGTATGGCTATCTCTAAATTTATTTATTTTAATATTTAGTTGGTTACAAATTATTAAATCGTGTTATGGCTATCTTTTCCATGTTTTAATATTTATTTATTTATTTTTGAAAAGGATTTGAAAATTAAAAAATGTTTATAATAATAATAAGGGTAGTAGTATGTGCTCGCATAATTTATTATACCCCTATTATTTTGTTGTTCATTATTATTATCATTATTATTATTATTATTATTATTATTATTATTATTATTATTATTATTATTATTATTATTATTATTATTATTATTATTATTATTATTATTATTATTATTGTTATTAATAATAGCATTATTTTTTAGGGTAATGGTTAACTTCTTAGAAAATGATGTTTAATATATATATATATATAAGTGCATTTATAAAGGTAAAATACCTTACACTAGGAAAATATGCTACAATAGGTTTAAGTATCTTTAGATTTTTTTTAGTATATTTTTTGGTATTATTTATATATTTATTTTCAATCATATATATATAAGTATATATGTAAAAACAAATCTTGAATGAATAGTACAAATAGTACTGTTCACTATCTCTTCTAATCCCTCAACCCGAGCCCGAGCATTGGAAGATTATTTTTTTTAATTTTGTATGACCAAAACTCGATCAAGACTTGAGTAAATTCAATCAAATCTTCTCTATTTGAATCCTAAACCTATTCTCAACTAGATCATTACAAATCTAGTTCAAATTGAACCTAACTCCAATCATAAATCGACTTAAACTCTCTCTCATGAAAAAAAAACAAAGGATATATGAAAAGCCTTGAAGAAACTTCTCCTTCCCCGAATCATGCCGACCTCTGACTTGGTTCTTCAACACTAGCGCCTGTGCTATCCCCTGATGAGTCTCTCTGACCTAGTCGAACCACCGTGTGTAGCCCTGAACCATCGGAGCACCTTCAAACTCAGCCGCGGGTGCACACAGCACGGCTGCAATCGAACCAGTCAAGTACCGACCCTCCCAATTGATTATCTCCTTATACGCTTAATCAAATTTTGATATGTCGAATCCTATGTATAGCCTACATGACCATCTTTAAAACCCTCAACCGGTTTTGATCTAACGTATTATTTTGTCCAAAAATTTCTTTTGAATTCACGTAAAAAACTGTACTATCATGTTCATATACGGCAGTTTAACTAACTGGAAACCCTATATTGGAAGCCCAATTATGGACAAAATATCCTGTATTTTATAAACCTACTTGAACAAATTGGTAGTATATACCTGACCAGCATCGAAAAGATGCAGTTGGTTCGATTTGATTTAGTTGTTTTTACAGTTTAAATCAGGTTTAAAATCGATGAAAAATTATTTTTCAAAACAAAAAATTCTCGATTTTTCGATGAAAAATTAATTTTCAAAACTAAAAATTCTCGATACGGGGTCCGTCCCGACAAACCGGGCGACTTGGTTGCAAACCAAGGCATCGAAAGGTGCATACAGACTTTACGGACGTGTGGACTTTGACGAAATTTGAATTGGTTGCGTGTGCACGACGAATTCGATTCGTATCCATCGAATAATGCCATATCGGCCACTTTCCAAAATTTCTAATTATTTTGTGCACATTCATCACATCATGAAGAAACTTGCACCATTGGACTCGTATCATTTTTCTGGTCCTGTAAGCCATGTTTGGTTCGATTCTGAGATAGTTGACTAGAATGTCGTTTTGTAGGCCCTACGATCCGATTCAACGGACAATTTTGTGTCCGGCTCATCGAAATCCAAAACTGGACATTCCGTTGAGTTTGTATAAAAAATTTAGACTCGTAGGTATATAATTTGTTGACTTTATAAGCCATAGGTTTTGGCATACTTTTCGGTTCAAAGTGGGTCAAACGACGAACTATTTTGACCCAAAATTACCTTTTTGCTCCTGTGTCCAGAATTGGACTTATGAGTAGTCAATCTTAGTCATTTCTTTCACTCCAAAAGCGTTGGTGATGTTTATTTCAGCATTCGAGGACGTTTGCGAAAATTCCATCCTTGTAGCTTCTCATGACTTGTTAATTTCATCTATTGGATGCCGTCAAAATACCCAACAACCACCAGGCAAGTATACCTTGCCATATTTACTATTCATATTATTTATTTTGTTTCATATTGGTTTTGCTTCATATGTTATATACTGCACGTCCAAGTCATACTTGGGTGGAAGTGATTATATTAGTAGTTTTTTGTTGTTTTCTTTTATTGTATGCATGTTGACTTAGTTTTAGCGGACCATCTTCTTTTTATGGGATATCCTTATATCTCCTTTGGACATGACACTCGCATTACATGATTTGAGACATTTTGCTAGGGGCACAACTTGCATATTTGATTGGTCATCAATATGTAAGTAGTCATGTGATGGATAGATGATCGTAACTGCTATGATTATGATATAGAGACTCAACCAATTACAAAACTGGACAGGTTATGTACATAACTTGCTCAGTATGGAAATCTTGGAGGAGGACAATCACTAGTGCGTATGAAAAGACAAACATGTATCCATAGTCTCCGGATGGTACCATAGCGTATACAAATTGCAGATACCCTATGGCGTTTTGGACGTTACGACCGGATACAGATGACTGGATGACAGTATATGTACACATAGCCTAAATCCTACCCATGCGTGTGAAAGTTGTTCTCTAATTGCACGTTAGATAGTTAGGATACCCTTTTGCATATTTGTTGTCTAGGATAGTCTTTGTATGTTTATTTATCTATTATAACATTTTATATTGCATGATATTATGTATCATGTTACGTCCACTCTGAGGATCTGGTGAGCTCTCTAGTATAGATGACGAGCAGTATCCCGAGGAGTACGGTTTCGGATTAGACTCTTCCTTTTGCAGTTGAGGAGGTCCCACCCTCAGAGTCTATTTGATTTTCTTTTTAGTTAATGGACTTATGTAGTTTCTTTATTTTGTTCTTTTCGTTGATTTCATTTATGCGCTCGGTAGTGGATTTGTCCCCACCCGACCAATATTTCATTTTATATTTCAGTTGAGACATTTGATTAGTTATTTCTTTTATTTGTCATTATGGATGAGATATAGTTGTTGTGTGTGACCATGGAATATTAATATGAGCTGGAGTTCATATAATACAACTTATGTGTTTATTCGTATGTTCCATATATTGGAATGGCCTGCGTATACATACAGCTGGCATGTACGTATTCCTAGTCCTACGTATATTAGGACTGGGGCGTTACATATTTCTGTGGTGGCCTATGCAGGTCAAAAAAATATTGTCTCGGTTATGTTACTGTACCGAGGAAGCTTGCATATAGGAATAGAAATTAGGATCTCATCCACATGCTTTATCGTCTTCCTTGATTTCTATTTTCGGACTCTCATTTGATTGCTTTTCTTGCATCTAGTTTGATCTTGTCCTAACATAATCTATATTTTCGTGCCAATAGGATTAATCTTTGTAGTGGTCGCGCTACCCTTCTCGCTATTACAGTTGGAGATTCAACCATACCAGAGGGACCAATGGATCAGCCACCTCCAACCTTATCCCCAACCACACCAGCACCATCAGGACCATCGTCACAGCCTGTAATGACACCGCCCACTACTCAACAGCATCAACAAGTCCCAACATCCCAAGGAGGACAGGCAGACCCAGGTACCCTGTACCTCAAGAAGAGTAACTGCTTCCCCCCACCCTGTCCACCCCCAGTTTTTATAATAGTTTCTACCCCCATGTCCGCCTCAGTATCTGCCACCATATCCACTACAATATCTACCCCAGCATCCTCCACAGTATCTACCTCAATATCCATCACAATACCCACCGTAGTACCTCTATCCATATCTACCTCCATATCCCCTACCGTATGGCCCATAGGGTACCCAGCAGTTTGTTCCACATATGCCATACATACCCCCACAACAGCCCATGCCCCAGGCTGATGGTACTCTAGCGAGCCAGTTCTTTCAGGGCATGATGCAGGCCCAGATGCAGCAAAACAAGTTCATTATGAGGAGTTTGGAGACAGCCCTGACCCGAGCACTCCAAACCTCTGTAGGTACTATTGAGGGATTTTGCAACATGAATCCCCCAACCTTCAAAGGTGCCGAAGACTCTTTGGGAATTACGAACTGGCTTGTGCAGACCAAAAATCTCTTGAGAGCTTCCCAGTTGCCCGTAATTTATGGATGACAGCGGTTAGGCTCCAGTTCGAAGGTAATGCCTATTATTGGTGGGCAGGAGAAGAGCATCGACTAGAACTTACTTTGACTTGTGAGGAATTCAAGGAGCTGATTAACAAAAAGTACTTCTCGGACACCACCGAAGACGTACTTGATGAACAATTCCTACACTTTGGAACAAGGGAGTATGACAGTAGACGAATACGATGCTGAGTTCAGTCGGTTGAGTCATTTTGCCCATGTCTTAGTTTCAACAGAATTGGAGAAGGCCAAACGATTCCATAATGGTTTGAGTATTGAGCTCCAGAGGTACAGAAGTTCTGAGTCACGAGTTTCACAGGCAGCCGTTTTGGTCGAGGCTAGAAATCAGGAGGCCATAAGCAAGAAGGCGCAACAACACTCTAGAATTTCCCCATTTCAAGGGAGGGAATTACCTACTTGTCATTATTATGTTAAGAAGGGACACCTTCAGAGGGATTGTCGTCATAAGTATGGATTGTGTATGATTTGTGGGTCAAATCAACATCAAGCTCGAGATTGCCCTTCTATGTAGCAGGTGTAGGAAGTGGCATTACCAGTATCGGGAGCAGGAGCAGGAGCACCACGTTTGCCAATGTCACGACCCGCACCTGCTTTTTATGAAACGAGTGTGTGGGCAAGTCCAGCCTACGTCGCAGAATCGACCTATTAAATTGTCTAGGCCTTAATGACCAATACAAGTACACAATGTATGCTCATCAAATAATCTTTTTATTTGCTCATTTACAATACTAAATCAAATTACAATATTCAAGATTATATTTGAATAAAAATATAATGTCTTACAAAAGCTTTATGATCAACTCATATATCTAACTAGTCTCTAGGTTCGGTCTTCAAATATACATGTATCTTTTCCAAGAATCCAATGCATAGCGTAGCAGTGACTATTTGAAAAATAGGTTTCCAGTAACATACAGTTACAAATATATGATAACGACTATAAAAATAGTGAATAGTCATGGCATACATGATGAAAAAGCTAAACTAAAATCATGACATGGACAACGAAGAAAAATAGTTAATCATAAACTATAAAGGCAAGTAAAATAGGAAATAAGGAATCATAACCATCTAAGTGATTTGAAGTACACTTTTCAATATGTGATCGGGCTGGGACACTACACTGCATAGTCTACATAAGATTTGCTTCCTTACGGTCTACATTACATGAAATATAAAATAAAGCACGGTCTATGGGTCTGATCACATATCTACTTAGTACTTCCCCGCACGACTACAATACATGGATAAAGTCATAATAATAAGTCACTAAACATGGTAATACAAGCATGATAATCATGAGCAATACAACAAAACATAAAAACATGGTATCAGGACTAAAATCTATATGCCACTAATCCGTGTAATAAAAGTGTCAAGAATCAAGTATAATCATCAATATCATGCAATTATAGTAATTAACAATATTGGAAACAAACAAGAACTGCACTCGCCTGGGGTCCTTAGCTGGTGAAACCAATAATCCCATTGTGTCCAAGATAGTCCGGTTTGCTAAGGTCGATGTGAAGGATTTTGGAATTCACAAGTGGATAGGAATACGATTAGTTACGATCAATGATTTATAATCGAAAGAAAATTTGATTTAGAAAAAGTTCTTCCTAATTTAGAAAATATATTTATTTATTTAGAGAAAGGCTTATAAACTATTTTTGAAACATAACAGGTGTTAAACCCCTTTAAGAAAATATTTATTTTATAAAGTTAATCATGGCTTACGGGTGGCTTGTGTGCGGGCTCGGGCACACAAGGGACGTAAGACCGAGTATTGCGTAGACTATCAAGGTGTACCAGCCATCACACTTGATAGATGCAAATACAAAGAAGAACATGTCCAAATGGCTTATACAGCCAACGACCAGTACATATAGATTAAGTTGGCTCGATTGTAGCAATCCGCGTACGAGACCTTGCATTAAAACAAGTAAACTGACTAAGCTGAACATGCTATGTTACTGAATGAATGTATCTAAACAACAGTTGAGTACAACACATCCTGACAACTTGAGTAAGCTGAACAACTATAGAACTGAACGAAGCACCTTCTGAATAGGCTTGAATATAACACACCAAATGAACTAGAGCACTTCATACAAATGAGTTAGAAACATGCCTACGACGTGCTACCACTTGAGGCAGGAACACGCCCTTGACACTTTTGAATACTTATGCAAACCTGTCAACTCATAATGCATAATAAGTTAGCTAACTTGGTTTACCTTGGACAGGGACGATCATACGGTAAGTATGGTAAGTTGTGCATGTTTTACTTATACGATATTTGAAAACATTAACATGGGATAGGCTTTGAATGTTATGCCATGAAACTGATCCTAAGGCAAGATCAGTAAGACAATAAATGCTAGACGGAGCACAAAAGTAAACTGAACATGTTTTACAATGATAGCGAGTGGGCGAGCTAGCCTCCCCACCAGTGCATAACAATGTACTGATAACCACATAGATTGTATGAAGAGTGCGGGAGAACAACGTTGGTTTCAGAGACTTTCCTGCGGAGCTAACTCTGGAGCATTGCAAGGAATGGAAGCACCATATACAGGACATAATGTATCAGAACATCGCCATGAATCATTCCATCTTATAAGCCACTTGGCACGCCTTTTATGTTTCGAGAGACAGAGCCTAAGGGAATTGTAATCTCGGCATAACGCCGCTTGTACTACTTCTTGAATATCAATAAAAACTATTGAGTTTGTTTCAAATTGTGTTCATTTACTTTCTGCTGCAAATATGAACACTCTGTGTGACTCTGTGGCCTAGCTTAAGTCGGCCGTTTCTGGACTTGGCCTTGTACGAGTGCAACCTAGGCTCGTGCGGCATCACGCCTTAGCAAGGACGATCGGTCCTACGGGATCGGGGCATGACAGATTGGTATTAGAGCACGGGTTTACGTCTTTGGATTTCATTTCGATTCTTTCAGTTTTGACAGCTCGATTGTGGACAAAAGAAGTATAAGTTCTCTCTCGTTGACCCTTGGGATGTTCCATATAATAAGTCTAATATTTGGAAAAAGCTTGTATAAGTATTCGATTGGACGAGATTAATGTACAAAGGCCTTTGTGCCGAACTATGACGGACTTGAACATAAAGGAGCCAATGCTAAAAGTTAGCAAATGTTACGCATACCTAAATGACTTTACGCTGACGATATCGAACGAGTGTACGAGACCAGAGTATGGCCCAATCGGGATGACCTACATAGATAGCCTTTTGGCTAAATGGTGCTGAGTATCGTGCACCTAGACCTTCTGGGGCGAACGAGTTTGCGAGCGAGATTGAATATTGCTCGGACAAGAATAAATGACTTAAAACGTATGTCGATAGAGACGTTATCGGACCAACGATAAGGCAAACCCGAGAATGATCCTTAGATTTTGAGAAACGGATGAATGTATATTGAACGTGTCGATTGTGAATCGAATGACCCTACCCTTTTGAGGATTTGTAGAATGACTTGACCCCGAGTGGTGTATGCCATAACTTCAAAAGAATAAGAATGAGTTTCGACGACTAGTTGAGTGGCTCAAATCCTGAGTGGTGTATGGACCGTCTAGTAAATTGTTAGACCAAAAAAATAGACCTACGGGTAGTAACAAGTATACCAGCCAGCGATGCTATCACACCAAGCCTTAGAACGAGTAACGCTTAGTTGGTCATGAATTTCGAGAGTCTTAAACGAGATATCGTTTGGACGATTTATGAATGTGTAGTGCAAATTATGAAATGGTTGAATAGAGATTTGGAACGATAAAATGAATGGATGTCTTGGTCAAGAAAACTTGGTGGATCGTACGTGCAATTTCAGGAATAGTCGAATTGAGTAAAAAATTGAGTTGAAATAAAGTACTCATAGATAGGATCGATGACAGAACGATTGGAAGATAGCGTGCATGAACATTGGTTTGAACATACGAAAATGACTAAGGAATTAGAATAGATGTTGCTCAATGACTTGAGCTAGCATGAAATAATACGAATTGAGGAATTAAGTTGCATGACTCAAATTTCTTTACAAAAGGAAGATCGTCAGGTTATGTACATCATCGATGGTATTGAGGCATATCAAAGATCGATGTACGATAACTCAGGGGTACTCTGATTCGATGAATGATGATCATGTAAAATGATAGTGTTTCGATGGATATTATACTTGGGATTTTAATAGAAATGAATGTTTGGATGAAAGGGAAGTAACTTGATTGTTCGGTGATAACTACAACGACAACGTTCTTATCTTACGCGAGCGCAACTCCAGCCTCACACATGCGTTATGTTAGATTTGGGACGATCATCCTGCGTAAGCGTTGGCATGGTGATTCATTTCCAGCGGGAATGATCGAACTAGAAATATCATGATATGGCAATTTTGATTGCTTCGACTTGTGGTTTGAAGCAAAGGTGAATTCTAGGATTGTTCGAACTATGATTGACAATTAAGAAAACTTGAGGATTGAGTAGACCCAATCTACGTATCCAGAATGAATTAGTCTAGACTCAATGCAAGAGTTATGTCCCGATGAGGACGATTATTCTGCAAAAATATTAGCATGGTGATTCATGTCCGCCATGGATAATCAGACTTACGTGAGATTGGGGTATAACAAATCGTTTGGCTAGACGATCTTGTGATCGACTACGTGAATTGGATAGGATGGATAGGTGAACTGTATCAAACAATTGAAGAGATAGACTATGACAATTGCTAGTTTGAACATACGATATTGACATACCGATGATTTGGTTAACAACAACCTATCATAGCATGACTTTATTTAATGAACCCGGACCTTGTGCGTAGAGTGTCTTGATGTGAATAGGATGAACGCTGCTCGATGTTTAGAAATTTAGGTGAAACGAGCTTGGGTAGAAGTATCCCGTAGCAACGAACAAATGGTTTGACCATAGGATTAGGACAAACGTCGTGCCACGACTTTGCACAATGAACCAAAAACTTGACTTGTAACTATAACCTTGTGAGTTGACCTAGCGGATAGGTGGACAACCCTATGCTGAGTGATTGAACCTGTGTGACCAACTTTAGAGTATCGTTTGGATGGACGATAAATCTAGGGCAACAAGACTTAGAGTTAGGACGTAGAATTGGGAGTGTACGTTAACGACAATAATGCCAGCCCCAAATGAAGTTAATGAATGAAATCGATGTTATATAAGTAAAGTTGGGATAACAAATTAAATCATTACTTGGAAGACGTACTTGATGATAGTGCAATACTTGGTCTTGAATCGAACGAAATTCTACTTGAACTTTGGTCGACTCGATGATCGATATAGACGATAGTGAAAGGAAATAGAGTTCGGTTTTGAGTTAGTAACACGACCAACAATTCGAAACTATCACGAGTAGCTTGTCCTACTTTGCTATCGCTAAGCTTGGTTGAAATGTATATATTCGGGGGACGCCTTGAATATGTGCATGATCCAAACTCAGCGATATGATGAACTCGAATGCTGCTGCAAGTGAATATTTGAGATGCGCATGGATGAATGGATTAAGCGAGATAGTCTCAGCCTATGACCCTCATGTTTGACGAATTATAACACACCTAGTGTGACTATTATAGCCCCGCTACAGGACACAATAGTGACCAAGTCATAGAAATACGATCACTGAGTGAGTACCATCAGCTTGAATGAGTAGTAAAGTCATTCGATGAAATTTACTAAATACATAAGATAAGAAACTTAGAAAGGTACTGAGTATAGTTCGATGCCATCAAACGATAAAGCCATTCGATAGGAATTGTCTAAGATAAGCATACGATATGAGTTAAGGAATGGTAGGATAGCGTGCACTTAGGAAGTCTCGAGGATGAGACTTATTTTGAGTGGTGTATTATTTAACGACCCGCTCCGCCCTAGTGGAACGCCGACTCAAACGACGCAAGTACAATGACTCGTACACTGTCTTGTTCGGTGAAATGATTCGCTTAAGGTAAAGGCAATGGACTTGGACCTTAAGGAGAATCCAGAATTAGACCTTCATAGGCACGTTCGGAGTCTCGCTCGGCCAATGCGATCATCGCTAAGGTGGGTAGCTCCGATGAACCTGTCTTTGCTTAGCCTAGACACATAATAATACGGACACTATTGCTAGAATCGCTAGGCGCTAACACCGTGCATGCTAACAAATGACTCAACGCGCCTAGCTAAGGGAATAATTCTATCTTGTATACTTGTATAGAACATGGAAAAGCACTTGGAAAATATGCGAAGTCTCGTACCGCACTCCACGCCCGTAGAAAAATACAACTTACACTTTATGTAGATTTACTTATGCGTCCAATAGCAAACGAAATTCTTGTCACTAGAATCATACCATAACTTGAAACATGAAATAATGAATGTTTTACAACAATAAAACATGAAGACTATTGACATAATCGTTCCGAGTAGAGTAGGGAAACATTGAAAGGCTTCGGACCGATGGGTCGCCAAGGCGGTTCCCACACAGGGAGTTGCATAATTTATGAATAAACGAATGAATGAGTAAGTGAATGAAGGAATCAGCAAAATGAATGAATGAATACATGAATGAATTAATGAACGAATGAACATGTGAAAGAAAGAAAAGAAAAGAAAAGAATGAATGAAAGAAAGAAAATGAATGGTTAGCGATAGGTATGACGGGGACGTGCAACGGGACTCACTATCCGTGCTGCATGGACGCCGCCGCCAACCTGGTCGATAATGCATTATGGCTCTAGATAGCCTGATAAGTTAATTCATTGGCTCAAGACAGCCCAACAAGATAATTGGCTTATGACAGCCCGACAAGTTAAACTAAAAATGTAAATACGAAATTGTCGCGGACAAATCGTGCACGAGTGACGGAACAAACGATTCTAAGACAACGATTACAACATCGTGGCCGGCCTAGACGGAATCATAGCTTACGGGTGGCTTGTATACGGGCTCGGGCACATAAGAGACGTAAAGTCGGGTATTGCGTAGACTATCAAGGTGTACCAGCCATTACGCTTGATAGATACGAATACAAAGAGAAACATGTCCAAATGGATTGTACAGCCAGCGACCGGTGTATATAGATTAAGTTGGCTTGATTACGACAATCCACGTTCGAGACCTTGCATTGAAATAAGTAAACTGACTAAGCTGAGTATGCTATGTTATTGAATGAATGTATCTAAACAACATTTGAGTACAACACATCCTGACAACTTGAGTAAGCTGAACAACTATGGAACTGAACGAACCACCTTCTAAACAGGCTTGAATATAACACACCAAATAAACTAGAGTACTTCGTACAAATAAGTTAGAAACACGCCTACGATGTGCTACCACATGAGGCAAGAACATGCCCTTAACACTTTTGAATACTTATGCAAACCTGTCAATTCATAATGCGTAATTTGTTGGCTAACTTGGTTTATCTTAGATAGGGACGATCATAAGGTATGCATGGTAAGTTGCGCATGTTTTACTTATGCGGCACATGAAAACTTTAACACGGGATAGGCTTTGAATGTTATGCCATGAAACTGATCCTAAGACAAGATTAGTAAGACAATAAATGATAGACGGAGCACAAAAGTAAAATGAACGTGTTTGATAATGATAGCGAGTGGGCGAGCTAGCCTCTCCACCAGTGCATAACAATGTTCTGATAACCACATAGATTGTATGCAGAGTGCAGGAGAACTACGCCAGGTGCGGAGACTTTTCTGCGGAGCTAACTCTAGAGCCTTGGAGCGTTGCAAGGAACGGAAGCACCATATACAGGACATAATGTATCGAAACATCGCCATGAATCATTATCTTGTAAGCCAATTGGCACACCTTTTATCTTTCGAGAGAGAGAGCCTAAGGAAATTGTAATCTTGGCATAACGTCGCTTGTACTACTTCTTGAATATCAATAAAAACTATTGAGTTTGTTTCAAATTGTGTTCATTTACTTTCCACTGCAAATGAGGACACTTTGTGCAACTCTGTGGCCTAGTTTAAATCGGTCGTTTTTGGACTTGGCCTTGTATGAGCGCAACCTAGCCTCGTGCGGCATTATGCCTTAGCGAGACGATCGGTTCGATGGGACCGGGGCGTGACAGTCTTGGTACCTGAGTTTCACCTAATACTTGATCCTCATGTATCCAATTTGGATATATCCCTACTGTCTGAGCCTCTGACTATAGGTATTCTCATCTGATACCTATCATGTCTTATTCTCTGCTAGTGCCTATAGGTAATATACACTTGGGTGGACAGGACCTTGGTCCTTACTACCCATTCTTATGTTTTCTCTACTAACTTCCAATTGGACTACTCCTTAATAATTGTGTTCGCTGCTACATCATATGCATATTGGTACATGACATGTAAACTGGCAAGTGCAACTTCATAACTTCTTCATTTATTTCTTTCTTCTTCTCCATAACTCCTTTCCACCTACAAAAAATCCTAGGCAAGTATAACTTGCTTCATGATGGATCTCAAATTTTATTGTTCCATTCTCTTCTCTACTTGATTCTAAGGCCCTTTAGAACTTGACATTTTTGGTTTTGATGGTTGGATTCCTATAGATCTAAGTTTGTAGATATTCTCGATTTTTCTTGGTTTTGATCTCTTAAACTTTGTTATTTCTAAAATCTAATTGTCCTATGTTGTAGAAAATTTGATTCTACCCAATTTAGACCCTTGAAAGTCCCAATTTTGACTTGTTTTGAGTGATTTATGCCATTATGAGTTCATGGGTTTCTTTAAACATTTGGGAGCTGTCTGGAGAAGATGAGCAGGAGGCATGCTGGTGATGGCGCATGGTGGCTAGCGTGCATGCTGGCGCATGGTGGCTGGCACATGCGGGCGCATGCTGGCTGGCTCATGCTGGCTGGCACATGTTGGCTGGCGCATGTTGGTGTATGTTGGGGCATGCTGGTGCATATTGGTACATGTTGGTGCATGTTGGAGCACCTTGGTGCATGCTAGCGTATGTTGACCCATCCTGGTACTGGCGCCTCTTGCCCCAGGTGCACTCTACTCGCCCTGGCGCCTATTGGCCCAAGCGTACCCTGCTCGCCCTGGTGCCTCTTGGCCCAGGCGCACCCTGCTCGCCCAAGCGCCCTTTGGCCCGGCGCCTTTCTGGCTGGGGCCTCTTGGTCCAGCGCCATCTGGTGTCGCGCCTCTTGGTGGCTGGCGCCTTTTGGTCGAGCTCTTGTCACTTTCCTGGCGCCATCTGACCAGCACCACTTGTTGGCCTCGATACCCCCTTGCCCTTATCCCCATGTACGTTCTCCTAGTTGTTGTTGTATATGCTTGTGATCTTACATGTGTCTTATATTTGGCCTAACTTGTGATGACCCAACTTGATAGCTTGATACTATTAAACTTGACTTGGACATAAGCTTTGACCTTGACTTGAACATGATAATATGAACCCGTCTTGATAACTCTTGATAAGTGGCCCATCGAGGCACACTCCAGACAAGTACTCTTGACATGACAAGTAACCTGACATGACATGATAATCTTGAATGCTGTTGCGAAAGCTATCTGTAGAAACATGAAAAATATGGAGTTCATGCGGATTATAAATTGCTGCATCAGTACCATGAGCCAAACAGGTCCGCATGAAGGAAAGCCGCATGACTGTTCAAAGACATATGCAGCCCATCGACTAACAACTGTAGAAGGAAAATATCCATAATACAAATCTCAGCTACTGAATATGAAAGAATATATACAACCCAGATCTCAAGACAGAAATAAAGTCTAACTAACTAGTCTCAAAGTAACATAAGTAAGATAAGGCCTAACTAAGCTAGTCTAGACAATAGGGGTAATGTCATCAGCTAGAGCTGGGTCCTCCTGAGAGTCCAGCTCACAAGTGTCGTCTAGGGCTGCCCCGTAGAAGGTATCCACACAGGCCTCCTCCTCATCCTCTGTAATATTTTCAACAGGTCCAGTCAGGACAGGAGCGAACACAATACATCTCAACAGTTCATAGCAGGTTAGAAAATATAATCATGCAGTAAAGTAAGATACAGGTACTGAAGAAATACAATATATAAACAGAGAGAGAGAACTGTAGTAGAAATATCTACTATAAGTAAAGAACTAACAGTGGCTAGTGAGTCAGAGTACATTATAGACATGTAAATGGCATAGAATGATTCTGATGCTACACTATGGAATGATTCTGATGAGATACTACTTGGATATTATTCACATGTCTACTTCTACTCCCTCGTACCCCCAATCAATACACAAGGATCCAACCAGGTTATGTTATGATTCCATGTAACGGCCCTCGAAGGGTGGTACATAGTATTCCCATAAATGGGGATTCTAGGAAACCCAATAAATGGGATAAGAATTTAAGGAAGACTCTGTGATCATGTCACAAGTGATCGATAAACCAATGAAGCATAGTGATACGCCATGTAAGTGAAACGCACACAACATGGAGTACCCATGCTCCCTGAAGGGATAACATCTCGAGAAGGGATCCATATAGTACTAATCCGTGTGACCAACGTGACAGTATCAAGTAAAGTAATTTAATGCAGGAAAATAATTCTAAGCAGGATATGAAATGATCAGAGAATCTACTCGCCTGATATCTGAGTATCCGAATGAAATATACTGTTCGAGGAGAGGTGTCTGGCTCATAATCAGAACAACACAAGTCACAACAAGTCTAAAATGATAACAAGATGCAATTCAATGCATTCTAAATGAATCTAGGTCAATCTAGGCCAAAGTCAACTCTTGGTCAACTCTGGTCAACCCTAGAAGTCAAACTAGGTCAACTACGGTCAAACTAGGTCCAATAAGTCTAAACTAGGTCAAACAAGCCTATACTAGCCTAGCTAGTCTATTCTAGGTCTAACAAGACTACACAAGTCTGACTAGACTCTATACTAACACACAGATACACCCATATGCTAAGAGCCTAGGCCATAGGCTATATCATGCCTATAATCAAACCATATCACAATCTACACAACAATATATATATCTAATATATAATACACATATTGATATAGCTATATAATATAATATAGAAAACACACATAACATATATGCTACCTATATGTATACCACACATACATTTATATATAAAATATATAATAGTACACACACATTATATAGGATACCTATATATATATATATATATATATATATATATATATATATATATATATATATATATATATATCAATACATATATATATGCATATATGTAGAGAATATATATATGTATGCATATGTGTAGAGAATATGGAAGGGCAAGCATTCACATGTGTGTGTTCATGGGTGTGCAAGAGTGTGTGTTAGGCTTGAGAGTGTGAGAGTGTCACATAGAGTGTTTGTGAGCTATGGCATGTCACATGAATGTGTGTGAAGACACTTGTGTGTGTGTGTTAGTGTAACATGAGAGAGTGATACATAGTGTAGTGCATAGGTGTGTGAGGGAAAGGGAAAAACAGTGAGTGAAATAGGAGAAAAATCAGTGAACTACTAACAATGTGAAATTAGAATTATTGAACACACTAGGACAGTGAAGTGATATAGTGATTCATTGAAATAAATTGAGTGTGTGTAATGAAAAACAGTGGCAATGTAATGGGAATAACCTGTGTACAGGAAAGAGGAATTGACCAAAGGAAAAATCAGTGAATACTATAAAACAGTGAGTGAACTAACAATAGGAAATCTGGAAAATAGTTGACAGGAACCATACATTAAACATTCATTTCAGTTCATTTTAAGGAAACACAAATCTCAGTTTTAATTAAACCCATGACAGTTCTCAAACAATATAGGAAAGGAAATCACATTAGTGAATGCATACAGTTAACAGTGTCAGTGTACAGGTAGGCAAGGGAAAGGAAATCAATTCGTTTATTCTTAGTGAACTCAGTTCAGGTTATACATCAACACAATCTCAGGTAATCGTATGAATCTCAGATTTGAGTTTAAATCATCAAGTAAATCTCAGGTTGCCTATTTCAGACTTTTGAAAACAGACCTAAAACATTCCATTCCATTTCAAAACCAAAACAAAACCAAAATTCCCCAAAATTTGCATACATGTAGATTACTTATAGTTAAACATCATTAGGGATCTAAACATGTAATTTAATAACATTTAAATGGTTAATTAATCAACCAAGTTTGATTTAAAATGAGAAAAATACTGAAATGTAAACATGGTATCAGGTTTTAGAATAATCTGGAAATTGATACATAAATCGAACGAAATTATGAAATTATAGGTTGGTAAACCTGACATAGGGTGTGCACGTGTCCAGCATACAGTTCGTGTCCCACCACAATGTAACACAACGTGTCCAACACAAAACAAACACCTACAGTGCACACAGACACAAAAATCGAGTGCAGTCTCGTGCACAAGTGCACGCGTGTCGTGCGCTCGACACAGGACACTTCGTGTCTCGTGCACACACCCACATGTTCGCCAGGTTTCAGGCTTCCTTCGTGTCACCCTGCACCGCCGTGTCGTGTCGTACAGATGTGTCCAACACAACGTATCAGAACCCGAAATTCACGTGAACTGTGTCCGTGTAAACCTAGTGCGATGGTGATTGCTCCCTCGACACGCCACGTGGTCATCTGAAACTTGACACATGGCGTGTCAGACACTGCCCCAAGGCGTGTGTCAAGTTTCACGTGTCCTCAAGCCGTGTCCAGAGTGCAATCGCCCCCGAGCAGCAGGACACGCACACTGCCCGCGCGCGCGCGTGCACCAGCATGTTCGTGTCCACAACCGACACGACCTTAAAATCGATTCAGACACTTGGAAAACCCTAAGCGACACCAAAACAAAAATTCCTATTCAATTACAATTTGAAAATCAAGTCGAAATGCCCATTGGGGCATTTCATCAAACACTAACACACAAGGACAGATACGTGTCCATTTAGGACACAAAATGGACACGAAACCTAGGTCTAGGCATACCTACAGTTAGGGTAGACCTAGGGCTTTCCAAATATGCAAAGAAACTAGAATTTAATGGTGTTTATAGAGATTTACCTATTGGTGTCAAAATGCAAGAAAAGCTTCCAATAGAGGGGTTTCTCATTGCAAGCAGTCTTCTTCAAATTGCCCCAAAGCTGAAGTTGAACACCACAAACAGCAAGAAAACCTAAATTAAAACCTATTATAATTTATTTGAGGGAAAAAGGAGTTAATTTGAATTTTCTAAGAATTTATGAAGATGGGGACTTACCTCTTTCTAAAACTTGAAAAATTTCTAAAGAGGCTAGCCCTAATGAAGAAGAGTACTTATAGGGGGATTCCCTAGGTGGGTTGGCTGGCCATAGCAATTAGGGTTAGGGTTTACATGGTGTTGGGCTTGGGCCTCTATGTGATTAAATCACTAATCATGACTTGTGAAGTCACAAGTCATTAATCAATTCTATATTCTAATTCCTATTTCCAAATTGATTCTAATAACTAGAATATGGTTAACTTAATTTAACCTAGGGTTTTATAATCTAAACAAGTCACTAAAATTAGGTTTTGGTTCTAGGCTAGTCTATAAGGTCCAAACTAGTCAAAGTCAACTTAGTCAACCATCCTTCAAACAATTCCAAAATAAATCCTAAAAATTCCCATAAATTCAAATAAATTCTAATAAATTCAAATAACCCCAAAAATGACAAAAATACCCTCAAACTAGAAATATGGTAGTGACAAATCTACCCCCCTTAAAATAATTTTGTCCTCAAAATTTAAGGTGATCGTCCTCCTTCTAGGTTAAGCCCCCAGCAATCATAGTCTCAAAAACCTATTTAACTCATACAGTTGGAAGTGTAACCTATGGGGTCATGGCATGTAATATTAGTCTGGGATCTCATCTAGTTACACCAACTATGCTACAGTACTAGGCAATCACAAGGTATCAAAACATACAAGCAAAGGATGCATCAAATATTCTCAAAAAGGGATACTAAGGTTAGGTCAAAACTCACCTCCAGCTAGGTCTGAGAACTAGAACTCCCTCCTGGAAGCAGGGCCCTGGTTGGGGCAGGTATATCAGGACAGTACTACATCCAGTATGCAGCTGACCCACAGAATATGCACAATCCTAGTCTCTTTCTACAGGAGTTCCACTTGTGCCCAGACTTCTTACAGTAGGTACAGATAGGCTCTGGCTCAGCTGGCCTCTGCTGGATAGGAGATTAGGCTGGGTATGATGATAAAGGCTGGATATATGGGTACTCCTCAAACTCTGAGTAGGACTGGGTACTGCTCCTCGCCCTCTTGGAGCTAGGCTCTCTTCCGGGAAGCACAGAGTCCCGCAGACGTAGCAACCTCTGGTATTTCTCCCTCATGGCCTCATCATGAACTCTCTGTGACTCCATCAACCTTTCTTAGAAATATCCAAATACCTGGGCTGCGTCAAGTAACAAACCTCCGGGTGGTACAGTAAGGAGTACAAGGGGTAGGGAAAGGCTCTCGGTCTCAGGCAAATTCGCAGCTCTCTCCTGAACGACAGGAGATGAAGGAAGACTCTCTGGCGAGGCTACCACCATCTCCTCAATGGCAGGAGGTGCCTCCACCCCCTGATCAGATAGAGGGATCACTACCTCCTGAACAATAGGAGGTAGAATCACACTCTCAGTAGCTGCAGCTGCTTTCAGGCGACGGGCTCGGGTCATGGGTGCCATACTGGAAAGGATAAAAAACAACAATCATCAAGGTTGTACGACAGTCTACCATCCTATCTGAAAACTGGTAATTATTAAAAATAAAATAAATATAAAGGGGTACTATTTAAAAATCAAGATCAAAAGTTTAAGGAACGAAAGTCAATAGCATTGAAATCCAATCACGATATATATGTAGATAGTGTGTTAGAGAGGGAAAGACTAGCATTATGTAAGGGTTATGTGATTTGTGTGTATATGGGTGTATATGGACATGTTCATATAGTTAGATAGTAGGCATGTGTGTGTGAAATATACATGAAAGTGTATAGGGGAATTTGGGTTTTAAAACAATATTTATCAAGTTACACTACTCATGGCATATTGGTTAAACAATCTACAAGACAACCTATTTACTCATAACATGCATGGCTAACCATATATATAAGTATATCTATATGTATAGAGAGGTAGAGATTTAATTATGCATCTACATACATTATAACATGTTTACAGAACTATATATATCTATATAGCTATATGAACATAACATAAAGATGAAGGGTTAGGTTTTCATGGCAGTTGTGAACATTAGTGTAGAGTGTCAAGTGTACATGGGTTAAAACTTGAAATAAAGGGTTCGATCTTTCAGTTTAGTTCAACATTACATATTAGATCTGAAATTGAACTACACATTTGAAGGCAATGTAAAAAATGTTAACATGTATTCAGTTTTCAAAATTTTGGAGAAATTCGAACATCAAAACCAACTCAATGTTTACCACAACCACAGCCTAACATGTAAGAGTATGAAACCTAACATTATATACCTACACACAATAATGTATACGGCTCAAAACATTACAATTTAAAACTGCAAATTGAACTAAACACTTAGAATCCAGGGTTAAAGGTTTAATATGTACACAGTCTCAGGTTTGACAATTTCAACACAAAACTCAACCAAACTCAACCAATTTTTCTTTAAGACTTGAAACCCTGTATGTAACATACATGTGCAGTAATGTAAACAACAACTAATAGCATGAAATTTAAATTTAATTTACGAAATTAATCTGGGAAACGGAGAACTAGTCACTGATACTGTCCTATATTAGAATTATTAGGATTTGAGAAATTAACATCAACATATTAATATGCATTTAGATAAGTGGAAAATCAAGTGTAGCATGCATACGTGTCAGGCAAGCATCTGTATCCACTATATATATATATATATATATATATATATTCTAAGGTAACACAAGAAATAATGGCAAGAAGAAAATAACGATAAAATCTGTTCTGCTTATCTGTTTAAAAGAAGGAACCATTTTGAAACCAGAGTTATAATATCAAATCTAAGTCAAGGTATAGCAAAATCATTGATTCATTGTATTAGGAAGAAATTTATAGCAAGAAGTTACACAAGATTTATAATAACAGCTACAGTTACTCTTACTCCTATTCCTAAGTTATTTGATGATGGGGTACAATTTATAACGACAGAATGTTACGATAGAGATGATATGTTTAAAACCTTCTCAAGATATAATCTGATAATCATATGCGTCTGTCAAAAATCATGTTACTCAGAGTCCTCGCCATGCCACTAAGCAAGGCTGCGATAAACGATAGATTCCATAACTAGGGTATGCACCTCTACAATCATGTCGTCTGGAAATCTCGCTATGTCGACTAGTATAGTTGCAAGAAATTCCAAATCTCATAACCAAGATACGTACATCCGAAGTTCGGTCTCGATATTTCCGCCATGCCAGCTAATATGGCTGCGATAAACTACAAGTTCCATAATCAAGTAGACGTTTTACCATCCTGTATTTCCGTCAATATATGTTATCAAAAAAATATCGTAACTTAGGCCTTAAAATTCATCTCGATAGGAAAATCAAAATCAACAACGATCCAACAAAATCAAGTTCAGTAATCAAGGAGTGAGAGCAACAAAACAAGGAAAATAATTCAAATTGAAGTTTAAATAAGATTCTCAAGGGTCGTCCCAGGAATCTCTCAAGAAATCCTAACTGTGATTGAGTACCTTCAAAAAATATATCCTAATCCTACTGCAGGCTGTAGTGATACTCTAATTCGAATACCACTACACAAACTCGACCTGCATGGGCCACCACTAAAAATGTGTCACGACCTGTACCCTAGAGTAAGGGTACGAGAAGTGGGTACGTCCAGCCTACGCCGCAGTGTCGGAGGTAGAACGCTGTCCTAGGTCACAATATCTAATAATATAAAGCTAAGCAGTTTATACTCCCCGAATGGGGGTGACATAGCAGTAAATAAACTCAATCACAACTAAGGAAGAAGAAAACACGATATGATATAGAACTCAAGGAAATACAGATGATCAGAAGAGTCTAGGATAACATCTCAGCAAATATCCAGAATACAAATCTCAGCTACTGAATATAAAAGAATATATACAATCCAGATCTCAAGACAGAAATAAAGTCTAACTAACTAGTCTCAAAACAACATAAGTAAGATAAGGCCTAACTAAGCTAGTCTAGGCAATAGGGGTAATATCATGAGCTAGAGCTGGGTCCTCCTGAGAGTCCAGCTCACAAGTGTCGTCTAGGGCTGCCCCGTAGAAGGTATCCACACAGGCCTCCTCCTCGTCCTCTGTAATATTTTCAACAGGTCCAGTCAGGACAGGAGCGAGCACAATACATCTCAACAGTTCATAGCAGGTTAGAAAATATAATCATGCAGTAAAGTAAGATACAGGTACTGAAAAAATACAATATATAAACAGAGAGAGAGAACTGTAATAGAAATATCTACTATAAGTAAAGAACTAACAGTGGCTAGTGAGTCAAAGTACAATATAGACATGTAAATGGCATATGATGATTCTGATGCTACACTATGGAATGATTCTGATGAGATACTACTTGGATATTATTCACATGTCTACTTCTACTCCCTCGTACCCCCAATCAATACACAAGGATCCAACCAGGTTATGTTATGATTCCATGTAACGGCCCCCGAAGGGTGGTACATAGTAGTCCCATAAATGGGGATTCTAGGAAACCCAATAAATGGGATAAGGATTCAAAGAAGACTCTGTGATCAAGTCACAAGTGATCGATAAACCAATGAAGCATAGTGATACGCCATGTAAGTAAAATGCACAGAACATAGAGTACCCGAGGCTCCCTGAAGGGATAACATCTCGAGAAGGGATCCATATAGTACTAATCCGTATGACCAACATGACAGTATCAAGTAAAGTAATTTAATACAGGAAAACAATTCTAAGCAGGATATGAAATGATCAGAGAATGTACTCGCCTGTTATCTGAGTGTCCGGATGAAATGTACTATCTGAGGAGAGGTTTCTGGCTCATAATCAGAACAGCACAAGTCACAACAAGTCTAAATTGATAACAAGATGCAATTCAATGCATTCTAAATGAATCTAGATCAATCTAGGCCAAAGTCAACTCTTGGTCAACCCTAGAAGTCAAACTAGGTCAACTACGGTCAAACTAGGTCCAACAAGTCTAAACTATGTCAAACAAACCTATACTAGCCTAACTAGTCTATTCTAGGTCTAACAAGACTACACAAGTCTGACTAGACTCTATACTGACACACCCATAGGCTAAGAGCCTAGGCCATAGGTTATATCATGCCAATAATCAAACCATATCACAATCTACACGACAATATATATATATATATCTAATATATAATACACATATTAATATAGCTATATAATATAATATAGAATACACACGTAACATATAGGCTACATATATGTATACCACACATACATTTATATATGAGATATATAATAGTACACACACATTATATAGGATACCTATATATATATATATATATATATATATATATATATATATATATATATATATATATATTTTTTTATATATATATATATATATATATATATATATATATATATACATATTTTATATATATATAAAATATATATATATATATATATATATATATATATATATATATATATATATATATATATATATATATATATATATATATATATATGTAGAGAATAGGGAAGGGCAAGCATTCACATGTGTGTGTTCATGGGTGTGCAAGAGTGTGTGTTAGGCTTGAGAGTGTGAGAGTGTCACATAGAGTGTTTGTGAGCTATGGCATGTCACATGAATGTGTGTGAAGACACTTGTGTGTGTGTGTCAATGTAACATGAGAGTGAGTGATACATAGTGTAGTGCATAGGTGTGTGAGGGAACGGGAAAAACAGTGAGTGAAATAGGAGAAAAATCAGTGAACTACTAACAATGTGAAATCTGGAATTATTGAACACACTAGGACAGTGAAGTGATATAGTGATTCATTGATATGAATTGAGTGTGTGTAATGAAAAATAGTGGCAATGTAATAGGAATAACCTGTGTACAGGAAAGAGGAATTGACCAAAGGAAAAATCAGTGAATACTATAAAACAGTGAGTGAACTAACAATAGGAAATCTGGAAAATAGTTGACAGGAACCATACATTAAACACTCATTTCAGTTCATTTTAAGGTAACACAAATCTCAGTTTTAATTAAACCCATGACAGTTCTCAATCAATATAGGAAAGGAAATCATATTAGTGAATGCATACAGTTAACAGTGTGAGTGTACAGGTAGGGAAGGGAAAGGAAATCAATTCGTTTTTCTCAGTAAACTCAGTTCAGGTTATACATCAACACAATCTCAGGTAATCGTATGAATCTCAGATTTGAGTTCAAATCATCAAGCAAATCTCAGGTTGCCTATTTCAGACTTTTGAAAATAGACCCAAAACATTCCATTCCATTTCAAAACCAAAACACAACCAAAATTCCCCAAAATTTGCATATATGTAGATTACTTATAGGTAAACATCATTAAGGATCTAAACATGTAATTTAATAACATTTAAATGGTTAATTAATCAACCAAGTTTGATTTAAACTGAGAATAATACTAAAATGTAAACATGGTATCAGGTTTTAGAATAATCTGGAAATTGATACATAAATCGAACTAAATTATGAAATTATAGGTTGGTAAACCTGACATAGGGTGTGCACGTGTCCAGCATACAGTTCGTGTCCCACCAGAATGTGACACAAACGTGTCTAACATAAAACAAACACCTACAGTGCACACAGACACAGAAATCGAGTGCAATCTCGTGCACAAGTGCACGCGTGTCGTGCACTCGACACAGGATACTTCGTGTCTCGTGCACACACCCACGTGTTTGCCAAGTGTCAGGCTTCCTTCGTATCACCCTGCACCACTGTGTCGTATCGCACAGATGTGTCCAATACAACGTATCAGAACCCAAAATTTACGTGAACTGTGTCAGTGTAAACCCAGTGCGATGGTGATTGCTCCTTCGACACGCCACGTGGTCATCTGAAACTTGACACGTGGTGTGTCAGACACTGCCCCAAGGCGTGTGTCAAGTTTCACGTGTCCTCGAGCCGTGTCCAGAGCGCAATCTCCCCCGAGCAGCAGGACACGCACACTGCCCGCGTGCGCGCACGTGCACTAGCGTGTTCGTGTCCACAACCGACACGACACGACATTAAAATCGACTCAGACACTTGGAAAACCCTAAGCGACACCAAAACACAAATTCCTATTCAATTACAATTTGAAAATCAAGTCGAAATGCCCATTGGGGCATTTCATCAAACACTAACACACAAGGGTTGATACGTGTCCATTTAGGACACAAAATGGACACAAAACTTAGGTCTAGGCATACCTACAGTTAGGGTAGACCTAGGGCTTTTCAAATATGCAAAGAAACTAGAATTTAATGGTGTTTATAGAGATTTACCTATTGGTGTCAAAATGCAAGAAAAGCTTCCAATAGAGGGGTTTCTCCTTGCAAGCAAACTTCTTTAAATTGCCTCAAAGCTGAGGTTGAACACCACAAACAGCAAGAAAACCTAAATTAAAACCTATTGCAATTTTTTTGAGGGAAAAAGGAGTTAATTTAGATTTTCTAGGAATTTATGAAGATGGGAACTTACCTCTTTCTAAAACTTGGAAAATTTCTAAAGAGGCTAGCCCTAATGAAGAAGAGTACTTATAGGGGGGATTCCCTAGGTGGGTTGGCTGGCCATAGCAATTAGGGTTAGGGTTTACATGGTGCTGGGCTTGGGCCTCTATATGATTAAATCACTAATCATGACTTGTGAAGTCACAAGTCATTAATCAATTCTATATTGTAATACCTATTTCCAAATTGATTCTAATAACTAGAATATGGTTAACTTAATTTAACCTAGGGTTTCATAATCTAACCAAGTCACTAAAATTAGGTTTAGGTTCTAGGCTAGTCTACAAGGTCCAAACTAGTCAAAGTCAACTTAGTCAACCATCCTTCAAACAATTCTAAAATAAATCCTAAAAATTCCCATAAATTCAAATAAATTCTAATAAATTCAAATAACCCCAAAAATGACTAAAATACCCTCAAACTAGAAATGTGGTAGTGACAAGGAGGAGCAGTTCAACTGATAAAGCTGATAAGTCCTGGCAAAACATGACAGTTCTGACACTTCGACAAGAAAAATAAGACATGGGACGTCGCCTAAAAGCAGGGTTCGTACACCTCCATGCGGCCAGAAGAGTGTCATCTAGGCCGCATAACACTTATGCGGCCCAGATTATGTGGCCCCAAAATTTCCAGAACTTCATGCAGACAGGAGTAATTGTGATCCAGGCCACATGCTTCTCATGCGACCCCGTATGATCGAAGACTGAGAATGCTATACGCAACAGGACACGTAGCAATCTGAACAATTCCTTAACCACCCAGATTTACTGCAACAAAATCCCAACAAACCGACAGATGGCAGCCCAAGAGGGGGTCTTCGTGTGCTAATCAGCCACGTGGCCGCGAGCCGTCTATGCGGCTTAAAATCCATCCTACTACAAATAGCAGGGTGCTACACCCCTGCAAAAGGCTGGCAACCTTCAAGAAAAAAGCAATATCTTCACGAGCTAGAGACTGCATCAGATAGTCCACGGAGTAAGGTAGAGTTGATAGCACTTTCCTGAGCCTCCACCGTCACCTCCAGAATCAAAACTAAACAGTTGTACTTAGATTGTTTCCTAGGCTTTCTTTCTAGGCTCTTCTTTGTACAAGCGAGTTTGCAATCAATTCCAGTGTTCTGTAATACCTGTTGTTGATTTTGATGACAAACACGATGGCGACTCTGCTGGGAACATCCTTCTCTTTCGATAAGAAGTTGGTAACGTAATCTAATGCATCCAAGCTCGGCTCTACACAGCAGATGCTTGTGGTTCGCTTTGACCAACAAGCCTTCGAAGAATTGCTCTCTGAAGGGAGTGACAGCCCGTCTCAGAAGCAAGCCAACCCGAAGAGGACTCGCAAGGCGTCGGTGCGCAAAACTGTTGCCCCCGACCAAGTTCTCGAAGAAGCTCCTTCTGCAGCACAAGACGGTGACCAGAACTCTCCTGCGGCTTTGTTTCCGACCGCAGAGGACCCCACTGTCCCAAAGTCCAGTAGAGGAAAACACTACGATGCTGAGGTTTTGGGGGCACAAAAGAACTCTATGCGGACAAAGAAGAGGCCGCAGAGAGGAGATGGGCAGTCTGCCCATGCAACGGCCAACTCCGGCCGCAGGAAGACTACTCATGCGGCAGCCAACTCTCGCCGCAGGAAGATGATCCATGCGGCAGCCATCTCCATTCGCAAGAAGATGGTCCATGGAACGACCAATCCTGGCTTCAAACAGGACGTCTCATGTAGCCCTATCAGAAGCTCTGTGTTCGACCGCCACTCATACGGGCCCGACGCCATGCGGCCCACCGAGGATGCGAGATGTATCAATCTGGACTCTTTTATTACGCACCTTTGGACGCTAAGTAAAAAAAAGTCTAGGGCAGTGGGGGCCCAACCAGCCCAGTCAACTGTCTAAGTTGCTGACTGTCAGTGGGCCCCGTTGACTGTTACACGAACTCCTGACAAAAAATATACAGAACCACTCGCGTCCAGTCTCCCACGGCCAACGGACAGGATGGGTCTTTAAAGTCTCCCTCTAAAGATCCAGAACAAGTGCTTTTACTAGCCACGGATCAGGGAGCAAACATGATACCTAAGCACCCGTGCGTTCGGGATTTCCGAGTTCACAAGGTTGGTGCAAAGGTAGACTAGCCTCCTACCGACTTACGTGACGTGATTAGTCGCAAATACGAGACGGCAGCGTCGGCATGCAATGAGTCCCTCTCGGGGCGTCGTTGCACCCAAGTAACAGCCTGAAGATCGGCAGTCAGTTTTTTGGCGACTGTAGCAGCCAGCACCGGTCCGACAAGTGCAAATTCCAGGGGATGAAGAGTTTCCTTTCGTCTCCTGTAATTCAACTCAAAAAGTTCCTCCTGGCAAGGGAGGACAGAAGACAGGCTCTTCCAGCCCGGCCATCTCGGCCAGTATTGCAAGGAGACCCTCATCTGGGGGTTTCCATCAACCACAAGGGATGTCTATTTAGGCACTCGATCCAAGAAGAAGCTTTTGGAACCTGGAGGTGCGTCTTCAGCCTCCTTGAGAGTAGATAAAGTTGGGGGTAGCAGCCCCCTCAATGTATGCGATAACCCAGTGTACCAAGAGCACACGCAGGAGGTAGAGATCCCCCAGAACTCTGCAACATAACCGAATTTTCCTGAGGGCCACCACCCTCGCCAAGACGATGCAACTTTCTGCACAGGGGGTAGCACCCCTTCCGAGTCTGACGAAGATGATATTCCGAAATTTTTTGACGATTTCTTTATACAAGGGCACGGCACCGAGAGTACCTCTGCCACAATCCCTTCCACCTCTACCCACGTAAGAATAGTCTTTATGACTGACGACGGTCATGAAGCACCTTCCGACCGACAATAGCTAGAAGTGCTCGAAGCCATGCTCATGTCCTTAGTCAAGTCGGTGGACGAAATCAAAGCTGCCTTGCCAACTCAACCAGCAAGGACGCCCAGACAAACAAGCTTGGGACCCGCAGTCAACGCGGACTCCAACACGACCGCCCCTCCTTTGAGTGATGATCCCGTAGCACCATCCGTTCCTTCAGCTGCAGATGAAGTTGAGGAGGCTAGGAGGGAAGTCCAGGAGCTCCGAGCGATGTTCAATGCCGGAGACTCCTCTCGGGATCTCAGAATACAGTAGCAATATCCCGTCGCATGGAGGGACGTACATTTTCCACTACGGTACAAGCCGTTCCATATCGATTCTTATAGTGGGAAGACCTCTGCTTGTCGGTACATGACTTACTTTGAAGTCACCTCCGACCACTTGCCGCATAGTGATGCCATCCTCACGTGATTATTTATCAAAGCATTGGAGGGGATCGCGTTCGACTGGTACCGCAACCTCCCCGACAACTGTATTTATTCTTTTGACGGCTTCAAGCATATATTCCAGGAGAGATTCTTTGAGGTGGACATGATGTGACGATGTCATCTCTCATGGACGTCGTCCAGGAAGAGAGGGAGCTGACGAGGAACTATATCGAGCGGTTTCGTCAAACTGCGATGAGATTGCCTCAGGGCAATCCCGAGAGCTCTCTGATTGAAATCTGTCAGAGAAGCTGCTCCCTGCAATTAGCCTCTGGATGGAAGACGATCAGTTCAGAGATTGGATGACCTTTATCATAAGTACTACCAATGCGGAAGAAAAATTGAAGAAGGCTCGCCAGCTGGGGTTACACATCCCAGACGGAGAAGATAAGGGCAGACATCCTGGTCCTACCTCCAGTAACAACAACAGTGGCACCAGTACCAATCGGGATAATAAGGGCAAACAGGCCATGGTCACTGATGCGACTCAGAAGCCCGAACAAAAACAGGCGGAAGGTCAGTGGCCCAAGATCAATTACTCATTCGAAGATAGTCATGTCAAACCTATCTTCGATATGCTCTTGCAAGGGGGTAGGATCTAGCTTCTGCCACCAAGGCGCGAGCCCCGAGCAGCAGAAATGGAAGACCCAAAGTACTGTGACTTTTACCGCTATGTCCATCATGCCACCCAGGATTACTTCCAATTGAAGCGGTACATCCAGAGTCTTATCAACTCCAAAGCTCTGTCGATAGACTTTGAAGAGGTTACTGTGGCGGCGAACATGGTATCTATTCAGTTCGATGACTTCCCTCCAATAAGCACTCCTGACAGGGTAATACCTGTCCCCCGAGCAACGATAGAGGTTACGAATCTTCCACCCACCCGGAGCCAGACATCTGGATTGGTACCCCTCACCACATCGCGAGGAGAGATCATGTGGGTGCATCCAGACTTGGTGCCCAAAGTTATCCAGGGGGTGTCATCTCCTACCAACAAGAAGAAGGGCAGGAAGTCTAGAGCATGCCATATAATTTCAGCTGAAGATAAAGAAGCTGCAGATGTTGTTATCCGGTCTTGAGCACAAGTCCAACCCACACGGGATAGTCCAGCCAAAGATCCTCAATTAGCAACGTTACCTTCCTCCGATGTTCCAAGGCCATCTCTTCCTCCACTAGCGGATAAGTCCAAGACAAGGAAGACCCGCTTCGACAGGCCACTCCATAATGATATACCTCAGGGACTAGAGAGACCTTACAACTTTGATATATTAGCACAATTGGCTAATACGCCAGCAATGTTGTCGCTATACGAGCTCCTAAGGCTCTCCAAGGATCTTCGTGTCGCATTAAGCGAAGCACTCCAGAATACTGATGCCTATTTAGCTTAAGTCAAGCCTCCAGGGGAAGACCCGCCAGCAGATCAACAGGACGGTGGTAGCACAGATGCAATATCCAACATCGTATTTACTCTGCAGGACATATTGATTAAGACCAACTTACATGATCGTCGCTTGTACTACACTGGATACATAGGCAACATCAAGGTGGATAGGATGCATATCGACCCGGGATCGTCAATAAGCATCATCCCGTAAAGCCTGCTTCAACTTCTTGGCATCCCTATGCACCGGCTTGCAGCAACCAATACTGCCATTAGCGGGTTTAACTCAGGGAGAAGCTATCCCCTTGGAAAGATCCGATTGAAGTGCCAGATTGGTGACCTGAAGACGGAAGTTACCTACTACGTCATAGATGCATACACCTCCTACAACATCCTTCTGGGACGTCCGTGGATATATGACTATATGATTGTGCCATCCACCCTTCACTAGTGTTTCAAATATGTCAGTAAGTACGGTTCCATGAAGACCGAATTTGCCGACATTGATCCCTTCAAAGGGGTTGAATCTTTTTACTCGTTGGAGGCTTGTCTATATGACAAATCTAGGAAACACATAACGGACGAGCCGGAGGCCATCGCAGGGCCAGAGGAACCCTTGAGAATCCGTCTCCAATCCCACAAACCGGGCAGGGCCACATCCCTTGTCGCAACTTTACATAAAGAGGTGCTCGATTCTCCTGTCATACCTGTACAGTCAGAACCAATGGTCATCCGTCTCCCGAGATCCAGACAGAAGCCAAAACCTGTTATAGGACCAATGGTGATCCGGCTGCCAAAGTCCAATCAAAGGCAACAGGAAGATGCGAAGCCCTCGGTAACACCGTTGGTAATCCGATTGCCAAAATCTGCTCCAAGGCGACTAGAAGACACAAAATCCCTTGCCGAGCTGATGGTCATCCATCTTTCCAAGACGAGCCAGCAGCCAAGTGTTGATCCAATACTCCCAGGCAGATCAATACCTCAAACAGAACCTTTTGTGGTCAAGTTACCTAAAATAGCGTCCCAAACTCTAAGCTCGTCGAGGGTAGCCGAGGAAGACGGAGAACTCACCAAATATATGGTTATACAGGCGGATAGCCCCTCTCCTGATGATGTAATTCTGGTGGACAAAATTCCTTATTTTATCAATAAGAGGCTGCCGTTAGGCTATTCTGAGTATGATAAGCCTAATCTAACGTATGCCATACGGGACTGTCTAGACATTAGCCTGCATACACTGGTGACAACCGTCCATACCCCAAATCGACTTACTCCCATAAAAGGCGCTTACTTTCCGATCTCAGACAGAAGAGGATGGGATCACACAATCATCTTTAGCCGAAAAGAAGGTCCCCAATCTTTCACGTCACAAGAGTCCGACCTCGGACCCGAAGCTGGAAGAATACCGCTCTACTTATATAGTCCTCAAGCCAAGTACTTTATGCAAAAGCGGGGGTACGACATAGAGGCTACTCCGGGTCTAAATTATGGCAGTGGTCGACGATTGCCACTACAGCCGCCGACACCAGTAGGGAAACCTTGGGATCATTATCACAAATCCAAACGTGGCCTCCGGTATGTTACATCACCTACAACGTTCGAAAGTTCTGACGAAGAATGCGAGTGGCACTTTCATTCGTCCGAGTCACCCATTTACGACTCCGATAGCAGTATTAGGGATATATTCAGACAGACATTATCTGCCAATATGACATCCGCTGATGTCGAAGAAGAAGACGAAGACCTACTTGAACCTTTTGAGTTGGAGCCATGGGTCCAGCAACTAGATGCACAATAGAAGAAATGCTTTGAACTTCGTGATCCTCCCACTGAAGATGAGGTTATGCAAGTTAACCTCGGCAATGAATCCTCTCCAAAGCTAATCTTCGTCAGTAAAAGTCTGACAGACGATGAGCGGGAGTCGTTATTACAACTCATCAGAGAATACATCGACGTCTTTGCTTGGAGCTATGAAGACATGCCAGGGCTGAACCCCGAGATTGCACTCCATAAGCTCAACATCTATCCGGACGCAAAACCAGTCAAGCAACAACATCAACAATTTCGTCCAGACATCATGAATTCTATCGAGGCGGAAGTAAACAAGCTTATAGCTAGCAGTTTTATCCGTGAAGAGCAGCACCCAGACTAGGTAGCCAACGTAGTGCCAATCATCAAGAAGAACGAGAAAATCCGAATCTGCATCAATTTTTGTAATCTGAATGCGACATGCCCTAAGGATGAATTCCCTCTTCCGATCACTGATATAAAGATCGATAATACGTGCGGCTTCGTACACATGCCCTTTATGGATGGCTTTTCAAGATACAATCAAATCAAGATAGCTTCCGATGGGAAGAAGAATACATCATTTCGAATGTCGATCGGCGTATATTGTTATATGGTCATGCCCTTTGGCTTGAAGAACGTCGGTGCAACATATAAATGGGCCATGATTGTCATCTTCAGAGATCATTTGCATAAAACGGTGGAGTATTACGTAGACGACACCGCCGTCAAGAGCTGCTCCAAAAATGATCATTTACATGACTTGAGAACAGTGTTCGACCTCATACGGGCACACTTCCTGAAGATGAATCCCACCAAGTCCTTTCTGGGGGTGTCCAGTAGAAAGTTCTTGGGCTTTGTCATTACTTCCCGGGGCATTCACATAGATCTCGACAAAACAAAAGCAATCCTGGAGATGAACCCACCAAAGAACCTCCGCGAACTCTGCGGCCTTCAGGGAAGACTAGCCTATATAAGGAGATTTATATCTAACCTCTCGTGGCGATGCCAACCCTTCACTCAACTCATGAGGAAAGGTGTCTCTTTTGTATGGAACGAGGAATGTCAGCATACCTTTGATGATATTAAGGAGTACCTGATGAATCTGCCAGTTCTGGTAGACCCGGTCGCCGAAAAGCCCGTCATGCTCTATGTACGGGCGATGGAACATTCCCTCGGCGCTTTGCTAGCCCAGAATAATGACACGGGACATGAACAAGCCATTTACTATCTCTTACGAATAATGGTAGGACCTGAACATAGGTACACTGCCGTGGAGAAGGAGTGCCTTGCCCTAGTATTCGCCATTCAGAAAATACGACACTATGTGATAGGGCAGACCATCCATGTGATTTCATGAGTCAATCCCCTCAGGGTTCTCATGACCAAGCCTGGCGCACTCAGTTCTCGTCTAGCCACCTAGGCAATACTACTATCCCCTTATGACATGGTTTTTGATCCACAGAAAGCTATCAAGGGTCAAGCCCTGGCTGACTTTCTAGCAGCCTATCCAGGCTCAGAAATAGCCAGAATTTATAAAGAAATTCCTGATAAAGTTGTCGCCTCAAAAATGACTTCGCATGACGCCATTTGGCGGATGTTCTTCGACGGTGCTTCAAGAATAGGGCCACAAGGTGATATCGTCACTTGAGTCGGGGTGGTATTATTTTCTCCCTCCGGACTAGTAGTCAATCGGGCGTATTCTCTTACAGAACCTTGTTCGAACAACGTAGCCGAATATAACGCTCTAGTCATTGGACTCCAACTCGCGAAAGAAGCGGGAATTAGATACCTGGAAGCTTAAGGTGACTCACAGTTGGTTGTTAACCAGATCCGAGGGTCATACGAGGTTCGCAATAAGGACCTGATTCCCTATTATCAGACCGTAGTGGCCATTATTACAACCTTAGAGGGGTTCTTTATAGAGCACGTTCCTAGACTTTAAAATATCGAATCCGATGCCCTGGCTGGTCTCACCGCTTCCTTGGCATACCCAAATAATGCTCATCATCTAGTCGACGTAATAGGCCATGAACTGGTCTGTCCTAGGAACAATCTTTAACTGGGTATGAGTTGCTCCGCCCAGATAACCAATGGCATACAAGACTGGAGACGCCCGCTCATCGACTTTGCGGTCTATAGAATTCTGTCAGAGAATGTGAAGGAAGCTACCTCAATCAGAAGACGCTCCCTCAGATTCTTCTATGATACGGAGACAAAAATGTTATATCGGTGATCCTATGATGGGCTACTACTAAGATGCCTGTCAAGTGCAGAAGCTAAAGAAGCCCTGCGTGAAGCTCATGAAGGTACTTGTGGGGCTCACCAACCTGGCCTGAAATTACAAGATCGTCTTTGCCGGATGGGTTATTACTAGCCCACAATGGTCGCAGATGCAGTTGATTATACAAAGAAGTGCAAGGCTTGCCCGATCCATATGGATTTTATACATCTGCCATCTGAATTCTTGCACCCAACAGTAGCCTCTTGGCCATTCGAAGCATGGGGAATGGACGTCATTGGGCCAATCACCCCACTGTCGTCTAGAGGGCATCGGTTCATACTTGCAATTACCGATTACTTCTCCAAATAGGCGGAAGCTGTTCCGTTGGCAGAGGTCAAGACATCGAACGTGATTAGCTTCATAAAATATCACGTCATCTACCATTTTGGACTGCCCCGGAGGATTATCTATGACAACGGTCCGCAGTTCCTAAGCCACGCTTTCTATCGATTTTGTGATAAGAATCGGATCCAGAACATGGCCTCAACAACATATAACCCCTCGACCAATGGTCTAGCTGAAGCATTCAATAAAACCGTGATCAAGCTCCTCAAAAAGTTTGTGTTTGCAAACAAACGCGACTGGAATGAAAAGCTTAGTGAGTGCCTATGGGCGTATCGGACGACGATTCGGATGGCTACAGGAAATACACCATTCTTTCTGGTCTACGGGAGCGAGGTAGTCCTCCTATTGGAAACTCAGATCCCCTCAGTTCGAGTGGCCCTCACCTACCGGTTAACAGCAGACGATAACTACCGCCAATGGCTACAGGAGTTAGAAGCATTAGATGAGAAGCATTTACGGGCTCAACAAATCATAGAGCTCTACCAAGCGCGTATCTCTCGGGATTTCAACAAGAAAGTCAAGCAGAGGATATTCCAAGTGGGCGATCTTGTCTTGGCCATTCGTAGACCAATGGTCATGACTCACAAGACCTCCGGCAAATTCCAGCCTAAGTGGGAGGGTCCGTTCGTCATCGAGACCGTATTCTCCAACGGCACGTACCGTCTCGCAAAACAAAATAGAGACTTGCTCATGATGCCCATCAACGGCAAGTTTCTCAAGAAATACTATGTCTAAATGATACCATCCAACGATCTCTCGGATTGTGAGTTATATACCCGCAGGTATCGCTGAACTTACACTCTGACTTTAAATCTCCCAGATTGTTGAGTTACGTACCCTCAGGTACCACTGAACTTACTCTCTGATTACTTCGAATGAATTCTCTTGGTCGTATCTATGTACCCCCTGGTCATAGCTTTTCTACCACCAAGAATTTGTCTCAAAATCTATTGCTCGCACCACCGATGGCAGAAGGGTAATAGGTCCACACAACTTATCATAATCTATTGCTCGTACTGTCAGGGCACAAAAAGGGTAATAGGTCCACAAAACTCCCTAACGAAAAAAAGCAACCATGTCCATATTACCTCTGAGTTGTTTTCCCGTCCATCACAAATAAATCACCCAATGCATAGAACTTCCACGCTAATAGCACCTCTGAGTTGTTCTTTGTATTCCTATCATGCCTACCCCTAATATGTCCTCATTACCTCTGAGTAGGAAGGCTTTGTTTTGACCCATATTTACCACGTCCTCATTACCTCTGAGTAAATACGTTGGTTTCCTCTCCACTTATTATCAGTACTCGTATCGCCAATACACAAAAATGATGATAAGTCCACAAAAAATTATCCTAATCTATTACTCACACCATCGGTGTACCAAAGAGTAGTAGGTCAACAAAATATCATTCAAATCTATTTGCTCGCATGCACAAAAGGGCAATAGGTCCACAAAAATCTCCAGTGGGATGTCCTTTACAAATGCTATATTAGGCCCTCTAGTACAAGCACCACAAAATACCATAAATAAAATAAGGTGAGCATATCCTGTTTATTCAAAATCAGTTACATTCACAGGACTACAAAAGAAGCAAAACGAAGGCTACAACCACATACAGACGAAAGTACAAAAGCGGATACGAACGTCTAGTACATGGTAGCCCATGGATCCCTACAGTCAAGGATCATAGCCGCGCTGAGGCATATACCATTCCCCTAGCCATTTCGTATACGGAAGGTCTATCTGACAAGAGTCTTTGGTGGGGGCAGGAGGGTCAGAACTCCCAATACTACTGTCCTCAGACTTGGACTCCTCCTTGAGAGCAATCCCCTTCCTGATAGACGCCATCTCTTCTTTCACCTCAACTTTAACAAATAGTGACTCTTGTTTGAGAGAAGGGGCCAGCACCTCTTCCTTCGTAATGGTCTCAGCCTTCGACACGGATGTTATAGAAATCAAAAGAAAAGAAGATAGTCATATAAAAACAAAAAACTCTGTTATGCGGCCTAACCAGTTAGACGGCCCAGCCAAAACAGAACTCATACAGTCCACAGTTATGAGGCTGGCTTCATGAAGCACTCATGCAGCATTTATATGGCTCAGTTATTATCATGCAGCTCAGTCATGAAAACTCATGCGGCCCAATCAGTCACAGGGCGATCATACGACCCAATCTTATAGTATTCATGCGACCCAATCATAAGTGCTCATACGGTACCTACGTGGCTCGGTCGTGAAAAGTTCATACAGATTCATCTTGAGGCACTCAGCCTATTCAAGTTTGAATAAGCAGCGGTTATGCGACTCAGTCTGTGCAGCCCTATCGTATAGAACACAAGTGGTCCAAACGAGATAGGGCATACATCGACCAAGTTTATAGCAGAGGTAGTATATGACAGCCCCGCGTACGAAATTCCAGTCGTCATCTGCTCACCATTCTTACCCTTGGGAGAAGGTTGCACATCAAAATGAATGGAAGGAGTCTCTATCGCTCTCGACGGAAAAGCAAGTCTCTCCCCTTTGGCCGTCACACCAATCGACTTTGATGCTTTTGGAGCCATGGCAGAAAGTATGATGAAATCAAAGGAGGAGAAGGTGAAAGAGGAAAGACTCTCTGAATGACTCCAATTTATAGAGTTGCTAAAGAGAGACTCTTCGATTCTCGAGATCATTAAAGATAGGGACAACATTTGGGGACTTTATCCCTAGTAATCGTCGAGCGTCTCTTTGATTTTCGAGATCATTAAAGATAGAGTTGACGTTTGGGAACCTTATCCCCAATATGTTAGGGTTATATACTAAAAGCATCACTTTTGTAGTAACCTTATTTTCTTAAATTTTGAATGAGAATCATATGGGCAAATATTTGCATATTGTATTTGTTACAAGTGTTAATGCAAATGTCTGATATTCTATATTGTAGATAATATTGTGTGTGGTGTCACACAGAAGATCATATTATCAGTTTCCTATAAAGTATATAAATAGTTCACAACCTAGATGGACTTGGACAATCTATTGGAAAGGTTGTAGTGTAATCTGGTATTAGTCTATCTTGACTATAGGTTTACACTAGTATACTTTGTGTGTATTGAACAGGACCACTTGAGGTTGTTCTCTTTGTACTGACTACATAAGTGAACAAACACCTCTGTTATTATGGATGCTTGTGCTCTTAATCCGGATATAATAACGGACATGTATATGCAGTGTGCATTACTTTGACTCATAAAAGGGTGAGATTCATTATGGATCAACAACCTCTATGAATTGGATAATAATATTGTATGTATGATGGGCTATTGATTATAAATGGAATCCATGTCCCGATACATCGGGTTGATGATGTCCCCTTAAGGAGCTCATAAGGATTGTCATGTAAACCATGCAGGTGGATTATATCCGACATGACAAATAAAGTTGAGCGGTACTACTTAAGGATAAAAGATGTCGAATCAATATAGTTGTCAGTAACTTAATTTGATCGACGGACATACGATATCTTAACATGGGGAGCCAAACGAGCATATAATAAAAGGAGCCCACTAACGTAATTTGGGATTAGGGAGGTAGTGCAATAATAGCTCATTAGTGGACCGAGCTATTGTTAATGGGCCTGGATTGTGTGATCGGGCTGAACACGGGATATCCAGATCCGTTAGGAGGCCTAACCCTAATTTTTTCTCATGGTCCCTGCCGTAGCCTATATATATCCTCTATTCTCTGGCCGCCATATGACTGATCAAAAAAAAAATTAGAAACTTTCTCTAAATTCGTGATTCACGTAAGGAGAGAAAGAGAGGGCTGCCAAGAAAAAGAAAAGGTTGGAAGATCGTCGCCCACACGACGTCCAACTCGAGGAAGGAATACGTGCAAAAGATCTTGGGGTCGTCCGCTCGAGATTGCGAGGAATTACTTGTCTCCTTTCCGTCGTAGGTATAATTCGTGAACCCTAGTTTCTGCCTATGAAGGGTTAGAACACGTATTAGATCTGTTTAACTATTTATCGATCAATACGCACACCAAAGAAAGGGTCCTAGGATTCCCCAGTTCCATCACAATAAACCGTCGGCTTCATCTCGAAAATAGATCCACAACCGAGGCAAGAAAATTAAATACAGCAGTGACAGCTGGCAGACTCTCTGCAGCTCGAAGCGTCCCTGCGACTCAGTATTTCTCTGTGACTCAAGATCTCTTTGCAGTTCGAAAACCACTTTATACAACTTGAAGACTCCCTACGGCTTAGCATATTTTTCATGCTTCTTATTCAAAGTATTCTAAATTTATAATCTGGAAACTTTGAAGGGGGTCTTGTAGAAACATGAAAAATATGGAGTTCATGCGGATTACAAATTGCCGCATAGGTACCTTGGGCCAAACAGGTCCGTATGAAGGAAAACCGCTTGACTATTCAAAGACATATGCGGCCCATCGACGAACAGCTGTAGAAGGAAAATATATGACCAAGGAGGAGCAGTTCAACTGATAAAGCTGACAAGTGCTGGCAAAATATGACAGTTTTGATACTTCAACAAGAAGGATAAGACGTAGGATGTCGCCCAAATGTAGGGTTCGTACGCCTCCATGCGGCCAGAAGAGTGTCATCTAGGCCGTATGACACTTATGTGGCCCAGATTATGCGGCCGTAAAATTTCTAGAACTTCATACAGACGGGAGTAATTGTGATTCAGGCCGCATGCTTCTCATGTGACCCCGCATGATCGAAGACTGAGAATGCTATATGCAACAGAACATGTGGCAATCTGACCAATTCCTTAACCACTCAGATTTGCTGCAACAAAATCCCGACAAACCGACAAATGGCAGCCCAAGAGCGGGTCTTCGTGTGCTAATCAGCCACGTGGCCGTGAGCCGTCTATGCGGCTCAAAATCCATCCTATTATAAATAGCAGGGTACCACACCCCTGTAAAAGACTAGCAACCTTCAAGAAAAAAGTAATATCTTTACGAGCTAGAGACTGCATCAGATAGACCACGGAGTAAGGCAGAGTTGATAGAACTTTTCCGAGCCTCCACCGTCACCCCCCCAGAATCAAAACTAAACAATTGTACTTAGATTGTTTTCTAGGCTTTCTTTCTAGGCTCTTCTTTGTACAAGTGAGTTTGCAATCAATTCCAGTGTTCTGTAATACCTGTTGTTGATTTTTATGGCAAACACTATCCTGACTTGGTAGTATAACTCTTGTCTTGACACCGTGGTTGATTTTTCTTTATTATGCCTATACAAGCTATCTGTCTTGTCTTGTATCATGTCTAGGACATGGATTCCTGGTTACCACGGTCAGGAATTCGTAATGAATCTGACTAGGTTAATGACTAGATTGATCAAGTAGTTCATATAGAGAGATTTTCCTAGTTACAGGCGATCCCGTTATCCCGGCCACACCTGAGCGAATTTGTAGCCTGCCTACGAGTAGGGCACATTTCCAGCCCACTGTCATATAGGACACTTCTTGAAATCATAAGTACTAAAGTACACTGCCATGTGTTGCACTCCAAGTCACCTAATAGTTCTCTAAACTCATGATAACTCTAAGCAACCTCGCCTTGATAACCTGGATAGCTGCAGGACTTGTGACTTGGGAACATCTCAAATGTATCTTGTTAGTAACTAAGCTTGTGATAACCCTAGTTAGCTAATGATAGCAAGCCACATGACTTGATTGGCATGCCTGAATGATTGTCTCATGATTAACATGGAAATTATATTCTACCTCTTGTTTTCTTACTTACAAGCTAGCATTCCACTTTAACTCTGTCTTTCGTGTTATTTAATTATGTTCTTTTGTTAGTTCTTCTTGTATTATATGCTAGTTTTAGTTCCTAAGTGGAGCCTTCCTTATGGCACTTGCTCTTTCTGGGGTTTGACCCAGCTGGTTTTGTATGGCCAGATTTCGGAGCAGCACCCGAGGATCTACCTGTCTTCCAGCCAGATGGAGAACACCAGACGTAATCCTGGCAACGAGTGGGTTCTTATTTTGCTCTCCCACTCTATTATAAATTTTTCTTTTGAGGCGTTTAGCCGTCGAGCAAGTGTTAGCTCGTGTTGCAACTTAAATTCTGTTTACCTAAGGGCTATAACATGATTGACAAATTATAGGGTTGATCATGTATGACTTTAACTCTTGCTAGTCTTCGTATTTTGTAAGGCTAGCTTCATGATCATCTGAATATATAATGTTTGGGATGCCGTACTTTGTATGTCTGATGATCTAATATCTTGTAACATTTATCTATTTGCTTGAGATTGAGACACTAGGCTTGTTCTTGACCATAAGAGACTGATGGATTGTAGATAAACTCTTATGCATCTAGACAGCCGTGATCGTATTGCGAAGTAGGTTGTACTTCAAAGTACGTAGCTGGTTGTGTCTGTCCCCCACTCTCTAGTATTCTGGCTTGTGGGGTATGATAGATACATGGTCCTACGTCCCAACCATTAACTGATATCCTACTGACACATACCAAATTCCTCTCTTGTATAGCTCTGGGTTTTCCTAACTCTCTACAGGTATTGTTCCAGGTTCCCCTTTGCCCCCCTGTACGCCTACACGTCCTGATACTGATTCTTAGTATCAGTAAAACACTACCGATTACTTCTCCATTCAACCTATTGTAACGACCCGCTCTGCCCTAGCGGAACGCCGATTCAAATGGCAAGTGCAACGACTCTAACAAGCCGTCGACCCGAAGACTTGGCATCGACCTGAAGAAGAATCGGTGCAAGGCTTATATTGGCCTGACAAGATAAATCCAGACTTAGACTTTCAAAGGCGCGCTCGGAGTATCGCTCGGCCGATGCGAACATCGCTAAGGTGGGTGGCTCCGATGAACCCGTCTTTGCTTAGCCTAGACACTTAACAATGCGGACACCATCACTAGAATCGCTAGGCGATAACACCGCTCATGTTAATAAATGACTCAACGCACCTAGCTAAGGGATTAATCCCATCTTGTATGCTTGTATAGAATATGGAAAGAAACATGAAAAATATGAGAACTCTCGCACCGCGCTCCACGCTCGTACTAAGGCACAAGCTTACATTTATGTTCCTTATGCGTTCAAACAATGAAACAATGAATGGATTACAACAATGAAACGGTAAGACTATCAATATAGTCATTCCGAGTAGAGTATAGCAACATTGAAAGACTATGGGACCGATGGGTCGCCAAGGCGACTCCCGCATGGGGAGTTGCATAATGAATGAATGATTGAAAATGTGAATGAACCAACGAATGAAAGAATGAATAAAAGATAAGAAAGAAAAGAATGGTTAGCGACAGGTGTGACGGGCACGTGCAATGGGGCTCGCTACCCGCGCTGCACGGACGCCAACCTGGTCAAAAACGTAAGAAGGCTAAGGGTTAGCCTACGGCTCAGAGACAGTCGTTAAGTTAAAAAGACAAGTTAATACGAAATAGTCGTGGACAAACGGCAAGGGCGAGGGGTGGCGATGCCGTGGCCGTGAAGAAAAAAGGATTCCACGATATGATCAAAGGGGGGATATGCCGGCCTAGGCGGAATCAAAGGGGCTTACGAGCAACCTGGGTGCGGGCTTGGCCACTACAGGAAACGTAAGTGCGGGTTATTTCAAAAAGACTATCTAGGTGTTCCAGCCGCACGCTATGATAGGTAAGAAATACCAAGGGAAGAACATGTCCAAATGGCTTGTGATGCCAGCGACCGATGCATATAGATTAAGTGGGCTTTGCTGGTGGTAATCCACGTGCAAGTCCTTGCATTGAAATCAAAGTAGTCTAAGTTAACTAAATGAAGTCCCTTCTGAATAGGCTTGAATATGACACACCAAATAATCGAGAGTACTTCGGCAAAGGAGTTAGAAAACACGCCTACGACATGCTAGGACCCGAGGCAGGGACACGCCCTTGACATTAAAAGTTCACATGAATTACGTAAATTCATTTCATATAAATTATTGACTAACTTGGTTTACTTTGGACAGGAAAGGCTGGACGGTAAGTATGGGTAAGTCATGCATATATTTCCATGCGACACTTGTATTCAGCAATACGAGATAGGCTATGATATATGCCATGAAACTGATCCTAAGACAAGATTAGAAAGACAATGAATGATAGACGGTGCACAAAAGTAAATAGAACGTATTTGGTAATAATAGCATTGTGGGCGAGCTAGCCTCCCAACCAGTGCATAACAATGTACTGATAACCCCATAGTCTGCTTGCAGGATGCAGGAGACGCCGACGGGTACGGAGCTTCCATCGAACGTGTTAAGGCACGGAGCCAACTCTGGGGACTTGGAACGTTGCAAGAAGCTGAAGCACCCTATACAGGACATAATGTATTGGAACATCGCCATGAATCATTCCATCTTGTAAGCCACTTGGCACGCCTTTTATATTTCAGAGAGAGTGCTCGAGCGACTTGTAATATCGACCTAGCGCCGCTTGTAACCTTCTTGAATATCAATAAAGAGTTCGAATTCGCTTCTACTTGTGTTTATTTACTTTCTGCTGCAATGGGGACACTCTGTGCGACTCTGTGGCCTAGCTCAAATCGGCCGTTTCTGGACTTGGCCTTGCACGGGCGCAACCTAGGCCCGTGCGGCATCACGCCTTAGCGAGGACGATCTCTCCTACGGAAGCGGAGCGTGACAGATTGGTATCAGAGCACGGCTTCACGTCCTTGGACTTCACGTCGATTTCTCACTTTTGAAAGCTCGTTGGAAATAAAGAAGTATACGCTCTCTCTCGTTGTGTCTTGGGATGTTCCATACAATAAGTCTAATATTTTCAAAATCTCGTACAAGTACTCGATTGCAAGGATCGATAGGCGAAGGCCTTTGTGCCGAACCACGACGTACTTGAGTTGGAAGGAACCGATGCTAAGAGTTAGCAGAACACAAGATGTGCTTGAATAACCTTACGCTGACAATAGAGAACGAGTATGCGAGACCGAAGTATAGTTCAAATGGGATGGCTATGCATACGGCCTTCTGGCTAAGTTATGCCGCGTGTCGCGCACCTCGACTTTTGGGTACAATCGGGTTACGAGCGATATCAAGTATCGCTTGATCGAGAACGGAGATACACTTTGAGTGTCTATCGATAGGAACGCTATCGAGTTAATGCTTAGGCGTACCCAAAAGATTGGCTTGGATTTTGAGGATTAGTGCGAACGACTTAGTACGTCGAGGCGACGTGAGCGATTATGCTAGAAATTCATCGAACGAATCTGAAGGATGTCTTAGCGCATGACGCGAACGTGATTGAGGACTAGATCGTATGGCTTGAATCTGAGTGGTGTATGTGATAGGTTCGGAGAAGAATAAAAATGAGTGTCGACGATTAGTCGAGTGGCTCGAACCCTGAGTGGTGTATGGACGTCATAGAAATTGTTCGAGCGAGACTAAAGGAGTTACGGATCGTACGAGTATGTCGGCAAGCGATACGATCGTACAAAGCCTTAGAACGTGTCATGCTTAGTTGGTCGTGACTTCAAAAGTCCCGAACGAGATGTCGCTTGACAACTTGTCAATGGGCAACGCGAGTTAGAAAATGGTTCGGACCGATGAATGAAAATGAATGGTCTTGATCGAGGAAACTTAGAGGATCGCGCGTACAATTTCGGATTGATTCAAATGAATTGTGACTTGAGGTTGAACAACGATCTTGAAACTAGCTTGAGGAATAGCAGTTGAACTTGATCTTGAATATTAAATGAAATTGTGGAATATCCAACTCGGACAACGGCATCAACGCACGACTCGAAATCGGTTGCAAAGGAAGATCGTCAGGTTACGCATATCGTCAATAGTATTGAGGCATATCAAAGATCGATATGCGATAACTCGGGAGTACTCTGACTCGGCGGATGACGATCGTACAAATGTCATTGTTTCGTTGGATGATATACTTGGGATGTTAAAAATGTGTCGAGGAAAAGATAGACTTGGCTCGAGGATTTTCTAGTTGAACGTATGACAGTCAGACTGTCAAAATTGATTTGGCTTTGATGAAAATGAGAATGCTTGGATTTGCTTCGTTGACAACTACAACGTTGACGTTCTTGTCTTATGCGAGTGCAACTCCAGCCTCGCACATGCGTCATGCCGGATTAGGACGATCACTTCGCGTGAGCGCTGATATGGTGATTCATACAGCGGGAGTGATTGAACTTGGATGGTGTGGCAATTTGATTACTTCGACTTGTGGTTTGATGCGAAGGTAAACTTGAGAAAGACTTGGTGTGCTTGATGATTAAACTTGAGGATTAAGTAGGTCCAATCCGCGTATCGAGAATGAGTTAGTCTAAACTCAAACAAGAGTTACGCCCCGATGAGAATGATTATTCCACGGGAGCGTTGCATGGTGATTCATGAACCACCGTGGATAATCGGACTCGCGTGAGATTGGGACGCAATGTATTGTCGAGCTGGATGACCTCATGATCGAATACATGAATTGGTTAGAATGGATATATGAAGTATGTCGATTGGGTGATTTGAATGGATTCGGATCTGCTCAACGAATACATTGATGCGAATAGGTGATCATGCTCGATGTTTAGAAATCTGAGTGACGCGAGCTTGGGTAGAAAATCCTGTACTACTGACTTTGGTTTGACACTAGGATTGGGGTCAGTGTTGGTATTATTGTTGGGGAACTATGATTCCAATCCTGACATTGACTTAGCCTTGAAAAAATGGCCTAGCGGATAGGCGGACGACCCTATGCCGAGTGATTGAACCTGTGTTGTTTATGTTATCGTCTGGACGGACGATAGACTTGGGACAACAAGACTTAGAGTAAGGACGTCGAACTGGGGGTATGCGTAAACGACGGCGAGATTGGCCCAAACGAAGGAAATGATAAAAATGGATGATACGCAAAGTAAAGTTGGTATAGCAAATCGAATCATCTCGAGGACCGAGATAAACGATATGTGATGCACACATGAGTTCGATTTTAAATCGAAGTTAGCAAACGATCGGTAAATCAAAACTATCACGAGTAGCTTGTCTGACTTCGCTAATCGCTAAGCTTGGTTGAAATGTACGTATTCGGAGGACGCCTTGAATATGTGCACGATCCAAACTCAGCGATGTGATGAACTCGAATGCAGCTACGAATGGATGTTGCGATGCGCATGGATGATGGAGTGAGCTTGCCTCAGCCTATGACCCTCGCGTTTGATGAATTTTGACGTACCTCGTGTGACTATTACACCCCTATAACAAGGTGCAATAGCAGCCAAGTCGAAGAAATGCTTAAATTGAATAAGTACCGTCAACTCTAAAATGAATGAAAGGCTATTCAATAAAATCGACCAAATGCGTGCGACACGGAACTTAGAAAGATATCAAGTATGGTTCGATGCCATCGAACGATAGAGCCGTTCGATAAAATTGTCTAAGAAACACGACGACACAAGTTAAGGAATGGTAGGATGACCTGCACTCAGAAAGTCTCGAGGACGAGACTTATTTTGAGTGGTGTATTATGTAACGACCCGCTCCGCCCTAGCGGAATGCCGATTCAAATGGCAAGTGCAACGACTCTAACGAGCCGTTGACCCGAAGAGTTGGCATCGACCTGAAGAAGAATCGGTTCAAGGCTTACATTGGCCCGACAAGATGAATCCAGACTTAGACTTTCAAAGGCGCGCTCGGAGTATCGCTCGGCCGATGCGAACATCGCTAAGGTGGGTGGCTCCGATGAACCCGTCTTTGCTTAGCCTAGACACTTAACAATGCGGACACCATCACGAGAATCGCTAGGCGATAACACCGCACATGTTAATAAATGACTCAACGCACCTAGCTAAGGGATTAATCCCATCTTGTATGCTTGTATAGAATATGGAAAGAAACATGAAAAATATGAGAACTCTCGTACCGCGCTCCACGCTCGTGCTAAGGCACAAGCTTACGTTTATGTTCCTTATGCGTTCAAACAATGAAACAATGAATGGATTACAACAATAAAACGGGAAGACTATCAATATAGTCGTTCCTAGTAGAGTATAGCAACATTGAAAGACTATGGGACCGATGGGTCGCCAAGGCGACTCCCGCACGGGGAGTTGCAGAATGAATGAATGATTGAAAATGTGAATGAACCAACGAATGAAAGAATGAACAAAAGATAAGAAAGAAAAGAATGGTTAGCGACAGGTGCGACGGGCACGTGCAACGGGGCTCGCTACCCACGCTGTACGGACGCCAACCTAGTCGATAACGTAAGAAGGCTAAGGGTTAGCCTACGGCTCAGAGACAGTCGTTAAGTTAAAAAGACAAGTTAATACGAAATGGTCATGGACAAACGGCACGAGCGAGGGGTGGCGATGCCGTGGCCGTGAAGAAAAAGGGATTCTGCGGCATGATCAAAGGGGGGATATGCCGGCCTAGGCAGAATCAAAGGGGCTTACGAGCAACCTGGGTGCGGGCTTGGCCACTTCAGGAAACGTAAGTACAGGGTATTTCAAAGAGACTATCTAGGTATTCCAGCCGCACGCTATGATAGGTGAGAAATACCAAGGGGAGAACATGTCCAAATGGCATGTGATGCCAGCGACCGATGCATATAGATTAAGTGGGCTTTGCTGGTGGCAATCCACGTGCAAGTCCTTGCATTGAAATCAAAGTAGTCTAAGTTAACTAAATGAAGTGCCTTCTGAACAGGCTTGAATATGACACACCAAATAATCGAGAGTACTTCAACAAAGGAGTTAGAAAACACGCCTACGACGTGCTAGGACCCGAGGCAGGGACACACCCTTGACATTGAAAGTTCACATGAATTATGTAAAGTTATTTCATATAAATTATTGACTAACATGGTTTACTTTGGACAGGAAAGGCCGGACGGTAAGTATGGGTAAGTCATGCATATATTTCCATGCGACACTTGTATTCAGCAACAGGAGATAGGCTATGATATATGCCATGAAACTGATCCTAAGGCAAGATTAGAAAGACAATGAATGATAGACGGTGCACAAAAGTAAATAGAACGTATTTGGTAATGATAACATTGTGGGCGAGCTAGCCTCCCCACTAGTGCATAACAATGTACTGATAACCCCACAGTCTACTTGCAGGATGCAGGAGACGCCGACGGGTGCAGAGCTTCCATCGAACGTGTTAAGGCACGGAGCCAACTCTGGGGCCTTGGAACATTACAAGAAGCTGAAGCACCCTATACAGGACATAATATATTGGAACATCGCCATGAATCATTCCATCTTGTAAGCCAGTTGGCACGCCTTTTATATTTCAGAGAGAGAGCTCGAGCGACTTGTAATATCGGCCTAGCGCTGCTTGTAACCTTCTTGAATATCAATAAAGAGTTCGAATTCGCTTCTACTTGTGTTTATTTACTTTCTGCTGCAATGGGGACACTCTGTGCGACTCTGTGGCCTAGCTCAAATCGGCCTTTCTGGACTTGGCCTTGCACGGGCGCAACCTAGGCCCGTGCGTTATCATGCCTTAGCGAGGACGATCGCTCCTACGGGAGCGGGGCGTGACACCTATTTTCACGCCCCGCTCCCGTAGGAGCGATCGTCCTCGCTAAGATGTGATGCCGTACGAGCCTAGATTGCGCTCGTGCAAGGCGGGTTCCATAACGGCCGATTTCAGCGGCTGCGACGGAGTCGTCGCACAGAAGTCCCATGCAGAGACATTGAACATGTAGCAGAAATTTAGAACAAAACCCAAGTTATTGAAAAACAATCTTTTATTGATATTGAAACCAAGGTTACAACGGGGCGCAAGGCCAAGATTACAAGTCTCTCAAGCTCACTCAAGCTCACTCATCTCAATTACAAGTCACTCAGCTCTTTCTCATCTCTCAATATAAGTCTTGAACCAGCGGAAGCTTCGGAAGGCGACATCCATACATTATGTCCTGTATAAGTCTTGACTGCACGTGGCCGCACGCTTCAAATTGCCAAGGGACTCCGTGCCTCGACACATTCAAGCGAGCTCCGCGCCGCGAGCTTCTACCTGTGCCTGCATATGAAAACTATGTGGGTGTCAGTACTCAACTGTACTGGTGGAATGAGCTCCTCGTCCACCCATACAAAACTAACACGTTTAATTTACTTTTATGCAACATAGTCCCCTTTTTTATTGTCTTTCTACTCTTGCCTTAGGATCAGTTTTAGGATCGATGCCTTGGCCTATTTGTGTTTCTAGACCATCTCGTGCTTGTATCAACAACGTTAACCTATCAAGTCGTGTTTGCCTTGCAGCCCAAAATTATAGACGCAACTACGTGGTAGTACCCAATTTCCTTATGACCGTGCTACAAATCCTTTGTGCCGTGCCTCGCAACTATGTATGACTCAACCATATCACCGCCTCGCGGCCCTTGCTGCTTTGATCACCAACTGACCCAATCAAGACTTGTGGGTTAAGTGTCACTCGACCAACTTTGCCTTGCAGTATTTCCTGACTTAAAACTCAAGACAACTCAAACCAACTTATGCAACTTATATGTCGACAACTCAAGACTCAACGCCACATCTCGTGTCGAAGTACATAACCTATCTTGTAGCCATTCTTAGGCCCAAACACTTGTGTTCTAACTGTACACACATTTAACAACTCAACTCAATCCAAAGGCATACACGCGGATCGCCACCATACCGACTCATCTATATGATTTGGTCACTGACTCCCAGAGCCATTGTGGACTCCCTTTTAGCTGAGTATAGGATGGACCGGTTCGGGTAGCTAGCCCTAATGAGCGTCCACAGAATACTTTGTCCCAGACACAGCTATTTTAGACGCCCAGAGCCATTTTTATTTCCTTAGGCCGCATCTGTCCCGTGGCGCCACAGGTTGCCGTGCGGGAAAACTCTACCTTATCGACAAGTTGTCCATGACCATACAAGACTCGACTCAAACTGACGTCTCACACAGTCAATCTACTTCTAGTGTTACCATCTCCTTTAGGGCCAAGTTTAATACTTCTCACATTTGAGATCTTGCTTCGACGACCCAGTCGCGAGCATTCTTCTTTCTTGCCTCAACGACCCAGTCGTGAGCATTCTTTCTTTCTTGCCTCGACGACCCAGTCGCGAGCATTCTTTCTTTCTTGCCCTATTATTTTACTCAACTAAAGAACAACTATTGAAACACCTTCCAAACTCAATAAATCAACCGTGGCCCGTGCCTTAAAATACTAAGTCCGTGCCTGCTACTACTCCTGATAGCTTAACGTAACTTGCCTAACTTACTTTGCAGCAACTTGACGAGCAAAGGCTGCGTCAAGCCTTACGTCGTAGGAACGTGCCGTGCACGCGTTCGACTTGAACGACCAAGCTATTTGGGGTGCCTAGACTTATGCCACAAGCCGTGCAATACAACTTAACCCGTCGGGCGAGCATAGGCTATGCCACGCCTTGGGCGGTGAGACCGTACATGCTTTATGAAGCATTTCTATAGGCGATGCCTATGAATTTGGCTAACTCTTAGCTTGTGGCGAATACCAACTTTTCCTTCTCCCAAGCCACGGGACGAAGGACCGAGTGTCATTTTCAAAGCACGCCGTGCACCAACTCTAAGATGATCGTTGGACCTTTCCAAATTCTAACTCAATTCGACCCGTCGAGATTATTCCCTTATCTATGTTGATTCGTCTCTTTTATTATCAAGCCTACTTGTGCAAGTTGAAAACATGCGATTTAATATGTGAAGGCAAAGATGAGGCAAGTTCACCGAAACTACCCCACCTGAGCGAACAGTCGCCTCGACCGAGCGTTTTCTTCGAGCAGCCGTTGTAAGGCTAAGTCCGAATGCCATCGGCGTTCCTATCCCTCCGATTGACTGAGCGGGACGGGGCACTACATCATACACCACTCAGAAAAATTTTCGTCCTCGAAACTAACTGAGTATACTTATTGACTTATCACTTTACTCAACATTCAAGAACTCTCGCACACACTACGCTTATGTATTTCCCAAATCCGAGCCACGCTCGTGCTACTTATCAGTCTTTTCTTCAATCCAATTTCAAAATCTTTGACACTTTTTTATTCCTCAAGTCTCACTTGATTCAACGTATCACTTAGTTGTATCATGCACATATTACATGCGTCCCCAAAATACATGTATTTCAGCCAAGCCTCGTGATAGAGAATCCACTATCACCACTCGAGTTGGATCGTGCACATATTCGGGCGTCCCTGATATACATGCATGTCAACCGATACTCGCGAGTGGTGCCTCCACAAATCTTACCACTTCACACTCGGATGTCTGCCTAACCGCTAGGCTATGTCTTTCCGTCAGTATTAGAATCATAGTTCCCAAACAATAATATCAATACTGACCCCATCCTAAGGTCAAACCAAATTGATAGTACGGGGTTTTCTATCCAAGCTCGCATCACTCCGATTTCTAAACATCGAGCATCGATTCCTACACACATCCCAACATTCGTCGTACGGGGTCCGAGTCATTCAGCAAAGCCATCCTACGATAACTCACGTTTCAACCAATTCCTTGACATCTCAATATCGCTCGTTCAACAAACCATCTTCGTATAGTCTATCCCTTCAAACACGTTCGATATAGTTCGCCTATTAATCCTTCTCCATTCAAGCATGCTATGACGCAATTCATCGCTAACAAAAATTTCACATTCCACATTTCCTAAGTCATTTATTCCAATTCACGTAATCGATCATGAGGTGGTCTAGCTTAACAATATGTTGTGCCCCGATCTCACGCAAGTCAAATTTTTCTACGGTGGGCATGAATCACCATGCTCGCTCCCGCGGGATAATCATCCTCATCGGAACGTAACTCTTATTTTGCGTCTAGACTAATTCATTCTCGATGCGCGGATTGGGCCTACTCAATTCTCAAGTTTATTTTATTCATCAATCGCAAGTCCTAACATCCTTAATTTTCCTTCGCATCAAACAGACAAGTCGAGACAATCAAAGTTGCCGCATCTTGATTTTCCGAGTTCGATTATTCCTGTGACATGAATCACCATGTCAGCGCTCACGTGGAACAATCGCCCCAAATTCGACACAACGTATGTGCGAGGCTAGAGTTGCACTCGCGCAAGTCAAGATCGTCGACGTTGTGGCTATCAACGTAACCATCAAGACACGATCATTTTCGTCCAACATTCATCTTAATCAAAATCCTAAGTATTACATCCAACCGAATAATAACACTTGTACGATCGTCATTCGTCGAGTCAGAGTACCCCCTAGTTCTCGTATATCGATCTTTGATATGCCTCAATACCAGCGATGATATGCGTAACCTGACCATCTTCGCTTCCAACCAATTTCGAGTCATGCGAATGATGCTATCGTCCGACTGGATAATCTCCTCGACATTCAAATTCAAGTTCGATCGTTATTCCTCTAATCATTCACAATAGCAATTTCCTCAAACCCAAATTTACGTATCGTTCATCTGTCTATCTTAAGTCATCGACCAACATATTCCCTCAATTCACATCATTCCTTTGCTAAATTAAATCATCGAGCAACGTTCGATCCAATCCTTAGAGTCATTGCGTAACTTCAAAATTCAACTTTCTCATGCACGCTACCTACCTGTCGTGCTAACTTTTCATATACGATCCGTATCAATTTTCTCGATCATGTCATCCATTCGTACACCCTATCTTTTTCTTGATTCGATTTCACCTACTCAATCATCTTCGTGTTTCTTACTCGCACAATCCTCAATCCTGTACACGTTCCGTGTGCATCCACTTCTAGGTTATTCGAATCAATTCGTCAAATCTTCAAGACTACAACTTGTTCAATGATACTCAATCTAAGGCTTTGCATGATGCGACGCTTGCTGATAGACTCATCGACACCCCACATCCTCAATCAATCGATCGACATTCCTGAGGCTATCGCATACACCACTCAGGAATGATGTCATTTATCAAATCCTCAACTATCATTTGAATCAAAATCCACTTCTTCAAATTTTTCGTTCGAACCATTCCTCAATTTCCAAGCACGCTCATCTATATCGCACCGACGTTGTCGTCGCTCGATAGCACCCCTATCGATAGTCATCGCTCGATAGCACCCCTATCGATAGTCATCTCATTTACTCAATTGAGTCTAACTCATTCTTGTTCGACACTATTCAATTCCTGCACTCAACTTTTCTAAGGTCGACGTAACTTTGGTGTATATGCCCAGCCCAACTTAGCCAACCGTGCTTACGCGAACTATCTTTTTTTGTTTTGTCAAAAACTATTTTCCTATATTTTACAAAATAGTTAGACTTATTGTATGGACATCCCGTGGGACATCTGAGAGAGAGCGCACCAACGATATCAACTTTGCGGAAGCAACAATTCAGAGTTTGCAGAAATAACGGAGTTAAAGAATTCAATCGATAGTCCAAGGACGTAAAGCCCTGCTCTGATACCATTATGTCATGCCCCGCTCCCGGAGGAGCGATCGTCCTCGCTAAGGCGGGATGTCACACGAGCCTAGATTGCGCTCGTGCAAGGCGGGTTCCATAACGGTCGATTTTAGTGGCTGCGACGGGTCGTCGCACAGAAGTCCCATGCAGAGATATTGAACATACAGCAGAAATTCAGAACAAAACACAAGTCATTGAAAAACACTCTTTTATTGATATTGAAACCAAGGTTACAAAGGTGCGCAAGGCCAAGATTACAAGTCTCTCAAGCTCACTCATCTCACATTACAGGTCATTCAGCTCTCTCTCATCTCTCAATACAAGTCTTGAACCAGCGGAAGCTTCGGAAGACGACGTCCATACATTATGTCCTGTATAAATCTTGACTGCACGCGGCCGCACGCTTCGAATCGCCAAGGGACTCCGTGCCTCGACGCATCCAAGCGAGCTCTACGCCACGAGCTTCTACCTGTGTCTGCACATAAAAACTATGTGGGTGTCAGTACTCAACTGTACTGGTGGAATGAGCTCCTTGTCCACCCATACAAAACCAACACGTTTAATTTACTTTTGTGCAACATAGTCCCCTTTTTTATTGTCTTTCTACTCTTGTCTTAGGATCAGTTTTAGGACCGACGCCTTGGCCTATTTGTGTCTCTAGACCATCCCGTGCTTGTATCAACAATGTTAACCTATCAAGTCGTATTTGCCTTGTGGCCCAAAATTAGAGACGCAACTACGCGGTAGTACCCAATTTCCTTATGACCGTGCTGCAAATCCTTTGTGCCGTGACTCGCAACTATGTGTGACTCAACCATATCGTCGCCTCGCGGCCCTTGCTGCTTTGATCACCAACTGACCCAATCAAGACTTGTTGGTTAAGTGTCACTCGACCATCTTTGCCTTGCGGCGTTTCCTGACTTAAACTCAAGACAACTCAAACCAACTTATGCAACTTATATGCCGACAACTCAAGACTCAACGCCACATCTCGTACCGAAGCACGTCACCTATATTGTAGCCATTCTTAGGCCCAAACATTTATGTTCTAACTGTACACACATTCAACAACTTAACTCAATCCAAAGGCATACACGCGGATCGCCACCATGCCGACTCATCTATATGATTTGGTCACTGACTCCCAGAGCTATTGTGGACTCCCTTTTAGCTGAGTATAGAATGGACCGGTTCGGGTAGCTAGCCCTAATGAGAGTCAACCGAATACTTTGTCCCAGGTACGGCTATTTTAGACTCCCAGAGCCATTTTTGTTTCCTTAGGCCGCATCGGTCCCGTGGCGCCATAGGTTACCGTGCGGGTAAACTCTACCTTGTCGACAAGTTGTCCATGACCATGCAAGACTCGACTCAAACTGACTTCTCACACAGTCAATCTACTTCTAGTGTTACCATCTCTTTTAGGGCTAAGTTCAATACTTCTCACATTTGAGATCTTGCCTCGATGACCCAGTCACGAGCATTCTTCTTTCTTGCCTCAATGACCCAGTCGTGAGCATTCTTTCTTTCTTGCTTCGACGACCCAGTCGCAAGCATTCTTTCTTTCTTGTCCTATCATTTCACTCAACTCAAGAACAACTATTGAAACACTTTCCAAACTCAATAAATCAACCGTGGCCTGTGCCTTAAAATACTAAGTCCGTGCCTGCTACCACTCCTGATAGCTTAACGTAACTTACCTAACTTACTTTGCAACAACTTGACGAGCAAAGGCTGTGTCAAGCCTTGCGTCGTAGGAACATGCCGTGCACGCGTTCGACTTGAACGACCAAGATATTTGGGGTACCTAGACTTATGCCACAAGCCGTGTAATATAACTTAACCCATCGGGCGAGCAGAGGCTATGCCACGCCTTGGGCGATGAGACCGTACATGCTTTATGAAGCATTTCTGTGGGCGACGCCTATGAATTTGGCTAACTCTTAGCTTGTGGCAAATACCAACTTTTCCTTCTTCCAAGCCACGGGACGAAGGACCAAGTGTCATTTTCAAAGCACGTCGTGCACCAACTCGAAGACGATTATTGGACCTTTCCAAATTCTAACTCAATTCGACTCGTCGGGATTATTCCCTTATATATGTTGATTCGTCTCTTTTATTATCAAGCCTACTTGTGCAAGTTGAAAACATATAATTTATTATGTGAAGGTAGAGATGAGACAAGTTCACCGAAACTACCCTACCTGAACGAGCGGTCGCCTCGACCGAGCGATGTCTTCGAGCAGCCGTTGTAAGGCTAAGTCCGAACGCCATCGGCGTTCCTATTCCTCCGATTGACTGAGCAGGATGGGACACTACACCTATATTGGCAACCTACTCCGAGGGGTCCAAGTATCAGGTCTTCGATCAAATAGGATGTTCGAACGGTATCTAGGGTTGATACATTAGCCTAACCCCTACTGTCACAATTTTATACATGTACTACTGCCCCTTTCCCTCTGATACGCACCAAGGTGCACAGACCCTGATACCTAGGTACTAAGCCTCTACTGTTACTACATGAATCTTGTGTACCTACTGATCATTGACACATAAAAATAAATACTTCTTTTTAACAAGACTACACATACTAGTGCGTATGTGCATAAGGACTCCATGCTCCTACTCGGTTAGGCACACACAGGTATTGCTTGCCATTTTCTTTTCTCATTCTTACCAATCTCCCAAATGTGTGGACTCAAATATGGGTCTACTGCTCTCCCTTTGTCTATGTAACTATCCCTCCCATATGTGTTACCTCTCCACAAGTTTAAAGTTAATGTCTATACTAGTCTAGATAGGAACCCCACCTAGGATTTGAGTTATGATACTCTGTATGTATCCTTATACACATACACGACTACTATTATGCAATAGTCATCTGGACACGGATACGAATTCTTATAGACACCAATCCATTGATATACATATAATACTTAACAGGGGTTGTTTAATTTCTGCTACTTGTAAGATATCGATCTATTCTTAGGAAATTAACCAAATACTTAGGGTTATATTATTTGTTCTAAGGCTATCTACATAAATAAAGGTCGGAGGGTTACCTGTGGTGTACTATGTAACCTGGGTCGACATGACGATGGTTGTAGACGCTCCTGCTCCTCTCAAGTGCTAGTCAAACCCTTCAAAAGTAATCGAGGATTTTGAGTCGATAGGAAAATTCTAGGGTTCGGGGATCATGTTCATATATATATATGAGTGTTTAGATAGGATCGATTTGTTAATAGGATTGGAATGAATCCTATTTGAATTTTGAACTAGTTTTTGATAACAGAAATAAACAAAAAATATCTTTTACAAAGTCTTGACAAAAAAATTACCTTTAAACACAATATATTAATAAATTAATTAATTAATTAATAAAAATAAAATTTTTGAAAATCTGATAAGAAGAGTTACAGCCAACAACTATTGAATACCCAAGGGACCAGCCCCTACCACCACAGTCTGTACAGTACGCTAATGCTATGCAGCAAAGGGGCAACCAAACTTTTGGACAATCATTCAGTATGATCACAACAGGGGCACAGACACAAGGAGCCGTCGACGCAGGTATGACGTTTTAGCTAGAATTATCATTTCATAACCATGAGTATAACATGACATAGAATTTTATCTAGATAGACATAGAGACAAAGGGGCATAAGGACTAAGTAGGAGGAGGTTATTTATGATTGAGTTAGAAACCACTACGGTAACCCTTGTAAGTACCATAAATTATTCTACTCCTTCGGTTTGTGTGTCATCGTAGTGCCCAGCTAAAACATGGAAGCACGAGGACAACATACACAACCGTTTCTCTCATCCGCACGAAAATTGTTACACGATCTTCGCGTTTGACTCATTCTTTCGTCTTTCATTTTGTTTCCGTAGGTCGTGCTTTAGTTTTAATTTTGAGGACAAAATTATTGTAAGCTGGGTACGATGTAAACCACCCAAATTTTCAAAGATTTTTTATTATTTTTAAATAATAATTTTGAGTTTTTTATATTTTAAAACAATATTTTCATATAAAATAGTCTTAGTCATGGCTAAGTTTTGTTAGGTAGGTTGACTCAAAAGTATGGCATGGCTAGTGCGGCAATATGCCATGACTAGAATATTATCTATAGACCTCTCTAAATTTATTTATTTTAATATTTAGTTGGTTACAAATTATTAAATCATATTATAGTTATCTTTTCCATGTTATAATATTTATTTATTTATTTTTGGACAGAATTTGAAAATTAAATAATGTTTGTAATAATAATAAGAGTAGTAATGTGTGCCCGCCCAATTTATAATACCCCTATTTTGTTGTTGTTGTTGTTGTTGTCGTTATTATTATTATTATTAGTAGTAGTAGTATTATTAGTATTATTATTTTTATTTAATAATATCATTATTTTTTTGGGGTATTGGTTAACTTCTTAGAAAATGATTTTTAACATATATAAGTGGATTTATAAAGGTAAAATACCTTACACTAGGAAAATATGCTACAATAGGTTTAAGTAATTTTAGATTTTTTTTAGTTTATTTTCTGGTATTATTTATATATTTATTTTCTATATAAGTATATATGTTAAAAAATTGAATGAACAGTGCAAACTGTACTGTTCCCTTTCCCTTCCAATCCCTCGATCCGAGCCCGAGAACTGGAAGATTTTTTTTGTATTTCGCATGACCAAAACTCAATCAAATCCTGAGTAAATTCAATCAGATCTTCTCTATTTGAATCCTAAACCTATTCTCAACTAGATCACTTCAAATTGAACGTAACACCAATCACAAATCGGTTTAAACTCTCTAGAAAAAAAAACTCTAGAGGATAAAGAAAAGCTTCGAAGAAACTTCTCTTTCCCCCAATAACGTCGACCTCTAACTTGGTTCTTCAACACTAGCGCCTATGCCATCCCCTGACGAGTCTTACTGACCTCGTCGAACCACCGGGCATCGCCTGCCGTTAAACTCAGCCGCGGGTGCACACAGCACAGCTGCAGTCAAATCGGTCAGTTTCCCACCTTCACTACAAAAAAAAGTTGACTTTTAGGACGATACTATTAGAAATGCTAATCTAAAACGTCATAAATAATTAGTTATGGTGACGACTATATTTTTGGTAACAAAAAATAGCATTATTTGGGACAGATTAAAAATTGGATCTCTTATTTTAGACTATTAAAAAATTTCATCCCAAATGAATCATACTACCATCCCAAATAACTCTGTGAGACTGCCAAATTTTTGGCAACTCAAATTTTTGGAAAAATGTTTTGCTCTCACTTATTCCCTTTTACCCGTTGGATTTCTCAACGTAAATCCCTGCCCTTCATACAAAAAACCCTTACACAAAATTGACCTTTCTCTCCCTCTCTCCATTTCATTTCGATCGAAAACCATTGCGCTCTCCCCCCTATTTCTCTGCACTAAAGAGCAACCACTACTCTCTCTCTTTCTTTCTCTCCTCGTCCACTCCCATATCCCCGACCCCCCCCCCCCGAGGCGTTGGAGATCTACTGGATAATGCGGAGGGAGGACGTCGAGCCGAACGAGATCGTGCTGGTGAACGTGCTCGCGATCTGCACGATGGACAGGGACCTCGAGACTGCGGTGAGGGTCCTTAGGTACGTCGAGTCGAGGAATGCGGGACTATGCTTGTTGACATATATGCCAAATGCAGGTGTATGGAGTCTGCGGTGGCGATGTTCGATGAGATGCCTCAGAAAGATGTTATTACCCGGAACTGGCTGATCCTCTCAACCCATAGGTATATTTTGCCCAAATTTTCAGAATTAGGTTATTTTGATTGGGAGATCTCTGTGATTGTCATGGCTGACACTCAAAATTTAAATCCTTCAGTTCACCTCCAGTACTGTATGCTGGGGGAAGAAGATTTACATGGGGGCACCTCGAGGTCGGGAACCGCGGTAGGATGATCAATATGTAATATATCATTTTATTCCAAAATGATATATTATATATATACTGTTATCAGGTATTTGTCATACTTTTACATGTTTGATGAAGAAAGTTGTTGTACATAAATAAATTGGAAGGATAGTTTGCATGGACACAGATATAACATGATAAAATTCAGAACCTATCTTGATATGTCTTATTGTAATTTGGATTGTCCATATTTTGTCCAATACATGTCTGAGACGACTCGACACGGACGAGGCTTTTTTTTGTAGCGCCATTGCTTCCTAGTTGGAATGTCGTAGAGGAATTGGTCTCAATCAAGATAGATTGGTATATGGAAATAGAAAGTGGCGACGCTTGTGTGGCTGCACAGGAAGTGTAAGATGCATGGGCGATTAAAAATTCTTTGTCATATGAGAAATGAGAAAAATTATGATGGAGATTTCATTAACCAAGTAATCAAAGGTTCCTGAAAAGAGGATATATTGCTTTATTCCTGGTAAGAAGAAATTCTTGATGGTTTCCATTTAAAATGTCTATGGTAGAGTTGTACATGATCCAGCCATTCTTAATTTTTCTCGGTAGAAAATACTCTTAAATCTTAAGCTCTTCATATAAGAAACATCTATTATTCTATTTGATCCAGAATATGCATGGGTATTGGTAGTAGTCCATCATTGATCTCACTACCAAAATACAGTAAAATAGCGATAACTATTTAGCTACGGATGTACTCCGTCGCTATTAGCGATGGACACCCGACTAAATGGCGACGGTTTGCCCTCGAATTGCAGCCAATAATTTATTCAATGTTTAGGATAAAACTCTGTCGCAAATCGGTCGCTATATTGTCAATAATATAGCGACAGACAAAAAAGTCGTTGCTACGTCGTCACCCAGTTGTCAATAATTGGTGAAAAAATGTTGAAAAAATTGGCACAAAATTTGGCGACCACATAGCGACGGATTATCTGTCGGCAAACTAACGGGGGTATAACGATGGCTTTGCAACGGATACATCCGTCGCTAATCCATCACTAAAGACTGTGCCCTAACTTAAAACGAACCGACGGAGGGGAAGAATTTTTCATTCTCCCCAAAAGTTTCTCTCACCTCTTTCTTTCTCTCTCGTGCGTGCGTACATCTCTCTCTCTCACACTCTAGTACCTCTCCCTCTCTCTCTCTCTCTCTGTCTCTTGGTGGTCGGGGGGCGGGGAAGGCCGCGGGAGGGGGGGGTCGGCGGGTAGGGAGGTTGCGGGGTGGGGGTCGGTGGGGGTGGGGGTGGAGGTTGCGGGAGGGTAGGGGAGCGGAGGGGGGCCGAGGTGGGGATGGGGGTTGGCGGGTGGGGAGGTCGGGGGATTGGGTATGGGAGCGGAGGGGGGCCGGAGGGTCTTGCTGGTCTGGGGGGAGGGCGGGTAGGGGCCCAGGGGTGGGGGGACTTGGGGGTCGGAAGGGGAGGGGAGTAGGGTTGGGGGTGGGGGTGGGGGTCGGCGGGTGGGTAGGTCGCGGGGGGGGGGGGGGGGGGGGGAAGGGGGTAGTGGAGCGGAGGGGGGCCATGGGAATACATCATGACACTATAATTCATATTTTTGAGTTAATAGTATGAATTTTAATAAATAAGCTATATATTCATCCTACATTATGAAAGGGAAGGAAAAAATAATATGATTCACATCGTGATAGTACATATAGAGAATATATGGTAATCATCAATTTTTAATTGTTCAATTACTTAAACGGGCGTAAGTCATTATACTTTATTACTATTGTGATGTGATTTATGCTTGCTAGTTTGATTAGTACTTATTGTTATTTGTTGTCGATCTAACAACTTGATGGGTTTACTTCGGTATCGGTATCGGACTATTTAGTTGAGTATCAGAATCGGTATCGGTATCGGACTATTTCTATGAGTATCGGTATCGGACAATTTCTATGAGTATTGGTATCGAACTCTTTCTATGAGTATCGGTATCTAAACCCTAACCCTAACCCTAAAACCCTAACCCTAACGCTATTACACTAACCCTAAAACCCCAACCCTAACCCTAAACCTAACCCTAACCCTAACCCTAAAAGCCTAGAATCGGTATTGGTATCAGACTATTAATCCTATGAGTTTAAGAATCGGTATCGGTATCGGTATCGGACTATTTCTATGAGTATCGGTATCAGACTATTTCTATGAGTATCGGTATCGGTATCGGTATCAGACTATTTCTATGAGTATCCGTATCAGTATCAAACTAATTTCGTTTAGTTTGTCTTACGATACAGACTTTCACATCCAATCCGCGATGGATCGTTACTTCGTTGATCGTACATGGATGTACAAACGGCAACACGAGAGCAGAATAGGTGTGAGTGACCATTTTCAAGCAGACGTGGAAGTGTGTCTTAAGTATGCCATAAACATAGCTCAATACATGGACGGTAACAAAATCAAGTGTCCATATGGTAATTGTCGTAATATACGTTACAAAGAAGTGGTGACTGTGAAAGATCATTTGACCCGTAAGGGTTTTGTACGTGCTTACGGCCTGTGGTCATCGCAAGGTGAACTATATACGGAAAGACAAGCTACGAAAGCTGCTACTTATGCTTTTGATGATAATGCTACAATGGATTTTGTCATCGAAGACGACGGATGCTCTGTTGATTATGGAGACCCGCAGAATCTTACACGAGATATGGTGTACGATGTGGCAGGGCCTAATTTTGATCCGAAGGATCCTAATCCCGAGGCGAAGGAGTTCTATGAAATGTTTCAAGATGCAGATACTCCTCTATATCCTGGTTGTGAGACTCATTCCGTACTGCCAGTGACGATGCGGTTGTTGAATATAAAGTCTGATTTTAACTTGCCACAAGCTTGCTATGATCAGATCACACAACTAATTAAGGGGGTGTTACCGAAGGAATCAAAAGAGCTTCCAAAAAACTTCTACAAGTCAAAGATGATGGTCTGACAACTGGGACGGGTATGAGAAGATAGATTATTGTCGCAATAGATGCATGTTATACTACAAGGAGAACGAGGACATAGAAAGTTGCAGCTTCTGTAATACGGATCGTTACAAGCCAGTGCAGGAAAAAGAAAAGTTAACTAGAAAATGACGTCCTTACAAGTATATGAATTACTTGTCGATCACGAAGCACTTGCAGCGGATGTATATGTCTCTGAATACAACAGAACACATGACGTGGCACAACGAAGAACGCACAAAGGACAATGGAGAATTGTCACAGCCTTCGGATGGAGAGACATGGAAACATTTTGATTTATGTCATCCAGATTTTGTTGCAGAGCCTAGAAATGTACGTCTGGCGCTATATTCTGATGGCTTCACCCCTTTTGGGCAGTCGAAATCTCAATACTCTTGCTGGCCGGTCATTCTTACCACTTACAATCTGCCAACATAGATGTGTATGAAGACTCCTTATATGTTCTTGACAGCTATCATATCCGGTCCCAAAAATCTGACAAAAAATATCGATATATATTTACAGCCGTTAGTGGATAAGCTTAAACAGCTGTGGGAGATCGGCGACGCGACCTATGATATTTCTAGGAAACAGAACTTTCAGATGAGAGCTTTACTAATATGGACAATCAATGATTTTCCAGCATACGGTATGCTGTCGAGATGGAGTACTCTCGACACCATGTCTTGTCCGATATGCATGGAAAATAGTAAGGCATTCCTCCTTAAGCATGGAGAAAAAACTTCTTTCTTTGATTGTCACCGTCAATTTCAGCCCGTGACTCATCCTTGGAGAAAGAACAAGGATGCATTCAGAGCTGGAAAAAAAGAATTTTCTCATCCGCCTGCCAGATTGTCGGAATACAATATTTGGAAAGATGTAAAAAATTTGCCCACCGTAATGGAAGATCCATCGAACAATCGTGTCGAGGGGTTCGGACAAAGCCATAACTGGACCAAATAGAGTATCTTCTGGGACTTGCCTTATTAGAAAGATAATCTTATAAGGCATAATCTTGATGTCATGTATATCAAAAAGAATGTGTTCGATAATATCTTCAATACCGTCATGGATATTAAAGGAAAGACGAAGAACAATCCAAAAACAAGACAAGACATAGCCGAGATATGCAAGGGTCCTTATCTAAACTTGATACAAAGGAGAGCTGGTGGACAATTAACTAAGCCGATAGCACAATACACATTGAGCAAGGAAGATAGATTAATAATCTGCAAGTGGATATCTACTTTAAGATTTCCCGACGGCTATGTGTCGAATTTGTCTAGATGCGTTGATCTCAATGAACGCAAGCTAACAGGAATGAAGAGTCACGACTGCCACGTATTTATGGGAAGATTATTGTCCATTGCTTTGTGAGAGTTGTTGCCTTCTGCTGTATGGGTTCTGTTGGCCGATCTATCTACATTCTTCGGAAATATTTGTTCAACTAAGTTGACGGTACAATATATGGTTGAACTTGAGGAGAAGATTATCTTAACAATTTGCAAGTTAGAGAAATTATTTCCATCAGACTTCTTCGACAGCATGGAGCATCTACCGATTCATCTAGCATACGAAGCCAGTGTCGGTACATCTATTCATTATCGATGGATGTAGCCATTTGAAAGGTAAATAAAAATCAATATAATTTAAGTAGAATTTAAGTGGATTTATAATTTATTATTAATTCTCAAGATAATTTGTCTCTCTAGGTACCTACACCATCTAAAGAAGAAAGTTGGCAACAAGGCTCATATAGAGGCTTCGATATGCGAAGCATATCTTATCGAGGAGGTATCAAACTTCTGCTCCATTTATTTTGATACTCACTTACATCCGGTTACTGGTGAGTACATGGGCGGAGCCGCGGATCCTTCGACGCCACCAGAGAGGCCGATGGGCGAGTTCCGACGAGAGCTATGGTTCGCGGGTGAATCGTAAGTAAATTTAAGTTAATTTATAAATTTTGTTTTATTTATTCAAGTTAATAATCCAGTCGTTACTTCTCTGTAGGTTTTTTCGTAGGATGCTGCCAGGATTCTATGGCACATTATCCGGGATAACTACCATGGCCCTACCTCAATTTTTCTGAGGTGCCCCTAGACTTGTAGTACATCTAGCTCGACGAGATGAGGGTATATATATATCTTGTGGTTAATTATTAATTAATCTTTAATCCACCATTTTTTTAATTACATTATAATTGAATTTGTATGTCAGAGGACATTCTGGTGGCCCCCCATCGCGAGGAGGCGATCCGCAGGACCTACAAAAGCGTCGTCGGAAAGAAGATACGGGATGCGGCGTGTGACCTTCGCTCAGCGCATTCGAAGAAGGATTGGATCCGGGAGGAGTATTATAACCAGATCTTGGAGAAGATGGATACTTCTGCGTACAAACAGAAATCAAAGAAAGTGAAGGCGAGTAGATGGCCGCGGGTCTACATACAGACCCCACGCAGCAACGCGTGCAAGTCTGGTAAGATACCGCAAATTTGTTCCAATATCTAATTCGATACTATTAATATACGAAGTTAATTAAATTCTACAAATATTTCGTATGCAAACCCAACAGGCGATAAATGAGGAAAAAGAGGCAGAATCGGTCACCATGCACGATGTATTCCAGTATGCGCACAAGAGGCGGTCGGACGGGATCTTTGTCGACGAGAGGGCCCATGAGACTAATGTAAGTACTTACGTTTATGAGATTTATGTTAGAATTATAAGTATTGTTAACTTAATTAGGTAAACTTAGGATTCAGACTATAACTTAGGGAAACATAGGATTTAGATTATAACTTAGGAAAACTTATAGTATAGACACATTCATTGGATAGACTGCGTATCGTGAGGCCCTTAGACGGGTTCAGCCCCCTGCAGCCGAGGATGTCAGTGAAACGACGCCCGTCCAGGCGTCCTTTTCTTTTGTCGCTCGCTACGATGACATGTTCGTAGATACCGTCGACTGCTTTAGGAAAGGGTGCCTCTACGGATGCGCCTCTTTGACGTCGTTGTAGGCATCATTTTCGAGATTTTCACTGCCCCTGCCTCCTCCCGCGACCCCGACATGCGATGATGTGAGGACATAGCTTACGAATCTGACCGAAGCGGTGTCGTCCTTGCAGGAGCACATGACCACGTACTATCTGCGTCCTTCTACTGCTTTCGGTTCTTCTGCTCCCGGTCCGTCCGCTCCCGGTTCTTCTGCTCCCGGTCCGTCTACTGCTGCTCCCGGTACTTCGAATATTCGCGGTCCTTCTTCCATCGGGCGTCTTTCTTTTGACCCTGCTGCCCCTCTGATACCGCCTCCTGCTGTGACGATACTCCTTGACATGATATCACCAGAGCAGCTACGCCAACTTTCAGACCATGTCTTTGATACCCTGTCGGCATACATGGTGGAGGAGTATTCTCGTCGAGCGCAGTAGGGAGTACCACTAGCGGACGATCCACCTCCTCCTTCTTATTCATGTATTGTATTTGAATGTTTTAAAATGTTTTAAAATGTTGAATATTTGTGAATTTCGGATATTGTCACGTGGATATTAGTTTTTGATGAATGTTTTGGATAATGGTGAATGTTTGGATATTAGTTTGTGATGGATATAACGGACTTGATTTTTTCATCTCTATACGAATGTTCGATCTCCTGCTTGTGTTGAACGATTGTATATTGGTGTGTGATGTATGTTAGTTTGTGTGATGTATTTGTGATGGATATTTGTATATTGGTGTGTGATGTATATTGGTTTGTTGGTTTGTGTGACGTGTGATGCATATTATGATGTTTTGATGTTTCGGATGTTGTATGAATAGGGAATGCTCTGTTTCATGTATAAAAAATTCAAAAACTTTCCAGATAGCAACGGACTAGCGACTACAGAGCGACGAAAGGCGACGGCTAAATGACAAAATTTCTGTCTCTAATTAGAGAATTTTCATTTTGCGATGGATGGCGACTACTAAGCGACGGATTATCCATCGCTTAGGTTCTGGAACCATGAAAGATTTCCAGAACCTAAGCGACGGATATTCCATCGCTAATTCATTGCACATTAGCGACTATTATGGACGGATTTTTGACAAATTTTTCGTATCAGAACCTCTCTGATACGCATTTACTGACATATTACCGACGGACTTGTCCGTTGGCTAACCGTCGCTAAATATACGAATCTTGCTGATACTTGAATTGACGAAAGTCCGTCGGCTAACCGTCGCTAAATATACGAATCATGATAACAGTAATCCGTCGCTAAGTTGACGAATGGCGACAACTTAGCGAAGGATATGTTAGCGACGTGGTATTTTTCGACGGATTTTTTAGCCAAAATTCGTCGGTAGTCCGTCGCTAAATCTATTTGTCGACAGATTAGCGACGGATACGGCCGTCGCTAATCCGTTAAATTTTGGTAGTGTCTATCCTTGTCTAACTGGACATATTTTACACTTTATTACTTTACCGGTGAATTTTTTTCTTATTTATTTGAAATCCTAGACCGAGTACAACAGTTAGGATTCAGGCAATTCAAAAGTTGGTGAGTTTAATTTTGGATCTAGTACCCAATTTGACCTAAACAAATGCCTATTTATCTATGTATTCAATAAATAGATTTTGCATTTGATGCTAGGTAAATTTCTTACTTCTTGGAGTGTAGGTTTTGGTTTTTAGGATACTCTATCTAGCTTAATATTGTATCATGTACTGATGTTCTATAAAAAAACAAAAATTATTATGTGGTGGGCATGAAAAGTCATGCTAAATAAAGATTTATACTTGTTGGTGGCTTGGGCATTTATTACTAGATGGATCTTTTTGACGTAAATGCTGGTCACCTGCTACTTATACAATAAAAAATTCGAATATGAATTCCCTGTAAGGGTGTCTGTAACATTATAGTCGCTATGTCGGCTCCTATCATGGGATCATACTATTGTTTTAATTGTTCAAATTTATCTGCAGGGAAGGCATCCTCCGTTCCCTGTTTTGTCTAATGGTTCTGCTGCCAAAAGTACTTGCTTTGTCAAAAGTATTGGATTCCATACTCTAGCTTTTGTTTTCTTGGTTATCAAACAATACCATTTCTTTGACTTTTTCTTGTTGATAAGCATTACTTGTTTAAGGAATATTATGCTCCGAAGTAGAGATGAAGTTCTTACTTCTTACTTCTTACTAAGGTTGCCATTCATGGGCACCATGTTTCCTTGTGATGTGTCATGATGTAAGGACTGGCAGGTGGGATAAGAAAAATATATTATAAACATATTTTTACTAAGGCATTTGGACTGTTGAAGTAGAAATGTTACTCGTTAACTTTTTAACTCATACACAGAAGGATTTTACTTCTCGAGATCAAATGTATTATGAGAGCTGGAGGTTACTTTTCTTGGGCTGCACAACTGGTTTATAAACATAAGGTGCTCCAACAAGAAGCATAAAAAGTATATAAATTATAGTATTATTCAAAAAAGGATTATTTCAAGCTTCTAGTTTATTATGCATGCAACTTTTGCTAATATTATTTGTTGGTGCCGACTACATGATAATAGGTGCAGTAGATTTACTAAAATTAATGTTGCCTACATATTTTGAAGCTTTTTATCCTTGCATTGACCATTCATATAGGCTTGAATATAAGATGCTCTACTAGGATCGATGCATGTGCCTCTGGCCCTCTGATCCACAATAAATGAAACTCAACCAAGGCCATTTTCAATGAATTTAGGCAAAGCGGGTCCACTATTGTAGATTATCCATGCTTTCCCGTTTTGCACTATTGATGCAAAGGCCATCTTAGATCATCAAATAAAAATAGGTCCTTTTTGGTAAGCTTTTGCCCTGCTATCACATGCAAGAAAACAACAATTACATGGCAATTCATTTCAAAATTGAGCTTTGGATATTCTTAGGATTTCAGCATTGTTTTTATTCATGTACATAGAAAGTTCGATTTAGTATAAAGCAAATTTTGTTTTAATAACTCTTATTGCCATGAAATTATGCCTCGAAGATGACTCAATATAAGCTCATGACTACCATATATGCGCTGGCGAGACTAGCATTTTACTCGACATTCGAGAATATTTTCAAATTCTAAGTTCTTATATATTTCGAGTTGTAGACTTCTCATCAAACTTCAAATTCATTCAATAATCTCTAGTCTTTTTTATGTTGTCTTGGTGAAAGGACTATATAGAGGCACACCATATTCTTTTATCAAGATACCTTTTGAGAGTTTCCTTACTTATGACATTTATACCCAAACAAAGTAATTATTACAGGTTGTCTTTGCACCATTTTGAGCAGCAGTGGAATAAAATTCTTGATTAGTGAATTGGGTATTGAAAACTTACACTATGTTGTTGACCAGTACTATGGAAAGAAGTTTGAAGCTCTTTGATAGTTACAAGAGTGGGAATTCAAAAGCTATCATGGATGGCATGAACAAGTTTGATTTAATTGTACTTAATAGATTGCATATGTAAAATTTTGTATGTGTATAGACATGTTACTTGTAGCTCAATGATAAGCAGGAGGTATGTTTGATAGTTGCTCTTTTTTGCAATTATATCAGGGATTTGAAGCCTCGGAATTCATAATATAAACTGTGTGTAGTACTTATGAAGGAAGTTGTGTTGATTTTGGGATGGTGGTATGGCCCTATACTTTATTGTCCTTTAGTTTCTTGTATTCCATGATTATTTGAAGGAAGTTGTGTTGATTTATACTTGATAGTCCTTACCTCTTTCTATGCAGATATAAAAAGAAATTGGTTATACGTGTAGCAGTTTACTTATGTGTCTAGCCTTTTTGCACTAAGAAAAGAAATTATAGTTCAAGCATTTTTTTTATTGATTGAAAACGTTGTAGAAGCATGGAAAATAATAAATAAAGAAAGATCCATGCGGCCAGGAAAACCCATGCGGCTCAGAAAGTCCATGCGGCTCAGAGAGTCATGCGGCACAAGGGACTATGCGGCTCGAGACATTCCATGCGGCTTAGAAGAGAAGACACGTGGCTTGCAAAACAGTCCTCCCCTCTGCCCTATACTGCATTAATTACTTTGACGGCTGACAGCTCTGACAAAATGACAGCCCTGACACAAAGAGGTAATTATGACTCTGTCATAATGACAGACCCCTAGGGAAACGAAGGAGATCTCTGACACAATCCACCGAGATCCAGAAAATGCCACGTGGCCTTGACACGTGGACGTTCGTATGCGGCTCGAGCGAAGACTCCCCATGCGGTTCAGGATAAAGCTGTCCTATACGAGGCCTTCCCATGCGGCTCAAGAGGACCATCTCTATGCGGCTCAAGAGGACCATCTCCATGCGGCTCAAGCAGAGGCCTCCCCATGCGGCTCGCAAGGATCATCTCCATGCGGCTCACTACCCATTATGTAGCCCAGATTATCATGTGGTTCGAAGGTTCGGGGGGCCACTCCCCAAGCAGCCCTGACACGTTGCCAGTCTTATGCGGCTCAATCCTTATGCGGCTCAATCCTCATGCAGCTCAGATCCCCACGGTGACTCCCAGGACACGTGTCATAAAGCCAATCAATTTCCCAGATTTACTGTAATCAAAGATTGGGTCAAATCCCGATAATCTGGGACACGTGGCAGGAGAATGAATTAAACTTATTCATTCAGATTCGCAGACATCAACAAATCATCATCACGGAGATTTATTCCAATCAGCATTAATTACTGATGGGATTTGGTGCAATCTACATTAAATGGCCCAGATTTATCACACTCAAGATTAATGGCCCAGATTGATCAATCAACAGGCCGTCGCCACTCTCAGGGGCAATCATTGCAAACCCTAATGATTGCATTCCCCTTCTTATAAATAGCAAGGTGCCATTCCCTTACAAAAACCCCTTTTTTCGAGATCAAAGAGCATTAGAAAACTTGGAGAAAAAAGAGCAGAGAGAGAGCAAAGAGAGCATTTCTTCAACGCCAAGCAATCTTCTGGAGCCAAGGCTGCATACCAATCATCCAAGGAGTAAGGCAGAGCTGCCGTCGCTTTCCCGAGCCTCTATCGTCACCCCCCAGAATCTAAAATAAATAATTGTACTTAGATTGCTGTACCTAGGCTTTCGTCCCTAGGCTTTCTTTGTACAAGCGAGTTTGTAACGTGAAGTAAAAGTCCAGTCCTCCGATAATTGTTCTGCTCTTTTATATTTCATGGCAAACACGATGGTGACTCTGCTTGGGACAAACTTCTCCACGGCTGAGGAGTTGGTGACGCAATCGGATGCAGCCAAACATGGCTCCACACAACAGAAGATGGTCGTCCGTTTTGACCAACAGGCGTTCGAAGAAATGCTCTCCGAAGGAAGCGCTGGCCCGATCCAGAAGTGCACCCGCACAATGAAGGCTCGCAAAGAGTGGAGGCCAAAATCATTTGCTCCTCCCCAGGCCCTCAACGGTGTACTCTCTGCTACCCAAGACGGCAAAGGCGACTCTCGCGCGGCCCCACTTCAAGCCATAGAAGACTCTGCTGTCCCCAAGTCCGGCAGAGGAAAGCACTACGATGCTGGACTTGCAGGGGCAAAGAGCAATTCTATGGGCTCCAGAAAGAAACCTAACAAGGGCACCAGCCGCAAAGTGAAGACTCATGCGGCCCAGATTGCCAGCCGCATGAATGATGACCATGTGGCTGAAACTGCTAGCCAAATGCATAGTACTCATACGGCCAGGATTTCCAGCCGCATGGAGAACACTCATGCGGCCAGGGTTTTCAGCCGCATGGAGAAAACCTATACGGCTACGACTGCCAGCCGCATGAGGATTGCTGACTCCAGCCGCATGACGCCTACTCCACGTGGCTCTGTCTTCGACCGCCTCTCATATGGTCCTGATCTCCTGTGCTCCCAAGAAGACATGTCTGATTCTCTCCAGCACCACTTAGACTCTTCCTACTATGTGCCCTTACGTGCTAGAGTAAAGAAGTCTAAGGCAACACGAGCTTGGCAAGCTCGGTCCGTTGATCCGACCACTGACCATCCGAGCGTCCCGTGTACTGTTATGCGGGCCTCTGATGGGAAGTTGTATAGAGCCACTCGAATCCAGCCCCCGGCGGCAAACGGACAGAGAGGTTCCCAAAAGTCTCCCAAAATCCAGGGAGCAAACATGGTCGATCCGGACCCATTTGACTTGCGTGAGACCATCCTCCACAAATACAAGGAAAGAGAAGGTGCCCCAGGGTGCCAAGAGTCCTCTCACGGACGTCACTGCACCAAAATCATTGTCAACTGTTGTTGCAACAACGCAACAGTACAAGAAGACCGACGGTCCATTTTCCAAAGACTGCAATGGCCAAGCTCAGAGGACGAGGCACCTCTTATTGTCTCCTGCAACTCTACTCAGAAAATTCCCGCCGATGGAAAAGGGAAGAAGATGAACGTTTCCAGCCCGATGATTTCAACCACTATGACTAAAAAGCTGTCATCTAAACGGTTGTCCTCCACCGGAGTTTTCCAAGGAACCCGTTCAAAAACGAAATCTGCCACGGCGGGCGATTCATCATCCATACCACTGGAGGTCGCTGGGACCGGGGGTAGAACTCCTCTGAACATCCATGATAATCCGATGTTCCAAGGAGACGAGCCCGGGGAAACAACTTTCCCATCAGATACAACAGGTGCTGACGTCCCCGAGGACGTCCAAGATGAAGCAAGCTCTGAAGCCGGGGGTACTATTCCTTCTGAGTCCGAACCAGAGGAGAATATTCCTACATATCCCAATGACTTCTCGGTACATGGGTATGACTCAGAGGATACGTCCTCCACCATCCCTTCCATTTCTCCTCATGTAAGGACGGTGTTCATGACGGACAGCAATCAAAGTGGTTCCAGTGATCACCAACGCATCGACACTCTGGAGGCCATACTACAGGCCTTGGTCAAGTCTGTAGATGAAATCAAAGTGGCTCTTCCAACTCTGCAAGGAGGGACACCTGGCCAAACAAGCGCGGATCCCGCAGTCAATGCAGACTCGAACTCAGCGGCACCAAACTCGGGCAATAATCCTCCTGAAATAACGGCTCCTACCGCTGCAGATGATGCCAGGGAAGAAAGAAGAGAGGTCCAGGAGCTCCGAGCCATGTTTCACGCCCAAGAAAACTATCAAGACCTTAGAATACGGCAACCATACCCTGCTGCATGGAGGGATGTTCCCTTCCCACCAAGATATAAGCCGTCCAACATCAATCCCTATGATGGCAAGACCTCAGCAAGTCGGTACATCACTTACTTCGAGGTCACCACCGATCATCTGCCCCACGACGATGCCATCCTCACACGATTATTCATTGGCGCATTAGAAGGGGTCACCTTCGACTGGTACCGCAACTTGCCAGACAACTGCATCCACTCCTTCGCCAGCTTCAAGCGCATGTTCTTGGAAAGGTTCTACAAAGTAGGGCAGGACGTCACAATGTCCACTCTCATGGACGTCGTCCAAGGAGAGAAGGAGCTGACAAGGAACTATATTGAACGGTTTTGCCAAACCGCAATGAAGTTGCCATCTTGTAATCCGGATTCCTCCTTGATTGAAATTTGCCAAAAGAGACTGCTCCCAACAATCAGTCTCTGGATGGCGAAAGTTAATTTAAGGATTGGAAGACGTTTATCATCAGTGCCACTAGCACCGAAGAACGACTGAAGAAGGCTCGCCAACTGGGATTGCACATCTCGGAGGGAGAGAACAAGGGCAAGCGTCCCAATACCAACAATGACAATAGGGGTAGCCCCTCCAACAATCGGGACAACAGGGGCAAGCAGGCTATGGTGGCTGACACAGCCCAAAAACCTGAGTCAAGATCGACAGACAAACAATGGCCGTAAATGACCTACTCCTTCTAAGACAGCCACGTCAAGCCCATCTTGGACGTGCTCATACAAGGAGACAGAATTCAGCTCCCTCCACCAAGACGGGAACCTCGGCCAGCCGAATTGGAGAACCCAAAGTTCTGCCATTTCCACCGCTACGTTCACCATGCTACACACGACTGCTTCCAACTGAAATGATACATACAAAATTTCATCGATTCGAACGCTCTGGCTATCGATTTCGAAGAGGTGACCATGGCAGCCAATATGGTGTCCATACAATTCGGCAGCTTTCCTCCAACGGACACTCAAGACGGCGTAGTACCTGTCCCCCTGGCGACAATGGAAATTGCTAATCTTCCGCCTCCTCGGGATCAAGCCATTGGTCTAGTACCCCTCACCATATCACGGGAGGGAGATCATGTGGGTCCATCCGAACCTCGTACCTGAAGTGACTTAGTCCACACCACCTTCCATTCGCAAGAAGAAGAGTAGAAAAGTCAAATCCTGCCACACAACTTCGGCAGATATCGAGGAAGTCACAGCCGTCGTTACTCGGTCTGGGGAACAATCTCAACCTGTGGCTGATAACTCAACTGAAGATCATCAGCTGGCCACTGCGGACACTCCGGGACCGTCTCAGCCTCCGACGACCGACAAGCCTAGGCCGAAGGAGACTCGCTTTGACAAATCTCTCCGAAAAGAGGCACCTCAGGGGCTGGAGAGGCCCTACAACTTTGACATCTTGGCACAATTGGCTAATACACCAGCCAAATTGTCATTATATGAGCTCCTGAGACTTTTAAAGGATGTTCGTACGGCTTTGAGCGATGCACTCCAGAATGCTGACGCCTATCTAGCTCAGGCCAACCTCACAGGAGAGAGATCGCCTGCAGATCTCCAAGATAGTGCTTGTGCAGGAGCAATGCCCAACATCGTCTTCACTCCACATGACATGCTCATCAAAACCAATCTGCATGATCGTCCGTTATACTACACCGGATACATCGGAGACGTGAAGGTGGACCAGATGTACATTGATCTAGGCTCTTCCATAAGCATCATTCCGAAGGGTCTGCTACATCATTTCCGTATTCCTATGCATCGCCTGACGCCAACAAGCATTGCCATCAGCGATTTCAATTTGGGCAGGAGCTACCCAATTGGAAAGATTCGCTTGAAGTGCCAAATTGGTGATCTACAGTGGGAAGTGACCTGTTACGTCATAGACGCGGACACTTCCTACAACATCCTCTTGGGGCACCCTTGGATACACGATTATATGATCGTGCCTTCCATGCTGCACCAGTGCTTCAAATATGTCGACAAACACGGCTTCGTGAGGACGGAATTTGCCGACATTGACCCCTTTAAAGGAGTCGAATCCTACTACTCGGACTCCTGCTTATACGAGAAGTCGAAGAGGCACCTGGATGAAGATGTACAGGCTCGAACTGAGACGGCCTCAGGATCAGAGGAACCTCTGACGATCCACCTTCAAGCTCGCAAACCTGGCAAATTTGTACCCCTTACGGCCGCTCTGCGTAAGGATGCAATCATCCTTGCGGCACAAGAGGGGCAAATGATAATCCGGCTGCCAAGGTCCGGCCAAGTGCCGAGACTCACAACAGAGCCACTGACAATCTGGCTACCGAGAGTCAGCCAACCACAAGCAGGGAAGCTCAACCCCTCTGACAGGCCAATGACGATACGTCTTCCCAAGAATAATCGTCACCCCGATGCAAAGTCTGGGGCTTCTATCGAACCAACTACTCCCCGCCCGACATCGAGCACCAAACTGGGGGTCGCTAGTTTACCAACAACCCCACGTTCGGCTCCACTAACAGAACCTATGATGATCAAGCTGCCAAGGTCATCCTCCCAGTCTTCATTTATACATGGGGTGACCGAAGAAGAACCGGAGCTGGCCAAGTATGTGGCTGCCCACACTGACGTTCCTTCCGCGGATGATGTAATCCCGCTAGAAAAATACCTTACTTCTATTTTCCATAAAGAAATTCTCTTTATTTGTTGTTTCTGGGAAAATTACAACTGTAGGAATCCGATCTAGAAGACGATCGCTTTATCCCTTGGACTATGCGAAGAAGAAAAGCTCTCAAAATTTTGACAGTAGATATCAATGTATCTGTACAATGAATGAGAAAAAGAACTCTATTGATAGAGTCAAAATAGTAACTGAAAAGATAACTACCTCACCACTGATGCACTTGAAAAGTCACGCAGACTCTAAATACACGCAGGGTTAATGAGTAGTTACTGGACGTGGCCCGTAACTGTTGGACACATGGCATCAGTGCATGGGTCGTGTGCAAGTTACTGGGCATGCGAGAGAGAGATCGGTGGCATGGCTGCCACGTACTCCAGTTGAAATGAAATCCACGCTGACTTGCTGAAGGCAAAAATCCACACAGATTCGTTGACGCAGACTCGTTGAAGGCGAAATCCACGCAAGCTTTGAAGAAGAATACTTCAGAATTCACGCAGGCTTTGAGAAGAATAACTCAAAAGTCACGCAATATTTTGAGGAAGGAGAAGATTCAGAATCCACGCAAACCGCCAGCTGTCTTGATTTGGCACGCTTCGTCTGACACAAAATCTCTGACATTGATTATATTGTCAGCCGTATTAAATGAAGATAAGACCCAAAGTCACGCCAACTTGGTGAAGAGTGAGTCTTGCTAAGGAAGTTTGCAAAAGACGGCTGTGATCTCTTGAGTTCTGTGCATACGTGGTATACGAGGAGACGTTTCTCGACTGTTGTGTTGTCAGTCATTATGATTCTGACGTATGGCTGAGCTGTCTCTGCGTGACTTCTAAAGGAAATGGCCAGGTAGAACTTAGCGTATCTTTTGTGCTGCTTCTTGGATCACTCTGCGTGACTTGTTCTGATCAACTCAGCGTGACTTCATTTTTGAGGCCTATAAAACCCTCTTCAAAGTTTTCGAAAAATGATAAAATATTTTCGAAATACTTTGAAATAGAGATGATGAAATAAAATTAGTCACGCTGAGATGACTTTAAAGAGATATTTATCCCTAAATGATTGGACTGTTAGGATTCTGTGCAGTTAGGATCCCGTATCAAGCTCCTAAATCGAGACGAATCATGATGGGCCTATTTAGAATGAGCCTATAAATAAGCCATAGATTACTTCTTTCCTTCTTTACTTGTTTTTGAAAGAGAGAACCCACAGAAGAGAACTTCATCTTCACCGACGAACTCCTTCTTTCCCGACTTCTTCTTCTCCTTTCTCAGCCGAAATGGCTCCCAAGAAAGCTGATGCTCAGGCCAAGGGGAAAGCCCCTGCAACTTCTTCGCATGCCACTACTGACAGACTTCCTCGACAGGAAGTTCCACAAGCTCCTATGCATCGTAAGTGATGGAAGAACATGAATTGTTGAAGACGAGTTTGATGAAGATGAACTCCACATAGAACTTTTTAGGATCTTAAAATAATAAACTTCAGAAATATATCCCCCCTTTTTAGGGCAAAGGATATTAATAAAGTATGCCTCTCTTTTTAGGGTTGGCCATACTTCACATCTTCGTGTTTACGAAGCTCTGTGTTCTACGCAAAAGGAGCATGACTCTCATGATTCTGCGTGACTTTTTACGTTGGCAGAAATGTCCATGTTGAAATAGTCACGCAGCTTTCAGGATGACGCTGCGTGATTTTTCACATGTTGACAGAGATATCAATGTTGAATTATTCACGCTGACTTCTGAGAGTCATCTTCTGGATAGATTAGTCTTCATCCTAATCTGTCTGGACTTTGCGTGAATAACTCACTCAGTATGTCATGGTAGTATATCCATATAGAGTCTATATCTGACTTTGTCTTCTGCCATTTCTTGTAGTGAACATCCGAAGCGAAGAAGCAGATTTTGAAGGGTGCTTGAGTATCTCATTTAAGCAAGATTTATCTCATGTAACATTCCCTCAATTTGATCTTCCTAAAGCAAGACTTTCATTGTTGGCCAATCAAGACCACACAACCTTACTCTGCTTGATGAATGGACAACCTTTTCAGAGTCTGGATCTGGTATCCCACAAGAAACTAGCATTCTTATTCGGAGATGCTATAGCACAAAAATCTCAGCCGAAGGGCATCAGGGAAAAGGTGTGTTTCTGTTTTGAGGGGGACGTGAAACAACCCATGTACTGACCAAAGGTTTCCCGGGGTTTATCAATCATGAGACTTATGCATGCCAGCTATCCGAGAAAGATGTCCTGGTATTTGACAGAATATCAGCAGGCGAAGGCAAGCCGTATTATTTACAGGAAGGAGGGATTTTTCAGTGCCCCGGAGGATCATGTATCACTATTTCGGGGTTTGAAGCCTGGATGCATACCACCTGAAGACTCAGCCATATTGATGCCATTCAGGATGTCCATTTTCATAAATGAATTCATGTCTAACAAGAATGCATTCTATCCCACCGACTCGATACCGAGGATGAACGGCCTAATGAATCAGGAGAATTTGAGATGGAAGACTTTGGTCAACTGGGCTTTGGAGAATTTCGCGACTGAGCTGAAGAAGATAAATCTCTATGATGCCGTCGTCAATTCATCCTACGGCTTCAAGCCCAACCCTTTCCTATTCTTAGCTTTGGTTGAGAGATATAATCACGGAACGGGAACCTTTATGACTCTGAAAGGAGAGATGGGCTTCGCCCTTCATGAGATGGAATACATCTCACACCTGCCTTCAGGCTCGCTGCCGTATGAGGAATATGTTCCTACAACAGAGGAACTGAACTTTCTGTCAGAGAAGAACCCAGAGATGGTCCATCTATTTGAAGAGATGATGTGCCATTTTGGCACATGCACTCTATATTACAAGGGTTCCAAGGATGAAGCTGGCAACCACATTCAGAAGTGGATGTCCTACCTTTTCATGAACCGTGAGAAGGATGAAAAGAAAATAAATGAGAAGAGGTGGTATTGGATCAGCAACTTCAAACCTCTTTCTGAAAGTGAAATCACTCATTTGCTGGAGAAATATGATTGCAAAGATTTCACGATTACTGAAGACTGGTACGAGTTTAAAGCTGGAACTACTTTCAGCTCTTATGTTAGACAGAGCAGAAAAAGTCTGTCAAGGAACGGTCATCTGGCCGAATTCCTATCCCTGTGGTTAAAAAGATTCATCATTCCTGGCTCCAGCTCTTTGGACAGGATACACAGAGGTGTTATCTTTGCAGCAGTGCGCCTTGTGTATGGTTACAAGCTGGATTTGTTATCGGCGATGACCTGTAGGCTAAATACAGGTCTTCGGAATTTTGTCACTAATATGTTATCTGCTCAGAGGATGATGACTGAAGAATTCCCAAGAATAGAGATGCCCTTCACGTATCTTTATGGTTGGCTTCTCCTTCATCATGATGGTCTGATACCTCCAGGGGCAGGAGAAAGTAGCAGTCTTTTTCTGGAGAGGTACTCTGGAGAGACGTTCTGGAAGGTTCACACCCTCCCAGAATATAGAAATGTATTGAATAGGGCATCACATTGGTTGATCCAATGTGTCCCTCCACCATCGGGCTATGAGAGTATGCCCTTAAATATGATGGACGGAGATATGGGAAACCGACTAGATGATGTAGCCTTCCAATGGTTACAGAGGATCCGGCCTTCTCATCTAGTATATCGTCATGAAGAAATGGCGTATCTGGAACCATATTTACCAAGCTTATTTGCCAGACAATTCGGGTACGACCAACTCCATGTTGGGAACGCCACTACTTGTTTATCTGCTCGCGGAGGACTCATTGACGGAGCTCGAGCTTGGAGATATTTTGCAGCTAGAGATACAAAGGTTGTATTCTCTATGCCTAATCCTTTGTCTAGCTCGGGGCCAAAGATGCTTTATACGTATGCACGTTTCTATGTGTCGTCGGGCACTTTCAGACCGAGTTTCAATCTGAAGACTTTTGTTGCAGAGGATGATCCAGCTCCATCGAAGAGATCAAAGAAGAAAATAGTTATTCAGCACTTTCCTTCAGAACCCGAAGATGAGACAACAGAAGTTGAGCCTCCCTATGAATTATTCTAGGAAGGAAATTTTTCTGATGAGGTTCTTCCTCCTATATTTATATCTCTTTCTAAGAGGAAGAGAAGTGACGAATCTGAGACCATCTCTAAGAGGAGTACTAAGTCTCCAACATCTAGAAAAAAGAAGAAAGGAGTCTCAGTGACTGCTACATCATCTTTAGGCGGTATCTCGGTTGATGAGGACGATACCGCTGATAAAGATGAAGAGACTGATGAAGACGACGCTCCTTTGATAAGGAGGTCAAGAGGCAGATATGTCAAGAAGTCTGCCAGCAAAATTAAGGGCAACAAACTCTTAGAAACGATCATGAGTGGAGGAGTTTTGCCAGAAATCAGTGAAGCAGCTTCTACTGAGAAGACCGAATCTGATGATATTCACCTTGCAACAGCTTCAACTGAACAGACTGAAATAGAGTCTGTTCAAGTTCAGGAAATAACTGCTCCGACCACAAGTGGAGTAGCTATTGAACCCTCGGAGATGAGGGTAATCCCATTTGAGCATGGGACAGAAGGTGTCATTCAAGCACTGGATGACCAGATTGATTACTCTGAAAAAGCAACAGCTCAGGAAGAAACTACCAAACAATCAAAAGTTCCCGAAATTCAAGCTGAAGAAAACATTTCTTTGGCCAGAGGCGACGAAGACGTACCGGCGTCTGATCTATCAGCTGCTGATGATCTGTTAAAGAATGTTTGTCAAGATATCATTCTTCGAACCGATATTCCTGAGATAATTGAACCGGCAGCCAATACTGAGCTTGCTATTGTCATTGTTCCAGAGACTCATGAAGATGTAAATATCATTAATTCTGAATCAGAAGCTCATCCTGAAGACAAAGAAGAACAAGAAGCTGAAGGAGGAGAAGACTGGCATGCTGGCACCTCTACTCCTTATGATGAAGACAAAGTCAAGGAAAACAAAATGGAACTTAGCCCTGAACCTGCTCAATCACCGAACAACGCTCTAGCACCCAGTAATTCTGGAGCTGGAAGCAGCCATATAAAGCAGGTATCGGATACAATCATGGACCGGTTGCGAGAGGAAGCAAAGCTCCCTCCATATACCGAGTATGAACCTCAGCCAGGTAGAACTTTATTTCAAATTCTGTTTCCGCTGCTTCTTTCTTTCTTTAAATACCGATTACATTTTTCTTTTAACTATAGGAACTGCTGCAGCAATGAGTTCGACTCATGCTCCGCTTATCCAGGCTGATGCCGATGAAGGGAATTCACACTTAACTTCTCCGATGGCACATACTTCTGTTCCGAGGATAGAGAATATTCAAGCTTCTTCTTCCATGATAACAGTGACTCCTGGATTTGAGATTGGGTTAACAAGAACTCTAGGAATGTATTCAGATATCATTTACTCATATCTAGATACATTTTCCAGACGTTTCTTGAAGGATGAAGCTATGCCATTTTCTCATCTTCGAACTATGGTTAAGTTCCCTCTCATGGTGCTGCATCATGCTGGTTGTGAATCTCAGTGCATTTTCTTCAAACATCTCCTGGATGAGTTAGAAGTAACTATCCGAAAGTACTGGGAGACTAAGAAGGAAGATCTTCAATCTTTAACTGCAACTGAAATTAGTCAACTAGAGCATGAAGCACAATCCCAACAAGCAGCTCTTGAAGCATTCCTTGCCTCTTCTACTGAGAAATTAGTAGAAAAGGGTGAAGAAATATTAGCTATTCGTCAAAGAGTAGAGCTTCTGGAGAAGGATAAAGCGTCCAAGGCTGAAGAACTGAAAAAATTGAAAGAGGAATTAGCTCGTCTTCAAGAGCGCATTACTGTCATGAAAGCAGATCAAGCTGAGGTTGCTACTACTTATATCTCTGAAGTTGAACACTATAAGACTCTTCGGAAGGAACGAGAACGGATGCAGGCGGAACAGATTGAAGAAGTCAGCCGTCGCCAGTCTACCATCATTACTTTTGATGAACAGAATGTTTCAATTGTAGCAGCAGAACGAGTTAGAAAAACTCATGAAAAGAAACTGACTGCTATTCTAGATCGTATTAAGGAGCTGATAACTCCAAATGAGTGAACTTCTTTTATTTTCACTTTCACTTGTATTTCATGTTTTGATTCTGGAATGAGAGTAAATGAAAATCCTTGATCTGACTTTTGGTTTTGCTGTTTTAAAAATGATAGATTCATAGAAAATATGTTCAGAGGTAAATAATACATGACATATTTCAGTAGAATAGAATATACAAACGAACTTTGTAATTCTATCAAATGATATTAAACCAGAAATGATCTTAGTTTAATACTGATTGGAAAAAATAGAATTCAGACATAAAAATATCTTTAAATTCAATTTTTCATGATCTTTAGACTCAGAAATCAAAAGACTAGATGAATGAACGGGTTAACCGTCAGATTATAATGAACGGACGAACCGTCGGATAGATGAACGGACGAACCGTCAGGTATTAATGAACGGTCAAACCGTCAGATGAACGAATGAACCGTCAAATATGAATCATTTTTCAAAACAGTCAATAGAAACCATACTGGAAGACAGAAGGTTGCAATAGAAGTCACCGATACTCGTATCGGAATCCCAAGAAGTGGTACTAGAAGAATCAGATCTCTTATCTTCGTCAGACTCAGGATCTTCATGGATAATATTGATGAAAGGAGTAGGAGCAGTATAACCCAATCCGTATTTTGTCCTTCCATATTTCAAAGGAGGAATCCGGACAGGTATTTTTCTTCCTTTTCTATTATTGAGGCCAGTCCTGAAGTCATAGCCCATATTTTTGATGATGTCTCTAGATTGCTGACTATAATGACGTAGTTGTAATCTTCCAGTATCATCATTTTTGTCATCATCTTCAAGATCAGAAGGATTTTGAGGCCCTTTGTAGAAGAATATTGGAATGTCTCCTGGCTTTCTGCTGGGAACTAGAAAGTATGAAGATTGTACAGGTTCTAGAGATACATCTGTATGAACAGTCTGTACAACTCATATGGTTATTGTGTTCAAGTCATCTAACAGATGTAAATAACTATGAACATAATTACACACATCAACGTACTGCAAAGGTGGAGACTTTTTATTAAATGTAAAAGCAGCAATATTTACATTGGGAGAAGGCTGAGCCTTAGAGATTTTAGCCAAGTCAATGACTAAAGGGGGAGAAGAAGAAGAAGCTTTGTTTCGATTAAGATCGATAACAAATGGCTCAGAAGAGGTGAGCTCCCTTGAAGTTTGAGTAGGAAGAGTAGTCCGCCCTCCAACTGGAATTAGCAGAGTATCTTGTGAAGGTACAGGAACTGTAGTACGCCCACTGACAGGAATGATCAGTGTATTTTGAGTAGATAACTGAGGTAACGGAGAGATCCGTCCACTCACTGGAATGATGAAAGAATCTTCTCCAGAGGGTTTAGGAGATTGTTGCTGAGTAGTTCGACTTTTAACAGGGATTATTAAAGTCTCACTTTGTGCATCTTCTTTCTCCATAGCTTGTATGATCCTTGTATACTCTTCTTTGTACATTCAGGAATCATTGAAATAAGCTTCAACCCCATGGAAGGGATTTATATCAGCAACTTCTTTTTGTACTCTTCCATTGCTATCAATGTATTTAAAACATTGATGAAGAGTAGAGGGCACCATATTATTTTCATGAATAAAGGGCCTCTCCAGAAGAAGATTATAGGATCCCGCGATCTCGATCACATAGAAAGTGACTTTAGATCTGAAATCGCCTATCTGAAGCTTCAGATGAATCTTTCCCAAAGGCTCACTTCGGCTTTGATTGAATCCTAAGATAGTAGTAACCATCTTGGAGAGCTTGTAAAGAGGGATTTTTAGTTCATCCAACAAACTCTTTGGCATTATGCTTACAGCAGACCCTGGGTCAATGAGGATACGATCTATCTTCATCGTATCAATATAACCAGTGTAGTAGAGAGGTCGGTCATGTCGATTATCCTCCAGTAATATATCGTCTTGTGTAAAGGTAATATTTGGGATAATCTCCAGTATACTGTTGCAATGTAAGCAAGTGGCAGGTTCCGCATCCGGCTTCTTCAATTGTGCAAGACAAGAGTCAGCTTGTAGAAGTGCTTCACTTAACGTCTTCCGAGTTTCTTTAGAAAGACGTAGAAGTTTAAAAATGGACATTCTAGCTGGAGTATTAGCAAGTTGAGCCAAAATGTCAAAGTTGTAAGGCTTCTGAAGTCCAAGAGGAGAAGACTTCTTGATTGGCTTATCAAACCGAGCCTGTTGTTTGCCTTTCTCCAGAGCCGTAGGCTTGGGAGGAACAGGTTCAGTGGATGATTCTTCTTCAGGAGGAACATTAGGAGCATGTTTAGCATCTGAAGGGATATCAGTAGGATCTTCAGGATTTTTAGAATAATCCTTTAGGTAAGGTTTCCCCGTTCGAGTAGCACTAACAAGTGCTTCTTCTTTCTCTTTTGGCTCTGTGTCAGAGGTAGACCCAAGAGAAGTCATATGACATGACTTGACCTTTCCAGCCTTCTTGGATTTTTGAGAAGAAATCTTTTGAGGAGAAGGCGATTCAAAATCTGCCACTAGATCAGGATGGATCCACATGATTTCCCCTGTTTCCAAAGTGATTGGCACTAATCCTTCAGACTGTGGAGGAGGAAGATTCACTATGTCAAGAGTTGCCTTGGGAATAGGAACAATCCCACTTTCAAGGAGTTGAGGAGGGAAATCTCTAAATTGCATAGAGACGACGTTGGAGGTGACGGTCTTCTCTTTTGGAGTAAGAGAGATAGCTCCAGATTTAATCATTTATTGGATCTTTCCTTTCAGTACATAACATGTACGAATTGTATGACCCAGCATTCTGTGATATGGACAGTATTTAGGATGATCTGTCTTACCAGCTTCATCAGGTTTCTTGATCTCTGGTAATTGTATTTTATTACCTTTCAGCAGACATTCAAAGATACCAAGGACATCGTCGTCATCAAAAGAATATTCTTCTTTGGGGCGAGGTGTTCTTGATTGTTGAGTTGTAGAGGCAGGAGTTTGAACATTTGATGCATCTTTGCTCTGAAGATTAACTTCAAGAGTTTCTTTTCCTTTGCGAGCATTATTTTTATTGTTAGCACCTTGTCCTGTTTCTTTAGGAGTCATCTGCACTCCTAAACCATTGAAGGTTTCAGCACTGATTTCTGCAGCTTTGGCACTGACTATGAAGGAAGGCCAATCTTGAAATTGAGTGGATTCTGTCCACATACTGATGATTGGCAACAAGTTTGATTTGCACATGTCAATGGTGACAGCATCAGGAGTTCCAAGAGGCATCTTCAGAGCTTCTCTTCGAAACCGTTCAATGTATTCCTCTGTAGATTCATTATTTTTCTGCTTGATTCTAATAAGAGCAGACATAGTCATGTCATTAAGCCCTTCATAGAACCTTTCAAGAAACATCTGTTTGAAACCAGCAAATGAAGTAATACTCCCATCTGGGAGACTCCTATACCATTCATAAGCCGTTCCCTTGAGACATCCAATAAATACCCGAGTAAGGAGGGCATCACTTGGTTGCAGTTGATCAGTCATCACTTCAAAGTGATTAATAAACTGACTTGGAGAAGTGGTTCCATCATAGAATGAGATAGTAGGAGGCTTGTATTTAGGAGGATATGATACTTGCTTCCATTCTATCGGATAAGGCTGCTTGATGCCTAACCTTTGTAAACCATCCTTCTGTTTGAATGCCTCGAATTGAGTTTTGAGATTCTTCAATTCTTCAGAGACAACTCCCGAAGATTGTGGAGTTGTGGTTTGTAGAGAATAGTTGGGAGGAGGAACAGCATTGTAAGCACTACCCCCAGCTCCAGAGAGACTAGGATTTGGTTGAGCTGGTCCAGGAGTATTGGATTGTACTGCTGGAGGAACTTGTACTGGACTTATATCAGTATCAACTAGTATGGCATCTGATACAGTCTGTCGATTTTATAACTGAGCTGTCATGAGTTCATACATCGACTTCATTGTGTCAGTCATAGACTTCATTTGCTGTTCCAAAGAAGCAATTCTTTGATCTTGAGGAGTCAGAGAAGAAGAAGGTTCATCAGTATTCCCATCAACCATGTAAGTTGTGACTGTATGAGGGATTATTGGTGAACTAGTAGATGTTGTATGCTCTGAATCATTGCTTCGTATATCAAAGTCAACTATAGGAGAATTACCCCCAGTAGAAAGAGGTGGGAAGTTAGATTTTCCAAGAAATTCAGAATCAATTTCAGGGATCAAATTTCTTTGACTAGAAGCCAGGACTCTTGCTCTGGTGTTTCTATATACTCCATCTGGACTATCAACTCTACCCCCGATGTCCCGAGAAGTCATGTTGACAGAGGCAAACAAAGGCTCATCTTCATCAGGCATAGGTTCATACTGAATCCTATTAAAGACAGACTGTCATTTATTTTGACATCTGCATTGCATTGTGACTCTTGGCTGGAAGTCACATTCATGATCACCATGGTCTTGAACTGTTGATTCGCATCTGCACTGAATTATGACTCTTGGATAGAAGTCACATTCAGCATGTTCCTTTGATATAGAATTACTCCTTCTCTTCTGTTGAAGATATTCCCGTAAATCTGTTTGTGAAGATTGAGGAGTATACTTCCTGTTCTTGGGTCTTGATGGCTCTTGATTATACAAAGAGTGATTAATGTGAGCCACATAATTTCTTGCATACTCTGCATCTGGATCTTTTATCTTCATATCCAATTGGTATGGTTTCTTAACACCAGAAGTGCTGAGTTTTGTTCTTAAATCAGTGGAAGGTAACACATTAATTTTGGAAACATGGAGTTTTCCTTCCATTGATCTGGATATTTGCAGAGAAGGAAGAGTTGAACCACTCCCTTGATTAGGAGTTGGTAACAGACCCTCTTTAATGGACAGATTCTGTGGCCAATTTGAAGAAATCAAAGAAGAAGACATTAAAGAATGTTTCTTCTTAGACTCATTCAGATTTTGAGACATAGAATGTCCAGAAGGAAGAGTAGTCAAAAGACCATCTCCTTTTCTTTGACTAACAAAAGTATCAGTCAAAGCTGTTCCTGAAGTAAAAACTACAGGAGCAGAAGAAACAACTAAAGAGTTATTCCTTTTCGAAGGGACTTTGTGTGGAAGACCACCCCCAGTTCTAGTAGAACTCGGTGAAGAAGAAGATATAACTAAGGAGCTATTCTTCTCTGATGAAATACACGCTGAAACAGACTTGGTTAAAGAACCAGAGCTGTTAGCGTGATTTTTGATTTTAGAATTACACGCTGGAACAGGTTCGGCTAAGGAGCCAGTGCTGTCAGCGTGACTTTTGAATGTGGGTTTGCACACTGGAATAGATTTGGCTAAGGAGCCAGTACTATCAGCGTGACTTTTAGAGTTGAATTTGCACGCTGGAACAGATTCGGCTAAGGAGCCAGTACTGTCAGCGTGACTTTTAGAGTTGAATTTGCACGCTGGAACAGATTCGGCTAAGGAGCCAGTACTGTCAGCGTGACTTTTAGTTACTGTCATCTTCGAGCGCACAAGAGTGTACGTGCTTGCAGTAGAGTTCTTGCCAGTGTTAGGAGTAGACACTGTGGCAGAGACATCACCATTGACTGCTAACTGATTCTTAGGGACATAGACAGAGTGTCCATTCGACTTGGCAGTGATGATGGAGGCTGGAGTGGGCTTGCCACCCTTAGCCCGCTGCATTTCTTCATAGGCGAGTTGATCGAATTTGATCGTCATCACCTTCTTCGTCGAGCCGATTGACGAAGTGTCGCATTGAGTTGTTACCATCTCAGAAGAGGAGATGGTTTTCCCCAGTAGAGTCGCCAATTTGTTTTCCATAAAGAAATTCTCTTTATTTATTGTTTCTGGGAAAATTACAACTGTAGGAATCCGATCTAGAAGACGATCGCTTTATCCCTTGGACTATGCAAAGAAGAAAAGCTCTCAAAATTTTGACAGTAGATATCAATGTATCTGTATAATGAATGAGAAAAATAACTCTATTTATAGAGTCAAAACAGTAACTGAAAAGATAACTACCTCACCACTGGTGCACTTGAAAAGTCACGCAGACTCTAAATACACGCAGGGTTAATGAGTAGTTACTGGACGTGGCCCGTAACTGTTGGACACATGGCATCAGTGCATGGGTCGTGTGCAAGTTACTGGGCACGCGAGAGAGAGATCGGTAGCATGGCTGCCACGTACTCCAGTTGAAATGAAATCCACGCTGACTTGCTGAAGACAAAAATCCATGCAGATTTGTTGACGCAGACTCGTTGAAGGCGAAATCCACGCAAGCTTTGAAGAAGAATACTTCAGAATTCATGCAGGCTTTGAGAAGAATAACTCAAAAGTTACGCAATGTTTTGAGGAAGGAGAAGATTCAGAATCCACGCAAACCGCCAGCTGTCTTGATTTGGCACGCTTCGTCTGACACAAAATCTCTGACATTGATTATATTGTCAGCCGCATTAAATGAAGATAAGACCCAAAGTCACGCCAACTTGGTGAAGAGTGAGTCTTGCTAAGGAAGTTTGCAAAAGACGGCTGTGATCTCTCGAGTTCTGTGCATACGTAGTATACGAGGAGACGTTTCTCGACTGTTGTGTTGTCAGTCATTATGATTCTGACGTATGGCTGAGCTGTCTCTGCGTGACTTCTAAAGGAAATGGCCAGGTAGAACTTAGCGTATCTTTTGTGCTGCTTCTTGGATCACTCTGCGTGACTTGTTCTGATCAACTCAGCGTGACTTCATTTTTGAGGCCTACAACTTCATCAATAAAGGGCTATCTTTGAACTACCTCGAGCTTAATAAGCTTTGTACAATGTACGGTATGGAACACGGTATAGGCACCCACCTACACACATAGGTGACAAATGTTTACACCACAAACCAACTTATTTTAGTGGAAGACGCTTACCGCATAGTCGAAGGAGGGGACCATCCAATCATCTTCGGTCGGAAGGATGATCCACAGCCCTTCACCATAGAGAAAGTCGATCCTGAATCAGACGTCGGGAGGTTGCCTCTGTATCTTTATAGTCCCTAATCCAAATACCTCATGCAAAAACAGGGATATGATATGGAGACTACGCCAGGCTTAAATTACGGCACCGGTCGACGATTACCTTTCAAGCCACCAGTCCCGGCTGGCAAACCACGGGACTACTACAACAAGACTCGATGTGGATTAGGGTATGTCACGCCCGCAATAACCCCCGAAAGTTCAGATGAAGAGTGCAACTGGCATTCACATTCAACCGGGTCACCAACTTCTGATTCAGATACCAGCATCGGAGACGTATTCAGACAAGTCATGTCGGTCAATATGGCATTCGCCGACGCTTACGAAGAAGATGAGGACATACCTGAAATCCTCGAGTTAGAGCCGTGGGCCCAACAGCTAGATGCATTATGGGAAAAGCGATTCGAACAAAGGGAACCTCCTACCGAAGACGAGGTTGTACAGGTCGACCTCGGCAACGAATCTTCTCCAAAACCCATCTTCGTCAGTACAAGCCTAACAGACGAAGAACGAGAATCACTATTAGAACTTGTCAAAGAATATATTGATGTGCTCGCATGGAGCTATGAAGACAAGCAAGGACTAAACCCCGAAGTCGCCCTTCACAAGCTCAACATTCGGCCAGATGCAAAGCCAGTCAAACAACAACAACGACGCTTTCGCCCGAGCATCATGGATGCGATCGAAGCCGAAGTCAACAAACTGATAGCCAGCGGCTTCATTCGCGAAGAACAACATCCTGATTGGGTCGCCAACATAGTATCGGTCCTCAAGAAGAATGGGAAGATTCGAATCTGCATCGACTTTCGTAATCTGAACGAGGCATGTCCCAAAGATGAATTCCCCCTCCCTATCACGGACATCATGATTGACAACACATGCGGCTTCGAACGTATGTCATTCATGGATGGTTTCTCGGGGTACAACCAAATCAAGATGGCTCCTAACGACGAAAAGCACACATCATTCCGAACGCCGATTGGTACGTACTGCTACACAGTCATGCCTTTTGGGTTAAAGAATGCTGGCGCCACATATCAAAGAGCCATGAGCATCATCTTTAGAGACCACTTACGCAAGATTGTGGAGTGCTATGTCGATGATATCGCCGTCAAGAGTCGCTATAAGGAAGACCATCTGGAGGATCTGAGGACGGTATTCGACTTGATGCGAGTACACAACCTGAAGATGAATCCCACAAAATCCTTCTTGGGCCTATCCAGCGGAAAATTCTTGGGTTTTATTATTACAGCCTAGGGAATTCATGTCGATCCAGAGAAGACAAAGGCAATTATGGAGATGGGTCCCCCGAGAAATCTCTGCGAACTCAGAAGCCTTCAAGGGAGGCTAGCTTACATCCGGAGGTTTATTTCTAACCTCTCCGGGCGGTGTCGGCCATTCATCCACCTCATAAAGAAAGGCATTTCATTTGTATGGGATTAAGAATGCCAACGTGCCTTCGACAGCCTCAAAGAATATTTATCGAGCCCACCAGTCCTGGTGGCTCCGGTTGCTGGGAAACCATTCTTGCTATATGTGCGAGCAATGAAGCATTCCTTCGGCGCTCTGCTGGCACAAAATAACGATACAGGCCATGAACAAGCTATATATTACCTCAGCCGAATGATGATTGGGCCGGAGCACCGATACACCGCTGTAGAGAAGGAATGCCTCGCCTTAGTGTTCACCATTCAAAAGATGCGACACTATGTCACGAGGCAAACCATACACGTAATCTCACGAGTCAACCCACTCAGGGTCCTCATGACTAAACCAGGGGCACACAGCTCCCGCCTCACCACATGGGCAATATTGCTGTTACCTTATCATATGATCTTTGTCCCACAAAAGGCTGTTAAAGGTCAAGCTCTGGCAGACTTTTTAGCAGCCCACCCAGGCTCGGAGTCATTCAGAATATATGAAGGAATCCCAGATGAGGTCGCCGACTCTCATGCAACCTTTCACGATGATATATGGCAAATGTTCTTCGACGGGGCTTCAAGAACTGGACCCAAGGGCAACATCGTCGTTGGAGTCGGGGTGGTATTAATTTCTCCTTCTGGATTGGTGATCAATCACGCTTACTCCCTCATGGAGCCTTGCTCTAACAATGTGGCCGAGTACAACGCTTTGGTCATCGGCCTCCAACTTACAAGAGAGCTGGGGGTAGAATATCTTGAAGCATACGGCGATTCACAGTTATTCGTCAATCAGATCCGGGGTTCATACGAAGTCCGCCATGAAGACATGATCCCTATCACCAAATAGCGATCAATATTATCTCATCGTTTGAGGGATTCTTCATCGAGCACGTTTCCAGACTCCAGAACATCGAAGCCGATGCCCTAGCAGGCCTTGCCGCTTCCCTAGTAGTACCGAACCATACTCATCATTCGGTTGACGTGATAGGCCACGAACTGGTCTGTCCCAAGAACAACGTTCAAGTCGTGGCGAGTTATTCTGCTCAGACGATCGACGAAGCGCCAGACTGGAGACAACCATTCATAGACTTCGTAGTCTACGACATCCTGCCCGAGAACCCAAAGGAGGCAACTTCCATTAGAAGGCGTTCTCTCAGATTATTTTATGATACAGAGGCGAAAATGCTGTATCGACGATCCTACGATGGGTTATTGCTTCGATGTTTGTCAGACGCAGAAGCCAAAGAAGCCGTACGTGAAGCTCACGACGGTATCTACGGGGCCCATCAGCCTGGCCCCAATTTACAAGACCGTCTTTGCCGAATGGGCTACTACTGGCCTACGATGGTAGCAGATGCGATAGACTATGCAAGAAAATGCAAAGCCTGCCAAGTCCACACGGACTTCATTCACCAGCCATTCGAGTTTCTACATCCGACGGTAGCATCCTGGCCATTTGAAGCATGGGGAATGGATATCATCGGTCCAATCGCTCCACCTTCTTTCCGAGGACATCGTTTCATACTCGCCATTACGGATTATTTTTCCAAATGGACAGAAGCTGTCCTACTGACAGAAGTAAAGACGTCAAACCTGATTAGCTTCCTCAAGCATCACGTCATCTATCGCTTTGGGCTGCCCCGAAGGATCATCCATGATAATGGTTCGCAGTTTGCAAGCCATGCCTTCTATCGATTCTGCGACAAGCATCGCATCCAGAATATTGCTTCGACACCATACAATTCGGCAGCAAACGGGTTGGCAGAGGCATTCAACAAAACAATCATCAAATTACTTAAGAAGTTTGTCTCTTCCAACAAACACGACTGGAACGAGAAGCTTGGCGAATGCTTATGGGCGTACCGTACCACAGTCCGAACAGCCACTGGGAACATGCCATTTTCTTTGGTATATGGGAGTGAAGCTGTCCTCCCATTGGAGACTCAAATACCCTCACTCTGCGTCGCCCTTACTTACCAATTGACGACGGATGATAACTACCATCGCCGACTGGAGGAGTTGGAGGCCTTAGATGAAAAGTGCCTCTTGGCTCAGCAACGAATCGAGCTATACCAAGCATGCATCTTTGGAGCCTTCAACAAGAAGGTTAAAATCAGAACATTCCAAGTAGGCAATTTCGTCCTGGCAGTCCGGAGGCCGATGGTTATGACTCACAAGACCGCCGACAAATTCCAGCCAAAGTGGGAAGGCCCATTCATTATTGAGGCTGTATTCTCCAACGGAGCCTACCGCCTCGCAAAACAAAACGGAGACTTGCTCATGTTGCCCGTCAACGGCAAGTTCCTGAAGAAATATTATGTCTAAACGACATTCTCCGGATCATTGAGTCATGTACTCGCTGGTACCGCTGAACTCATGTTCACCATTTTTTAGATTCATTGAGTCATGTACCCTCTTGTACCGCTGAACTCACATCCTCCATATCCCAGATTATCGAGTCATGTACCCGCTGGTACCGCTGAACTCCCTTTCGCATTGAGTCATGTACCCGCTGGTACCGCTGAACTCACATTCTCTATATTTCAAATTTTCAAGTCATGCACCCGCTGGTACCTCTGAACTTACATTTCGGTCACTCTCTTGGGGGGAAGTTATGTATGATCATACCTCTGAACTTTCTTCCTGAAAGAGCTCCTTCCTCTTGATCCACTACCCGCACTCCCAGTGCACAAAAAGGGTAATAGACCCACAAATTTCCAAAACGACCATGTGGATGTTACCTCTGAGTCGTCCCAATTCCGCCAAAAACAAATCACCCCTCTACATAGAACTTCCATGTCCTCATTACCTCTGAGTTGTTCTATGTACCCCTCTTTATTGAGCCCACTCCTGCCATGTCCTCATTACCTCTGAGTGGGAAGGCTCCGTCGAAGAAACCTTCATACTTGCCATGTCCTTATTACCTCCGAGTAAGTATGTCGATTCCTTTTCAACCTATTATCTGTACCCACAACCGGAGTACGACAAGGATAATAGGTCCACAAATGTCCTCTATTGACCACAAATATCTTTCGTTGAATCCACTCCTGCCATGTCCTCATTACCTCTGAGTAGGAAGATTCCACGGTAAAACCCTCATGCTTGCCATGTCCTCATTACCTCTGAGCAAATATGTTGGTTCCCTTTCATCCTATTATCCGTATCCTACGCCAGGGTACGCCAAGGATAATTGGCCCACAAATATCCTCTGCTAAGTTTCTTAGCACAAGCCCACCATCGCTCATCATGCCCCGGGAGCCCAGCTGCTCTACGGCATTCTTTTTTCCGATACCAGGAGCATCCATGACCACTTTGCCATGACTGTTCCAGATATTCTAATGAAACTTGTTATCCGTACCTAAAACCAAGGTATGCCATAGAGGACGGGTCCACAAACAAGTACCCCGCGCGGGGCAAACACCACCATCACACCACAGACACAACAAGTAATACAAATGAAGCATTACATGTTTCGGGACCACGTCCCTCTCAAAAAGAAAAAAGAAAAAAAAGAAACATAAATAAAAGAAGAAAAGGCCGACTATAGTTCGGCATTACAAAATTCCAAAAGGCGATTCTTTACTGAGATGGCCTCATGTTCGAGTCGCTGTTTAGCTCGACGCTCAGCCTCCTGGGATAACCGCTCCTCATCATCCAAGCCCATGAGCTCTTGCCAGTCATCTTCCAACTTCTTCAGGGCAACTTCCAGGTCAGTCGAAGCTTGATTGACTCTGTCAGCCTCCTGAATAATCAGCTCCTTATCAATACGGGCAGCCTCAAGTTCAGACTCCAAGAAAGTTAACTTCCTCTGAAGCTCAAGGATCTGCTCTCGCATGTCAGTGATGCCACGGGAGGTAGCAGCTTCCCGAGCTATGACATCTTCGCTCTCGTGGCTCAATTGATCATATCGATCAGACAGATCGCGAAGGTCCTTCAGTACGGCCGGCTTGGTTTTATCCCGAGCAGCCCTTGTCTTCTTTATAGTAGCAGTGAGAGAACTACGCTCCCGATCTATAACAGCAGACAAATCAGCCTGCCACAGCACCTGCAGCTGGGCCACCAGCTGCTCAGTCTCCAACAACTTCGTCTCCAAGAGCGCAGCCAGCCCTGCACCACCGAGAAGAGTCTTGAGGATATCAATTTGACCCTGGGCGCATTGCCGGGACAAGACGAAAGAGGTCCCTCTTTCCACAGCAGCCGTTATTCCCCTCCTCAAGTGACGATGAAAGCTGTCAACCACGTCCTGTAACGCGTCGTCCAGGACCTCTGTAGAGGATGGCGTCAGAGGAAGCGTGGCCGGCAATGTCGGAGGAGTAATGCTAGAACTTGCCACCAGGGGGATGGAGTCCGAGCAGAACGATACGCGGATAACGGATAACTCTTCCTCCGCCACCCGAAGAGCCTGGATACTCGGTAGGGCAGAGAGGTCGACTCTCGGAGCCACCCGAGCAGAAGAGGATGAAAGGACCATCGTTCCCTGCCCTGGCCGTCCCATCACCCGACTTTTCGAACTCGAGCCCGCAGGAGGCCCCTCAAGACGAGCCGAAAGAGGAGAAAGTATGCTCCTCTCCACCGGTGCCCTTTCGGCATAGTTCATCTCAATAGTATCCATCCTCAGCACTGGAGAGGCAGGACTTGTATGCCCAGAACAATAATCAGTCGACGTGACCTGAAGGATGTGATGATAGAGCAGATAGGCCTCTTCGCAGGTTAAGATTCGACTTATCTTACCAGGGGAGGAACATAGAGGCTTCAGCTCGTGCGTAGCTGACATAACCTCCTTATCCGGAACCTCCAAGTTAGATTCGGCGGGTTCTTCTATCCCAGCCACCCCGGAGGGAAGTACGACGCGATCAACGTCGTCTTGATAAAATTCAGCAATTCCCGGGACAGGTTCATTAAAGTCCTCGTCATCCCGGGTCACCACCTCGGCATTTTGAGACTCTTCTTCTTCTCCTGACACCTACAAAAGGGAAAAAAGATGATTAAAATCGAAGCTAGAAGGAAAGAAGGAAAGAAGAATCGGGAGTGGCTTGGTTACCTCTGACGCGGGGTTAACTTCTTCTCCGTTTTCTCTTATAGTTAGCTGGCGGTGTCTGGTCGCAACCAGCTTTCGGGAACGAAAAATACCGCCAACAGAAGAAACTTGCCTGCTACGCTTTGGAGCAGGGCCAGGCGCAACGGGTGGCTGATCTCCCAACATCTCATCTGACAAAATAGGCGGCTGATCCACCTCTACGCCTGCCACCGGAAGGGTAGAGTCATCTCTATCATGCTCGTTGTCTTCATCATCCTCAGCAGCAGAATCCAAATTTGGCACTTCGACTCTAGTCTTTCTCTTCGTGGCCCCTTGGGATCCTTCCTCCAGGCCGGTACCAACAATAAAACTGGCACCCGGGTTAAAACCGACCGGGGGCTTGTTCGCCATGACATGGTACAAAGCCGCCATGTACATGATCTCCACTGACGCCTTAATAGCAGGGACCGAGAAAATGGTACGGGTATGGAATGTATCATAGTATTGCCAAGCCCTGATACCATCAAGAAGGCTACCTTCAAAACCCAGACAGGAGCTGGGACTGTCTTGACAAAGCTGGCTGTATCCAAATTATCGGGCAAACCTGCTAGGCAGATAAGGCTCCAGAAAAACAGTATTGCGGTTACGATACACTAGATGTACGGGGCGGATGTTACGCAGCCATAGGAGCATCTGGCCGTCCAGAAGTTGAGGGAACGCAATACCGTCAAGATATACAGCCTCTATGTCCTTAGTAGTAAAGCGAGGGACGAATACGAAAATATGGTACATATCTGCCCTCGCCAATGCCATCCGGCAAGCCCGTATGGTCTCATACTCCCAAGGCTCATCACGATAGCTGAAGATAAATGCGTCATCATCAGTTACACCGTCTTCAGAGCCTGGTCTCATCAAAGACGGATAATGCATCAATAGCTACCCTATCAAATAGTGATAGGGCAACTCAGTCCGTTCAAAATCCTTGGTCACGTCGTGAGCGATGACCTTGGATGTGAAGGTGCGAAGGCCACAGTGTATGCTGCACACCATGGCCGGGAGAAGAGCTAGCCTGATTCACAAAACTAACTTCACAGCCGGAAGGATGAAGTTACGACTGATTCTCTCGATAGAACCAGCTCCTCCAGAGACTACACAATTTTGCAGCCATATCATCAAAAATCCCGCCAGGAGCGCCTTCTCTGACAGCTCTTGGGTATCCTGATAAAAATAACCGAAATAGTCGGTTTTACTCCAGAATCTGTCACTGGTGGTGGCCACCCTCTTAGCCGACGACACTAAGTCTTTAACCGCCTCCCGGGATCGAGGGCGACGGGAAGTAACTCGACCTGAGGCATCCGTCGGGAAGAGATAGTGCACCCAGTCCTTGGTATGCGGAGCATTCCCTTCCGAGTTGTTATCCTTTCTGGCTATCTGATGACATGTGCTATAGTGGCACAATATCTCTTGATAAAGGGCCACGAAGCCTGGATACCGTCTTTCCAAATCTTCGAACTCCTCATTCGTAGGAGTATACGCCTCAAAAGCTTCGCTCCCCAAGGAAGCTTGGAGACCGCGTGCATTTCGTGGAGCGCAAGCCCCATTTCCCCTACGGGTGTATAGAAGGTTCCCGTACGGCAGTTATACATCTCCAGCAAAGACATGAACAACTTCTTGTTTATGGGCAAGCCATGGTTGGTGCCCCGGATAGCATGGTAAAGGCCAATCTCACACAAAAAGGCCTCATACTTTTGCAAGATCCACATAGACAGATTGGTCCATGAGGGAATAGGATGTATCCAACTGGGGAGCATCAACCGGCCAATGGGGTAGGAGCCCTTCCGAGCAAGTTGATTTATAAATGTGTCGGCGGTAGAAAATGTGAAATTGGGGCTCGGCACATTCAAGAAAGTACCTGGGACCAATCCCATTACAGAACAGCTGGTGTGCACCTTGCCTGCAGTCACTGACTTCAGGCTGTTGTTATAATGGATGTCTCCTACAAATATTCTACCTCGGGTAGGAGTTAAAGTCTCTTCCATCTTCCGGTCCAGTAGGAGCATATTGAACCAAGATAATGGGAAGTGTCACTCCATTTGGGGGATGCGGATCGCCATTCCGTTAGAGACAAAACTCCAGTTCTCCGACACCTCCAGAACATGACTGTTCTCCACAGTCAAGGCGTCTCCAAAGAAGAACGCAGAATTCAAATATTCCCCCTCGAATTTCTCGGAGTTCATCATAGCGTTAAGAAAATAGAAAGGCTGGTTCTTGATGGCATTCAGTCTAGCCGGAGGTTCGTCACTCGGAAACTGGTCCGTCATATGCTGAACAATATGGTCTTACCTATAGCCCAGAGCAGCTTGGGCACTACCTACTAGGAGTTCTCCAGCAGCATTAACCTGCAGATTCACTAAAAAGAAGACAGAGAAAGATGAGTTAAAAGGATGGATAAAAAGAACTGATTGGGTGCTTCCAAGCCTCATGCGGCTCAGGAAAACACCTATGCAGCTCCAACTTAACGAAGCCTCATGCGGCTCAAGCTCAGAAGAACACTTATGCGGCTCCGTTCAGTGAAAGTCCATACGGCTCAGCGTCGCTTATGCGACTTCGTCGGCGAAGCGCGTATGCGGACACAGTGGCTATTCTTATGCGGCTCGCAGCTCAGCCATAGGACGAACATGCGACTCACAAAGGCTCGTGCATAAAATATACGACGTAGCCATAGCAGTTAGGGTTCTTTAACCCATACAATGTCCTTACCAGTAATGGGGGGATGAACGTTAGGATGAACATCGGGTACGACGACCGACGGAGGAGCGACAGCAGTCGAGGCAGAAGTAGTCTCCTTGCCTTTCGTTGTTGCGGTCGATGAAGAGGCCGCCTTCTTGCCCTTTGCTGTCACGGTCTTCTTGGGAGCCATTAGTTATCGGAGAAGAAAAAGACAATCGGGATAGGAAAGATTTGAAGAAAAAGAGAAAGTGAAGAAGCCCTTTCTCTCTCCAAACTCCTCTTATTTATAGGAGGACGAGAGAAGGAGGACACGTGGACTAGTAACTGCCTCGTAAAAGGTGAAATCGACTCCTCGGATTTCGTTTCCGAGATTCACCCAGGGCATAAAATCTGAAAGATTTAATGAGCCGACCCTTGGGATTTCCCCCTAAAGACGACGCTGAAACGAATTGGAGGCAATTAAAGACCCACACACGTGGCAAGAAGCTATGCGGCTCAAAAGTCCCTACGGCTGAAATATCCCTGCGGCTGAACCATCTATGCGACTAAGCTATCCATGCGGCTGAAACATCCATGCTGCCAGGACTTCATATGCGGCCAGAAGAATTTATATACAACCATGCTTCTTATTCAAAGTATTTCAATTTTGTAAATTGAAAACTTTGAAGGAGGTCTTACAGAAGCATGGAAAATAATAAATAAATAAAGATCCATGCGGCCAGAAAAACCCATGCGGCTCAGAAAGCCCATACGGATCAGAGAGTCATACGGCACAAGGGACTATGCGGCTCGAGACATTCCATGCGGCTCAGAAGAGAAGACACGTGGCTTATAAAACAGTTCTCCCCCCCGCCCTATACTGTATTAATTACTTTGACGGCTGACAGCTCTGATAAAATGACAGCCCTGACACAAAGTGATAATTATGACTCTGTCATAATTACAGACCCCTAGGAAAACGAAGGAGATCTCTGACACAATCTACCGAGATCCAGAAAATGCCACGTGGCCTTGACACGTGGACGTTCGTATGCGGCTCGAGCGAAGACTCCCCATGCGGTTCAGGATGAAGCTGTCCTATACGAGGCCTCTCCATCCGGATCAAGAGGACCATCTCTATGCGGCTCAAGAGGACCATCTCCATACGGCTCAAGCAGAGGCCTCCCCATGCGGCTCGCAAGGATCATCTCCATGCGGCTCACTACCCATTATGTGGCCTAGATTATCATGTGGTTCGAAGGTTCGGGGAGCCACTCCCCAAGCAGCCCTGACACGTTGGCAGTCTTATGCGGCTCAATCCTTATGCGTCTCAATTCTCATGTGGCACAGATCCCCTCGGTGACTCCCAGGACACGTGTTTTAAAGCCAATCAATTTCCCAGATTTACTGCAATCAAAGATTGGGTCAAATCCCAATAATTTGGGACACGTGGCAGGAGAATGAATTAAACTTATTTATTCAGATTCGCAGACATCAGTAAATCATCATCACGAAGATTTATTCCAATCAGCATTAATTACTGATGGAATTTGGTGCAATCTACATTAAATGGCCCAGATTCATCACACTCAAGATTAATGGCCCAGATTGATCAATCAACAGGCCACCGCCACTCTCAGGGACAATCATTGCAAACCCTAATGATTGTATTCCCCTTCTTATAAATAGCAAGGTGCCATTCTCTTGCAAAAACCCCTTTTTTTGAGATCAAAGAGCATTAGAAAACTTAGAGAAAAAAGAGCAGAGAGAGAGCAAAGAGAGCATTTCTTCAAGCCAAGCAATCTTCTGGAGACAAGGCTGCATACCGATCGTCCAAGGAGTAAGGCAGAGCTGCCGTCGCTTTCCCGAGCCTCTATCGTCACCCCCAGAATCTAAAATAAACAATTGTACTTAGATTGCTGTACCTAGGCTTTCGTTCCTAGGCTTTCTTTGTACAAGCGAGTTTGTAACGTGAAGTAAAAGTCCAGTCCTCCGATAATTGTTCTGCTCTTTTATATTTCATGGCAAACAAACGCTATGAAGAATTCTGACATCCACATTTTAAACTAATTTTTCTTAATAACTATAATTAGCTATAGACATGAGATGTATATTATTAATGATTATTTATCTTCCATTTTTCTTATGTCTCCTTCACAAATTGATGTATATAATATTGTAAACCAGAATCATCTAGTAGTCAAGTAGATTTAGTAATTAAAAGTTGATCCCTTCTACTGATCACGGATATAAATCTTTCTTATTTCCATGACTTGATTTATGAGTATTTAGACACTTCCTTTATTAATTTTGTTTTGATAAAGGTAGAATTTTCTTTTAACTGCAACCTGTAAGTACACATATCAGTTATCAAACATTATGTTTTCTTTTAACTGATTGCTCCCGTATCGCTTGGGCAGGTCCGATATTATACTATTATTTACTTGTCGTCTTCAGTATCAATATTTTTATTTTCTTCTGTCCTTTATTTTAACAAGCTTGCGACGGCTACAGTTTTCTATCGTGTCGAATCTTAGGTTTATAAGGATATACTTCGCTCTAGTGGGCAACTTGTTGTTGTTAAAATGCAAATACCTTGATTCAAGCTACAATATTATTAGATATTTTTATCCTACGTATTCTCGAAGGCATGGCAAGTAGAGCTGCCAGGCTGAATAATGACCTTTAGGTACTGCTACGATCTAAACTTGATGTACTTATAATCATTAACACTAATCACACACCTATACATGCCCACACATTATTTTTTGTTAGTTGTGCTGAATGGTTGAAACCTTCACTTGTAGGTAGTAATTAATGAATAGGCGTCGAGTTCTTTTTTGGGTATTATTTTAATTTTTTTACCTATGATATTAATTTAGTCGCTTACTTTTTTTTTGTAATTAATAAGCGAATCTTTTTCTACTTTTGACTTGACAAAAAGTCTCTACAGCTTAAGAGAGAAGCACATCTACTTAATGGGAAACTGCATGACCTTTTTTCTTGAAGGATACTATGATAGTTTGTTGTTAACTTTCTCAGCATAACACAAGGTCTTTAAAATACATTCTATAATTTACAGACGACAATCCATATAATACTTAATTCTATTAAGCTAATTCTTCCTACACAAAGACAGGAAGGGTAAAATGCCCACTCAAATGGTCCCTTGAATTTAAGTTTGATGAAGTTTCACAATTTGTTTTTAAAATTATATTTTGGGATTCCTTATAAGTACATTCAAAACCACAAAAAAACTTTTCAAGGCGGTACTTTAACCAGTGATGTGCCAACTGGGTCAGCATGGTAAAAATAATTTATATGTGTATTCGCCTCTTCCAACAACTTCTTGAATGGCTACATCACTTACAAATAAAGTGAAATGGCAAACATAGTACACTTAATCTTGTTTCTTATCCAATATGAAATAAATGGGAGCATATTTTGATTGTTTCCTATGAATGGTAATTGTATGCATAATGATATTTTTAACGTCTGGTGCATATCCTTAGAGCTTCACATTGAATACTGGAATATTGTATCTAATGCAGCATTTGGATTACTGGAAAGAAGCAAAGAAGGGGCTCAGATTCAGTTCAATGGACTTATTGTTGGCCTTATGATTGTATCATGTTTTTGAATATGGTTAATCTGTTAAGTTTAGCATTTCATTATCACTAATCTTCATACTATCACTATAGCATTTCTACTTATACTTATACCTTTGGTGATATATGCTTATCGTGTTACATATTAGTGATATGAGTTTTTATTATATATATCTTAAATTTAATTGAGCTACCAAAATCATAACTATGTTTTGATTATGGTTATTCAATTAAGTTTAACATTATGATATCACTAATATTTATGCTATCACTATAGCATTGATACTTAAACTTTGCATAGTCCTAATGTGCTTTATCTTATCATACTTGCTACATGTATATTGCTTTGTTCGCCTAGCATGTATTTACAGAAAAGCAATTAGCAAGATCAAATGTAGACATATGCAATAAAAAAATCATGGTGGGCCAAAGACGATGGTATTCCACAAAGATTTCTCTGAACCGCCCGACGATATCTTCGAAGCCACGCACCGGGGGTTCCACTGCCCGGTCAGCGGACGGGGGTCGAGGAGGCAGCGCCCCTCGTCGGGGGTTCGGTGGCGAAGCCCCTGAAAGGTATTCAGTTTTCATAAACTAGATATCTTTGGACTGCTGCCACCAAAGAAAAAAGCCAGCACCTATCAAAGGAAGAAGCCAAGCCATGCCATCTTCATTTCAAGACTCTGAAGAAGCCTGCACCTGCTACAGTATTTCTGGAGTCTGTAATGAGTCATAGGAATAATTGTAAACACAAGAAATGGATGGTAAAATTGAAAGCTAGGGTAGAAATTAGCCCAAGATCATTTTTGGATAAAAACTAGCATACCGACGGTTTACCGGTGCATACCGACGGTATACCGATTTTGTTCACAGAAAGTTTCTGTCTACAAAATTGGCATACCGACGGTATATCGGATCATATCGACGGTATACCGATTCCGTAACGTTGAAAGTCCAACGGTCGGATTTCCAGCAATAAATGATCCCAACGACTATATTTCGAGCCGTTGCAATCCCAGACCGGTATACCGACGGTATGCCGACTCATACCGACGGTATGCCGGTCGCTGACTGAAAAGTTGCCTTTGGCTCTTTTCAATGCTTTGGTTATATATAGCCTTGAACCCCTTCATTCAAGGTTGATGCTTTGAGCCTAAAAATTTCCAAACCACCAAAGCCTATCCACAAACAACTGTACAAAGCTTTTATTTGCCATCCACAAATTGTGTTAGAGTTATTGAGTTGTAAAGTAAGATCTTCATCCTATTGTATAAGGAGATCAAACCTATTATGAAAGGTTGAAGTTGGAGAGCCTTCGTATCCAAACTCTCGGTTGAAGTTGGAGAGTCTTTGTATCCAAACTCTCGGTTAAAGTCGGAGAGGCATTCGGACTAAAGCTCTCGTGTAAGAAGTTGGCGAGTTCTTCGAATCCAAACTCGGGTGTAACTATTTGCTCAAATAGTAGATTAAATCCGGAGAGAGTTCCGAGACTGGATTGCCTCTAGGGAGAATACCAGGATACATCGGGTGTCGGTATTGTTTTGCTTCTTTTCTTGCACTTATATTTTTAAATTACCCATTAGCTTGTGCTAAGTGCTTGATTAGTTAGTTTGACCCTATTCACCCCTCCTTTAGGGTTTTTACAATTGGTATCAGAGCAAGGACTCTATTGTTAGGCTTAACATCCTTAGAGTAGATCCTTGTTATTTTTCTATGGCATCGTATTCCTCCTCCTTCGATAGAGAGGGTTTTACTTCTAGTAGCATAGACAATCATGTTTCTTCTAAATGCAAGAAATGCTCTAAGTGGAAAGCCATGGCTAAACAATCCTTAGAGATTCTTGACAACCTTCATTGTACAAATGAAGAATTTTCTGAAAAGGTTGTCCATTTAGAAGCAGCTAATGAGTTATTGAGAAATGAAAACAATAATTTATTATCTAGACTTGATTCTCAAAACTCATCATGTATTTCTTTAAAGAGTTTGAATGAGGCTTTAATCTTGAAAATCAAATCTCTTTCCTCATCTATAGAAGATCTTAAAAGTCAAACGCATGTGTTAACTTCTTTGCATGATTCTTCTACTGACACTTTAAAGAAACAAAATGATGACTTTATTTCTAGAATTACTTTATTTGAAAAAGAGAATTATGCTTTAAATGCTAAATTTGATTCTCTTACTTGTTTGCATGATGATTTGCTATTAGAACATGATATTCTTAAAACCAAATCTTCTCATGCTCACTCTAGAGATATTCATCATTCTAGTATGTCACATGTTCATAACTATGCTCATTCTGATACATGTGCACACACTAGCATTAAGTGCTTTTATTGCTCTCGTATTGGACACATGAGCTTTACATGTCCTATTCGTAGGACCCTTACAACCAATGCTAGAGTAAGTGCTATATGGGTCCCTAAAGCTAATAAATGTGGATCCAAGTTTATTTGGATACCAAAGTCTTCATCTAATATTGTAGGTGAAGCTTCTTGTATCGGGACATAGCACCGAGGAGCGTGTTGGTGGTTGCAAAGCTCAAAGGTCATCTTCCAAGCAATTGCACCAACACAAGCATGGACACTAAAGCCACTTTGGTAACATGCTAAACGATTCTCTTTAAATTGTTTATATTTGTAGAATCTAGCATGTTTCTTTTGATGCCTTGCTACTAGCTCACATCGATATCCTTTAGTTACCTTTTATACAAATCAATGTGAGATATAATACTAGCATGCATAGTTAATTTTCTTATTAATTCTTTTATCTAGCATGACTAGTTACTCAGTTTAAATGATTAGTTCACACTATGTAGTTTATCACTCATTTTCTATTAGTGTGACACATTTATATATGCATGCTCGCTATTTTTTATCATTATTTATAAAGCATGCATATCACTCTAGTCCATAGGAGCTTGGTTTTAATTTGAGTTAATATGATTTTTACTCTCCGTCTTTAAATTTTTTTTAGATAGTTACCTTTTTGTCGATTTGTATTTAATTTGTCATATTTATCTTAATCGATATTTTTGAATATATGTGTTTAGCACTAGCTTCTTATCTCTTGACAAGTATATACTTATACTTTCACTTTAACCTTATGCTCACATAATATATTCATTATTGATTCTCATGCTTTATTTTGATTAAACCTCTTATGAATCAATTATGTCTTTGACTAATAAAGCTTATTTATATGTGTTTTGAATTTGTGATAGTTTTTCAAACATTCATTAAGGAAACATGACTATATTCATTAAATTTCCATTTACATGTAGATCATGTATTTCTTATGTTGATATATATTTTTGTATAAATATCTTTATGGGAGCATATAAGTTAAGCTAAAGTTTTATGTTGACTTGAAGAGTATTTAATTATACTTGTTACCTTCAAACTTGTGCTTATCTCATACCTTAGCTATTGATTCCTTTGACCAAATATTGTTCTTCTTGAATCAATTAGCTTCTTCCTTAAAGTCTTCTTTTGATGATATCTTCTTGACTTTTTGGCTGGCATTATGGTACATGTTCTTAATTGACTTTTGATTTTTTTCATGTATGCCTATTCGTGATATATATAGTTTCATATATATAAATGATTCCTAACTTTTGATATTTATTTGTTTTATACCTTTAAGTTAGGATGTTGAGAGAAAATATTTATTAGTGTCTTGTTCATGACTATTTATGAAAGTGTTTTTAAGGATCACATGGTTTTGTGCTTTACCTTGCTTATTAAATTCACCTCCTTAATTAGTGCATTTTTTGTCTATATTTTTATATTTTACTATGGTGCACTATGAAAGCTTTTGAAAAATGTGTCTCTTGCTATCCTTAGTTCTTAATTAGCTTTCTTGATCTTAGTGACCTTTCTTTGCTCACTTCTTGGGTATTTGCTTCTTTTGAATTATTGTTGCCCACTAATATTTTTGTAGCACATGAGAATACATGTAATTGATACATCATATTTCTTATGACTTTAGCTACTATGGTTTGAGCTTTTGTGTTGAGATTTTCATTTCTAGAGAATACACTTATTTCATAATGGCTATAATATTTTTCATTCTCTAGACTGATATATTATTTTATTATCTTGGACCAATCTCAATACTTGGTAAAGATATTTATTTTATTATTTTCATGTATATCTTTTTTGGCCTATACTTGATAAGAGAATAATTCATTTATTTGTCATCTTATGCTCTTATCCTTGCTTATTAAAGAGTCTATAAATCATTTTGTTCATTCAAAATGTATTATCCTTTTTGTGAACTCTATGCTTGAGCAAGTATCTTTAGTGTTAGTGACTTAATATTAAATGAGCACATTTATCTTGTTAATGACTTACCTCATTAATCTTAATTAGTTATGTAGCTTGCTTATTTATGATATATTGTTAAGCTATATAATTTGGTTCACATCCACTCATCTAGCTATTGTTTTTCTTTTCAATCTATATATGATATGCTAGTTTACGTAAACAAGATCTGTGATTCTTCTAAATGTAATTTGTATCCTATTTTAGATACATATGTTTGTTCTCTAAAACTAGTTTTACAAATTCTTGATTAGATCTTGTTTCTCTTGGAGGTTCGTGACTCCTTTCTTTAAGTCTCCTTCCTTATTAGTCATTAGCATGTATCTCTTAAATTTTTCTCACTTTTGAGTCATAATTTAATCATATTATCATTTTTATCTCTTCTTGAGTATATTTGCAATCATTTAAATGAGAATGACTCGTTTCCATATTTTTTATTGATTTATGAGATTTTATCATAAATATAGATTTGGTATTTTCTTTATGAGATTTGTTGGATCATGTCTAATTTGTTTATTTTTATTGATAAAAGATCCTAATGGTTGAGTAGTCCTATATCATCTTATTATGTGATTAGCAAACTATTTTATTACTCTACTTTGACTACTCATGGATTGCCACATATGGGCCTTTGCTTTTTAAACTTTATGGTTTATTATTTACCAGTAGCAAGGTTTGGATTTTACCCGTTGATGGGTACATATATGGTAAAACATACCTAGTCCATGTAAAGTAATAAATTGGTTGATTCTTTCTTAATTAGATAATCATGGACATGATTTTCGAGTTTTATTTTTATTTTATTTTTGAGCTATATTTGTCTATCATCATGATTGTTCTTAATTGACTTTATTCTTTTTCATGATGATATTTTCTCAAAGGATAACATACATTGATCTATCATATTTAAATATGAGATCCTTCTATATAGATTAATGTATGCCATCTTTTGATTATACGTGCTTAATTAAAATATTCTTTTGTTCCTTCATCTTTAGTGATTATTAATTGTATATCTCTTCTTGACTAAAGATAATATTATTGTCTTTTGATGATATTGTAGCCTTATATGCATTGAGCAAGGGGGAGAAATCCATAGTTGATTTACCCCTAGATCTTGTAGTTATCTATTTTATGCTATAAGTGCTTTGGAACTAGATACGCATATTTTAAGGGGGAGCAAATTAATTGGTCCTATTTATTTATACCCTTTAATATGTCGTATACCTAGTTCATCATGGACCATATTTTTCAAATTTCATATCCTATTATTGTGGTCATGATATTTTTATTTCTGAAGGATTTATGAGAGTGTATGTAAGTATCTTTATTATTTATCTCTCTCTTTTATATGGATTAAATAAGTCATCTTGTTAATATTAACTTTCATATCTTATCTTGATGACTATTATGATTTCATTTATTTGGCTTTTCTTATTTGCTTAAATTATTTGGCTTTTCTTAATGAGGACTTACCCAAAATTTATGTATATCAACATTGGTAATACTTTGAGGGGGAGCATTCAAGTCGACTGAATTTCTCATTCTCAAGTATTTTTCTCCTTTACCTTCATGATTATCATATAGCATGTTAAGGTAATTGAGTTCAAATGCATGAACTTGGGTAAGCATATATATTTTGCAAATAATAAGATTATTCTATATCAATTACTTTGCAATTATCTAATCCTCATGGGCTTTTGATTGAAATCCATGATTGATATCTTTTATTTCAATTGGTATATTGCTTCCTTCCAAAACTAGAGTTTTAATTCATATCATATTATGTTTTGGAGTTTATTTCTTGGATTTCAAGTTGGTATCCTATTAATTGAGTGTTTTCAATTTTATTTGTTTTACGAACTATATTGTGTTTTGACATGCTTCTTTTAAAATTTGATGTTCTACATTGGTAATGTAGCTTTATACACTTGTCATTACACCATTCTCCCATTATTTTTCATTAGTATATCTTGATCATGATTGTCTATGACTTCCCCATGCTCTGATTTCTATGTTTGAGATTGATTTTATTTTTTATCTCTTAGTACGGGGGAGCCTATTTTTGATCATGTCAAAGGGGGAGAAGTAAGTTTAAGTATGTGCTTCAATGTTTGTAATAAGGGGTAGAAGTATTTTAAGTATCATGCTATTAGTGGTATATCCATATATCTGCTTATACATTAGTGATACATGCATCTATTATGTCCATACTAAACTTAACCGATTTGTCACAATCAAAAAGGGGAAGATTGTTGGCCCAATGATTGTATCATGTTTTTGAATATGGTTAATCTGTTAAGTTTAGCATTTTATTATCACTAATCTTCATACTATTACTATAGCATTTCTACTTATACTTATACCTTTGGTGATATATGCTTATCGTGTTACATATTAGTGATATGAGTTTTTATTATATATATCTTAAATTTAATTGAGCTACCAAAATCATAACTATGTTTTGATTATGGTTATTCAATTAAGTTTAACATTATGATATCACTAATATTTATGCTATCACTATAGCATTGATACTTAAACTTTGTATAGTCCTAATGTGCTTTATCTTATCATACTTGCTACATGTATATTGCTTTGTTCGCCTAACATGTATTTGCAGAAAAGCAATTAGCAAGATCAAATGTAGACATATGCAATGAAGAAATCATGGTGGGCCAAAGACGATGGTATTCCACAAAGAAATCATGGTGGGCCAAAGACGATGACATCTTCGGAGCCACGCAACGGGGGTTCCGCTGCCCGGTCAGCGGACGGGGGTCGAGGGGGCAGCACCCCTCGTCGGGGGTTCGGTGGCGAAGCCCCCGAAAGGTATTCAGTTTTTACAAACTGGATATCTTTGGACTGCTGCCGCCAAGGGAAAAAGCCAGCACCTATCAAAGGAAGAAACCAAGCCATGCCATCTTCATTTCAAGACTCTGAAGATGCCTGCACCTGCTACTGTATTTCTGGAGTCTGTAATTAGTCTTAGGAATAATTGTAAACACAAGAAATGGATGGTAAAATCGAAAGCTAGGGTAGAAATTAGCCCAGGATCATTTTCGGATAAAAACCTGCATACCGACGGTATACCGATTTTGTTCACAGAAAGTTTCTATCTACAAAATCGGCATACCAACGGTATACCGGATCATACCGACGGTATACCGATTCTGTAACGTTGAAAGTCCAACGGTCGAATTTCCAGCAATAAATGATCCCAACGGCTATATTTCGAGCTGTTGCAATCCCAGACCGGTATACCGACGGTATGCCGACTCATACCGGCGGTATGCCGGTCGCTGACTGAAAAGTTACCTTTGGCACTTTTCAATGCTTTGGTTATATATAGCCTTGAACCCCTTCATTCAAGGTTGATGCTTTGAGCCTAAAAATTTCCAAACCACCAAAGTCTATCCACAAACAACTCTACAAAGCTTTCATTTGCCATCCACAAAATATGTTAGAGTTATTGAGTTGTAAAGTAAGATCTTCATCCTATTGTATAAGGAGATCAAACCTATTGTGAAAGGTTGAAGTTGGAGAGTCTTCGTATCCAAACTCTCGGTTGAAGTTGGAGAGTCTTCGTATCCAAACTCTCGGTTGAAGTCGGAGAGGCCTTCGGACTAAAGCTCTCGTGTAAGAAGTTGGCGAGTTCTTCGGATCCAAACTCGTGTGTAACTATTTGCTCAAATAGTGGATTAAATCCGGAGAGAGTTCCGGGACTGGATTGCCTCTAGGAAGGATACCAGGATACATCGGGTGTCGGTATTGTTTTGCTTCTTTTCTTGCACTTATATTTTTTAATTGCCCATTAGCTTGTGCTAAGTACTTGATTAGTTAGTTTGACCCTATTCACCCCTCCTTTAGGGTTTCTACACTTGCAACCTCTACAAGTGTCACGACCCGCCACCCAAACTGTTGGGCTGGGCTGGGCCAAGTCTTGTCTAGCCTACGTTTGAGATAAAGCGTAGTAAGCTGTTCTAAAAATAAACAATACAAGATCAAAGGGTGCTAACAATTCTATTTGACATATAGTTAAACATCACAAATACAAAATCATCAAGTGTATGAATATGTTCCAAATACATAGCCAAGTTGTAAAACTGGATACAGATCCAGTAACAAAATACATAGTCTAAAATATGTCTGCTCTAAAAAGCCCCAAGCAACTAAACAAACTAGACGAGTTTCCTCGTAGGTACATCCTTGTAGGGTAAAGCCTGATCCTCGATGGTGACCCCATAATAGGAATTACATAGCAACTCCTCCTCGGTAAGTATACCTACAACATTATCCTGTCAGGACGAGAGCAAGTACTGATACTACAATATTTAATATACTGAGCATGGAATAAAAGTGACGTAATAACTGGAAAAATCATGGCATATCATAATCTATCATGGCAATGATACATTTCGTTATATTGACATATGTATATCTAGAGTTTAAAACTGGAGCAGGTACGTGATTGTCAATAGGTGTACAATGTGCGAAGGGCACATGTAAATGAAATATACTTCCGTACAAGTGATAAGGCGATATATGTACATACGCACAAATACAGCTTTGAGAAATGCCTACGGCGCGGTAACATATAAAATGCAACCTTGCTCGAGTTCGGTAGAGGGGACAAGATCACGTACTCAACTATCAGTTTTCCCATAACCCAGATTCTAACATGTGAGAGATACGAGAACAGTATAAAATATGGTGGGTATTGAGATCAGTATAAAGCATGTAAAATATATAGAGATATTCCAGATATGACTTACAATTTAGGTATTTATATTTAACATGGTTTATCCATAATTCATTACATACAGTAAATAAAGTTTGTAGAGGTACTTGCCTTGTGCAAAGCAACGGTGCGTATATGAAGCTATAGATATCTGGTGTCCCGTCACAGTAAAAAGATATACAAACTTAGTTTTTATACTAAGCTAAACACTTGGACACTTGTGGTGTGACACGACTTTCTAACTGGACACATAGCCAAGTGTCAACTTTAGCATAGAAGACCAATGTGGGGTGACACAATACCTAGACCAACTTTCTAGGGTCTCTATACTAAGGTAGGGTAAGGTCCAACACCAAAATATCCCAAAATCACACAAAACTTTACAAGACACAATTATTCAATTATTAAAACAGACTATACACTGTGTTTCAACAATTACTAAGATAGGCAAAAGGCTTAAATATACATAAAATAAAGTACCAAAATGATCTTTGTTAATTATAGAAATTTATACTAATTTTTTCTGGAATTTATAAACTACTATAGCTTTTTATTAAAAATCAGTAAACATAAGTACTTTAAAAATGAGTTCTGTTTTCCTATTTTTATAAAATGGCAAATATACAAATTAAATCCTGGAAAAAGTATATTAAATTAGCTAAATTAACATAGTATTTAAGTAGAATTTTTCTAGATTTTTACAGCACCTAAAATATATATAAAAATTCAAATACAGCATGTTACAATTTCTGAAAAATAAATAATTAATTATTTTATATTTTATCCACGTATACGAAATTGAATCGGAGTCCAGATACGGGACCCAAGACAATGAAACAAGTCCGATATGACTTGTACAGACCTTGAATATTTTTAGACACATTTGGGTCAACAAAAACCATGCTAGATTTGGACTCAAATGGCCATAATCAACAAGGTACGTAAAATTACGAATATTGACATAATTATAAAAGTGCGTAATTTAAATAAATTAAAATGCGTAAATGTTACAGTATAGGCACTATATTTATAGGATACATAGTTACAGTATAGGCACAGTATTTATTTACATATTACAGTATAGGCACTGTATTTATATTGACATAAATTTAAATAACATAATTATAAAAGTGCGTAATTTAAATAAATTAAAATGCGTAAATATTACAGTATAGGCACTGTATTTATAGGATACATAGTTACAGTATAGGCACTGTATTTATTTACATATTACAGTATAGGTACTGTATTTATATTGACATAAATTTAAATGACATAATTATAAAAGTGCGTAATTTAAATAAATTAAAATGCGTAAATATTACAGTATAGGCACTGTATTTATAGGATATATAAATTTAAATGACAGAAATTAAATGATCGAATGGAAATTGAAATATTAAAATATATCTATAATATAGTATGATGTGTTTACCAAAAACACAAAAAGAATTAAATTCTATATTGATAATATTTTATCATAATTATATATATATATATATATATATATATATATATATATATATATATATATATATATATATATATATATTAAAATATATATATATATATATATATATATATATATATATATATTTTAATATATATATATATATATATATATATATATATATATATATATATATATATATATATATATATATATATATATACTTATATTTAATATATATATATATACATACATACATACATACATACATACATATATATATATATATATATATATATATATATATATATATATATATATATATATATAATCTATACTCGCAATTTCGAAACTTAGATTATCTACTTTTCGTATTTTCAACCTTGTTTAACAGAGCTCGTTTTGTGTTTGTCGGCTCTGTCACCGCCCGTAATGCTCTCTTAGAGCTCCCCTTATTTCAATAAAATGTCTTTTGTTTATATATATATATATATATATATATATATATATATATATATATATATATATATATATATATAAAATATATATATATATATATATATATATATATATATAATAAAAAAAGAACTAAAAATCCAACCTAAACTTACCCCACATGAAAGGGGGCACAGGTTTATGGCTGCAGCCACTGGCCAGTAGACCCAAGTGGCCGCTGGTGAAAAGGGATGGGGTCTGATCTATTTATGGAAAATTAATACGTATGTGTATCCTTACAAAAAAAAAATTATTACTTAAGGTGGGGCTCGAACTGCAAACCTGTGATGGGGGGAAGCTTAGGCTCACGCGCTGACCAGCAGCCCTCAGTAGCCTTTTGTTTGGAAGCCAAGGCTCCAGAAATTTAATTGGGAGGGAGGCTAGAGATTGGTGAAGGAGCCCAATGAACAACCATGGGGTCCTATTTATAGAAAAACTTTGGAACCTTCCCTTCATAAATTTTATTACGAAAATACCCATTATAAAATTCTAAAATTTATAGTGTGCCATTTTCACCAAGTTGCCCTAATATGTAATTTACCAAAATGCCCCTACAAGTTCAAAAATCGTAAAAATTCATACGGTCTCCAAATAACTCCAAATAAATCGCAGAAAAATTCTAAAATTTATAGAAAATATTTAGAACATTTTAAAACAAATTTTGGTAATTTTTGGAATTATTTTTTATTTATTAAATTTTGGGAAAACAGGGGTTGCAAATTTTCCCTCCTTGAAAAATTTCGTCCTCGAAATTCCTAAGGTATCAAGCTGAAATCGTTGGCTCTCTCGGCTGGTGGATCAAACAGATAAGGGTACTTCTCCCTCATGTCCAACTCCCGCTCCCAAGTGGACTCTCCTGGCGAGTGTCTGCTCCAAGCTACACTGGCTAAGGGGATGACCTTGTTCCTCAGCCTCTTCTCTCTGCGGTCTAATATCTCCACGGGCTGCTCTGCGACTCCAAGGCTCGGTCCAATCACTAGCTCTGAATGGTCCAGCGCATGACTGGGGTCGAAAACATATCTCCTCAGCCGAGACACGTGAAAGACGTTGTGAACGCCTTCCAAGTTGGGTGGTAGATCAACTTTGTAGGCCACCTCCCCAATCCTGTCAAGTATCACGAACGGACCAATGTATCTAGGGCTCAACTTGCCCCCTCGCCCGAAACGGATTGTCCTTCTGGTAGGTGATATCTTCACAACACCATGTCTCCATTGGCAAACTCCAATGGCCTGCGACTAGCGTCTGCCCAACGTTTCTGTCGGTCTTGGGCCACTCTGAGTCTGTCCCTGATCATCCGGACCTTCTCTGCCGCCTCGATGATCATCTCTGGTGTCACGACCCGTACCCTAGAGTAAGGGCACGAGAAGTGGGTACGTCCAGCCTACGCCGCAGTGTCGTCGGTAGAACGCTGTCCTAGGTCACAACATCTAACAATATAATTCTAAACAGTTTATACTCCCCGAATGGGGGTGACATAGCAGTAAATAAACTCAATCACAACTAAGGAAGAAGAAAGCACGATATGATATAGAACTCAAGGAAATACAGGTGATCAGAAAGTCTAAGATAACATCTCAGCAAATATCCAGAGTACAAGGTCTCAGCTACAGAATATGAAAGAATATATACAACCCAAATCTCAAAGATAGAAATAAAATCTAACTACTAGTCTCAAGACAACATGTGTAAGATAAGCCTAACTAAGTTAGTCTAGACAGTAGGGTAAAATCGTCAGCTAGAGCTGTCCCGTAGAAGGTATCCACACAGGCCTCCTCCTCGTCCTCTGTAATATTTTCAACAGGTCCAGTCAGGACAAGAGCGAGCACAATACATCTCAACAGTTCATAGCAGGTTAGAAAATATAATCATGCAGTAAAGTAAGATTCAGGTACTGAAGAAATACAGTATGTAAACAGAGAGAGAGAGAGAGAACTGTAATAGAAATATCTACTATAAGTAAAGAACTAACAGCGGCTAGTGAGTCAAAGTATAATATAGACATGTAAATGGCATAGGATGATTCTGATAAGACACTACGGAATGATTCTGACGAGATACTACTTGTATATTATTTACATGTCTACTTCTATTCCCCCGTACCCCCAATCAATACACAAGGATCCAACCAGGTTATGTTATGATTCTATGTAACGGCCCCCGAAGGGTGGTACATAGTAGTCCCATAAATAGGGATTCTGGAAAATCCAATAAATGGGATAAGGATTCAAGAAAAACTCTGTGATCATAAGAGTATATGTCACAAGTGATCAAAGAACCAAAGAAGCATAGTGATACGCCATGTAAGTGAAACGCACAGAACATAGAGTACCCGATGCTCCCTGAAGGGATAACATCTCAAGAATAGATCCATATAGCACTAATCCGTGTGACCAATGTGACAGTATCAAGTAAAGTAGTTTAATGCAGGAAAATAATTCTAAGCAGGATATAAAATGATCAGAGAATGTACTCGCCTGTATCTGAGTGTCCGGATGAAATGTACTGTCCGATGAGAGGTGTCTGGCTCCTAATCAGAACAGCACAAGTCACAACAAGTCTAAAATGATAACAAGATGTAATTCAATGCATTCTAGATGAATCTAGGTCAATCTAGGCCAAAGTCAACTCTTGGTCAACCCTGGTCAACCATGAAGTCAAACCTAAGTCAACTATGGTCAAACTAGGTCAAACAAGTCAAACCTAAGTCAAACAAGTCTATACTAGCCTAACTAGTCTATTCTAGGTCTAACAAGACTAAAAAGACCAATATAGACTCTATACTGGCATTCAGGTCACCCATAGGCCATAGGCTATATCATGCCTATGAACCAACCCATAAATCACATCTATACATGTCAAAATATATATTTAATACACACATAGATATAATTATATAATTTAATATAGAAATACACATAGCTTATAGGCTACCTATGATATATATCACACATACATTATATGTCAAATATATATATTAGTACACACACATTGACATATTATATAGGATACCTATATATATATATATATATATATATATATATATATATATATATATATATATATATATATATATATATATATATATATATATATATAAAATATATATATATATATATATATATATATATATATATATAGGTAAAATATATATATATATATTAAAAAAAAATATATATATATTTTATATATATATATATATATATATATATATATATATATAGAGAGAGAGAGAGAGAGAGAAAAGGGGGACACATGTGCTCATGTGTCATGTGTGTGTCATGAGAGTGCAAGAGTGAGTGTAGGCATGTGAGTGTGTGTGTCATGACATGAGGGTGTGAGGTGTCACATAGAGTGTGTGTAGGTGTGAGACACTGGTGTGTGTGTGTTAGTGTAATCCTGAAATCAGTGTGACATTACAGGAAAAATCAGTTCAACATACAGAAATTTCCAAGTGTTCCCAGGTTGAATATCTCTACTGTTAATGAACTAATCAACACTACACCTATTAGGAGTTCTCAGGAACTTCACATGTGATCTCAAGATTACTGCTAGTCTATTCCATTTCTCAGGAATCACTCACATAACAGCACCTTGAGGAAGGATAAAATAGTTCAATATAAACAATGGTGAAACTGGAAATGTAAACAGTGACAGGAAAACATAATCTCCAAGAAATCAGTGAAGTTCAAATGGAAAACAGGGAATCACATTCGAATCAAAATAGTTAAAGGAAAGAACACAGTGAATACATTTGTGTAGCAGGAAAAATTAAGTAACAGTGAAGTGCATTTGTGACTGGGTGAAAAATCAGGGAAATTGGAAATCAGTGGCAATGAAACAGTGCAGTACATATATCCTGAATTCAGTGTATACCAAGCTAGAAATTATTGGCAAAATAAATTTAATGCATTCATCAATCTCAGTTAAATTAAGAAGGAAAAAGAAAACAGGAAAGAATCATTCAGGTATTTGGAAAAAGCAATCTCAGTTCAACCAATCTCAGGAATTAAGGAAATTAGTGGCATGTCTCAAATGGAAAATCAGTGAATGTGGCAATGTGAATACAAAATCAGTGGAGTGTTTAGAGATTATATTCTCAGTCCACAGTTCATTAAGAAGGGTTTAAATCTTAGGTTTAGGGAAAACAGTGAACCATAGTTAGAGAATTCATCTCAATTTACAGGGAAAGAACATAGTCGGTTTTAGGAATCCAGTTCAGGTTAAGGGAAGAACCATTCTCAGACAAAACCAATGTATCACTATATCATTCGAAAACCAACACCCAGTCCAAAATCCCATTCCATACTCAAAAGTCTACTGAATTGAAATGTTAAGCTAAACATAAACAACCAAATATGTGGGAGTAATTAGCAGTGAAAAGCATCAATAAAACTGGAATTAAAGGTTAGGAAAAGTCTGGAAATCCCCAAGTATCAGAACAGTATCAATTTAACATGCCATTTAACCATTCGAATCCACAATTCCTCATTAAAACCTAAATTAATATGTAACTTAATCAATCATAGATAATACATCATGATTAGGATCTAAACCACAATTAAAATCATGAATTAAAACTAATTAAAACTGAATTAACACAGGGAACCAAAACAAATACTGTGCACGCACAGTGCATTACTCGTGCACACGTGATATCGTGTCCGACACGACACGAGGGGTCGTACCACTTGGGGAACCCCGTGTCAGTCACAAGTACGACACGTGTGTCAAGTTTCGTGTGTCGAAGTGGCGTGTCCAGCTCGAAATCAGACCCGAGTAGCAGGACATGCATCCTGCCAGCGCGTGCGCGCGTGTACATGTCCACAATCCGACACGACACAACACAAAAATGTGCTCAGTACACAAGAAACACGTAAGCGAGAGTAAAACCAAATTTTCTATTCAATTATAACTCAGAAAAAGGATCGAAATGCCCTTTGGGGCATTTCGTCAAACACCTATGAACAATGACTGATACGTATCCGATACGGACACGTACATGACTCAAAACCTAGGGTTAGCTACACCTACAGCTAGGGTAGGCCTAGGGCATCCTAGATATGCAATAAAACAGCAATTACATGGTGTAGATTAGAATATACCTATTGATGTGCAAAGGCTCAAAATCTTCAAATGAAAGTGGTTCCTGAAGCCACCAAACTTCTTCCAAATTGGTATGAATCTGAGAATAACATATAACAACAGCAAGAACACTTCATTTAAAACCTATTGCAATTTGTTTGAGGGAAAAAGGAGCTAAAATATAATTTCTATGGATTTGTGAAGATGGAAACTCACCTCTTTCCAAAACTTGTTCTTCCTAAAGAGGCTAGCCCTAATTTCTAGGAGACTATTTATAGGGGGGAATCCCTAGGACTAGGTTAAGTGGCTGGCCAGGTATGGGTTTGGGTTAGGGTTGCTAGCGGGTTGGGCTTAGTTATTAATCAATATTTCAAAAATCACGAGTCATGACTTGTGACCAAAAGCTTTCTATTCTAATCTCTATATTCCTAATTGATTCTACTAACTAGAGTATGGTTAACTTAACTTAACCTAGGGTCTCATAATCTAACCAAGTCCAACCTCAACTAGGGTTAGGTTACCAAGTCAAAGCTAGTCAAAGTCAACCTAGTCAACCTTTATTCAAACAATTCCAAAATAAATTCTAAAAATTCCCATAAATTCAAATAAATTCTAATAAATTCAAATAACCCCAAAAATGACAAAAATACCCTCAAACTAGAAATGTGGTAGTGACAAATTTACCACCCTTAAAATAATTTTGTCATCGAAATTAAAGGTGATTTTACTCCTTCTAGGTTAAGCCCCCAGCAATCATAGTCACAGAACCTATTTAAATCATACAGTTGGAAAGTGTAACCTATGGGGTCATGGCCTGTAATATCAGTCTGGGGTCTCATCTAGTTACACCAACCATGCTACAGTACTAGGCAATCACAAGGTATTAAAACATACAAACAAGGGATTCATCAAATATTCTCAAAAAGAGATACTAAGGTTAGGTCAAAACTTACCTCCAGCTAGGTCTGAGAACTAGAACTCCCTCATGGAAGCAGGGCCCTGGTTGGGGCAGGTATATCAGGACAGTGCTGCACCCAGTGTGTAGCTGACCCACAGAATAGGCACAATCCTAGTCTCTTTATACAGGAGTTCCACTTGTGCCCAGACTTCTTACAGTAGGCACAGATAGGCTCTGGCTCAGCTGGCCTCTGCTGGACAGGAGACTGGACTGGGTATGATGATATAGGCTGGATATATGGGTATTCCTCAAACTCTGGGTAGGACTGGGTACTGCTCCTCGCCCTCTTGGAGCTAGGCTCTCCTCCTGGAAGCACAGAGTCCCGCAGACGTAGCAACCTCTGGATTTGCTCCCTCATGGCCTCATCATGAACTCTCTGTGACTCCATCAACCTTTCTTGGAAATATCCAAACACCTGGGCTGCGTCAAGTAACAAACCTCCGGGTGGTACAGTATGGAGTACAAGGGGTAGGGAAAGGCTCTCGGTCTCAGACAAATCCGCAGCTCTCTCCTGAACGACAGGAGATGAAGGAAGACTCTCTGGCGAGGCTACCACCATCTCCTCAATGACAGGAGGTGCCACCACCCCCTGATCAGATAGAGGGATCACTACCTCCTGAACAATAGGAGGTGGAAGCACACTCTCAGTAGCTGCAGCTGCCCTCCGGCGATGGGCTCGGGTCATGGGTGCCATACTGGAAAGGATAAAAACACAACAATCATTAAGGCTGTACAGCAGTCTACCATCCTATCTAAAAACTGCTAATTATCAAAAATAAATAAAATATATAAGGGGTACTATATAAAAAAAATCACAATCAAAAGTTTAAGGAACGAAAGTCAATAGCATTGAAATCCAATCACGATATATATGTAGAGAGGGAAAAGCTAGCATCATGTAAGGGTTATGTGGTTTGTGTGAAATATACATGAAAGTGTATAGAAGGATTTGGGTCTCAAATCAATAGCTATCAAGTTATACTATTCATGGCATATTGGTTAAACATTCTACAAGGCACAAGCTATTTACTCATAACATGCATGGCTAACCATATATATAAGTATATCTATACGTATAGAGAGGTAGAGATTTAATTACGCACCCACATACATTATAACATGTATACAGAACTATATATATATATATATATATATATATATATATATATATATATATATATATATAATATATAGCTATATGAACATAACATAGAGATGAAGGGTTAGGTTTTCATGGCAGTTGTGAACATTAGTGTAGAGTGTCAAGTATACATGGGTTAAAACATGAAATAAAGGGTTTGATCTTTCAGTTTAGTTCAACATTACATATTAGCCCTGAAATTGAACTACACATTTGAAGGCAATGTAAAAATGTTAACATGTATTCAGTTTTTAAAATTTTGAGAAATTCGTACATCAAAACCAACTCAATATTTACCACAACCACAACCTAACATGTAAGAGTATGAAACCTAACATTATATACCTACACACAACAATGTATACGGCTCAAAACATTACAATTTAAAACTGTAAATTGAACTAAACACTTAGAATCCAGGATTAAAGGTTTAATATGTACACAGTCTCAGATTTGACAAATTCCACACAAAACTCAACCAAACTCAACCAATTTTTCTTTAAGACTTGAAACCCTGCATATAACATACATGTGCAGTGATGTGAACAAAACTAATAACATGAAATTTATATTTAAATTTATGAATTTAATCTGGAAAACAGAGAACTAGTCACTGGTACTGTACTATATTAGAAATATTAGGACTTTGAGAAATTAACGTCAAACATATTAATATGCATTTATATAGGTTGGTAATCAAGTGTAGCATGCATACGTGTCAGGCAAGCATCTGTGTCCACTATATATATATATATATTCTAAGATAATACAAGAAATAATGGCAAGAAAAAAATAATGATAAAATCTGTTCTGCTTATCTGTTTAAAAGAAGGAACCATTTGAAACCAGAGTTACAATATCAAATCTAAGTCAAGGTCTAGCAAAATCATTGATTCATTGTATTAGGAAGAATTTTATAGCAAGAAGTTACACAAGGTTTATAATAACAGCTAAGCTACTCCTACTCATACTCTTACTCCTAAGTTATTTAATGATGGGGTACAATTTATAACGACATAATGGTACGATAGAGATGATATGTTTACAAACCTTCTAAAGATATAATCTGATAATCATATGCGTCTGTCAAAAATCATGTTACTCAGAGTCCTCGCCATGTCAGTAAGCAAGGCTGCAATAAACGATAGATTCCATAACTAGGGTATGCACCTCTACAATCATGTCATCTAGAAATCTCGCTATGCCGACTAGTATAGCTGCGAGAAATTCCAAATCTCATAACCAAGATACGTACATCCGAAGTCAGGTCTCTATGTTTCCGCCACGCCAGCTAATATGGCTGCGATAAACTACAAGCTCCATAATCAATTAGACATTTTACCATCCATGTATTCTCGTCAACATATGTTATCAGAAAAATATCGTAACTCAGGCCTTAAAATTCATCTCGATAGGAAAATCAAAATCAACAACGATCCAACAAAATCAAATTCAGTAATCAAGGAGTGAGAGCAACAAAACAAGGAAAATGATTCAAATTGAAGTTTAAATAAGATTCTCAAGGGTCGTCCCAGGAATCTCTCAAGGAATCCTAACTGTGATTGAGTACCATCAAAAAAAAAATATCCTAATCCTACTTCAGGCTGTAGTGATACTCTAATTCGAATACCACTACATAAACTCGACCTGCATGGGCCACCACTAAAAACGTGTCACGACCCGCACCCTAGAGTAAGGGCACGAGAAGTGGGTACGTCCAGCCTACGCCGCAGTGTCGACGGTAGAACACTGTCCTAGGTCACAACATCTAACAATATAATTCTAAACAGTTTATACTCTCCGAATGGGGGTGACATAGCAGTAAATAAACTCAATCACAACTAAGAAAGAAGAAAGTACGATATGATATAGAACTCAAGGAAATACAGGTGATCAGAAAGTCTAAGATAACATCTCAGCAAATATCCAGAGTACAAGGTCTCAGCTACAGAATATGAAAGAATATATACAACCCAAATCTCAAAGACAGAAATAAAGTCTAACTACTAGTCTCAAGACAACATGTGTAAGATAAGCCTAACTAAGCTAGTCTAGGCAGTAGGGTAAAATCGTCAGCTAGAGCTGTCCCGTAGAAGGTATCCACACAGGCCTCCTCCTCATCCTCTGTAATATTTTCAACAGGTCCAGTCAGGACAGGAGCGAGCACAATACATCTAAATAGTTCATAGCAGGTTAGAAAATATAATCATACAGTAAAGTAAGATACATGTACTGAAGAAATACAGTATGTAAACAGAGAGAGAGAGAACTATAATAGAAATATCTACTATAAGTAAAGAACTAACAGCGGCTAGTGAGTCAGAGTATAATATAGACATGTAAATAGCATAGGATGATTCTGATAAGATACTACAAAATGATTCTGATGAGATACTACTTGGGTATTATTCACATGTCTACTTCTACTCCCCCGTACCCCCAATCAATACACAAGGATCCAACCAGGTTATGTTATGATTCTATGCAACGGCCCCCGAAGGGTGGTACATAGTAGTCCCATAAATAGGGATTCTGGAAAACCCAATAAATGGGATAAGGATTCAAGAAAAACTCTGTGATCATAAGAGTATATGTCACAAGTGATCAAAGAACCAAAGAAACATAGTGATACGCCATGTAAGTGAAAAGCACAGAACATAGAGTACCCGATGCTCCCTGAAGGGATAACATCTCAAGAAGGGATCCATATAGTACTAATCCGTGTGACCAACGTGACAGTATCAAGTAAAGTAATTTAATACAGGAAAATAATTCTAAGCAGGATATGAAATGATAAGAGAATATACTCGACTGTATCTGAGTGTCCGGATGAAATGTACTGTCCGAGGAGAGGTGTCTGGCTCCTAATCAGAACAACACAAGTCACAACAAGTCTAAAATGATAACAAGATACAATTCAATACATTCTAGATGAATCTAGGTCAATCTAGGCCAAAGTCAACTCTTGGTCAACCCTGGTCAACTAAGAAGTCAAACCTAAGTCAACTATGGTCAAACTAAGTCAAACCTAAGTCGAACAAGTCTATACTAGTCTAACTAGTCTATTCTAGGTCTAACAAGACTAAACAAGACCAATCTAGACTCTATACTGGCGTTCAGGTCACCCATAGGCCATAGGCTATACCATGCCTATGAACCAACCCATAAATCACATCTACACATGTCAAAATATATATTTAATACACACATAGATATAATTATATAATTTAATATAGAAATACACATAGCTTATAGGCTACTTATGATATATATCACACATACATTATATGTCAAATATATATATTAGTACACACACATTGACATATTATATAGGATACCTATATATATATATATATATATACATCTCAATACATATATATATATACACATGCATAGAGAAAAGGGGGACACATGTGCTCATGTGTCATGTGTGTGTGTCATGAGAGTGCAAGAGTGTGTGTAGGCATGTGAGTGTGTGTGTCATGGCATGAGGGTGTGATGTGTCACATAGAGTGTGTGTAGGTGTGAGACACTGATGTGTGTGTGTGTTAGTGTAATCCTGAAATCAGTGTGACATTACATGAAAAATTAGTTCAACATACAAAAATTTCCAAGTGTTCCCAGGTTGAATATCTCTACTGTTAATGAACTAATCAACACTACACCTATTAGGAGTTCTCAGGAACTTCACATGTGATCTCAAGATTACTGCTAGTCTATTCCATTTCTCAGGAATCACTCACATAACAGCACCTTGAGGAAGGATAAAACAGTTCAATATAAACAATGGTGAAACTGGAAATGTAAACAGTGACAGGAAAACATAATCTCCAAGAAATCAGTGAAGGTCAAATGGAAAATAGGGAATCACATTCGAATCAAAACATTTAAAGGAAAGAACACAGTGAATACATTTGTGTAGCAGGAAAAATTAAGAAACAGTGAAGTACATTTGTGACTGGGTAAAAAATTAGGGAAATTGGAAATCAGTGGCAATGAAACAGTACAGTACGTATGTCCTGAATTCAGTGTATACCAAGCTGGAAATCATTGGCAAAATGAAATGAATGCATTCATCAATCTCAGTTAAATTAAGAAGGGAAAAGAAAACAAGAAAGAATCATTCAGGTATTTAGAAAAACTAATCTCAATTCAACCAATCTCAGGAATCAAGGAAATCAGTGGCATATCTCAAATGGGAAATCAGTGAATGTGGCAATGTGAATACAAAATCAGTGGAGTGTTTAAAGATTATATTCTCAGTCCACAGTTCATTAAGAAGGGTTTAAATCTCAGGTTTAGGGAAAACAGTGAACCATAGTTAGAGAATTCATCTCAGTTTACAGGGAAAGAATATAGTCGGTTTTAGGAATCCAGTTCAGGTTAAGAGAAGAACCATTCTCAGACAAAACCAATGTATCACTATATTATTAGAAAACCAACACCCAATCCAAAATCCTATTCCATACTCAAAAGTCTACTGAATTGAAATGTTAAGCTAAACATAAACAACCAAATATGTGGGAGTAATTAGCAGTAAAAAGCATCAATAAAACTGGAATTAAAGGTTAGGAGAAGTCTGAAAATCCCCAAGTATCAGAACAGTATCAATTTAACATGCCATTTAACCATTCGAATCCATAATTCCTCATTAAAACCTAAATTAATATGTAACTTAATCAATCATAGATAATACATCATGATTAGGATCTAAACCACAATTAAAATCATGAATTAAAACTAATTAAAACTGAATTAACACAGGGAACCAAAATACATACTGTGCATGCACAGTGCATTACTCGTACACACGTGATATCGTGTTTGACACGACACGAGGGGTCGTACCACTTGGGGAACCCCGTGTCAGTCATGAGTACGACACATGTGTCGAGTTTCGTGTGTTGATGTGGCGTGTCCAGCTCGAAATCAGACCCGAGTAGCAGGGCATGTATCCTGCCAGCGCGCGCGCACGTGCACCCACGTGTACGTGTCCACAATCCGACACGACGTAACACAAAAATGTGCTTAGTACATAAGAAACACGTAAGCGAGAGCAAAACCTAATTTTCTATTCAATTATAATTCAGAAAAAGGATCATAATGACTGATACGTGTCCGATACGGACACGTACAGGACTCAAAACCTAGGGTTAGCTACACCTACAGCTAGGGTAGGCCTAGGGCATCCTAGATATGCAATAAAACAGCAATTACATGGTGTAGATTAGAATATACCTATTAATGTACAAAGGCTCAAAATCCCCAAATGAAAGTGGTTCCTCAAGCCACCAAACTTCTTCCAAATTGGTATGAATCTGAGAATAACATATAACAACAGCAAGAACACTTCATTTAAAACCTATTGCAATTTGTTTGAGGGAAAAAGGAGCTAAAATAGAATTTCTATGGATTTGTGAAGATGGAAACTCACCTCTTTCCAAAAATTATTCTTCCTAAAGAGGCTAGCCCTAATTTCTAGGAGACTATTTATAGGAGGGAATCCCTAGGACTAGGTTAAGTGGCCGGCCAAGTATGGGTTTGGGTTAGGGTTGCTAGCGGGTTGGGCTTAGTTATTAATCAATGTTTCAAAAATCACGAGTCATGACTTGTGACCAAAAGCTTTCTATTCTAATCTCTATATTCCTAATTGATTCTACTAACTAGAGTATGGTTAAGTTAACTTTGTTAGGGTTATATACTAAAAGCATCACTTTTGTAGTAACCTTATTTTCTTAAATTTTGAATGAGATTCATATGGGCAAATGTTTGCATATTGTATTTGTTACAAGTGTTAATGCAAATGTCTGATATTCTATATTGTAGATAATATGGTGTGTGGTGTCACACAGAAGATCATATTATCAGTTTCCTATGGAGTATATAAATAGTTCACAACCTAGATGGACTTGGACAATCTATTGTAAAGGTTGTAGTGTAATCTGGTATTAGTCTATTTTGACTATAGGTTTACACTAGTACACTTTGTGTGTATTGAACAGGACCACTTGAGGTTATTCTCTTTGTACTGACTACATAAGAGAACAAACACCTCTGTTATTATGGATGCTTGTGCTCTTAATCTGGATATAATAACGGACATGCATATGCAGTGTGCATTACTTTGACTCATAAAAGAGTGAGATTCATTATGGATCAACAACCTCTATGAATTGGGTAATAATATTGTATGTATGATGGGCTGTTGATTATAAATAGAATCCATGTCCCGATACATCGAGTTGATGATGTCCCCTTAAGGAGCACATAAGGATCGTCATGTAAATCCTACAGGTGGATTATATCCGACATGATAAATAAAGTTGAGCGGTACTACTTAAGGATAAAAGATGTCGAATCAATATAGTTGTCAGTAACTTAATTTGATCGACGGACATACGATATCTTAACATGGGGAGCCAAACGAGCATATAATAAAAGGAGCCCACAAACATAATTTAGGATTAGGGAGGTAGTACAACAATAGCTCATTAGTGGACCGAGCTATTGTTAATGGGCTTGGATTGTGTGTTCAGGCTGAACACGGGATATCCAGATCCGTTAGGAGGCCTAATCCTAATTTCTCCTCATGGTCCCTGCCGTAGCCTATATATATCCTCTATTCTCTGGCCGCCACATGACCGATCAAAAATCAAAAACTTTCTCTAAATTCGTGTTTCACGTAAGGAGAGAAAGAGAGGGCTGCCAAGGAGAAGAAAAGGTTGGGAGATCGTCGCCCACACGACGTCCAACTCGATGAAAGAATACGTACAGAAGATCTTGGGGTCGTCCGCTCGAGATTGCCAGGAATTACTTGTCTCCTTTCCGCCGCAAGTATAATTCGTGAACCCTAGTTTCCGCCTATGAAGGGTTAGAACACGTATTAGATCTGTTTAACTTTCTATCGATCAATACGCATACCAAAGAAAGGGTCCTGGGAATCCCAGTTCCATCAAACTTAACCTAGGGTCTCATAATCTAACCAAGTCCAAACTCAACTAGGGTTAGGTTACCAAGTCAAAGCTAGTCAAAGTCAACCTAGTCAACCTTTATTCAAACAATTCCAAAATAAATTCTAAAAATTCTCATAAATTCAAATAAATTCTAATAAATTCAAATAACCCCAAAAATGACAAAAATACCCTCAAACTAGAAATGTGGTAGTGATATATGGTCTAAGCATAACTCTACCTCCGATGTTATCCTAAAAGAGTAGTATGCGGCACCGTCGTCCATACAATGCCTCAAAAGGTGACATGCCGATGGTGGCTTGGTAGCTGTTGTATAAAAACTCTACCAAATGAAGATGGCTCTCCCATGATCCTTTAAAGTCTAAAATACAAGTCCTCAGCATGTCCTCGAGTGTCTGAATCGTCCTCTCCGACTGCCCGTCAGTCTGCGGATGGTATGTCGTGCTGAATTTGAGTCGGCTGCCCAACTCCTCATACAAGCTCCTCCAGTAATAGGCTGTGAATTTGCTGTCTCGATCTGATACAATGCTCACTGGCACTCCGTGCAAGCGGACTATCTGCTGCATATACAGCTCTGCCAACTTCTCGATGGACAGCCCCACTTTGAAGGGTATAAAGTTAGCACTCTTTGTTAATCTGTCGACAATAACCCATATGGCATCCTTCCCTCCTTGGAAACGAGGAAGCCCTGATATGAAGTCCATAATAATGTGTTCCCATTTCCACTCAGGAATGTGTAAAGGCTGCAATAGAGCGGCTGGTCTCTGACGCTCTGTCTTTACCTGCTGGCACTCTAGACACCTCGAGACAAAATGTGATACGTCTCTCTTCATCCCGTGCCACCAGAGATGATCCCGCAAGTCACGGTACATCTTGTTAGCACCAGAGTGGATAGAATATCGCGACTGATGTGCCTCCTGCAAGATTGCCTAAATCAGATCGTCCTTCGGTACGTACACTACCAAAATTTATCGATTTAGCGACGGCTAGCTCCGTCGCCCATCCGTCGGGAATTTGTATTAGCAACCGATCACTGACGAGTTTTGGCCAAAATAATCCGTCGGCAATCAGCTCGTCGCTAATAACGGTCCGTCGCTACGTAGTCGTCAATCGACGGAATAGCGACAACTTTTTGACTTCACAATACGAATCATTAGCGATGACTTTCCGATGGGCTTTCGTCCATTTCAGGTATTAAATACTGAACTGTGTAGACACTAGCGACGTAATGGTCCATCGATAAACCGTCGTAATAGCGTATCAAAGGGTATCATTTCGTCGCTATTCCGTCGACTGCCGTCGCTAATAAAGGACGGAGTAGCGATGGAATATTGACGGATTATCCGTCGACCATGTTCTGGAAATGCTTGGAATTTCCAGAACCTTGGCGACGGATACATCGTCGCTACTCTGTCGCAACGTCGTCGACAGAGCGACTGATTAGTGGCTGATTGTTCATCGCCATGATTCAGGAAATGTCCAACATTTCCAGAACCTTGTCGACGGAGTGTCCGTCGCTACACCGTCGAGAGAGCGACTGATTAGTGACTGATTATCCGTCGCCTTGGCGACGAATTTTTTGTCGCTATTCCGTCGAACTATATACCACCAGAACCATGCCGACGGATATTCCATCGACCACCCGTCGCTACCTGGAAACAGTTTCAAATCTCCAGGTGGCGACGGAATTTCTGTCGAAAATTAGTCAAAAATCGGAATTATTCGTCGCTAACCGGTCACTAGTCCGTCGCTAACTGAGATTTTTTGAAAAAATTGCAGCACTTTTCCTGTTCACAAAAATATACCAAACCAATATATAATGCACACCAATTATCCAATAATCATATAGACCAAATATATAATGCACACCAGTTATCCAAGAATCACATAGACCAAATATGCACATACAAATTTAATGCACACCAATTATCCAAGAATCACATAGACTAAACCAAATTAATAGAAAATAGACATCAATTATCCTGAAGAGGAACTAATATCCATCGTTATAATCCGATCATAGCACAAATAATCCAAAATTGCCACAAATATTCCAAATTTTCTTAATTACAATATTTTAAGAAGGAGGAGGAGTTCGATTGCCCGGTGGTGGTAATCCCTGCTGCGACCGACGAATATACTCCTCCACTACGTATGGCGGCAAGCCGTCGTAGACACTGCTCGGAAGTCGGCGTAGCTGCTCTGGCAACATGAGATCCAGGAGTGCCGTCACAGTCGAAGGCGGTACCAAAGGGGCATCAGGGTTGAAAGAAAGATGACCCACGAAAGAAGGACCGACACCAGCAGTCGACGGACCAGTAGAAGACGGATCAACACCATCAGCAGACGGACCGACAGCAGCAGACGAAGGCGAAAAGTACGTGACAAATTGCTCCCGCAAGGATGACACCGCCTCGTGCAGCTGCGTAAGCTGCGACCTAACATCATCGTCTGCCGGGGCCACGGGAGGAGGAGGCGGTGTCGGTGGAAATCTCTGCATCGCCATGTGCAACGGCCCTAGGGAGCCGACTCCGTACATGAGCCCTTTCTTAAAGCTGCCGATGGTATCTACGAACAAGTCGTTGCGAGCGGCCAAAGAAGAGGGCGTCCGGGCGGGCGACATTTTATCGACATCCTCAGTGTCAGTTAACTGAGCCCGACTAAGGGCCTCACGATACGAAGCCTATCAAATAAATGCGATTATATTATAAGATTTACCTAAGTTGTAATCTAAATCCTATGTTTCACTAAGTTAAGTGTGAATCCTAAGTTTACCTAAGTTATAGTCCAAATACTTTTAATTCTAACATAAATCTCATAAACATAAGTACTTACATCAGTCTCCTTGGCCCTCTCGTCGACGAAGCTTCCGTCCTTCCGTCTTTTGTGCGTATGGTGGAACACGTCGTGCATGGTGACCGATTCTGGCGTCCTTCCCTCCTTCACCGCCCGTTGGGCCTGCATACGAAATTTCTGTAGAACTTAATTAACTCCGTATATTAATAATACCTAATTCGATAGTAAAATTAATTTACGATATCTCACAAGATCTGTAAGCGTCGCTGCGTGGGACCTTGATCCCCCCGTATGAAGCCCCGCGGCCTGTCGGTTCGCCTTCGCCTTCTCCGATTTCTTCTTGTACGCAAGAGTATCCATCATACCTAAGAGGTCCTCATAATACTCCTGCCGGATCCAATTCGGCCTCGTATGCCCTATTTTTAGGTCATAAATCATATCCCGTATCTTCTTCGAGACAGCACTTCTGTAGGTCCTGCGGATCGCGTCCTCGCGATGGAGGGGCCACTAGTACGTCGTCTAACATAGAAATTCAATTATCACGTAATTTAAAAAATGGTTGATTATAGAGTAACTAATAATTAACCAGAAGATATAGATATATACCCTCAACTCGTCGAGCCAGACGTACTTCATGTTTGGGGGCACCGACGAAAAGTTGAGGTAGGGACCATGGAAGTTAGCCCTGATAATTTCTCCAAGAGCCCTGGCAACATTAAACGGAAAAAACCTACAAAGAAGAAACGACTGGATTATTAACTTGAATAAATGAAAGAAATTTAATAAATTATCTTCAATTTACTTACGAGGTCCCCGCGGGCCATATCTCTCGTCGGAACTCGCCTCTCGGCCTCTCTTGTGCCGTCGGAGGATCCACGGGTCTGTACATGTACTCCCCAGTAACCGGATGGAATCGAGTATGGGGGTACTCTGGGGCCCACTGTGCAGTAACTGGGGGATCCACTGGTGGATCCGCTGCTGGTGGTTCCGATAGCGGAACGGATCCACTAGCAGATCCGGACTCATGCCTCGATGAAGTGGTCGATCGACGGCGGGATGCGTCTGTGCCCGAGGTATTCTCCAGGTCGGGGTCGCTCGATGGGGTCACATCCCGAGAATTTTGAATACGACCACGACCACCAGCACCACTATGACCACGACCACGACCACTACCACCACCACCACCACCACCACCACCACCACCACCACGACGACCACCACCACAACCACGGCCAGCCATCATGATCTGTAAATAGAACACATAAACATAATTAACAATATAAAAGTATAAATGAATATAAAATTCTAAACTAAAATATATATACCACCAGTAGGGAGACGAGTGTCGTCACGACGAAAAAGACTAGGAGTGCCATCTGCAATAAGTAAATAATCGAATGAAAAAAACATGAATTCACGTAATTGCTTTTATGAGGTCAAACTTAATTCACGTAATTGGAAGTATTTTTAATATACAACAATATTTAACCTAATCATCGTCTTCGTTCTCATCCTCGGCCTCGTCTTCATCATTATCCTCCTCATCCTCATCCTTATCTTCATCGTCGATTTCATCTGTATCCTCATCCCCATCAAATTCTTCTTCTTCTTCTTCTTCTGCCTCAATATTTGGGACAAGATGCCTCTTTCTCCCCTGGTTGACAGCTTAGTCTTGTGTATCAACCTCTTCCTTCCCTCTATTTTCTTCAACAATATCTTCAACATCTATTGTATCTGAGTGTTGTCCCAAGTATTGGGACTTTTCGATCTGGTCCTCTTGGTATGCTGGGTCACCAACGTTGAATGTATTTCTGGATTTAATCTTGTATACTGCCCACCAGTCAAATCGATCTCTACCACGCCTTGAGTAGCTTGTATAGTAGACTTGAACAGCCTGATTTGCTATCGCAAATGTATCGGACCCTCTATACCTCCTGCGATGATTTATATCGACAAATCCAAATTGTTTATCGATTATCCAACCGATATTTGGTGTCGTATCGAACCACTCACATTTGAACATCACAATATGCATATCATATGGGCCAGTACATTGTAAATCTATAATATCCCGAAGCACTCCATAATAGTCAAAGTTCGGCTCGTCGTCATAGATGGTGCCTCTTATGCAAACACCAGAATCCTTGGTACTGATGCCGTCATTTACAAATTCGACATTTATAGCATTCTGAGTTGACTTAAACCTGAAGCCATTAACGACATAGCCTGGACAAGTCTTTATTTGCTTCTTCGGTCCCAATGCCAGATAACGAACACTCTCATGAGTGAGTATTATTTCAGGCAATAACACCTGTAAACAAATATTTATAATTTAAATGTTTTAGATTATATATTTATAATCTCAATTATAATCACAGTTACTTACGTATTTACAAAACCATGACGAAAATGTATAATCAACCTCTCTTTGAAGTCCCTCATCGGTAATATCGGGTGTCCTCATTTTGACTTCATCTCTAAATACACTATTAGAGAAAATAAGAATATATAAGTGTAGTCACTTACTTCATCAAATTCGAGATTATAACGAGTGCAAGTGTACTGACTTACTTCTCCAAATCTCTCACTTCTTGTATGTCACAGTTTAACAAGACATATCGGTGAGCGACATCATACTCGTCGTCTGTCAACCACCGTCTTTTACTAGCCCCAACAGGCTTGCCCTTTACATTAAATATTCCTCCATTCTCAATGTCCTCGTCATTCCTTTGAGGTCTATTTTGATATGTCTTAACATGAGTATCGAAATAAATGGAGAAGAAGTTTGACACCTCTTCGATAAGATATGTTTCGCATATCGAAGCCTCTATATAAGCCTTGTTGTCAACTTTCTTCTTTAGATGGTGTAGGTATCTAGAGAGACAAATTATCTTGAGAATTAAGAAAGAATTTTAAAATCCACTAAAATTTAACTTAAATTATATCGATTTTTATGTACCTTTCAAATGGGTACATCCATCGATAATGAACAGATACACCCGACACGGGCTTCGTATGCTAGATGAATCGGTAGATGCTCCATGCTGTCGAAGAAGCCAGGAAAAATATTTTCTCCAACTTGTAAATTGTTAAGATAATCTTCTCCTCAAGTTCAACCATGTGTTGCACAGTCAACTTAGTTGAACAAATATCCCTAAAGAATATTGATAGTTCGGCCAACGGAACCTATACAGCAGAAGGAAACAACTCTTTCAAAGCAATGGATAGTAATCTTTCCATAAACACGTGGCAGTCATGACTCTTCATTTCCGTTAGCTTGCGTTCAATGAGATCAACGCATCTAGACAAATTCGACATATAGCCGTCGGAAAATCTTAAAGTAGATACCCACTTGCAGATTATTAATCTATCTTCCTTGCTCAATGTGTATTATGCTATCGGCTTACTTAATTGTCCAGCAGCTCCCCTTTGTATCAAGTTCTGATAAGGATGCTTGCATATCTCGGCAATGTCTTGTCTTGCTTTTGGATTGTTCCTCGTCTTTCTTTTAATATCCATGATGGTATAAGAAATTATCGAACATATTCTTTTCGATATGCATAACATCAAGATTATGCCTTATAAGATTATCTTTCCAATAAGGCAAGTCCCAGAAGATACTCTGTTTGGTCCAGTTATGGATTTGTCCGAACCCATTGACACGATTGTTCGATGGATCTTCTATTACAGTGGACATGTCCTTTACATCTTCCCAAATATCGTATCCCGACAATCTGGCAGGCGGATGAGAAAATTCTTGTTTTCTAGCTCTGAACGCGTCCTTGTTCTTTCTCCAAGGATGACTCGCGGGCAGAAATTGACGCTGACAATCAAAGAAAGAAGTTTTTCCTCCATGCTTAAGGCGAAACGCCTTACTATTTTGCATGCATATCGGATAAGACAGGGTACCATGAGTACTCCATCCCGACAGCATACCGTATACGGGAAAACCATTGATTGTCCACATCAATGAAGCTCTCATCTGAAAGTTCTATTTCCTGGAAATATCATAGGTCGTGACGTCGATCTCCCACAACTGTTTCAGCTCATCCACCAACGACTGTAAATATATATCGATATTCTTCGTCGAATTTTTGGGACCCGGTATGATAGCTGTCAAGAACATATAAGGAGTCTTCATACACATCTATGGTGGCAGATTATAATGGATCAGAAGGATCGGCCAGCAGGAGTAATAAGATCTCGACTGCCCGAAAGGGGCGAAGCCATCAGAACATAGCCCCATGTGTACATTTCTAGGCTCTGCAGCAAAATCTGGATGGAAAAAATCGAAATATTTCCATGCCTCTCCATCCGAAGGATGTAACAATTCTCCATCTTCCTTTGTGCGTTCTTCGTTGTGCTACGTCATGTGTTTTGCTGTATTCTGAGACATATACATCCTCTGCAAGCGCTTCGTGATCGACAAGTAATGCATATACTTGTAAGGATGTTATTTTCTAGTTGACTTTCCTTTTCTCCTGACTGGCTTGTAACGATCCGTATTACAGAAGCGGCGACTTTCTATATCCTCGTTCTCCTTGTAGTATAATATGCATCCGTTACGACAATAATCTATCTTGTCGTACACCAGTCCCGGTTGTCGGACCATTATCTTCGACTTGTAGAAGTTTTTTGGAAGCTCTTTTGATTCCTTCGGTAACACCTCCTTCATTAGTTGTGTAATCCGATCGTAGCAAGTTTGTGGCAAGTTAAAATTGGACTTTATGTTCAACAACCGCATCGTCACTGACAGTACGGAATGTGGCTCATAACCAGGATATAAAGAAGTTTCAGCATCCTGAAACATATCATAGAACTCCTTCACCTCGGGATTAGGATCCTCCGGATCAAAATTAGGCCATGTCGCGTCGTACACCATATCTCGTGCAAGGTTCTCCACATCTCCATAATCAACAGAGCATTCATCGTCATCGACGACAAAATCTGCTGCAGCATTATCATCAAAAGCATAAGTAGCAGCATTCGCAACCTGTCTTTTCGTATATAGTTCACCTTGCGATGACCACAGGCCGTAATCACGTACGAAACCCTTACGGTTCAAATGATCTCTTACACTCACCATTTCTTCGTAACGCCTATTGCGACAATTACGACATGGACACTTGATTTTGTTATCGTCCAAAAACTGAGCTTTGCTCATGGCATACTTAAGAAACACTTCCACGCCTACCTGAAAATCGTCACTCACACCTATTCTGCTATCGTGTTGTCGTTTGTACATCCATGTACGATCAATGAAATAACGATCCATCACAGATTGGATGTGAAAATCTGTATAGTAAGACAAACTAAACAGAATTAGTATATAATCATGTAACGGGTGGATCCGCTGGTATTCTAGCTTGAGAAGAGAAAAATCTAAGTACAGTTGTTACTAATAGTTCGAAACCGATACCGATACCGATAGTTCGATACCGATACCGATAGTGCAATACCAATACTGATAGTCCGATACCGATAGTGCGATACCGATACCGATAGTGCGATACCGATAGTTCGATACCGATATCGATAGTCCGATAGTCCGATAGTCTGATAGTCCGCTAGCGATACCGATAGTTCGATACCGATAGTCCGATAGTTCGATACCGATACCGAAAGTCTGATACCGATTCTTCGATAGTCCACTAAGTCGAAATGATTCCTCTTAAGCGTCGAGCATGTTATACCCGGTTCAACTTGACGAGTCAGTAAATATTTTTGTATTGTTGTATGCTTGAAGCAGCAAATCAAGTTTTAGAGTCATTATAGGTCAATTAATCAAACTGAGTCAATCTATCTATTTCTAAATTGCAAGAGTCCACTTCTAGGATATAGGAGCTATATCCTAAATATCTAGGCTAAAATTAACTTGATTAGGATACTAGAATGTCCTTACTATCTAGCAAGCACTACCTTAGTCTAGTTACACTAGCATTACCTATATTTCCTACCATGTCTATACTCACACATTATACCCCCAAGCCGTCCTGCATGCTAATAGGCATGGTAGGCCTGCCTTCATTCCTAACTCTCTAAAGCACACATACACATATATATGTATATCACAGTTAGATGTATAGATATATACATCTATATAGAAGCACACAACTGATACACTCTAAGGGTCAATTTTCTAGGAAAAACTTTACTTATTCAGTGACTTTGGTGAAGCGAATGTCCAAACTCCAGGAAAAACTTCACTTATTCAGTGACTTACGCAGATGAAGAACTCGCACTGTCTTTAACACAGTGAACATATACACCATGAACCCAAACTCTATATTCACATTTACTAATCCAAACACCACCAAACTAATAGATAACACCCAATATGGATAACACATTATTTAGCCAATATATAAACTCAAATGAATTTGAGAAGCAAAGCCCCCCGCCGTCCACGACCAAAGCCCGCCGCCCAGCACCCGATGCCCCCGCCCCAAGCCCGTCGTCCAGCCCCTGACGCCCTCGCCCCAAGCCCGCCGCCAAGCCCCCGACGCCCCCGCCCCAAGCCCGCCGCCCAGTCTCCGACGCCCCCGTCCCATGCCCGCCGCCTCCTGCAGCCCCCGACGCCCCCGCCCCAAGCCCGCCGCCCCCGCTGCCCCTACGACACCGTGCGAGAGAGAGAAAGATCGAGAGAAAGAGAGAGAGAGAGAGAAGGGATTACCTTCGGGAGAGAGAGAGGAGAGGATGCCGACGTCGATCACCGAACCCGTAGGAGAGAGAGAGAGGAGAGAGAGTGAATTTAGGGGGAATGCGAAAAGTTCCTCCTGCCGTTTCAATTTAAGTCTGAACGTTTATTTAGCGACGGACTAGCGACGGATACTTATCCGTCGCCCGTTAGTCGCTCTTTTTTATACTTGCCGACTGAATATCCGTTGCTACATAGTCGAAGAATTGTCCTACCAATTCTTCCCATGACTCCCGCCAAATAATCGACTGCATAGCGACGGACTGGATATCCGTCGCTATATCTCCGACTCCCTAGCGACGGATGTGCGACCTTTTCTCCCCCTAAAAAAATAAAAAATGTAACGGCTTGTCGTCAGTAATCCGTCGGCTAGTTGCCACAAAGCCGTCGCTAACGCTGACGGACGATATCCGTGACTAATTGTCCGTCACTAATTTACTGTATTTTGGTAGTGGCATAACCGGCTGCCGTGCCTCAAAGATCCATCGTCTGAAATGGTGAAGTCATCAAGGAGTCCAGCTAAAGCCTGAACTCTGAGTCGACGGAGGCTCTCATTTGTAAACTGAGTCTCCTTGATCTGATCCATCAGACCTAACTAAATGTCCAACACCATCATCTGTATCGCAGCTCCTGGTAGAATCATCTCGATAGCAAGCTTCTCTAGGTCCTCCCATAAATGTCAGTCCATCATCATGTACCATGCCATCGGATGCCTGTTCAGCGCATCCGCCACTACATTCACCTTCCCGGGATGGTACTGCAGATCAATATCGAAGTCCTTCATCAACTCCAATCATCTATGCTGTCTCATGTTCAGCTCCTTCTGCGTGAACACGTATTTCAAGCTCTTATGGTCTGTAAAGATCTCCACTCTCTCTCCGTACAGATAATGCTTTCACAATTTAGGAGCAAAAATCATAGCAGTTAACTCCAAGTCGTGAGTAGGATAGTTTCGTTCATGAGTCCGCAATTGCCTAGATGCATAGGCAATCACTTTCCTATGATGTTGTAGAACGCATCCTAGCCCCTTTTCTGAAGCATCGCTATAAATAGAGAAGCCTCCTGGTCTTGATGGTAGTACAAGAATCGGTGCAGTCGCCAGTCTTCTCTTCAGCTCATCAAATACTGCCTAGCATGCCTCTGTCCAGATGTACTATGCGTCCTTCCGTGTCAGCTTCGTCATGGGCTCAGCTATCCTGGCAAAGTCTTGGACAAACTTTCTGTAATAGCCTGCTAAGCCTAAGAAACTCCTGATCTCTGCTACTGATGTTGGAGCCTTCCACGTCTCGATGGCTGCAATCTTCTTGGGGTCCATCGAAATACCTTCTCCAGTGACCACATGACCGAGAAACTCCACTCGGTCAAAAAAGAACTCGTACTTCGACAGCTTTGCGTACAGCTTTTTTTTCTGCAGAATCCCGAGAACTGTCTGTAAGTGCTCATCGTGCTCCTCTGGCGTCTTCGAGTATATCAAGATATTGTCGATGAACACCACAACGAATTTATCTAGATATTAGTGAAATTTCTTGTTCATCAAGTTCATAAAGACAGCAGGCACATTTGTAAGACCAAATGGCATCACCAAAAATTCGTATTGCCCATACTTGGTGTTGAAAGCAGTCTTCTGGATGTCTTCAGCTCTAAGCTTCACCTGGTGGTAGCCTGACCTCAAGTCTATCCTGGAGAACACCTTCGCTCTACTCAACTGATCAAACAGATCATCTATTCGAGGCAAGGGATATCTGTTCTTGATGGTAATGGAGTTCAACGCCCGGTAGTCAATGCACAATCGGACTGTACCATCCTTCTTTGGCACAAAGAGCACTGGTGCTCCCTATGGCGAAGTGCTAGATCGAATGAAACCCTTGCTCAACAGGTCATCGATATGCTCCTTCATCTATATGGACTCCTTGGGGTTCACCCTTTAGCAAGCCCGAGACATAGATGATGATCTCGGTACTGTCTATAGTAAACTCTACGTCTCTGTCAGATGGAAGTCCTGGAAGATCCTCAGGGAACACATCCAAAAACTCTCCAATAATAGGATGTGGCGGTGCTAACTCCCCAACTATCGCACAATAGTTCGGCTCTAGGCTGATCTCCGGCCCTGTCCCCCTGACATTGAATGGTATCATTCCTGGGGGACTGAATAGAGTACTACCCTCATGATAGTCTATAGCTGTATGAGCATAGCTAAGCCAATCCATTCCCAATATGATATTATATCTGGAAAGTGGCATCACAAAGAATCATCCTCTAAACTCTCTCCCAGCTATAATAATAGAGCATCTATAGATAGCTCTAATGGGTACTGGTCTGCCTCCCGTCATTACTCTACTCATCTCCTTTGTGGGTGTAGCTACTAAGTGATGTTTTTACAAATGCTCTAATGACAGAAAACTATATGATGCACCAGAATCAAACAAGCATATGGCCAAAAAAGTATGCAAATAAACATGACCTGTGATGACAACGGCCAAATAATCTGGCTCCGAAACCTGCTCCGGCTCCGTCTCAAGAGCTAGACTATAAGCCTTCTCCTGGGATCCCTTTTGCTGCTGCAGATGCTGCCCGAACCTCTGCTGCTGAGTCGGGAGCGGCGGTCCTCTAGATGGTGGTCCCGTACCTGGTGCCCTCGCTACTGGGCAATCCCGAAGCTGGTGGATGGTAGACCCACAAGCTAAGCACTGCTTCAACCTCTTCCGGCAGATAGAATAGTCATGCCATGGCCTCCTATAGTATACACACATAGCTCCCCTCTGCTGTTGTGGTCCCGGAGCTCTATTTTGTGGTATTGGGTGATGTGGTATGGGAGAACGGTATGCCTGCTGGTGTGGCACCGATGCTCTCGATTGAAAAGCCTGGCACTTGGAAGGTCCCTCGTGGTGTACGGAAGCTGGTCTCTTGTAAGACAGAACGCATTCCTCTATCCCCTGGGCCAACTCTAGGCTCTGGTAGTAGTCGGTCATCCCATTCGCCACTAGGATGATACCAATGTCTGGGACTAGACCATGGAAAAATCTAAGCATCATCTCCTCTGGGCCTGCAACCAGGCTAGGAGCGAAACGACTCAAATGACTAAACTCTGCCGCGTACTCGTCAACAGAATGGTTTCCCTGCTGGATGTTCTGGAATTGTAGCCCCATGGCTACTCTAGCGATAGTCAAAAAGAATTTCTTCTTGAACTGGATCTTAAACTGATCCCATGTGGCTCTCTCTCTCGCGAATAGTGGCTCATTCCTGAACCAAACTCCTGCTAAGTCTGTCAGCAGAAATCTTGCTGTATCGACCTGAAGGTCACCCGGCAACCTAGCTCCAAGGAGCTTCCTCTCTACCGAGTCTAGCCAGTCATCTGCGACTATGATGCCTTCAGTCCCCATGAACTCCCTGGGGTTCAAGCTCATGAAGTTCTTAATATTCCTCGCTCTCGGTCGTGGCTCTAACGGTGGTGGGACCATGGTACGCTCCTTAGAATGCTCCATGCTCTGGCGAAGTAAGGTGGTCTGCTCCTGATGGGTCGTTAGGAACCCTTGGATCAGAGTGAGCAGCTGGTTCCCGTCGAGAGTGACGAAAGCCTGGGTAGGTATAACAATAGGTGGTGGTAGGTGTATCGGGTTCTGCTGGAACTGTGAGGTGGAAGGTGGTGGAGGCATCTAGGTTGGTAGATTTGTGGAGTGGGGGTGTATGGTAGGTGGAGGTGCTTCAGTCAACTGATTGACCGACTGGGTAGGAAGTGTGCCATTTTCAGGTGTGGCATACTGGGATGAGCGTGTGAGCACCATCTAAATAGGAAAATAAAAGGACTTATAAGAATTCTTTTAAGTAACAATCACAAACAAGAAAAGTCTAATTTTGAATAACGACCCTATGCTGTGATGAGTTTCCTATGTTACAATCCTAGTAATCCTCTAGGTGTTCTAAATGTTATTCCTAATATTATCTAGTTATCTTAAGTTCCTAATTACAGGCATGCTTGGTACAATGATGTAACCAAAACAACTTAGTCTAGACCTGCATGGGCCACCACTAAAAACATATCACGACCCACCAACCAAATTGTTGGGCCGGACCGAGTCATGTCCATCCTACGCTTGAGATAAAGCGTAGTAAGTTGTTCTAAAAATAAACAATACAAGATCAAAGGGTACTAACGATTCTATTTGTCATATAGTTAAAATATCACAAACACAAAATCATCAAGTATATGAATATGTTCCAAATACATAGCCAAGCTGTAAAATTAGATACATGTCCAGTAACAAAATACATAGTCTAAAACATGTCTGCTCTAAAAAGTCCTAAGCAACTAAACAAACTAGATGAATTTTCCCGCAGGTACTTCCTTGTAGGGTAAAGCCTGATCCTCGATGGTGATCCCATAATAGGAATCACATAGCTACTCCTCCTCGATAAGTATACCTACAATGTTATCCTGTCAGGACAGAAGCAAGTACTGATACTACAACATTTAATATAATGAGCATGGAATGAAAGAGACGTAATAACTAGAAAAATTATGGCATATCATAATCTATCATGGCAAGGATACATTTTGTCATATTGACATATGTATATCTAGAGTTTAAAACTGGAGCAGGTACGTGATCGTCAATAGGTGTACAATGTGCGGAGGGCACATGTAAATGAAATGTACTTTTGTACAAGTGATAAGGCGATAGATGTACATACGCACAAATACAGCTAGTTACGCAGGTTCTAGTCGTGTATATTGTGATTTGGATCTCGAGTTGGATTTTGGGTTTTTCGACACTTAATAGTTTGAACCGATTTGTGATATTTTGATTTCTTGAGTTTTAAACGATAAATTCTGAGTTTATAGCGTGAATATGAGATTCTGGACTTGTGGGTAGTAGTCCCTAGATTTATATCCTAATATTCTATCATATATGTATATATAAATCCCCTTTTTGCCTTATGTATAAGTATTTACTTGATGATTTTGTGTTTGTATATAAATCCCCTTTTTGCCTTATGAATATATACACATATATATTTATATCCAAATACATAGCCAAGCTGTAAAACTGGATACATGTCCAGTAAAGTATCTCTGGCCGTTTCATTCTTGCTTGGACATATTTACTTGTTATATACTAGTTTACATGTTGCTGTCACGATGTTATCACGGATCAGTACTATATGGATCTCTTTATGCGATGTTATCCCCTCGGATACATCAGGTATATTGTGCTCATGTACTTTATCATGTGTATCGTCTACTCCTGTATTCATATTTATTCATGTATACTCATGTGACATTTATGTACACTCATGATCATGTGAGCCTTCATGTATAACCCAATGTTCATATGGACTAGCTATCCATGTGACACACTACTTTCATGTGCAATAACATAACCTGGACAGATCCTTGTATACTGATTGGGGTAGGGGAAGTATTTATTTGGTTATGTGATCTACACCATTATCATGTACAACTCCTAATTAGATTTAAGTCATGTATAACCTAAGCATGTTTACATAACCAAAAATCTGCTCTAAATTACGTAGTTAGTTCAGTTTTCTTATCTATATCATGTATATCTTTTTCCACTATATCATGTTCTTTTTTTACCGTCTCTCTAATATTTCTTTACAGCAGTTCATGTATATTAGTCTATAGCTTGTTTAATATTTTCTTTTATGTTATGATCTGTGTGAGAGATATGTATTGGTTCATGTCCTGACTGGACCCGTTGACACGGGTGATACTTACTATAGAGCAGGCCTAGTTGACACAGATGACCTGGACCCTCAGCAGAATCCAATAGTCGCTAAGGACTTGCTATTAGCTTAGTCTTGACTTTCTTATTATCTAGCTTTATGAGACATTTGAGATTGTATTGAGATATTGTTTATGGTGTTATTTACACCGAGACTTATTATTCATATTGTGACTTCCTGTTGAGATTATCTTATCTTCTATTCCATCTTAGATATTGTGATTGAGTTGTACTTTATATATTATTCTCCTTTCGGAGCATATTCATATTATGTTAGATGTTGTGACCTAGGACAACGTTCTACCGTCGATACTGTGACGTAGGCTAGACGTACCCACTTCTCGTGTCCTTACACTGGGGCGGGTCGTGATAGACCAGAGTTTTCCTTTTCCAGAGGCAAAGTTGAACGTTCTCCCCCCGTTTTGCGGATGGCAGTAGCAGAGGCAGTTCGGTTTTCCAGAGTAGTAGAAGAATTTCCCGATGTATTTTCCGAAGAGCTTCCAGGTATATCACCGGAGAGAGAGAGTTCACTATCGACTTTATTCCAAGGACGGTACTAGTGTCAGAGATAGTCTATAGGATGGCACCATCAGAGTTGGAGATTTTGTATAAGATGATTGAAAAATTCATAACCAAGGGATTCATTCGGGCTAGTGGATCACTTTAGGGAGCCCTGATGCTTCTTGTGAAAAAGAAGGATGGTACGTCAAAATTATGTGTTGATTATCGTACCTTGAATTCTGTAACAATCAAGAACAGATATCCTCTACCAAGGATAGATGATTTATTCGATCAACTCAGTGGAGCGACAGTATTCTCGAAGATTGACTTACGATCGGGGTACCATCAGATCTGAATTAGAGAGCAAGACATCCCGAAGACAGCATTCAGATCAAGATATGGACATTAGGAGCTCCTTGTTATGCCATTTGGAGCGACAATGTGCCAGCCGTATTCATGGACCTCATGAATTGTATCTTCATGCCCTATTTGGACCAGTTCGTGGTAGTGTTTATAGACGACATCATAGTCTATAGCAAGAGTGAGGAGAAGCAAGAGCAGCATCTCCGTGTAGTTCTTCAGATGCTCAGGGAACATTAGTTGTATGCGAAGTTCAGTAAGTACGAATTTTGGCTTGATTGCATTTCGTACTTAGGTCATATCATCACCAGAGGTGTAGTAGAAGTTGACCCCCAATAGATAGTGGCTATAGAGACATGGTCAGTTCCCAGTACCGTCGTAGAAGTTCAAAGTTTCATAAGATTGGCCGGCTATTACCGGCGGTTCGTATCAGATTTTGCTCGAATTTTAGCGCCGATGACGCGGTTGACCCGTAAGGATGTGTAGTTTGCTTGGACAGCAGAGTTCCAGAGTTCATTTGAGAAGTTAAAGCAAGGATTGATGACGGCCCCTATTTTTACGCTTTTAGATGGGACTGAAGGATTTTTAGTTTATTATGATGCTTCAGGCAGAGGATTGGGATGTGTATTGATACAACATGGTAAGGTAGTAGCTTATGTGTCACATCAACTTCGTGATCATGAGAGGAATTACCCAACCCATGACTTGGAATTAGCTGTAGTGGTTTTTGCACTTAAGCTGTGGAGGCATTATTTGTATGGAGATCGGGTAGAGATTTTCTTCGACCACAAGAGTCTTAAGTATGAATTTACTCAGGAGGATCTTAACATGCGTTAGAGGAGATGGCTAGAGCTACTTGTGGATTATGACATCAACCTGCGATATCATCCTGGGAAGGCCAACGTAGTAGCGGATGCATTGAGCAGAAGAGCTGCAGTTTATTTTCTAATAGCGCAACCAAAGTTATTAGTATAACTTCAGAAGATGGGGATAGAGATAGTTCTTCCTACCAATGTGGCATTGATGGCCAGCATAAAAGTTTATTCCAGTATAGTTGAGAGGATCAAGATGGCGTAATCAACAGATTCTAAGCTTCAGCGACTTAGAGCAGAATGTGTAGCAGGACGAAGAGCAGAGTTATGCATTCATGAGGATGGTACACTCCTACATAGGAGGCATCTTTGCGTACCCAGTGGTGATATCAGACAGAAGATCATGACAGAGGATCGCAGTTCTCAGTATTCAATTCATCCCGGTGGCACGAAGATGTACATCCGTTAGCATTTCTGTTAGAATGGCATGAAAAGGGAGATAGCCCAGTTTGTCTCCCGATGTTTGGTTTGCCAACAAGTTAAGGCTGAACATCAGAGACCAGCTGGACTTCTTCAACCTTTATCGATCCCAGAATGGAAATAGGAGCACACTACTATGGATTTTGTAACTGGGTTACCTAAATCCCCAACTGGGAGAGATGCTATCTGGGTTATAGTTGATCGTCTCACGAAGGTAGCTCATTTTCTCTCCTTCAGAATTGATCAGTCAACGGATCAGCTAACAGAGATGTACTTCAGGCAGATTGTCAGATTATATTGAGTGCCAGTTAGTATCATATCAGACAGAGATACAAGATTCATATCGCACTTTTGGTGGAGTCTTCAAGAGAGTTTTGGGACTAGTCTCAAGTTTAGTTCAGTATATCATCCACAGACAGATGGTCAGTCATAACGCACGATTCAGACTCTTGAAGATATATTGTGATCTTGTACGCTAGACTTCGGTGGTTCGTGGGAAGATCACCTACACCTAATGGAATTCTTATATAACAAAAATTTTCAGGCTAGTATCCAGATGGCACCCTTTGAAGCATTATATGGCAGGAAGTACAGATCCCCGTTAGCCTGGGATGATATATGTGAGAGACAGATGCTTGGTCCAGAGATGGTTACGCAGACAATCGAGATGGTCAGACAAGTCAGAGATCATCTTCGAGTTGCCCAAGATCGCCAGTGCCATTGGGCCGATTCTCATCGACGTCTCCTTGAGTTTTCAGTCAGCGTCCACGTGTTCCTTAGGATCTCGCCTGCCCATGGCGTCATTCGATTCGACGTACGAGAAAAACTTAGTTCTAGGTATATAGGACCGTTTGACATTCTCGAGCGTGTAGGTAATGATGTGTCCTATCATCTCGTTCTTTCGCCGTCATTACGTAAGGTACATGACGTATTTCATGTTGGCCCATTGGTCATGGTCAAAACTAATTTTAATAATTGATCAAACTCTATCTTGATATAAATGCAAGTCAATTCATATGTTTATCTACGACGTTTTGGACACTTCTCAACAATAGATATCTACGATGTTCAAGACTAAAGCCATTTGCTATTCCAAATGTATTTCTGTCAAAGCAATATAATTTTTCATTTTATTGAGTTTAGGAATATATTGTACACCAAGTCGTACTGGCAAATAGGCTGTCCGGAATCGTTTTTCAAAACTAACCTATCTCTTTACAAAATGACCTATGTTTTTGAAAAATATCCTTTTTACAAAAAGCTTCTGAAGGACTTCTTAAAAAGCCAAAATTAATTTGTCTCAAAAATGAACTGGCAGAACCGTAGCAGAACTCGGCCAGTGTTCGGCCAGAGTTCGGCCAAGTAGAACGTTAGTGAACGTTTGATTTTGAACTTGGTCATCCTTCAGTTGCGGTTCGTTACAAAGATTTTTGTCCGAATTCTGCCCGAATTCTGTCAGAGTTCTGTCTTTGAAATAACTATAAATAGAGAAGCATTTCGATCATTTCAAATCACCAATTCACTTTCAATCTCTTCTCTTCTTAAGCTTACATTCTTCCAAAGAGTTCTAAAAAGCTTTCATTTTCAAATCACAAGCCAGTTACAATCCTCTAGTCAATTTGCCAGTGCGGTGCGGTCTAGAAGTTTCAAGAGCGATTGTAATCAGAGGCTTGATAGAAGATTCAACTCTTCACAATTGAAGTTGGTCGAGTACTTCTTATCAAAGCTCGTGTCTGTAGAAGTTGCAAGGACTTCGTATGAAAACTTGCAGGATTTTCCAATAGTGGATTCAACTGGAAGCTAGAGTTCTTCCGACTGGACTAGTCCTCACAAGAGGAAAACCAGTATAAATCTCAGTGTTTGTGTTTGCCTTCTGATCACTTTTAATTTTGTCATTTACTTTGTCATTATTTTTATATCTGTGATCTAACTGCTAACAAGATTTTTAATTAGCAATATTCTGCTGCCTACTCTATTCACCCCCCTCTAGAGTATTCTGTTTTACAATTTTGTTCCTACAATTGGTATCAGAGCGAGTTATATAGGTAAAGCAAGGTAAAATTGTAGTTATATTCAATTGTTATATAGATCACAGTATTACACATGGCAACTGTGAAATTCACAAATGAAGGCCAAGCCACAAACAGACCTCCACTGTTTGACGGCACAAACTACACTTATTAGAAAACACGTATGAGTTTCTTTCTAAAATCTTTTGATTTTGACTTATGGTCTGTAGTTATTGATGGCTATAAAAAGCCACCTCGTATTAATATTGATGGTGTTTTAGTTCAAAAACCCTATAACAAATACACAGAGAAAGAAAAGAAAAAGGCCAGTCTTGACGCACGTGCTATTAACGCTTTATTTTGTGCTTTAGACAGAACTGAATTCAACAGGGTGTCTACTTGTACAACATCAAACGAAGTGTGTAAACTTTTTGAAGTAAGTCAAGGAGTCAAAGATCAGCAGACTTACTCAGGAGTACGAGGCGTTCAAAATGAAGCCAAGTGAATCAGTCACTCAGATGTTTACAAGATTCTTGAATATTGTAAATCCTCTGTCTTGACTAGGCAAGGATTAAAGTAACCATAAGAAGATTCGCAAACTTCTACGAGCCCTTACAAAGAACTGGATTCCAAAGGCTACTGCAATCATTGAAGGGAACGACCTCTCAACAATGTCTCTAGAAACACTCATGGGTAAGCTACTCAGTCACGAGTTAGAACTTCAAGACTTTGAAGATGCTATACCAAAGAAGAAGTCAGAGAAGACGATCGCTCTCAAGGCTCAACATAGAAGAACCATCGAAGATGATTCTGACGACATCGACTCCAACTCTGAAGATCAAGCTCTTCTGGTAAGAAAATTCAAGAAGTTCATGAGATTTAACAGAAGAACAAAGGACAGTAAAGACAAAAACCACAACAATGAGGAAGATCCTATTTGCTACGGATGCAAGAAGAAAGGACACATGAAGAAAAATTATCTTTCAGCATCATCATCAAAGAAAAGTAGCAAATATGACAATGGCTACCTGAAGAAATCTACATCAAGGAAGTACGCCAACACAAGCATATCGCATGAAAGTGAAGCCAGTGACTCAGAAGATGAACAATCAGATGACGCTACAAATGTATGCTTGATGGCTTGTGATCAGGTAATTACTAATCCTCGATTTGATCCTTATGATGATTTCACCTTTGAGCAACTAGGAGAGGCTTTCAGTGAACTGTTAGATGATTACAGGAAACTGTGTAGCAAATATGAAACCTCTAAGAAGGTACTCAAAGAGTACAAAGGTGAAATAGGAAGACTTACTGACCTACTAAATCATGTTAGAGATAATGACTCTTCAAATGAGTCTGATGAGCTTTTTTCTATTAAATTGTTGTTACACGAGAATGTTAAGCTATCTGAAGAAAAAGGAAGACCTATCTAAGGAGAGAAAGAGTCTCCAGTGTGCACAAGTCAGATTAGAATCACTTACATCTGACTATACTAGATTATATGACACTTCCAAAAAATTGGAAAATAGTTTAGGAAAACGGCCTGAGGTTGCTGCTTCCTATTCTAACACGTGTCAATTACCGAATCATCGGAACACGCCAAACACTGTCAGACCAAACCATACCAAGACTATGCCCAAGAAGACTAATAGGCATGCATTTTTCTATACTAGAAAACCAAAACCTACCAATCATGCACCTCACACTACTTTCAACACTTAACATGCTAAATGTCATTATTGTGGCCTCATTGGTCACATATCTTCTGCATATAGAATCAGAAAGTTAGTAGATTTAAATGTTTATGCATGGATACCGAAAGCTAACCAGTCAGGACCCTACAAGAAATGGGTACCAAAAGTTTTATCTACAAATTATTTTGTAGGTGGGACACCCTTCACATACTAGGAGCAAATGGATCCTCGACAGCGGTTGCTCACGGCACATGACCGGTGACGCTTTATTATTCACAACACTGTCGAAGAGGAATAAAGAAGGATACGTCTCCTTCGGTAATAATCTAAGAGGGTACATAATCGGTATCGGTGACATTGGTAAGGCTCCCTATCTAGTGATTAAAAATATTTGTCTAGTTACTGAGTTAAAACATAATCTGCTCAGCATAAGCCATTTAGCTGATCACGGTTATGGTATTAACTTCGTAAAAGATAAATGTAATATAATTGATAGTTCAACTGGTAGTACTATATTTGAAGGTATTAGGGAAGACAACATATATGTATTTTATTTGTTGGAAGATGCTAACACAGTAGGTAGATGTTTGATGGCCAAAAGCGTTGAGAGTCAACTATGCCATATGAGACTCGGTCATGCAAACATGGATACAATTTTAAGATTATCTACGAAGAAGTTGGTATGCGGCTTACCGGATATTTCATTCAAGAAGGATACGGTATGTAGTGAATATGAAAAGAACAAATCTACAAAATCCGCATTCAAGTCCAAGAACGCTGTAAGTACCACTAGACCTTTACAATTGTTGCATATGGACTTATTTGGACCCAGCAGAATTGCTAGTCTATGTGGTAAGTTATATGCATTTGTCATTATAGATGATTTCTCTAGATATACATGGGTTTATTTTCATGCACGCAAGAACGATGCATTATCAGAATTCGTCACCTTTTGCGAGAAAGTACAGAATGAAAAAGGGTTCATGATTACTCTTATTCGTAGTGATTATGGCGACAAATTTGAGAATGCAGAATTCAAGCAATTTTGTGACACATACGGTTATCTGCATGAATTCTCTTGCCCTAGTACTCCGCAATAAAATAGAGTTGTGGAATGTAAGAACAAAACTCTATCTGAAATGACTAGAGTTATTTTAAACCAGTTTAGTCTACCTAGATACTTATGGGCTGAAGTTGTAAATACATCATGCTATATTCTCAATATGCTTCTAATTCGACCTATATCGAAGAAGACTTCCTATGAATTATGGTATGATAGAACACCAAATGTTTCTTATTTCAATCTTTGGTTGTAAATGTTTTATTCTTAATACTAAAGATAATTTGAGTAAATTTGATGAAAAGGCCGATGAAGGTATATTTTTAGGTTATGCAGCAAAGAGCAAAGGATACAGAGTCTTCAACAAAAGAACCATGATCATCAAAGAATCTATCAACGTCAAGTTTGATGAACTAAATCAACACTTAGACGATGATGACAATGAAGACATAATTGCACCAAGTACAGCTACTGCAAAACCTTCACACAAAGATACAGAACCATCACATCAGGCATCAGATGAACCTTCAAGCAAAGAAGCCGAATCTAGCAATCCTGAGACTACACCAAAAGAGATGAGATTCTTGGCTAATCATCCAAAGGACTTGGTAATTGGTGAGATTACCAAGGGTGTAAGTACTCGTTCCTCTAATAAAGATATAGCTTCTTGTGTTGCTTTTGTCTCGCAGTTTGAACCCAAAAGCATTGATGAAGCATGTAGTGATAATTTTTTGTTAGATGCTATGCAAGAGGAATTAAACCAATTCGAACGGAATCAAGTTTGGGAACTTGTTCCCAAGCCCATTGATCATCCGGTTATTGGCACCCGATGGGTATTCCGAAATAAAATAAACGAGAATGGTTTAGTGACTCGTAATAAGGCTCGACTCATAGTTCAAGGATACAATCAGGAAGAAGGTATCAACTACGATGAGACTTATGTCCTAGTTGCGAGATTAGAATCCATTCGCATGTTATGTGCATTTGCATGTTTTCATAATTTTAAGTTATTTCAAATGGATGTCAAAAGCGTATTTTTAAATGGTTGTATAAAAGAAGAGGTTTATGTATCTCAACCACCCGGTTTTACTGATTTCAAATTTCCTAAGTTTTCAAGTTGAAGAAAGCTTTATACGGTTTGAAACAAGCCCCTCGTGCTTGGTACGATCGTCTAAGCTCTTTTCTACTTGATAACGGTTTTTTAAAGGGAAAGGTTGACACTACTTTGTTTATAAAATCTTTGAATAACAATATTCTTTTGATTCAAGTCTATGTAGATGATATTATCTTTGGATCTACTGATGAATCTCTTTGTCAAGAATTTTCAAAGTGTATGCAGAATAAGTTTGAGATGAGCATGATGGAAGAGCTGAAATTTTTTCTCGGACTGTAAATCAAACAAACCAGCAATGGGATGTTCATAAATCAAGCAAAGTACACAAAGGATCTATTAAAGAAGTTCGACATGGAAGCAGCAAAACCAATTAGCACTCCAACGACAACTTCAACCAAGCTTGATATTGATGAACAAGGCAAACCCGTCGACATACGTAAGTATCGAGGTATGATCGGTAGCATATTGTATTTAACTGCTAGTCAACGAGACATTATGTTTAGTGTTTGCTTATGTGCACGTTTTCAAGCTAATCCTAAGGAATCATATTTGTGCGCAGTTAAGCGTATCTTCCGATACCTTAAAGGCACTTCTTCTGTCGGCTTATGGTATCCCAAAACTACATCGTTTGACCTAACCGGTTATTCTGATACTGATTTTACTGGATGCAAAGTAGATAGAAAAAGTACCAGCGGCATATGTCATTTCCTAGGAAAAGCTCTAGTCTCTTGGTTTAGTAAAAAGCAAAATTCTGTTGCATTATCAACAACCGAGGCTGAGTATATTGCCGTAAGACGTTGTTGTGCACAAATTTTGTGGATGAAACAAACCTAAGAAGACTATGGATTGTATTTTACACACATACCTATTTTTTGTGATAATACTAGCTCTATTAATTTGACTAAGAATCCAGTATGTCACTCTCGTACTAAACATATCGAGATTCGACATCACTTTCTTAGAGATCATCAACAAAATGGAGATATAGACCTTGTATACATAGACACTCAGAATCAATTAGCTGACATACTCACAAAACCTCTAACAGAAGATCGTTTCAATTATTTACGTCAAGAATTAGGCATTTTAGATATCAATAATATTAATTAATTTTGTTTTATTAATTAATTTATTCGATTACTCATAAACTATTTTTGAGACAAGCCTAAAAAGAGTCTGTCTGTCACCATAACTATGGTCGAAGCGAAGCGATACTTAAGAGTTCCCGGTGAACCTCCGTTAGCTGGGACAGTACTCCTACAGCTAATCTGAAATGGATACTGAGTAAAAAATATTAATTTATAAAATAATATTAATTATATTATTTTGAGATTTAAAATTACTAAACTCTGAATTAAATATTTGAAACGAATTAATGAAAAAGATGTGGCCCTATTTCTATTATTTTTGATATATATATATAGCCAGGCAACCCTTGGCAAATTCGGCCCGAGTTCGGTCCGAATTCGGCCCGAGTTCGGTCCGAATTCGGCCAGAATTCGGCTGGGTTATATATGTACCAGCCAGAACCCGAGGCTCCCATCTTCTTCATTCTTCCAAACATCCTCAAACAGCAGCAGCCGTGCCTCCAAACCCTAGTTTCTTCTCCACCCTTGTTCTTCCAATCCGTGTGGAGATTTTTATCGAAAGTTTGGATTCGTGCGGAGAATCTCGTCCTCAACAGCATATCTAATTCTTGGAAGGTATAATTCCTTCTCTCCTCGACTTTTCAATACTTAGGGTTTCTAGAAATTTTGGGAAAGAATGCCTAAGTTCAATCCCTTCAAGAGGAAGAAGACCAATGCCAGTGAAGAGGCATCGTCTTCGGATCCGCATACAGATTGTCTCTTTTCTTCGGTCCAAACGGACGACGGTGCATCGGACGAGTTTTACTTTAAAATTTCTGATCAAGCTTTATTGTGGTATGCCGATTTCATTATGCGTACTATTTGCACCGGTTCACCGATTAAATGGACTATTTTTCTCGATCACCGCCCTTATTTTGAGGCATTAGGGTTACAACACTTTATTACCTTACAATTCTCTATTGCTACTAATGCCATTAGATTATTCTATTGCAATTTCGTGTTAGACATCACCGTGAGAACACGTGTCGGAGGGATCGATATCGAATTCACTGATGAAACGATAGCGAAAATCCTTGGTATTCCAAACGACGCTACCCCGTTCGATGACATCACTGATTTTAATTTCCCTGATGGTACGACTCTCGTTAGTTTCAAGAATGAGCTTTGTGTGCCCGTACGCGCTCGTCCTAGAAAGTTCAAGGAAAATAACTTGAACTTGTTTAACTACGAATTACATCGCATCATATATTCCACTTTACTTCCAAAATCTACTTCCAAAGATGATGTCACTGCACTTGAGCTCTCTGCTCTTTATCATATTTTTAAGGGATTCTTTTTTCTGCCCCTAAGACTATCATTCAGATGATGGAAAGATGTCGCGGAAGAGACCGCAACCTATCTTATGCGATGATCATCCCTCGCATCTTTCAGAGATTTGATATTGACCTATCCACTTGTACTGTTGAACCTGAACCCAAATTCCTCAAACTCTCTCGTAGCAGCATTGCCACTGTTCCTCCACCTACTGCACCTGCTCCTCTGTACCTACTCCTACAGCACCTGGACCTCCTCATTCATACCCTATGATATTTGAGGGTATTCATCACCACCTTTCAGATCTACAGTCATTCTATGTTGACACTTCCAGGGAACGTGTGTTCCGTGATGTGACTCGGTTCCAAGCTATTGCCAACTCCTTCTCCGATATGAGATTTACATAGACGGGTCACTCTGCTAGCTCTCTACCTCGCGACCCTTCTGTTTCTGGATACCGCATTGATGATGAGGCGATCCACTCTCTGTTCCAGCCAGGGAACGCCTACGATTGGTATCGTACTGCTGGTGCCACTCCTCATACCTCTAGCACTGGTACTTCTGGAGCTGGTCCTTCTGGACACGTTGGTGCTGCAACAGCTGACGATGATGATGAGGATGATGACTTTTGAGTTGTTATGACTTTTTGAGACTGATACTTTTGTCTTATGTTTACTTGGAAATGCTCCGACATTCCAAGATTTTATCAGTACTCTTATTTTAGTTATTATCAGTACTCTTTTAGTTATTATGTGACTTCTCATAGACATGGTTTTTATTATGCCTCAGTTTGGCATCTTAGTTTATTATTCAGCACCTTTATTTGTTTCAGTTTTATTCTAGCATTATCTCTTTTTCTGCTTCCTATTAAAACTGCCTGTGATAAATAACATGCCTGTGTTGTGTATACAATATCTTTTTAACTGTTTTTATCATGTCTGTGATGAATGTTTTATTTTTTTGTGTTTCTTCACTGTGTGTTACTTATGCATTTATTGCGGGGGAGCTTTCTCTTTTGCAATTATTTTGCTAAATAACAACGGGGGGGAAATAGATCTAACATCTTCATGAATGCAGGTTAAGAACAATTTCTCGTATACATTTTTTTGAATTGATCCAAACTTAGATGTTATATCGGCAAGGTTTGTCAATTATCAAAATAGGGGAGATTGTTGGCCCATTGGTCACGGTCAAACCTGATTTTAATAACTGATCAAACTCTGTCTCGATATAAATGTAAGACAATTCAGATGTTTATCTACGATGTTTTGGACACTGCTCAACAATAGATATCTACGATGTTCAAGACTGAAGCCGTTTGCCATTCCAAATGTATTTCTGTCAAAATAATGTAATTTTTTATTTTATTGAGTCTAGGAATATATTGTACACCAAGTCGTACTGGCAAATAGGCTGTCCAGAATCATTTTTCAAAACTGACCTATCTCTTTAAAAAATGACCTATGTTTTTGAAAAATATTCTTTTTACAAAAAGCTTATGAAGGACTTTTCAAAAAGCCAAAATTGATTTGTCTCAAAAATGAACTGGCAGAACCCTAATAAAACTCGGCCAGAGTTCGGCCAAGTAGAACGTTAGTGAACGTTTGATTTTGAACTTGGTCATCCTTCAGTTGCGGTTTGTTACAAAGAGTTCTGTCCGAATTCTGCCCGAATTCTGTCAAAGTTCTGTCTTTGGAATAACTATAAATAGAGAAACATTTCGATCATTTCAAATCACCAATTCACTTTCAATCTCTTATCTTCTTAAGCTAACATTCTTCCAAAGAGTTCTAAAAAGTTTTCATTTTCAAATCCTAAGCCAGTTACAATCCTCTAGTCAATTTGCCAATGCGGTGCGGTCTAGAAGTTTCCAGAGCGATTGTAATCAGAGGCTTGATAGAAGATTCAACTCTTCACAATTGAAGTTGGTCGAGTTCTTCGTATCTAAGCTCGCGTCTGTAGAAGTGTAAGGACTTCGTATGAAAACTTGCAGAATTTTCCAATAGTAGATTCAATTGGAAGCTAGAGTTCTTCCGACTGGACTAGTCCTCACAAGAGTGAAACCAGTATAAATTTCGGTGTTTGCGTTTGCCTTCTGATCACTTTTAATTTTGTCATTTACTTTCTGATTATTTTTATATCTATAATCTAACTGCTAACAAGATTTTTAATTAGCAATATTCTGCTGCCTACTCTATTCACCCCCCTCTAGAGTAATCTGCTTTACAATTTCGTTCCTATATTTCATGTATCCCAATTACGACGGTATATCCCGAATCCGAGCCATATCCTTGATCATTTGGAATTGGTTGTTGGTACCAACCTTTCGTATGAGGAAAGGCCCGTATCCATATTGGATCGAAGAGAGAAGGTACTCAAGAACAAGACTATTAGTTTAGTCCGTGTTGTTTGGGGTCACCACTCTTTAGGTGAGTCAATCTGGGAGTGTGAGGATGATATCCGCTCGCGATATCCATACATGTTTGACTCATATGGTATAATGTCTTCCTTATGCCTTATGCTTTTAATTCTTTGCTTGCATGAATGATTGCTTGATTGGCTGCTAGTCGTAACTTGCTTATGATTAATATAGCCTGTCCCGACATCTCTAGCCTCTTGATTAAATTTCGAGAAAGAGTTGTCACTCCCATTTTCCGTTATACGTATTTTCGTATGCGTATACGAGAACTTTGACGTTTGTCAGGTGACCCATAGTTGGACTTGACTTGCTAGCCTAGTCTTGGTTGGTCATGACTTGGCTTGGTTTATTTTGGTTTGGCTTGGTTTGATTGGGCTTGGTTCATTATTAAGACAAAACCTCCCCCATTTAAAGCCCAACCACCCCTTATTTCTCTCTCTTCATTCATTACTTCTTCTTCTTCCTCCATTACTCTCCCACCAACCTAGAGAGCTTAGGCAAGTGCAACTTGCTTTATAATGGATCTTTTATTTTATTGTTCTATCTTCTTTTCTACATGATTCTAAGCATCTTTAGAACTTGGAATTTTCGGTTTGGACGAATAGATTTTTGTATATCTAAGTTTGTAGCCTTTTCGATTTTCTTGGGTTTTGATCTACCAAACTTCATTATTTTCAAGTTTTGATTGTTCTACGTTGTAGAGAATTCGATTTTACCCAAAGTGGACCATTAAAAAGTTAGATTTTGACTTGTTTTGAGAAAATTATGGCCAAACAAAATTTGGACATCTTCTATGTTCATCTGACTGGTTCTGGCAGGGACGATGAATAGTGCCAGTCGTATGGATGCATAGTGCCAGTCCGCATCCATGCCAGTCCGTATGGATGCATAGTGCCTAGCCACATAGTGCCAGTCCGCATGGATGCATAGTGCCTGGCCGCATAGTGCCAGTCCACATGGATGCATAGTATCTAGTCGTATAGTGCCAATCCGCATGGATGCATAGTACCTGGCCGCATAGTGCCAGTTCGTATAGATGCATAGTGTCTGGCCGTATAATGTCAGTCCTCATGGATGCATAGTGTCTGGCCGCATAGTCACTACAAGAAAAATGACGTTTCTTGACGATTTATTTCTTGATGGTCGTGAAAAACCGTTAGAAAAGAGGTTATTTTGACGATTTTAGGCATACGTCAAGAAAATACCCTTTTTTGTTAAATAATAAAATTTGACCATATTACTTGACGGTTTTAGATTAACCTGTCAAGAAAAACTATTTAATTTATTGACAGCTTGGTTATAACCGTCAAGTAATGCAGTCGCAAGAAAATTCCCGCTAAAAAATTCAGCCATAGACCATGCCATTTTGGTAATTATTTGATAAACTTTTTTTCTCTTGACGTTTTTAACCAAAGAGGGATCGAAATATTTTTCTATTTCACATCCACACCCCTCAATTTCTCCCGATCCCCAATCCACAATCCCCACCGCCAGACCAAACTCCCTCCTCCTCCAAAAATTTTCTTTCCTCCTCATCCTCCTCCTCCTCCGCCTCGATGGCAAACCCCCCATCACTGTACGGCTATTCCAACGAACCCCCATCATATGCCTCCTCTCCCAAAGTCGGCTCCAGGTCTGAGGAGGATGCCGACCCGGGCCTCAGTTTCGACATCGAGTCCGCCGTCAGATCCGCCGACGACAAGGTCACCAGCACCTTCGGAATATGAGCACCCCCTTCCATCTCTCTCTCTCTGACACATTCGAAATTAGGGTTAGGGTTCCACTCTCTGGATCCAAGGATCTTGATAACTTTATTATGCTAGGATTTCTCTCTCTTTCTCTTGATCCGAGGATCTATGTTTGCTATTCTCCATTACAGAACTCAAAGCTAAATTGATTTGCTCCGTTGTTGCATAAGCTTTTAAGCAGTTCAATGTCTCAGGGTGTCAATAATCTTAACTCATTACATAATGTGTAACCGATCTTGTATTCCTACTTAACTTTTTGTTTCTACTTGGGAAATACTAAGTGCGGGTGTGCTTCTCCTGCCATGACTTCATCACTGAGCATGGTGGTGCTTGGGATGCGACCACTCAGAAATATGCGATCCAAGTTTGGGCGGTTCGCCTACGTCTGGGCCAGGGACTCGGAGGAGTAGTGCCCCGACTACTGTACGTGGCCCTTCCACCAATCGACGTACAGGCTCCAGTCGACTTCGTTGGTGGCGCCCAACGGGGACTTCGGTACTGAAGAGATGGTGATCAACCTGGCAGGCCTCCTGGCCGGCACCGTCACGAACCCGTTTGAAAATAGGTTCTTTAAGGGGCCGAGAAAGACAGGCTTGGAGAGGCAGCCAGAGCCAAAGTCAATGAGCTTGATGAGGGTATGGTGCTCGACTTTCTTCTCGCGAGCGTGGAGTCGGAGAATTTGAAGAAGTCAAAGATAATGGAGCAGATCTGGAGCTTGGTTGCATTGTTCAGTAGTCGTAAGGTAACTACTGCTTACCAAGTGTTTGTATAATTTTTTTAGTCTTCATCTTTATAAATGTGATCATTCATGAGGCTAGGCTGCCCGCTAGTGCAGTGTTTGGAAGGAGAAAACCAAATCTGTTGCTGCCGGGAAACAATTTCTTTAGCCCTTCAACTTTATTTGTTTAGGTGTGTGTTGATGTTATCGTGCAAAGACTCTACGTTGCCGCTGCTGCTAGAATATATAAGCTGATTTGGCAACCTCAATAAGAAAACGTAACTGGTGTCTCTCTATGCATTGCTAGTATGTGCTATTATTATTGTTATAATTAACTTTAAAATTTATAAGTTTTTGAAAAACAATAAGGTTGTAGACAGACCTACGTAGGCTTACATGAGCTTAGACCGGGTCTAAGATGGTGTCTAAGACTATAATACCAAAAATGGGTCAAGTTGAATAGCACAATTAACCCAGGTCCTATGCACCACCAATTTGCTTCTTGAGGGGCATGTGTTAGAAGGCCTTCCTGTAAATAGAGTACTTTTGAAGTTCTACATAGTTAATTTTTTTGATACCTTGGATATTTTTGACCACTAGAAGAACTTGATTTGATAAGATAATTGTTGCTATATTGAGGGAAAATATTTATAGCCAACTCGCAAAATGTTATTCAGTAACCTTTCCTAGAAAGAAAAGAAATAATATTCTTTATGACATAAATTAACAGCTTGAGGAAATTAGGCAAGCTGGCTTACATGGCTAAAAGTCTTTGGAAGTCTAACCGGATCTTTGATTGCTAAACACTTTCATCTCTAATGGATTGGTTTGAAAATTATATCTAGCTGAATCCATGTTTTTTTATTATTGCAGCATTGTATTATATGGATCGTCACTGCATATCACTTAGGGAAGGCGCCAAGCTAATCTTGCTAAGCTCCAGGCTACTTCTATGCCGTAGAATATTCCATTCAAGTATTAGAGTGGTACATACTTTTGCTTGGACTATGATGTCAACTTATTTGGAGAAGGTAAAACCATATAATGTACTTTCTTGGGATATGAGAAACTAGAACAGTTCAATGCAAAAAAGAAGAAGATAACATCTAACAGAGCGTGTTACACAACTGGGCTATTTATACAAACCATAAAGGTTCATTTTGTATAGTTATAATTGGGAATGAAATTAGAGCAAGTACTTCATAATCCACCCATTTTGATGCCTATCGACAATTCATGCTCATGTGGTACACATTATTCAATTCACATTGGGATATGTAGAAGATGAAAAGGGAGTCCTTTTCTTCTTGTTTGTGTATTTCTCCAGTAAACCTTTATATATATTTTACATGTTTTTCCTTTAGAATGGTTAATGCTAACAGGAGTCTAAACCTTTAGCCTATCCAGAGTAGTGAATATTCAATCTTAATATCCAAAAAACTTTGGCAGTCATGTGAATATTTGGTTGTGCCTTTTATCAATGGCCATGCCACCATGTTATAAAGCTCTTATCTTACTTTTTCTTCATCTGCATTTGTCTAACGCATGTATTTCCACAGCACTGGAGAAGTTTCTATGGAAGAATGTTCAACAGGTTACTTGAAGAAATGACTTTCTTAATGTAATTGACTATGGATGTACTATATTTTATGATGGCCTTGATGCAGTAACAATAACTGTAAGTAGAAAGAATGGTTATGACACTCCCATACTTGACATGAAATGGTGTGACCGGGTAAATTCAATACCCAATGGTTGTCCCACAACATATGTCATTTTATTTGTCAGATTTGTAAGCATCGTATCTTTTATTCACCATGCATTGAGACAGTCCCATCCATTCATCTGTGTACCTACTATAACAATTTGGTGGATGAGTGAATATATTATTCGGTTCATATTAGTTTAAAAATTGGACAAATCTTGATTGGCACCAATCCGAGTTTTTGCATGTCGATGTACTAATAATTAAGCGGAAGTTGCAGCTAATGTTCACCAAGATTTTAATTTTCTTTGTCTTACTTTCTGTGGCTTAATTGTGCAGGATATAGGTATAATAGTTAGTATACAGACATATGGCTTTGTATCTACAGGAAAATTTCACTTCTTTCACTTCTCTACATGTTTCATTACTTTCATGTATGCCTTTAATTAAGCCTTTATACGCATTGAGCTACATGCTGCTTATAGTAGGAGCTTCTAGAAGGATCCTGCTATTGGTAAAACCAAGTTTTAATTCTATTAGTTGAAATTCAGATTATGGTGCTCTTTAGACTAAAGCTGTACATGTTAATGTGTGTATACTTTGTGAGGGTTTAAAACATTTGTTTGTCTATCGTTCTAGTTCCTTTCTATATGTTTACTCAGCATTTGTTTACAAATATCTACTAGCGATGTTCTGTCTAATCTGTTTATTTTCATGAGATTGGACCTTCTTATTTATGTACATGTCTGAAGCCACGTTACCGCCTTCTTAAGAAACACTTGTATCGAACTATGTGAATGGGCACAACAAAATAGAACAGTTACTTTTCCTTAACAGAAACATTTGCATGGATTTACTTTATTCTTATAGTTTGCAGTTTTGGCCAATTTTTCTGTATGATTATCAGTTGAATTATTAGGTTTTGACTTCTATAGCTCTATACCCTTTCAGCTTGCAGATGGGCTAATCTTAGAGAAGACCTCTTGCCCCTTGGGAGTTCTCCTGATTGTTTTCGAATCACGACCTGATGCCTTAGTTCAGGTATTGCAAAGCCATGTATTTCTTTGCCCATTTCATATGTGTGCCTCATTTGGTACATTCTCCTGCATCTTAAATACCCTCAAAACTACTTTTAACCTCTGCTTATGCTAGATAACCTTAAGTCAAATGGAAATATGGTCCACTTTAACATTACTTTTCGACGAAGCAAAAACAGAATGACGCAAAAATATGCTAGAAAATACAAGTCTTCTTAAAAGGAATATAATTTGATGCTCCATTTCAAATTCAGATGACTTAGTGAGCAATTTAGGGATCTATATCTGATACTTGGATCACATTCACTTGAATTCTCCCTGATACTTGGCCAATTATTATATATTGGTTCAGTTTTGCAGCACAAAAATCGTGTGAATATTTGTATCCAGACATATCTAGGATACCTGTATGCATCTTTACCCATATTCATTTCCCGTACAACAAACTGAACCAATATCTAATCATCAACGAGAAACTTTACATGATTGATAATTTAGCTAGCTTTCATATTCTTTACATGATTGATACATGTTTGTGTTATAGCTTCAGTATGGCTAGCCTTCAGATTCTTGTCAAATGATTCAAATTGTCTCGAGTTCTTGTGTGTGCAGCAATAAAGTCAAACTGTATTAACAATTCTTTAATAGTGAGTTGAATATATATAAGAATATATAGGAAAGTATATTGATAATTTGTGTTCTTGTTCTCTCAGGAACTTGCTGAAAAATGAAGGTGCATGCATGCTGTAAATAGGAGAATGCTGTGGATATGGGTGGGATGTGCTCCGATCTGGTTTGCTACTTTTTTTGTTTCATTTTGTATCGTTGGATTATGTTTTGTGGTGACAAGTGATGGATGTTTGTGGTTTGGATGTTTAAGTGGTATGGAAACAACAAATGTGGGATATGTGTACTTTGTGGTTGGATTATGTTGAGGTTGGACAAGTGAAGAATACATGTGGGAGGATATGTATTGGAAGTTTTTGTTGTATGAAAAATAAAGTTTGTTAATATAAAATTTGGGTTTTATAGTAATTTGATGTGTGTATCCTTCTGGATTGATATTATGTGTGTTTGATTAATATTATATATAATTCTTGATAAAATTTTGGCAAGTTTCTCTTGACGGTACTTTGGATAGCTTCTCTTGACGGTTGTCAAACGTCAATTTTAATTCAAATCATACTGCATAATAGCCTGTGAATAAATGCTTTTCTTGACGGCTAATAACCGTCATCTAGGCCAGAGTCAAGAAAAGTTTTTGCCTACATTGACGGTTTCTAAAAACTGCTATCTTGACGGCTAAACACAGTCAAGAAAAGTACTTCATATGATGGCCAAAAACCGTCAAGAAAAGCCCTTCTAGCGACCGTCAAGAAAGGGGGGCCTTTTTTAACTTTGGCCTACTTGACGGATCCGCAACCATCAAGATACCCATTTCTTGACGGAGAATCACCGTCAAGAAAAGCCCTTATTCTTGTAGTGAGTGCCAGTCCGTATGGATGCATAGTATCTGGCCGTATAATGTCAGTCTACATGGATACATAGTACCTGGTCATATAGTGCCAGTCCGCATGGATGTATAGTGCCTGGCCGCATAGTGCCAGTCCGTATAGCTGTATAGTGCCTGACCGCATAGTACCAGTCCGCATAGATGCATAGTGACTGGCAGTGCCAGTCTGCATAGATGCATAGTACCTGGCCGCATAGTGCCAGTCCGCATGGCAGCATAGTACCTGGGTGCATAGTGTCATTCTGTATGGATGCATAGTGTCTGGTCGCATAGTGCCAGTCCGCATGGATGCATAGTGCCTGGCCGCATGGATACATAGTACTAGGCCGCATAGTACCAGTCTGTATAGCTGCATAGTACCTGGCCGTATAGTGTCAGTCCGCATAGCTGCATAGTATATAGTCGTATAGTGCCTGGCCGCATAGTGCCAATTAGTATAGCTGTATAGTGCCTGGCCACTAGCCAGTCCACATAGCTACATAGTGCCTGGCTGCATAGTACCAGTCCGTAAAGATGCATAGTATCTTGTTGCATAGTGCCAGTCCGTATGGAATCATAGTGCCTGGCCGCATAGTGCCAATCCGTATAGATACATAGTGCCTGGCCGTATAGTACCAGTCCGCATGGATGTATAGTGCCTGACCGCATAGTGCCAGTTCGCATAGCTGCATAGTACCTGGCCACATAGATGCATAGTACTTGGCCACATAGTGCCAGGCCGCATGGATGCATAGTGCCTGGCCGCATAGTGCCAATCCGTATAGTGCCTATTTTGGCTATTTTTGGCTATTTTATGTCATATTTAGCTGATTTGTGGCCAGAGTTTCTTCCAACTCCCAACATGAAAGTTGTAGATCTTTTCTTTGGCTTCAAGAATATGTTACTAGATATTTTATGCAAGTTTCTCTCATTCATGGTAACGGAAGGATAGAACACGATAGTGGCCTGTTAAGGCGCACTCTTAACAAGTAACAAGTAACTGATAATTCTTGATAGTGATCTGTCGTGGTACACTCTTGACAAGTAACTTGACATGATAATTCTTGATAGTGGTCCATTGTGACGTACTCTTGACTTGATAAGTAACCTAACATGATAAACTTGATATGCTGTTGCGATGGCTATCTTGACTTACTAACTCTTGTCTTGACACTGTAGGTGTTTGTGCTTGTATAAGCTACATGTCTCGTCTTGCATCATGTCTAGTACATAGATTTCTGGTTACCACGGTCAGGGATTCATACTGAATCTGACTAGGATAATGACTAGATTGATCAAGTAGTCTATGAAAATATTTCCCAGCTACAGGCAGTCCCGTTATCTAGGCACTTTAATTGGACTTGTAGCCTGTCGTCGAGTAGGGCATATTTTCAGCACACTATCATGTGTTGCACCCCCAAGTCACCTAATCAACTCTCTCAACTTGCAATTGGATAATCAGGATTAAGTCTGTAGGGCTTGTGGCTGTTGGAACATCTCAATGCATCTTGTTAGTAACTAGGCTTGTGATAACCCTAGTTAGTTAAATTATCAAGCCGTACTCATTGCTTGGCCGTGATTGATGGATGGAGTCTAGTCTAGTCTTGCATGGACAAGGCCAGTATATGGTTACTTCAGCCGTTACTGTTATGCTTTACTTATTCGATAATTGGTTAGAGACTAAGTTCTGTTCAGGTGAAGGGTACAACCCCGATCCTTAATTGGTTTATGGGTTGTAACTTGGTTACTAGAATAGTTCTTTAGTTATCTTATCGTTTATCACCCTATTTTCTCTAACTCATGTTTTTCGTTATCCTTTATGAATCATGTGCTAGTATGCTAGTTTTAGTTCTTAAGTGAAGCCTCCCTTATGGCACTTGCTCTTTCTGGGGTCTGACCCAGCTGGTTTTGTATGGCCAGATTTTAGAGTAGCTTCCGAGGATCTCCCAGCCTTCCAGCCAGATGGTGAACACTAGACGTAACCATGGCATTGAGTGGGTTTTATTTTGCTCTCCCACTCTATTGTAAATTATTCTTTTGAGGCATTTAGCTGTCGAGCAAGTGTTAGCTCGTGTTGAATTTACATTCATGTCTGCCTAAGGGCTGTAACATGATTGACAAATCCTAGGGTTGATCATGTATGACTTAAACTCTTGCTAGTATTCGCATTTTGTATGACTAACTTCATGATCATTTGAATATGTAATGTTTGGGATGCCTCACTTTGTATGTCTGATGATCTACCATCTTGTTACATTTACTTGCTTGCTTGAGATTGAGACCCTAGACTTGTTCTTGACCCTAAGAGACTAATGACTTGTAGTAAACCGCATTCATCTAGACAGCTGTGACCGTATTGCGAGGTAGGATTTACTTCAATGTATGTAGCTGGTTGTGTCTGTCCCCCGCTCTCAGGTATTCTGGTTCTGAGGCATGACTAGTGCAACCTAAACCAATCACATAACCATCTTTTGCTCTGAAATACTTATATTTATTATAGTTCATAGATTCTCTATTATATTTCATGTACTCAGTTTACTTATCCATATCTCCTGTATTCATATACTTCTTTACATCACATCATGTACTTTATTCTATTGTTAGCTCTATATTTTCTACCATGTTTTGGAACTGCTTTCAGAGTTATGTATTCGCTCCAATCCTGACTAGATACATTAACAAAATTTTACGGAGAACTTGGAGGATCCAGCTAGCCTTGAGGAGACATCAGTACTTGGAGTAGACTGCTAGGACTGTTGGGTTATGTCTTTTAGTTTCTTGTTATGTATTAGATTTGTACTTTGTTTGGTGTTGATAACACTTAAACTTATTTCTCTTCTGGGTTGTATTAGACTTTAAAATCTTTCTATCTATTCTATTTCGTGCTGATATCCATCTTAGTTACTTTGTGATTGAGTTGTATCCTTTTGAGATTGTCCTATGTTTGGAGAGTATATCTATTGGACAAGTATATCATATTATGGTTAGATGTTGTTGAGACCTAGGACATCGTTCTACCGCCGATACTACGGCATAGGCTGGACGTACCCATGGTCTCGTGCCCTTACACTGGGTGCGGGTAAGTATTTATTTACGTAAATCATTTCGATTATAAGTCATTGACCGTGACTAATCATGTTTTCTATTTTCATATGATTTCGAATTCCTACATATCCATCCTAGCTAACCGGACTATTCTGGACCCAACAAGGTTACCGGTTTCACCAGCTAAGGACCTCAGGCGAGTACATTTATTATTTGTTTTCAGTATTGTTGATTCCTATATTATACTGTTAGTTATATCATACTTGATTCTTGACACGCTCGCCATACGATAGCACACATGTTTCTTGTTCATGTCTGTTTTCTGTCTTGTACATGGTGTCCGAAAGGGGAAGTACTAATAGATATGTGATCAGGCCTTAGCCCATGTTTTATTTCCTGTATAGTAGACCTTGTTAAATAAAGTAGACCTTGTTAAAATAGACCTTGTAATTAACTTAGACCTTGTGGTGTAACTGTCCTCAGACCGATCACATATCGAAAGGTACTTCAAAACACATAGATATTTTCCTGTTACATGATGCCAGATATTTTTCTGCCTGGTATTCTTCATGTTCCTATTACTTTTTTGGATATTCTCATCATGTATTTTATGACTAACCATTGTCTTATAGTCGTTAACATATACTTGAAACTGCATTCGATAATTTGTAATCGTTCCATTCCTGACTGGAAACCAACATTTTTCAGGTTAGTCGCGGCTTCTCTTAGCTTTTGGGAGGCATGGGTATGCTGAGGTCAACCTAGAAGATTAGTTAGAGAGATTAGTTGTTTTATTTTATTTTGTGAGACATTATACTTGGATTAAATGTAAAACTTGTAAACTTTGTAAAGTTGTTTAGTTTTATGAATGAGCTAATAAAGTTATAGATATGTAATTTTGAGCATCATGGCCTGGATAGCGTTCTACCGCCGACTCTGTGGCATAGGCTGGCTTAGACATGCACTCGCATCCCGAATGAAAAATTAAAAAGGGGTACAGGTCATGACAAAGGTCAAGCAATCCATACCAATATCAATCATGGTTAGGGTCAAGCAAGCAGAAAGATAGGCAAAATATTTCTAAGAACGGTATAAGGTCAAACGAGATGCGTAGGATGTAGACTAGGTAAAACTCGAGAACCATGTACCTCCATGATATTGTTACGTGAAGTAACTACCATGCCAGTGTGCATCTGGCTGCGAATAACTTCTTTGTTTCATAATACGACGGATGGCTGCAGTGCGCAGCTGCCACGCCAGATAATACAGGTTCTTGAGCTTATCTTGGCTAAATTTATGAAATGTTTTCAAAGTAACTTTTTGGCAAAACACGGAAGAAGAGGTCAACTAAAATGCATAGAATGTGGTTCAAGTAGAATACGAGAAACATATGTAACCATGATGCCATTATTTGAAGTCCTGTCTCGCCAATATTTCTCTGACTGCAAAAACTCTTGATTCCGTAATACAAGGATAAATATAATTTCTCATATTTTTCCTTGGACCAAACCATAAGAAATTTTCAAACAACTTAGTAAAAAGAAAAAGAATTACTCAAAGCTCAACGAAAAGGGTTTAGTCAATTCATCGGATGGGAATACACGAAAACAATCATGTCGAGAAGGATGATAACATGAGAGCAATTATGTCGAATAGTCCTAGGGAAGCCTATAACCCTAGTTGTGGATGTATCCTCAAATCTAATTCCTTAACTCGTTGCAAGCTCGCAGTGGTACTACTATCCTAGGTACCACCACGACATCATACATTTTACGAATAGTTGACCTTCATGGGCCACCACAAAAACTATGTCACGCTTCAGTCCCAAAATACGTGGGACCAGGCCACATGGCAATGGCCAGCTATGTATTCAACCAGACTCTAACCTGACTCGAATACGTATAAGCTATAAAGATCAGAACAAGTGTCCAGAATATCTATAATATACATCCACAAATTATACTAAACTAGTATGAAACTAATAGAAAATAACCACGAAAGATAGAGTAAGAAGGCATCACCAGTCTATACCTGAATCCTAAAGAAATAGTCCCAAATATCCTATGTCATATTTCAACAAATACCTAGAAGGAAACCAGGTCCCCAGAGGGACGTAGTAAGATACATAATATACATGCCAAAATGAAGTACAATAAATAACATGTGAAGGTAGTAGACAGGTAATCCAGCTGTTAAATAGGTGATCAAGTAACACTACTACTAGACAGGCTAACTAGTATGTGTGAAATGTACTTGAAGACAACGTTTGATGCAGGGGCTGTCTAATGGGTACTCATGCAGTGGCACTCCCTTCGAGAGTCAGCCATGCAACAACATCAAAGTGAACACTATTCGTAGCCCCTACACCTAGTGAATGTCCTCCCCAACCAATGATATTGCTTGTGTCGCATCCACGACACATGCAGTCCGACTCTAACAAATGATAAGTCCAGAAGTCCAGTCAAACATGTACACACAAAAAAATTCATCATCGAGTAAATATCTAAAGATCATGAACGAGTCACCTATATGCCATGTAATATGAATCCATGTATCATGTCTATGTGTCAACAAGAATAATCATGTAAGTATACAGATGAGAGCAGGTGAATCATGTAGCAGTATATCCAATTAAACGACTGATAAGGAATACCAGCATGTAAATATTATATATCAAATAATCAAGGTATACTTACCTAGGGTTTGTCCAATGATGTGCTGAGACTGTTGTACATCGGTCCAATCATGGACTAGCCACAAGCTAAGGTTAGCATCCTCGAGAAATCTACCAAAACGCATAATATAAACAACCACGAATCATATATCCACACATGTATTTAATCAAGGTTTTATTTGGTTGGTTTACATATAGAAGAAATCTTATAATAACTCGTACAAAATTCTTGGAAAGTTTTATTTAGAAATTAGTTTACAATTCTTATTAGAGTTTAAAAAAATTCTTTTATAATTTTATAACTTGAAAACTCTGTTATAGTTACCTTATATCACTCTTAAAAATAATAGTATATGTATTTTCAAACTCCCATAATATACTTATGTTTTCACAAACTTTAAGACCAAGTATACAAATAATATATATATCCAATAATGTATATTAAAACTACATACTTTTGTTATATAAAAATATCCTATCAGACATATTTACTAGCATTCATATACAATAAAAATATACGTACATATCCAAATGTATATAAAATAATAAACATATGTAGAAGAGTATTCATATAGGTAATTACATATATAAGTTGGGTATAATAATAAAACATGTGTACATGTATAAGTTATATAAAAGGTTGAAAAAATATATAAAGGTTTATATACAAACATTTATAAATTCGTGAACAGACAAATTATGCATACACATATACGAAGATTTTGAACATATATGATCATGAGTATATATAAATTTATTTAGAAGTAAACACGTATTTGAAGATAGATATTTATGGCCCTATGCATATTTAATATATACATAGCCATTTTAGATGATAATACTTATATATACTATTAGTTATATAATTTATGAGTAATGCTATTCGTACCTCCAAAATGTCCCTTCAATACATCACTCCTTATGTGGCAGCTAACGTGATATATTAAATAATATTATGTGTCATCTGACATGACCGATGACATGACAAATTTTAACCCAAAAAGTTAATTACACCCAATTTTGTCCGTATTCATTTAATATTGATATTAATTAATGTTAATATTAATGTTAATATTAATATTAATTAATGTTAATGTTAATGTTAATGTTAATATTAATATTAATTAATGTTAATATTAATGTTAATGTTAATGTTAATATTACTATTATTGTTAATGTTAACGACAATATTAATATTAATGTTAATGTTAATGTTAATGTTAACATTAATTTTAATGTTAATTTAATGTTAATTTTAATTTTAATTTTAATTTTAAAATTTGTCACGTCAGCTGCCACATCAACATATCATGTCAGCTGCCACGTAAGGAGGAACGGTTTGGAGGTACAATTTGGAGGTACAAATAGCATACATACATATATTCCCTATTTATATAATACTCTTTTATGTATACAATACTATTTTTATATACGCAACTGTGTATTCCTTATATAATATGCATCCATATACTTAACTAATTATCACACTCTGTATTATATGTATTAAAGGGAAGGAAAATTGTGGTTTTACCTGCATGATAAGGTGGTTGTGTTTGCTGATGTTTTATTGTTGTTGCCGCTGCTTATACCTCTCTTCTTCATCGGCTTCTTCTTCTTGTTGTTGCTTGCAGTGGTTGCCGTAGAGGGATGAGGTCGAGCGATATATGCAGTCCGGCCAAGGGTGTCTACATCGCCGGTGCATGGACTGAAGAATGTTAGTGCCGGGGCACAATTTTTCGATGAAAAACTGAGAAAATTGAAACAATTATAAAAACAATGTTTCAAATCAACACTTCAAAGAAGGTGATCCAGAATTACGTGAATATAAAAAGATTTCGTAATCAACGGCAATCGATCGTAGTACTTCTAAAAAGAAGATACAATCAGAATTACTGGCAGCAATAAAGAAGGTGACTGGCAAAAAATGGAAGAACTCCTGCTAGGGTGAATAATCACCGTTGCTCAAAGCTTTATTCGCCCTACACGAATAGCTTCCAGGAACCAGCAAGTTCGTCGGAGAACTTGGAACACTCCTGCTCTTCTGACTCCTCGGATGGACACGAACTCCCGTGCAAAAGTAACGCTAGTGCGGCACCTTTCCTCTCTCTCGAAGGCTGCTGGAATTCGCAAGCAAATTCCGATCAGAACAGTGTTAAAAAATACTTCTGAATTCTCTGTTTACTTGTGTTAAAAGAACACTTCGTAAACTTTCTGTGGTGGCTTCTCTTAATTGTATATATCCAGCCTTGAGAGAGAGAGGATGCCTTATATAGGCCCTGCAGCAACTGTTCGGTTGCCACAAAGTTAGGGACATGGTAATAACCACCCCGAACATGTAGCAACCACCAAGAACATGCAAACGCACATTCTGCTGCAAGTTGCGTCAACTACGTGCACCCTGCGCTCCTTGCACTCTGTGCGATATTGAGCTGCACACACTGCGCACACTGCACGCATTGCACACACGGCACAAGCAGCACAATCAGCGTAACCCAGCGCAACCTGAGCAACCTGCGCAACCCAGTGCAACCCAGCACAACCCAGCGCAACCAGCACAACCCGAGCAACCCGCGCAACCCAGCGCAACCTAGCGCAACCAAGCGCAACCTGGGCGCAACCTGGGCACAACCTGGGAAGCGCAACTGGGCTAGCACAACTGGGCGCACACCTAGGCAGCGCAACTGGACTTGCGCAACTGGGCTTGCGCAACGTGGCAGCGCAAGTGGCTCGCGCAACGAACGCAACTAAAGTGCACTATGCGCCTAGCGATGATGCTGACATGCTAAGTGCAAAATGCGCCAACTAAACGCCACATTACGCCTCATGAGCCCATGAGCCCGAGTCCGAGTTCGAGTCTGAGTCCGAGTTCGAGTCGCTAAGCCCCTCCCATGGAAATAAATTTCCCAAGAGCAAAAAGCATGAATGCTTTTATTGTTGATTTAGCCTTTTTCCCATTAGAAAAATAACCCCACATGGCACACCCATGTGCACCTCCACACCACATGTGCATCTCTAAAATAGGAAAGCTATTATATAGAGATACATTTGTTTTGGCCTAGCCGATGTGGGACTAAAGTTCTAAACTAAAGAGGCCAAAACCCAAAAATCCTCCACATATCTCTATATATATGGGTATAAGTGTTCCCCACAGCAACTGTCCATCATACATTAGGAGAGATATCGCTGACGACTTGAATCTTCCCGCATGGGTCAAACAACAGACTATAATACAAGAATGGACTAAGCCTTGAATTCTGTATCATAGCTGAAATTTTTTCCACTCACATAATGTAGTTACATGTGCTTCTAGCTACACATTAAAGGCCCTGTGCCAGCCTGGTTTCAGTGTATAATTTTAGGCGTCTACAAGTTTACCCTCAAGAGACGGCCTGATATCTCTTTATCCATACACTATAGGTGAGTTCATTATAAAGAGACATGGCATAAAGCGCTTTGTGCTTCTCTTGCGGTGCTACGCCGCGATGACATGGCTTAAAGCCGAGACATTACCCCTCCCTGGGAATCACCCCATATCTGGGAACCTTTGTAGTGTCATACTACTGTAGCATGAGGCAACCGTCTCTTTGTAGTGCCAAACTACCCAGCATGAAGCCTTAGGCTCCCTTGTGGTGTTATGCCGCAACGACATGGCTTGCAAGGCCGAGGCTTTATCCCTAACCGGGTACCTCATCGTGGGGTCGTGCCACTGTAACATGAGGAACTCCTCCTCTTTGTAGTACTGACTACATCCCTCTTTATTTTAACATACAGCATTAGGCTAACTGTCTATTTGTGGTGCTACGCCGCTGTGACATAGCCTGCAAAGCCGAGGCTTTATCCTATTCCTGGGCAGCACCCCACATATAGGAACCTCATCGTGGAGTCACCCCACTGTAGCATGGAGTTTCACTCCTTGTAGTGCTGCTCTACCGTGCTTCATGTAAAGCACACGAGGCATTCACTCTGCCTGAGAACTCATTAAGGCAATTAAGCCAACCTTTCCATAGGAACCGTTTTTCGTAGAAAATAACAGTAGACAACAGTGGTTATAGGTCCGTAACCTCTCCATGCCCAATAGAACATGTACCCACCATTCCTGATATTCTTCTGATTAGTGGTCCTCCCTTGAACCAAAAGCTAGATGCCTAGTAGATAAATCTTTGAACTAATACATAAAACTTTATGGTAAGAATATAATAATACAATATCAGAATGCCTTCAAGCCCATTTTACAAGCTATGTCATCGACCAGCTAGCGCTTGAGGCCCTTAGTGAACGGATCCGCCAGGTTCTCCTGACTCCGAACATCAATCACTGCAATAACACCTCTCTTGATAAGATCGTGTACTGCCCTGTGCTTCAACCGCACAGTCCTCTTCTTCCCTTTGAAGAGGTCATTTAGTGCCACCACCGCAGTCACCTGGTTGTCGCAGTATATCGGTATCGCCGGTATTTGTGCCCCAACCACTGGAAGATCATACATGAGCTCCCGAAGCCATTCTGCTTCCTCGGCTGCGGTATCAAGTGCAAAGAACTCAGATTCCATAGATGACCGTGAGAGCATAGTCTGCTTCTTCGACTTCCACGATATAGCAGCTCCACCCATTGTAAAAATGAATCCACCTGTGGACCTCTCGCTCTCCACCTCTGAGCACCAGCTGGCATCACTGAAGCCTTCCACTACCGATGGATCTCCGCTGTAGTATAGTACATATGTCTGAGTCTTCTTGAGATATCTCATAACCCGTTTCACAGCTTTCCAGTGTTCAGTACCTTCGTTGCTCGTAAAATGACTCAACATTCCTACGGCAAAAGTTATGTCAGACCTTGTGGCAGTAGTAGCATACATCAAACTTCCGATTACGCTTGCAAACTCCAGCTGCCTGATGCTTTCCCCTGAATTAGGCTTCAGCTTCAGATCACACCTGTACGGCGTATCGATCCCTGGAAGATCCTGATACCCATAACGAGTGATCATTTTCTGAATATAATGAGACTGTGATAGCGCTAGTCCAGTGTCTGTCCGGATGATCTTGATCCCTAAGATCACATCAGCTTCCCCCAAGTCCTTCATATTGAACTTGTTTGAGATGAATTTCTTTGTCTCCGTGACACAGCTAATATCCGTACCTAGGATAAGTATGTCGTCCACGTACAGACAAACAATCACACCTCTTCCATCAGCGAACTTCGTCTTGTCCGTATCGCTCACCATGTAGCCATTTGACCTTATAACTTTGTCAAATTTCTCATGCCACATCTTGGGAGCCTGTTTAAGACCGTACAAGGATTTTACCAACTTGTAGACTTTGTCTTCAAGACCCCTGATGACAAATTCCTCTGGCTGTTGCATGTAAATCTTTTCGGTCAGCTCGCCATTTAGGAAAGCCATATTCACATCCATCTGATGTATCACCATCTTATGTACTGCTGCAAGAGCAATCAACATTCTGATGGTGGTCATCCGGGCTACTGGAGCATACGTGTCAAAATAGTCAATCCCCTGCTTCTGAGAAACCTCTTGGCTACCAACCTAGCCTTGAACTTGTCAATAGTTTCGTCTTCTTTCATCTTCTTCTTGAAGATTAATTTGCATCCGATGGGTTTCGCTCCTTCAGGAAGATCAACCAACACCCAAGTATTATTTGAGGTGATAGAATCAATTTCATTGTCAATCGCCTCCTTCCAGAAAATTGCGTCTCTGGTCTTCATCGCCTCATCATAGGTAAGCGGATCAGCTTCCACATGATAGGTGACAAAGTCACTTATGAAATCCTTCGGCCTCCTCATACGCTTAGCTGATGGCTCAGCTTATTCTGGTTCAACCATTATTTCAACAACATCTTCTTGGACCATATCTTTATTGAAGACTTCAGTTTCCTGCGCACCCTCATTGTTCTTCGGTACATCCGCAAGAACAATATTCTTGTGCCTTACAGATTTGTCTTCAAAATATTCTGTGTTGCGAGATTCAATGATATGATTTGACTCAATATCAAGAAATCTCCGAGCATCACTCTTCTCGACATACCCCAAGAAGATCATCTTAGTAGTCCTTGTCCCAAGCTTCTGAATCTTCAGATCTGGAGGCTTGACATATGCCAGACACCCCCACATTCGAATGACATTCAAGTTAGGTCTGATCTTGAACCAGAGTTCATGAGGAGTAACGTCCGAAGTTGCATGAGGCACTCTATTTAGAATAAAAGTGGCCATCAATACAGCTTCTCCCCAGTAGCACTTAGGAAGACCCACAGTCAACAACATTGAGTTAATCATTTCTGTTAATGTTTTGTTCTTCCTCTCTGCTACTCCGTTTGATTGAGGAGAGTACGGAACCGTAGTCTCATTGACAATACCATATTCTTTACAGAACGATGCGAATTCATGAGACCTGTACTCCCCACCTCGATCACTTCTTATCCTTTTGAGTTGTTGTCCAGTCTGCCGCTCAGCTTCGGCTCTGAACTCCTTGAACTTCTCGAATGCTTCGTCTTTAGCCTTCAGCAAGTAGACAAACGCATACTTTGAGAAGTCATCGATGAAGGTTATGAAATACTTCATCCCGGCCTTTGTAGAGAACTGTTTGAAATCACAGATATCAGAGTGTACCAACTCCAGAAGATCTGTACTTCGATTAACCCGAGGAAAGGGTTTCCTTGTGATCTTTGTTTGAGCACAAACTTCACATTTCTCTACCTTACCCCCACACTTGGAGATAAGTCCTAGACTAGATATTCTGTTTATTCGTTTACAATGAACATGACCTAGCCTATTATGCCACAACTCAAGAGTATAAGCAGAAGGAGTGATTTTATTAATCACATTAATTACATTAGACTGATTTACAAGCAGAATTTTGAACATTCCTTCGGTATAAAAAGCTTTCCCGAAATATGTTCCCTTGATAGACATCACCATCTGGCCAGCATTGATGTCCATCCTGAGGCCTGCGTTGCAGAGTAGGCCTCCTAAGATTAGGTTCTTGGCGATAGCAGGTACATGCTTTACGTCTTGAAGCATCAGAGACTTGCCAGAAGTCAGCTTCAATACCACCGTCCTAATCCCGAGCACTTCAGCTTGTGCCTGGTTTGCCATCATAACCACTTCAGAAGAAGGTGTGTAGGTGGTGAACCACTCCTTGCTGGAGCAGACATGTCAGGTGGCTCCAGTGTCTACCCACCAGTCAGAATCAGTCCCTACCGTATCAACCTGTGTAATCATAGCAACAACATCAGTGATCATAGATACCTTGCTAGGCTCTCTATGCTCTGATTGCTTGGTCTTTGCTTTGCATTCATTCTTGAAGTGGCCCTTCTTGCCACACTTGAAGCAAGGCATCTGAGACTTTGGCTTCTTTTGCTTGAAGGAAGTCCCCTTCACGTTCAGATTGTTAGGGTCCTTCTTCTTGCTATGGAAAACTGCCTGCTTTCCTCTTGGTTCCCTGGTATGAACCAAATTGGCGTTAGCCAATTGCTTGGACAGTGCATCCACCTTCAGTTGAGCCCGCATCTGGTCCTCAACATAGATTTACTGTAAGAGATCTTCAAGGCTGATCTCAAGCTTCTTCCTATGCATGTTTGCATAAAACTTACTCCACCCAGCGGGGAGCTTCGAGACAATCCCTCCAACAACAAACTTGTCAGGGAGGGGCATCGTCTCGTCTTCCAACTTCTGTCGCAGCTTCAGAAATTCTTTTACCTGCGGCAACATGGACTTCTCATCCTCAAAGAGCCATTTGTGATATTTTTCAACCACAAATATCTTGCTCCTGTTCTTGTCTTCTTCGTACAGTTTCTCCAGAGACTCCCATATGACTCTGGCGATAGGTTTCTTACTGTAGGATTCTGCTAGGGAATCCTCCATAGCATTCAGGATAAGCAGCCTGCAAATTCTATTCTCTCTTCTCCATTTGGCCTGAAGTTTAGTAGCCGCTGTGATTGCGGCAGCAGACCAAGTATCTGGAACAGTAGGTTCCTCTTCAAGAAGCACGTGATCAACGTCTCTGAGTTGAAGAGTGAGATAAACCTTCCTCTTCTAGACTTGATAATGCTCTCCATCAAATTTTTCTAACTTACAAAAGTCAGTATTGAGGAGTGAAGCATTAAAGTTTTCCATCGTAGCAATAAAGCTTTGAGATTGTTAGTGCCGGGGCACAATTTTTTGATAGAAAACTGAGAAAAATGAAACAATTGTAAAAATAATGTTTCAAATCAACACTTCAAAGAAGGTGATCCAGAATTACGTGAATCTAAAAAGATTTCGTAATCAACAGCAATCGATCGTAGTACTTCTAAAAAGAAGATACAATCAGAATTACTGGCAGCAAGGAAAAAGGTGACTGACGAAAGATGGAAGAACTCCTGCTGGGGTGAATAATCACCGTTGCTCAAAGCTTTATTCGCCCTACACGAATAGCTTCCAGGAACCAGCAAGTTTGTCGGAGAACTTGAAACACTCCTGCTCTTCTGACTCCTCGAATGGACACGAACTCCCGTGCAAAAGCAACGCTGGTACGGTGCCTTTCCTCTCTCTCGAAGACTGCTGGAATTCGCAAGCAAATTTCGATCAGAACAGTGTTAAAGAACACTTCTGAATTCTCTGTTTACTTGTGTTAAAAAAACACTTCGTAAACTTTCTGTGGTGGCTTCTCTTAATTGTATATATCCAGCCTTGAGAGTGAGAGGATGCCTTATATAGGCCCTGCAGCAACTGTTCGGTTGCCACAAAGTTAGGGACGTGGTAATAACCACCCCGAACATGTAGCAACCGCCCAGAACATACAAACGCACGTTCTGCTGCAAGTTGCATCAACAGCGTGCACCCTGTACTCCTTGCACTCTGTGCGATACTGAGCTGCGCACACTGCGCGTACTGTACGCATTGCGCACATGGCACAAGCAGCGCAATCAGCACAACCCAGCGTAACTCGAGCAACCCGTGCAACCCAGCGCAACCCAGCATAACCCAGCGCAACCCAGCGCAACCAGCCCGCGCAACCTGGGCAGCGCAACTGGCTTGCGCAACTGGGCGCACACCTGGGCAGCGCAACTGGACTTGTGCCGCAACTGGACTTGCGCAACTGGGCTTGCACAATTGGGCAGCACAAGTGGCTCGCACAACGAGCGTAACTAAAGCGCACTATGCACCTAGCGACGATGCTGACGTGCTAAGTGCAAAGTGCGCCAACAAAATGTCACATTACGCCTCATGAGCCCAAGAGCCCGAGTCCGAGTCCGAGTCGCTAAGCCCCTACGGGGCTTAGCTCCCATGGAAATGAACTTCCCATGAGCAAAAAGCATGAATGCTTTTATTGTTGATTTAGCCTTTTTTTTATTACAAAAATAACCCCACATGGCACACCCATGTGTACCTCCACACCACATGTGCATCTCTAAAATAGGAAAGCTATTATATAGAGATACATTTATTTTGGCCTAGCCGATGTGGGACTAAAGTTCTAAACTAAAGAGGCCAAAACCCAACAAAGAATGTTGGGAAATGATAGCCCAAGATGAGCTTGTCTAGAGGCACGGATAAAAGCAACGCTTGGGATGTAGTGGTACCGGAATCTCACGACTTCGAAAGGTAGTGGCACTCGATAAGCTCAGGGGAGAAGGCTGAGAAGGTGGCATTGGCAAGAGAGAGAGGGGATTGCACGGTGTAGGGTCGGCCTTGGGATTGCGAGGTCTTTCTCAAGCTCGGTAAGGCGGTCGTACGAAAACAGTACGACAAAAACATGGGTCGGGAAAGAGATATGCTCGGCTCTCGAGCGACGAAAATGGTAGGCACGCGAGGAGGTACGTGCGCACAGGGGTTATCGCTGTTGCTGGGACGGGGATGCCGAGTCTGGTCCGACCGATGGGCTCTCAAGCGAGGGTGACGCTAGGTGGCAGCAAGATTCAATGATGTCTAGACAAAGAGAGTGGCGTCGTGGTGGAGTTGTAGTGCCTGTTCGGCCAAGGGTGGTCTGCGCTGCAGGCGTGGGGTTACGTAGCAATACTCAGTGCTGGCTGGGACTGGTGCACGGAGGTGTTCGCGGTCGAAAAGGGTGGCGATGACCACGACGACGAAGGTGGCCGTGCACCGGTTTGGCACGACAAGGCAAGAGGATCCCGGTGAAGGATGGGAATGGAGTTGTGGTTGGGTGAGTATTTTTAGAGGTAGAAGCATAATAGTTATTCATGGGAGAAGTTGTGGTCGTGATGGGTGGGAGGAGGAAGCTGTATGTTTTCAGAGAAGTGAGAAGAAAGAAAAGATATGAGAGGCGGCAGTGGTGAGTTAGGGTTTGAGGGGCTGTTACTGTTCCTTATATAGTTCAGTTATAGGTGAAACTGGATCGGGCTTTGTCAGATTTAGAAAACAAACATGAGTTGTGGGCTGAAAAGATATATGGATGGGAAAAGGATTTGGGCTAAGGAAAATTATTAGAAATTTTACTTAATCCAACAACTGCTAACATACAACTATAAAATTAATTGGTAACAATAAATATTAATGGTTCAACAGTATACATAATAATAGGGATTATATATATACTAGTGTCATGGCACATGCAATGCGTGTGCAACTCAACTCGTGTTTAAAGTTTCCGAAAGAAGGTACCAGAATCTCATGGTTGAAAGTTTTTTGGTTTGGTTAAATTAAAAAGAGAAAAATATGTGCATCCTAAAAGATAGGAATATGTTAAGCTAATTTAATTTTTCTGAAAGATAGTGCATCATAAATGCATAAAAATTATTTCTAAAATCTTAAAATTAAAATTTTCTAAAATTTCTAATCTATAATTAATTTAATTTAAACCTAAGCTAACGCATGTTAAAGAAATTTTTAAGTCAAATTAATCAAATAATTTTATCTAACGCATAGTCAACATTTAATTAGCTATTTAAAATTTAATTAGTATTATAATTTTATCCATCATTTAATTTTTAAATTTTATCTAATTAAAATTTAAGTTAATCTAATCTAACCCATTTCATCTATTATCTAAAAATTATCTATTACTCAATATAATTTGAATCAACCTCAAACTTTAAGAGAGTAAGTTTAAATAAGTTTTAGAACATAAACAAAAAAGATTTTGTTATAAATATGGATAATTCACTTTATTATTTGGTGTACCTAACTTATGTCTTTTGATTATCCATAACCTATGACATTTGGTTATCCATAACTTATGCCTTTTAGCATTTCTTCTTTAATTATCATGATGATGTTAAACCTCCATTGTAAGCCTATATAAAGGGCTCTTCTCAAGATGATTGTGACAAGTGAATGAAGAAATAATTTCCTCCATTTTTCTATCTATATTTCTTTGTTTTACAATACGTTATCACCACCATGCTCTAGGAAATAGAAGAAGGGAGAAATAGTTCTCTTAAGAAAAGAAAGGTATTGAAGAGGTAAGTCTAATCTTATATACTTAAATACATGCATGTTTTAGTAAAACTAAATACATGTTTGATTTATGTGTTTATAGATCGATTAGAACGTAAGTTTTCTAGATCTACTTTTTCTTTTAGTTTTAAATCTAAATATGTATTGAACATGTTTACAATTTTATTCAAAATAGAAAATTTATGATAATCTATTTATGATTATGTATAAATTTTATTTCTATATGTTTCCGTATGAACTATGAAATTAATCTAGAATATCTTAAAATTTTCTTCACTTATTTGGAGTTAATTAATTTCATTAAATTAGTTCATGTAAATTGGTTATTTCTATTATTTTATTTATTTGAATTCTATAGTGTACTACTTCACATTGTTGTAAATGTGAATCAAATTATATTAAAAAAAGTACCCAGAATAAATTATTATATAATGATCACATTGTTGTATATGTGATACACATGAGATAATATTCTTTGATAGCAATATAATATTCTTTAGTAGCATTTTGTCACATTGTTGTATATGTGATACACATAAGACATAATATTATTTGATAACGTTTTATCACATTGTTGTATATGTGATACTTCTTTGATAGCGTTCTACCATATTGTTGTATATGTGATACACATAAGGTACATTATTTGATAGCGTTTTATCACATTGTGGCATATGTGAAGTTTTGTAACCTTTAAAGCGTTTATCAATTTTATTATTAATTTACATATAATATAATTATTTTCTGTCATGTAGATGTCGAATCTTGTAAAGTTTGAATGCAAAGCTCTTGACGTGAGCAAAGATAATTATTTATCATGACAATGGATGCAAAGTTGCAATTGCAGTCCAACAAGCTTGATGATACTATTAAGAAGAAAAATAAAGAAAGTTCTAAAGCCATGGTCAAGACTTTAATTTGATTTTTCTACGACATCATATCCATGATGATCTAAAGCTAGTATATCTATGTGAGGATGATCTATTAAATTTGTGGACATCTCTAAATGATAGATTTGACCATCAAAGGATAGTAAACCTTCTGACTGCTCAAACTGAATGGTTGAATTTAAGATACCTTGACTGTAAAAATGTTAAATAATATAATTGTCCTCTGTTTAATATTGTTTTCTCGCCTTAGATTGTGTAGAGAAAAAGTAACAGAGTCTCAAATGATTGAGAAAATCATCTTTATTTTTCATGCAATTAATGTGCTTTTGTAGCAATAATATCGTGAAAGAAACTTCATAAATTACTCTGAACTGGTGACTATCTCAGTATAGCAAAGGTAAATAGTAACGTTCTCATAAAAAATCACAACTCTAGACCAACTGGATCAATGGCAATTCCTGAGACAAATGCTAATTTTGGAATTAGCAGAGGTCGTGGTGGAGGATGTGGAAGAGGGAACAAAAAAAATTATGGAAGATATGGTCATTGTTATCAACCTTACAAAGGTTGAAACAATGGTTCACGAAAGAATGAATGAACAAGTGGACAACGCCCTCTAACAAAGGGAATCAAGTTACAAATGAACAGTTTGAGAAGATGCTAATATAATTTTTATTTTTATTTTTATTGAATGAGCACTCGGTCAATATACGTTTATTTCAAGTATTTATAAACTATTTATATTTGAAGTCATTCTTTTGGTTTCCATCATGGAATGTCTAGGCCATGAGAGTTTTGTTTTATTGAAAAAAATATATATATTATAAATTTGGAGTTACATTTCTATAATATGATATTATCATTTGAAATGCTTAATTTTTCTTATTATACTTATGCTAGCTAGAATATATATGCTCATAATATTTTTATTTTGCTTCATGGAGTAGTAATGCATGCTTGTCTTAAATATGACAAAGATAGACATTGATTTAGCAATGTCGAGCTATTCAAAAAGAGATTGAGAGATTGAAAGAATCTAAGAAAAATGACTTAGATATGTGTTTGGTAGATAGTACTACAACACACATGAATTTGAAGGATCAAAGTTTTTGCCAAAGTTAGTATTTGACATGCATAAAGTGCCAACAATAGCTGGGCCAGCCATATATTGAGGGCTTTGGAAGAGCACACATCATGTTACCTAATGGTACTTAAATCTATTTGCAGAATGTGTTATATTCAAGTAGTTCTGTAAAGGAATTTGTTAAGTTTCAAGGATATACACAAAATGGGTACCATGTTGAAACTCGAAATGTAGCATATCTAATGTTGGCAGCAAAAGGCTCACATTAGAAGAATTATCTTGTTTTTCGGTGGCTTTGTACTTTACCACCATTGGCATAATTAAATCTAATATGTATGTAGAAAAATATAAAGCCAATGATCATGTCTTATATAACATTTGGCATGACCCTTTCGGTCATCCGGGACAAACAATGTTCAATCGGATCATTGATAATTTTTGTGGATATTTATTGGAAAATTATAATATTGGCTTATCGAAGAATCAACTATATGTTCCTTGTTTACAAAGGAAGATTATAACTAGACCATATTTTCTAAAAGTTAAGAATGAGTCTCCTAGTTTCCCGTAAAAAACATAAGGAGACATTTGTGGTCATATTCACCCTGCTAGTGGTTCTTTTTAAGATATTTTATGGTACTCATTGATGCATATATTAAGTGGTCATATTTTTGTCTATTGTCTGCTAGAAATTTTGTATTTTCTCGTCTTTTAGCCCAAATTATTAAACTTAGATCTCAGTTTCCTAATCATACGACTATATTAGTTAGTCTTGATAATGTTGCATAATTTATCTTACAAGCTTTTGATAATTATTGTATATCATTAGTGACTGAGATAGAGCATCATGTTCTCCAGTACACACACAAAATGGGTTAGCTGAGTCATTTATTAAACATCTTCAACTTATAGCTAGACCTCTACTAGTGCAATCTAGTTTAAAAATTGTGGCTTGAGACATGATATTTTACATGTTGCATCTTTAGTTAAATTTAGACCCATTGCCTACCATATTATTTCATATATACAACTTGTTAGTGGTAAACTACCAAATATTTTATATTTGAGAAAGTTAGGATATACAGTATGTCCTAGTTCCATCTTCCAAAAGAACTAAGATGGGTCCCCAATGATGTTTGAAAAATATACATTAGTTTGAGTTTCTTGCATAATAAGATATTTAAAAATCAATGACTGGTGATGTCTTTACTACAAGATTTGATGATTGCCAATTTGATGATAGAGTCTTCCCGCCATTAGGGGGAGGTATAAGCAGCAAATTGTTCATATAGAACAAACTATTACTAATTAACGACGTGAATTGACATGGTATACGCCTAGTCTATTGATCTCATTAAGTTCCAAGAACTCCACAATGTGATTATGAGATAAGAAGAATGATACATTTGCAAAAAATTACAAATCAATTACCTGATGCATTTAATAATGCCGTAAATGTAACTATATCATATGTGTCGGCCATAATCATTTTTCCAATTGGACAAAATTCAAACAAGACAACAAATGAATCCACTACTATACTCAAAAGCGTGGTAGGCCTATAGGTTCCAAGGATAGTGCTCCTAAAAAGAGGAGAGCTAATGAAACATCTTGTCCTGATAAAAGCCCAATAGTGGTTGGAGCTCCGAAAACAAATAATGAATATGTGCATGTTTCCAAATTTACTTAAATGCCTCTGAATGCCTCTAAAGAGGTATAGGTAGCTAAAACTAAAGAGATCTCGATATCCCATGCATGTTCAGGTGAATTATGGAATAGAAAAGCACTTGTCATCGATGACATATTTAGCTATGTAGTAGCTACTGAAATATCAAAGGACAATGATGATTGTGAAAATGAACCACGTAGTATAAATTAATGTCGACAAATAAAAGATTGGTCAATCTGGAAAGATGCTATTCAAGCATAATTAAATCCTTAGAAAAACGTGGTGTGTTTGGACCTATAGTGGAAACACCAATGGACATAAACCATGTTGGTTTTAAATAGGTGTTTCATGAGAAAACGAAGTGAGAGGAACAAAGTTGAAAGATATAAATCCCGACTTGTAGCACAAGGTTTCTCTCAAAGATCTGGAATTGACTATGTTGAGACATACTCTCCAGTTATGGATATCATTACCTTTAGATATCTAATTAGTCTCGCAGTTTCTAAAAACCTTGATATAAGATTTATGGATATTGTAACTGCATATTTGTATGGAGATTTAGATATTGACATCTATATGAAAATTCCAGAAGGATGTACAATGCCAGAGACTAAGTCAAAAGGAATGTGTTTAATTAATCTTAGACGAGCATTCACTACAAGAAATGTGGGTTTCCGTGACAAGTAATTTGTGACAAGTGGCAAACTTGTCACTAAAAGGGATATTTTTGTGACAAATAATTTTTGTTGTCACTCATAATTTGATTCTGTGACAATTGTTTTTTTTTCGTCACACAATTAAATCATTTCGTGACCATGTTTTTATTGGTCGTCACTTAATGGTGTCACTGAAATAAAATTTAAATTTTAGACTTATGTCAAATACAACTTATGTGTGGTAAGTGAAAATACTTGTCACTTAAAGGGTTTTTTATAGTTACAAGAAAAATTATTGTCACATAAAAGTATTAGCCACAAGATTAAAATTTTATTCTTGTCACTTAAAAGTTTCTTTTAGTTACCAAATAATTGTTTGTCACACAAAAGTATTAGTCACAAATAAGATATTTATTTCTTGTAACAAAAACTTAAAGTAATTTAAAAAAGTTAAATAAACAAAATATTCTGATTTTGATACTATTTTGACATTAATATTAAATTGTAACCGGATTTGACCATACTAAAAAAAAAACTCTCATTTGTGACAAACTTTTATGAGGGTTCTCAAAAAAAGTAGCAGTTACGATAAAATAAATCGTTCCATCAGAAATCTCTCATAAAAGTCCATACTAATTCTGACGCATAAAGAGCACTCGAAAAAGACCCATTTTTTGGTCGAAATTGTTCAACAATTGACGAAATTTGTTGGTTCCAATACTATTTTAGATCGGAATAATTCTTTCTCGAAAAAAGGTACTATCATTTACGAGGACATATTCGGCCGGTCAAAACTAGTAGACTAATTACAATGACATAAATTTTGTTACTAAAATAATACTTTTATATATTTTGTTATTGAGTTTTCGCAATGAAATTTTTTCAAGCCAGCATAAATTTCCAGCCCTACCAAAATTTTCTTCCAAAATCTAAAATCCCTCCTCCCAAATTCCAAATTCCCTGAATCTCTCCTCCCAAATTTGACAAACTGTCCCCCCAATCTCTCCAATACACCTAGGGCTTCTCCCAATGGCCTCTACTAGCTCCAAGCAGGCCCGTCGTGACCATCGACGACTGCTGGCGCTGCTCCTCCTCCTCCAGCGACCGCCGCGCCCTCGCCGGGTGCGGCATCGACTTCGGCCGCAACGCCGTCGGCGGGCGCGACGGGCAGATCTACGTGGTGACCGACTCCTCCGACCGTGACCCGGTGAACCCGTCCCCCAGCACCCTCCGGCACGTCGCCATCCAGGACGTCCCCCTCTGGATCACCTTCGTCTCCTCCATTACCATCCGCCTCTCCAACGTCATCCTCCACAACCTCAACATCCACCACTGCGTCCCCATCGGCGACACCGACGTTCGCTCCTCACCGACCCACTCGGGGCACCGCTCCATGGCCGACAGCGACGGCATCTCCCTCTACTCCGCCCGCGACGTCTGGATCGACCACTGCTCCCTATGGCGCTGTGCGGACGGGCTCGTGGACGCCATCATGGGGTCCACGGGGATCATTGTGTCGAACAGCTACTTCGCCGACTACGACGAGGTGATGCTGCTCGGACACAGCGACGACTACCTGCCGGACTTGGGGATGCGGGTGACGATCGTCTATAAATTTACAAAAGTTGGTATGTTTTCACACTTAGAATGAGAGTGATTATTAAGGATATAGACAACTTAACCTCGTCTAGAAATTTACAAAAGTTGAAAGATTAAATTTAACACAAAACATAAAATTTCCTTGTTGTTATTCATGGATTACATACAAGGCACTGCGAAGGTGAAGCTTCAACAGTATATGTAATGTAGCAAATGTTGTTATAATATAATGTATACACTTAATCTGTGTCAACAAACATTTGGTAATACATATGCATATCTACATTTAACAATATGTATTATTGCATATATAATAAAAGTAACAAGATCATAGCCATGTGATTAATTATTTTTCATATATATGATTTGTATAAATAATTTTATTATGAAAAGTTAATAATTCTGTAATGAAATTAGTCTGACAATTCCTAAATTTTCTTTAGCATTATGGAAACCAGTTTTTTTATAGTTTCGAAAGAGTTTAAGAGTATGTATCAAATTTATGACACTCATATCACATAAGTCTCTAACCCTATTTTTCACTTATAGGCTGTATCTCACAAATTTTCATTTGTTTCTTGGAAGCATAGAAAATCTTCATCTCTTTACAAAACTCTTTCCAGTGTTCCACAGAGATTGTCCATTTATATAAAATACCATGTCCCAAACTTACTGGAGATATAGTCCTTACTTTGAAATACTGTGTGCCTTGCATGAGATAAACGATGTGCATAATAATTTTCTGTTCATATTAGTTTTCATTTTTCTGGAGTCACAATTCTTGTAAGTGTATAAAGGTGTAGAACTGAAGAGGTTTAAGTTGTTGATATACATTGTTGGCCTTCTGGTTGGGTCCATTAGAAATCGTATCAACAACATTTGCCGACGAAAACTAATGCTTATGCACTTTCTTAGTGTATATATAATTTACATCCAAACAAGGTCGTATAGAAAATGTCAACTTAGCTTATTCATCCTTTTTGAGGTTTTGGTTCTTTCCACTGATGAGGATATTGAGGTTGTGTTGGTTCTTTCCGTTGACGAGGAAGACACAAGAATGTGAAATGCATAGGGATGGATGGCATTTTGTGCGTTTCATTAAAATTTGGATAAGAAAGTTTGTTCCCTCCAAGACTTGTTTTCCTTTATTTGGCCATGTTTATCTTGGTTGTCATTGAAACATTTACATTAGGTACATAGGTATAGAAGCACCTAATGTTTCATGGATATATTTATCAACAAAAAATCACTGCGAGCAACTGCATAGCATAGATATTACTTTGTCGTGTATGCTTTAACCACCATCATTTGATTTCATGTGTGTTCTTGGCAGGATGCCCATGACTAAAGCATCAGATTGAAACTGTCTTTCATGTCAAACTGGATTTGATTGCACGAACTCCGTAATTTGTAGATAGTTCAGCAAGACTTCTGTTAGTTCTTATAAATAGCTTATGCAAATGCATTCTGTATGAATGGTGTTACTTTTTTGGGTTGTTTCTTTAATGACTTGGTTCCTCGTTGGGGGTTTTTGGTCCTTTTTAGTAGTGCTCCTTTCACTTATGCCTTTCTGTGCCCTCATAATTGTATAGAATTTCCCCTGCTCATTAAACATCGAAAGTATCTTTTAACATAAGTTGTTTCATTAGTAACTAGTAAAAAATGCTCGAAAACAGTGTCTTGAAGTATTGTCCTTAGTTTGTAAGAATCTCAATATTGAACTTGAGGAGGCATGCATGTACATGTTGGTTAGCTATTAATAAGGTATCCAATTATTGTGCAAGTGAAACCATGTCTCCCTCAACAAATACAAGAATGAATTGTGGATTAGGGATAACCGAAAGTTTTAGAAAATGGAACCAAAATAGACCAACAATTCTTCTGAGCACGTACATCGTTTTTTATGACCTACGTAGACAGTTGTAAATTGTTTCTTTGAGTACTTTTCATCAGCCTTATATATTTACCTTCATTCCTTCCTTTGTTAGTTGGCTGAAAATATAGGACATGTCAAATAAAGTGAAAAGAGGAAACCAGGTAAAATGAATAAATAAAAGCTCGTGGTTAATAATATGTGTCTGCTACTTTCATGCTACTGTTCTTTGAGCTTTCAATGATGTTCGTGATTCTTTCAACAGTATTTGATTGGGATTAACAAAGTCGTCCATGCCAATTTAACTGTATTCTGGAAAACTGAATTGTGATTCAGTTTATCAAGGAAAATATGCAACCGATACTGATGTCCTAGCTACCCAACAGTTTCTAAGTATGACATTTTCCAACAGATATCCACTCTATGACATCTGTATGTCGTAAGACTCATACCCAACATATGCATGTTCAATTTAACAATTCAACTCAATGTGTACGCTAAATATTCTAAAGAAATAACTTGTACTCCTATAGTTGTACGAATACTAGGCTTATTATTAACGAGTATTCGGTTAACCACATATTATTTACAACAAGCAATCTTTAATGTGCATCCATGTGTAATGTGGTTATTGTTTCCAACCTTGATCATGTATTCGAAGTCCCTCCTTACTAACTGGTTTATGACTTGGTTAAAATATGCTTGTCATGCATATGATGGGTGATAACTCACTAAAATGTGTAAAAGGATTGCACAAAGTATGCTTGACCACCATTGACTGCACTTTCGTCATTTCTGAACCTTCTATTTTTGGAGGCTCAAACTCTAGGATACCCTTAGGAGACCACCTTGTAAACTACTGATCAACATCGTGCACCTTGTTTGTTTGCAGTAACTATCGATTGCATGCTTTTCCTCATCCCCTCATGCAAACATATTTTCACACTTCTAAACTTATTTTTGTAGGCCTTTAAAAATGACAGTCACACTGAGTTGATCAGGACAGAGTTAAAAGTCACGCTCAGTTGATCCAAACAATATTTACAAATCATGCTGGGGAGACAGCTCATCATTTGTCAGAGAGTAATTATGACTGACAGTACAACAGTCGAAGAATGTCTCTTCGTATGCCACGTATACACAGAATTCGAGAGATCACAGCCGTCTATTGCGTGATTTTCGAAATCTTCTTCAGCAAGACTCAACCTTCGTCAAGTTGGCGTACCAAAAGAGATTCTTGTCATTTAATGTGACTGACAAAAGTAATCACTACCAGAGATTTTGTGTCAGTCGAGGCACGCTGAATCAAGACAGCTGGCAGTTCTATCCCAAATCTGCGTGTATTCTGAAGTTTTCTTCCTCAAGTTTGCATGGATTCTGAAGTTTTCTTCATCAAAGTCTGCGTGGATTCTGAAGTTTTCTTCATCAAAGTCTGTGTAGATTCTGAAGCCTCTTGCCCCAAGTTTGCGTAGATTTTGAAGCTTTCTACCCCGAGTCTGCATGGATTTTGTCTTCACCAAGTCTGCGTGGATTCCGAAGCTTCTTGCCCCAAGTTTGCGTGGATTTTGAAGCTTTCTACCCCGAGTCTGCGTGGATTTCGTCTTCAACAAGTCTGCGTGGATTTCATCAAATTGGAGTACGTGGCAGCCATGCCACTGATCTCTCGCCTGCGTGTCCTGTAACTTGCACACGACTCATGCATGATTGCCATGTGTCCAACAGTTACAGGCCACGTCCAGTAACTACTCACAACCTTGCGTATGTTAAATCCTGCGTGATTTTCAACTAAGCACAGGCTGTGAAGACAGTTATCTTTTCAGTTATTATTTTTGACTCTATAAATAGAGTTCTTTTTCTCATTCATTGTACGGATACATAGTTATCTACTGTCAAAATTTTGAGAGCTTTTCTTCTTCGCATAGTCCAAGGGATAAAGTGATCGTCTTCTAGATCAGATTTCCACAGTTGTAATTTTCCCAGATACACAATAAATAAAGGAATTTATTTATGGAAAACAATTTTATGAATTTTGCTAAAGTTGGGGACAATGTTATAAAAGGCGTAAGGCGCTAGTCGGGAGGACACTGGGCACGTAGCCCGCCTAGGCCCCATCCAAAACAAAACAAAAAAATACTGAAAATTACACAAAAAAATCCATAAAACCCAAAAACATGAATAATCTGCGGTCGGGGGGCCTAGGTGGGCGCCTAGACGGACATCGGGCGGGCACCAGGCGCCGCCTACGTGGCCGCCTAGGCCAAATTTTAGAACTGTGGTTGGGGAGGAGCAATATGCATTAAGATGTTTTGGAAATTTCATACTTTGGCGAGGCGAAGCTAATGAAAAAGAAAAGAAAGAAGACCCCAACAAGTCCAGGTTAACGAAACAGTTCCAGGGTCAGGTGTGGAATCGGGAAAGTTCAAGATTGGAACTTTATATAAGAGGACTTGCTCTTTGTTGTCCAGCGTGACAGGAACCATGCGTTGAAGGAAAATAATCCGACATTAGTCTTGAATCTAATCTCGAACCCCGGTTAGATTCGGCCATGATACATTTTTTATTAAAATTGGGAGAACCCAATTACTGTCTTAATGTACCATAGAGATTAATACAAGTCTCTACAACAAATTGTGTAATCTTACTCTTTCTTAAGACCCTTTTTCATTCTAAAGGAACTTGGATGGTGATCCTTGGTTGAATGAGTTTAAACTGCAAAACTAAAAAGACAGGACTACTATCTCAGTGTGGTGATATTAGTTTGACAGATGATGATAAAATGTATCAATTTGTTTGGTGAGCTCTCTTGCTAGCAGATGCCAATCTAAAGGGGAAAACTCTTGGATAATGAGCATATGTTGTTATATTTCTTTGCCTCAGAGTAACAATCTTTGTTATTGAATCCGCAAAAGGAAACATTTCTGTGGTACTTCTCTTCAATAGGAAATCTATAGTTGTAATAGCCTAGGAAGAAAAGGTAGTTGCCACCTTGAACTAGTCGCTTACTGTTCCCCTCAGTCTCAAATCCTGGACTTCCCCTCCCTACCAAATGTCTGGACCAATGGGTCATCCAACCTTTAGTACCTTGTCATCTTAAAATAAGCTAAAAAATATTGTGGTCATAGTTCTTTGGACTATCGATCGAAAGTTATGGAGAAATTTCTTTAGATTCTTCATTTTACTAGTTGGCAAGTTGATTCCACTGAAGCTGAAATCACTTTTGAGTACTTTTTCATATTTTATTAAAGTGATAAAGCATAGGTAAACAAAAAACATGAATGCAACTTCTTTCAGGAAATAAGTATCTTTTGAACCTGCATATTTAGTTTATAGTGCTGGAAAAGTGGCTTTTAGTCTAGCACAGAGAAGTTGGAGGAGATTGTGTCATTCTTATTTTGGTCTTTAGTTTCAGGCATCCTTCTGCTGGGAAGCTTAGTATGTTTGATACCTTTAAAAATGAATGATTTGGTGGTTTTGCTTTTACTTGTTTTGGGAACACTTTAATAAGAAGGGTGTATAAACTCTCACTGTAGAAACCTTTCTTTTGATTTTTCTTCAAATACCCCAATGAATATATGCCAATTTTTGGTGTGAAGATAATTCATATGAATTTTCCTCTATACTACTTTGAGGAACTTAATGAAGTATTCTGGTCCTCAACATGATACATTTTTTTTGTGGTACACTCATTAACGTAGGTTGCCTTCTAGAATTACTTTCTATGTTTAGCCTGACAAACAAGGTTACTAGATGCAAGCTGTCCCCATGGCCTGTAAAATGGTATTGACTCATATAGATTGTTGACTTAAGGTTGATTATAGGTCTAACTATGGTTCAATAGTCATGGAGCCTCTTTAATTTGAGATATTTGCCCAAAGCTGGCCCACATTTTGGTTTGGCTATAAATGAAAATGATTAGTTGTTTTTCGTTTTTCTTATAATTGTACCAAAATGAAAGTTCATCACAACTGATCTGTACTTTGGTCTTATAGAGGCTTTTACATCAGAGATCACTGGCTGGGTCGGGTTGCATTGTAAAAACTGTTATGGTAAATATTCCTTTTTTTTATTATTCATTTTCATTTATGAATTGCTTCTGCTGAAATACTTAGGTTTGTACATCGGTATTTTTTTACTACATCTAACACATGCCATTTATTCTTTTTAGGCTCTATTTGCTAATTTCGTAAGTGCTTTGTCCTTCTGTGCTTAATTTCTTCTTTTTTGCTCTTTAAAGGAGTCATTGATCTAGGCTGGGGTTTACTTCCCCAAGTGTTATGCAGTACTGAATGTACTACAACCTGGAATAATCTGAATCGACATTCAATTTTTAGTATTCTCGTCTTCTAGTTCTATGCAAACTTATACTGAGATGATAATATGGAGTGTGTACATATAGAGAATGGTTTATACTTGGATGATCTACCTACAGCTAACTTTAACCTTCTCGGCATGTAGGCAGATTCCCAGGCTTCCGCCTTACTGATTGGAATGTAGAGAAAATTCTTCTATAGCCTAAGGGAGAACCAAATATTGTAGAAAATCTTGAACTTTTATTTTATGTAGTTTGTATAGTTTGAGCAGTTCAATAGTGCTTAAGTCTTACATTATTTGCTTTCTTGCTCTGCTTTTTCTAGAAATATATCTTGCATGTGTTATTCTCCAAGATGCTCTACTTTGGTCCAAGCTATGCATTTGTTTCATATATACTTGCATAGGTTCTATTTTATGGGAACAACTAAAAAATGCATAAATTTGAAAGGTACTTAGTTAAGGTTTGTGCTGGAACCATTAATTGAAGGTGCAAATGTATATTAAAATGCTGTAGGTAAAATACCATCTTTACTTAATGTGATTTCGAAGGATGTCAATCTAGGTTCTCTTGTTACAAACCACATCCTTTGGGAAGGTTGGGAAGGTATCATATGAGGTATTGTAATGAGTAGATACCCATTCCTATTATGATGACCTAGGCATCATACCATGAGCTGTCAGTCCGCGGTAGCCCAAACATCCCAAGAGGTTGTGTTATAATAATTGACACTTCTCTAATTCGTCTATGACTAGTACTGGTTAACAATTATATTCGATGCTGTCCTTCTGTTACCATTTGTCTCTATTATGTGAATTCTCCAACTTTTTCAGTCATTTGGCCTATTCTTTCATGATTTTTGTTTAAATGTACATTTTAAATTCGTGTATGATAATATATTGTTTAGCTCTCTGGCCTAGAACTTTTATGAGTTGATATATATGCTCCTTTTGCCATATTATTCCGCATCAGGCTATTGCAGATAGACAACCAAAATTGAAAGAGAATTCTGCAGGGAGACGCCGTTTTTCCAAGAAGATAGTAAAATCTAATAAAATGATAGTTGCTGAGATTTCTGACCCTTTGCATTGCTCATTCCCGCCATCTGCATACCTTGCTTCTGCTGAATGTAAGTTCTTTAACTTAGCTTTTTTTTTTAATCTCCATTTGATGGCTGAATTATATAGGAAACCTCCAATTAGCATGAAAAATTGTAGGTAACCCACCAACTATTTTTTTCCTTCTTTTTATCTCAAACTTAATGTTGTTTATCTCCGTTTGATGGCTGAATTATATAGGAAACCTCCAATTAGCATGAAAAATTGTAGGTAACCCACAAACTATTTTTTTCCTTCTTTTTATCTCAAACTTAATGTTGTTGGCACTTCATTTTAGGCGAAAGGCAACAACAACAAAGTGTTTATCCTAAAATTTAGCATCACCAACTGAGATACAACATCAAATTTGCGTTCAATAATTAACCTTAAATAAGCTCGCCAACTTTTTGATAGGTTACCCTGAATGAAGCTGACCAACTTGCATTTAAGCTTGTAACTTTTTTCTTAGTACTAATTAGTCCAAATTGGTAAGTTAGTGACAAAGTTGTACTCTATAACTTTGGATGTAAAAGCTTGTCCTCTCGTCAGAGTATTTTAGTATTTTATAGGGATGGTTTGTTTACATATTATGCCTAGTCTCTTTATTAAACAGTCTTTTTATTAATTTATGCAGGTCATTAAAGATTGGTCATCACCAAGACAGGAGCTGCATATGCAATTGATCATCAGTTTATATTTATAGATTACTCTAGGTTTTATGTACCAGCTAGTTTGGTTACTCTTTATTTTATAAGTAATAAATATTACTTCTCTTCATGTTATATGTACTGAATTTTGACGAGCAATATAATTACATTTTTAGGATTGATATAATTACTTTTTATGTTGTTGTTGTTGTCGTCTATAATTACTTTAGAGTTAGTCGCCTATATAAAGGCTTTTTAGAATTTGTGAAGGTTAGTTCTGGTTTACATTGGAAAGTCGATAGGGGTGTTGTTGGAAGATGAGCACAATCATGCATACCCTCTTCTACAAGAATTGTGTGATATTGTATTGTGTGTTGTGTTTCAATGTATAATGATAATGACAAAAAAAAAATCTCATGACAAAATTGATTTTCCACCAAACATATAAAGTGTACACTACGGTGACAACATTTACCTTTACTAAACATATAAGTATATAGTGACAACAATAAAAGTGTTACTGCAAGTGTTTACAATGATGACATGTACCTGTCACTAAACACACATGTTTATTGTGACAACAATAAATATGTTACTAATTTTTTTTTGTGATATCAAACGTTGTCACAGAAATAATTTTTATTTTTATTTTCAAAAATATATATTTATTTTTAATTACAATAAAATGCTATTTGTGACAATACTGTGCGTCACTTATAATTTTTTAGTGACACATTTGTTGTCACAGAAAGTATACTATCAGTGACAACGTATTCTTGTCACAGTAGATAACTTTCTGTGACAACGCCTTTTAGTCGTCACTTATTCTTTTAGCTGCGGAGGTATATGCTACGAAAGTATGTTTTCACTGTACTCGTCACAGAAGATATGTTGTGACGAGTTTCATAACTTCTGTGACAACTTTACGTGTCACAGAAACCATATTTTCTTGTAGTTATTATATGGGTTAAAATAATCCACAAGAATGTGGTATAATCGTCTTATCATATATTTGACTAAAGAATGATACAAAAAAGTCAAATTTATCTATGTGTCTTCATTAAGAAATTTGAAATTGAATTCTCAATAGTAGAAGTATATATGGATGATATAAAACCTAATCAGGTCTCCTACAGAATTGGAGAAAACTGGAAACTATTTGAATAATGAGTTTGAAATAAAGACTTGGAAAAAGACAAAGCTTGGTCTCAGTTTGCAAATAGAACGAAGTTCCAGTGGAATATTAGTGCATCATTTTCGATATATTGAAAGAATTTTGAACTGATTCATAATGGATAAAGTATATCCACTAAGTAGACCGATTGTTGTACGCAGGTTAGATTTGGATAAATGTCCATTACAACCAAAGAGAGAAGATAAAAAAAGTTTTTGGTCCAGAAATGTCGTATTTAAGTGCTATTGGAGCACTACTATATCTAGCCAATGCACAAGGCCAGATATTACATTTTATGTTAATTTATTATCTAGATATAGTTCTGCACCTCCACTTACATATCGAATATTGTTAAACACAAATTGAGATATTTTTGTGGAACAACTTGCATGAGATTATTTTATTTATATAATTCCACTAATAATTCTTGTCTAGTTGGTTGTGCAGACTCAAACATATTTCTGACCTTCATAAAGGTTGCTCCAAAGGGGTTATGTGTTTATTAATAACCATGCAGCTATATCTTGACTACCAACAAAGCAAGGTTCAGTACCAACTTTATTTCTCTAACCATGCAGAATTAATTGCATTACAAGACACAACAAGAGAAAGTATGTGCTTGCGATCAATCATTCATCATATAAGAGTAAATTGCCAACTACTCACAGTTACAGATGAGCCTACAATAATATTCAAAGACAATACAGCTTGCATTACACAATTTCGAGAGGGATTCATCAAAGGAGATCGAATAAGCAACTTCCACCAAAATTATTTTATGCATATGAGCTCTAAAGGACGAAAGTGGTGAAACGAAGTCATGCAAATCCATTATATTGAGGGGGAGTATGACTCATGAAGAATAGTTTTGAGTTTTGCGCGTTGTACTCTTTTTCCTTGACTAAGATTTTTTTCCACTGGATTTTTCTTAGTAAGGTTTTAACGAGGCAACAAATGCGCATACACCACAAACTAATTAATGGTGAATATCCAAGGGAGAGTGTTATAAATATGGATCATTCACATTATTATTTGGTGTACATAACTTATGTCTTATGGTTATCCATAACCTATGACATTTGGTTATCCATAACTTATGTCTTTAAGCATTTCTTCTTTAATTATCATGATGATGTTAAACCTCCATTGTAAGCCTATATAAAGGGCTCTTCTCAAGATGATTGTGACAAGTGAATGAAGAAATAATTTCCTCCATTTTTCTATCTATATTTCTTTGTTTTACAATAGATTTTATGTTTTCCTAAGTACTTCAAATATATTTTTTTTGATTGGTTTGGTTCAGATTGGGTTGCTATAGAGATATTGGTTTATTTGAGATGGATAAGTTTAAAAAAATGTAAGTCATTGGATAATAATGAATTGTTAATATTTTAATCACTAAACTTAGTCAAAATTTAAATTTCGCGAGTTAAATTTTTATGCTAACATTAATATTATTTCACAATTAAGAATCTAAATATTTTAAATTTAATTTAAAATGTCTAAAATTTTAAATCTAAAATTTAATTTAAACCTAATCTAACGATAGATTCATAAAATTTAAAAATAACTTAGGAGAGTAATTTTATCTATCACATAGTCAACATTTAATTAGGTATTTAAAATTTAATTTACCATTATAATTTAATCCATCATTTAAGTTTTAAATTTAATGTAATTAAAATTTAGTTAATCTATTATAGTCTAATTAAAAATTATCTATTACTTAATATAATCTGAATCAACCTAAAATATTAAAAGAGTAAGTTTAAATAGGTTTAAGAACATACCAAAACAGATTTTATGATGATTTCCCAAATATGCTTCAAATAATTTTTGTTAATGTTCTTCAAAATTGTGGCCTAGAGTAGGAGAAATCAACAAATATATATTTTAAAGATAAACCATTTCTTCATAAGATATCCATTTTCTGGAAGAAATTTTTTTTCATAAGATCTCCATTTCTTTTCAGAAGTTGTTGGATTTGTTTTTTAGAGTATTTTATCATACAAAAATATGCAATAAAGTAATATCGTAAGATATGAAAAGTTATGTCACATATGCATCTAAAAATATCTGCATATACAAAAAATGGTTCTCACCTAATGAAGTTCGGTGTGTTATTATAGGAGCAGGAGGTTGCTCGTAAGTTTTTTTCCCCCTTCGGTTAAATTAATAGGGAGGGAAAAAAAGAGAGAGTGCATCCTAAAATATAGGAAGAGGGAAGAGGTTATGGCAATTTAAAATTTTAAAAGATAGCATCCTAAAAGACATTTTTATCCTAACATAAATATTATTTCATAGCTTAAACTCTATAAAATATATGTAAACTAAATAATCCAAATACCCCTAGTATTTGGATTATATATATATATATATATATATATATATATATATATATATATATATATATATATATATATATATATATATATATATATATATAAACTAAATAATCCAAATACCCTTGGAATTTTTTTAACTTTCTTTGAACATTTTTTTACAAATTTTATTTTGCAAATGACCTCTAGCCTAGTGGTTAAGATAGATGCATGCGGCCTGAGTGGTCAGGAGTTCGAATCCCAGTGGAAGCGATTCCAGAAAAAATTTACCTGGTTCAAAAAAAAAAAAAAAATATATATATATATATATATATATATATATATATATATATATATATATATATATATACTTGAAGGATTAATTCAGCGGTTAATGGGAATACGCTATGCAAAATTTTAAATTTTTGGAAAATGTCAATATTGATATATAGGTATATATGGAAACAATATTTACTATATACAAAAATATGGATAATATAATTAAATTAGTATATTTAAATAATCGATAGGATTTTTTTACTCGTAGAAACAAACGGTAATATCCTACTAAATGCAAATTATGAAATTTCTCAAATCAGGAAGGTAGCAATAATAATATTTTGGACGAGGGTTTACAATAGTATAGATTGCTAACTGTACTACTAAAAGAAGTTTGTTATATAACTTATAGGAGTATAGCATAGAGTTTAGGGATTGATGGAGTTTAAGGATTAATTCTGATTTTTCTATCTCTATGGTTAGTCATAGCTAAAGACTTGAAGTCCAAGTTAGAAGCCTTACCTTAACTAGACTAGTAACTGTAACCAGCACTTTTCACCTTAGAGATATTTTAGTAATTTTGTGTGTTGCTAATTATAAAGTTATTATTAACTAGTGTTAGTTATAATATTAGTTAATTAGAATTAATTGGAGTTAGTGTCATGTATAGAATATTCCATTAGGTTAGATGACATGGTGGACCACTAGTGGAACATTCCAATTCAATTCCTTCCCATAAGTTTTTTACTTCTTCTCCAAGCTTCTCTCCATCGATTTATTTTCATTTCCATCATTTTCTAGATCTAGAATTTGATTCCAATACCAATTCTCCACCAAAGGTACTCATTCTTCTTCCATTGGAGAACTAGAGGCTTGGAGCACAAGAGAAAGCTTGAAGAGGAGTCCAAGCAAGGAGACTGTGTTCGATCTGACTTTCTTATGTCCAAATTTAGAGTTCTTTAAAGGAGGCACACACAAGTTGGGTAATTCTCTATTTTCTACCAATTTTATGGCTAGGAACACCATTGGACCTATAAGAACTCTTCCATATGTGGTATTGATTCTCTAATGCTAGATCTAGGTGTTAGAAGCCAAAAATTTGGTAGATCTAGGTTTTTAACACGAGAAATGAGGATTTATATGCTCAATTTGTGTTAATTAGGAATTTTGACCACCAAGTGTTTGACAAATATTTCCAAAGGGGATTTTGGTGTCTAAATGGCTTGTACTTGTGTTTTGGTATCCATTAGTCCATAAACCCACTAAACTTCCCATAACCAAAGCCCAAATCAACCACAACCCTTTCCTCTACCTTTCTCTAAAAATACCTAACGATAATAAGGCTAGACACCCTCAAAACCCTAAAAAGCTGACAATACAAAGCCCCTTGGCCGCTGCCCCCCTCTGCTATCCGCAGTAGTTTGTCCCCCCTTTTCAACCACTCCAGCCACACCGCCACCTCTACATCGACACCAAGATATCCTTCTTTGACACTATTACGGTCTCGAGCTACCACAGCCACCCGTTTGGTCGATGGAGGTCAAAATCTAAGCCTTATTCTCAGTTGTAAAATTCTGAGCAAACCAGTAGGTTAGTCTCTTTGCACCCGTTGTTTAAGACATTTTTAGTGATCAAACCTCCACCACAGTGACTCTAACACGTTCTCCTACGTTTCTTCTGCCTTCCATACTTGTGTTCTAGTATCCATTAGTCCATAAACCCACTTAACTACCCACAACCAAAGCCCACATCAACCACAACCCTCTTCCCTACCTTTCTCTAAAGTACCTAACGATAATAAGGCCAGACACCCCTAAAAACCCTAAAATGCTGACCAATGCACAGCCCCTTGGCCGCCACCCCCCTCTGCTGTACAAAGCAGTTTGTACCCCTTTTCAACCACTTTCAGCTATACTACCACCTCTATATCGACACCAAGAGATCCCTCTTTGACGCTATTAAGGTCTTGAGCCACCGCAGCCACCCGTTTGGTTGGTAGAGGTCAAAATCTGAGCCGTATTCTCAGTCGTAAAATTCTGAGCGAAAAAGTAGGTTAGTCACTTTGCACCTATTATTTAGCACATTTTTAGTGATCAAACCTCCCCCACAGTAAATCTAACACGTTCTTCTATGTTTTCTCTACCTTCCATAATTTTTATAGCACTTCGATCGCAACCGTTTGCCCGTGGCAAGTGTTACACGAAGATTGTTCAAGGCTAAACCTATTTTCATGTACTGTTGTCCGCACCACTTTGTGACGCGCCATGACAGCAAATAAATACTTGGTAAAATTTCTAACACCTTCCTCTATCACTCTAGTAAGTCACATATTAATCTTGTTGAGTTTTATATATATATATGTGTGCATCCATCTTCGTAGGACATCTCATTGAACATCGAAAATTCATGAATCTGATTTGTAACCTTGAGTTGTGTGACCACCAACTTATTATAATATTTTTAGATGATAAAAACCATGTGTCCCAGGTTAGAGATCCATGAATTACATCTTTATTATATTTATTTTAGATTATAAAAACTCTAATTTCTGTATGTATCGATTTATTTCGAACGACCAATTACTGGACATGTTGTCCAACTAGTTGACCCTAGTGACCAGACACCGTAGTTGATGCCCATAAAATGATTAAGTAGTTATTATAAATATTTTAATTATTTATTCCAGAATTATTAAATTATATTTATGATTATATTTATAGAAGAGCAGTTGTGTAGCATGGTACCAACATAGTATGTATCAAATTGTTTCTAAACTAGACTAGATTATCATGTGACCGAATTATGACCATAGGTAGTTATGATATACGTAGCATAATTTAGTATGCTAGTTAATAGGTAGTCATCATGTCTTTGAAGGAGTTCATGGCAGATCATTCGTGGTTTTCAAAGCCGGATCCTTATTCGTTCATCTTGGAGATTTAGGCAAGATACCTTCCCATCATTTGTTTTGTTTAAATATTTATGTTTGTTCTTACATTTTGTTAGTAGTAATTATAGTGGTGTGCAACAAAGTACGACTTGGGTGATATCGATGGTGGCATCAACTTTGTAGTTTGTGCGGGTGTGTGTGTGACTTAGAGTTAGTGGACGTTCCTAGAATTGTGAAGTTAGTTGTATAATTTATATGCCTTGACACGTAACATCATACGACATCGTGAGTGAGAGTTCATTGTGTTGGCACAAGCTTACGTACTCGGCTAGCTATCAGTGTGAGCAGTTTGTGTGTCGTTACATTTAGAGTTAGATGGTGTCTAGTTTAGTGACTCGCATTTGAGATATGGTTTGTCCAAGTCAGAGATACGACTTGTGCATTTCATGGGTGGGGAAGACTATTAGTAGGCATATTGGACAACCACTTAGACCCCGTAGTCTTCGGAGGACATAGTGAAGTCATTAGCCTCAATGTTGCCCAGGTATGGGTTATTGTTTCTCGGTTATGGATGTATATACAAGAGGATATATCCGACAGTGGCCACTAAATGCACGTCAGGAACGGTCGGGAGGTATGCTAGTATATACATCAACCTATGTCTCGACACTATCTTTTATCCCTATAACCCACCCATATGTACCAAAGTCGTCTTCACATGCATTTACATGTTCTCATTGGCAGTAGAGGATGCAGAACTAGAAGGGGAAGTCATAGTAGGTATCACTTTAGTTGTATATTTCTTGTTGTTACATTGTTTGATACTGGAGCCACACATTCATCCACAACCACAAGTTTTGTAATTAGACACCGTATTACCACTACACCACTGTCTAAGAATATTAAAATTCTCATCGGAGGAGGAATAGTGACTATAAGCAACATATGTAGACTTTGTCTTGTAGTAATTTGTGGTAGGGAGATGAAGGCTCAAATTTTTGTTTTTCCCTATGCCAAATTTTGTGTGGTTCTTAGGATGGACTGATTGAACCAGTATTATGCTTCCCTGGACTACCACTAAGGCAGTATTGTATGCATACCATCAAATGAGCTAGAATTCGATTTCGTTAGAGGATCGGAAGAAAGTAGTGACGATTAATTAACCCTTTTATTTATTTATTCAGTTCAAGTTATGGCATCTTTGTTTTGTATCTTGTTACGTCCCTCTGAGTATGTGATGATCTCTCAAGGTATTTGTTGGACTTCAGGTGCAGAGTTGTTGTGATGTTTTTCTGCAGAATTTAGACATTGATGGTAGTATCAATTTATTGTCTCTTCCATGCCCTTATTTATTCTTTTGCCATTATTATTTCTACAACGATCGTTACTATTGTTATAGCCTAGTTTTATAGACCTATATTATTTTTCGGTCTATTCAAACGTATATGTTAATAGGCTGTAGACCATGACACATATTATTTATTCTTAATTTTTATTCTTTATCGTGGATTGAGACATAGTTGAGATAGCGTAGGTTTAGTACATCTGGAGTAAGTCCATTAAATTGGAGACTTATTCTAGATCGTATTAGCTGGCATGTGCTCGTCTTAAGTTGTACATATTTTAGAACTGGGGTGTGACAATAATATGGGGTACCAAAGTACTTCGTATTGCATAGCTGGCCTACGTCCATCCTCGCTATCCAGTATTCTGGTTCTGGGTCATGACAATAACCCATGATCATTTTTGGCCTGCCAATCAGCATACCAATAATATATTGGTCAATACCAATGGCGATTATATCACATGAATTCTCTATCTAGCCAACTGGCATACTGGCGGTATACTGGTCTACCGATTATATATCACAAAAGCTCTATCTTGAGAAAATTGGCATATCGATGGTATAGAGGTTCATTATAGTTAGCAATCTAATAGTTGGATATATGGCATCTAATGATCTCAAGATTATAAATATAGTCGTTACACTTGTAGAACAGTGTTACGATGATAAATTGTAGTATACCGATGTTATACTATCTATTGACTCTAAGTTGCAACAATTACTCTTTCTTTTTCCTTGGCCTATATAAAGCCTTGATCCCCTTCATTTCAAGGTTGATCATTTGATTCTAAAAAAATCATCTACCAAAGGCCAATCCACAACTCTACCAAATCTTTTACTTGTTTAACCACAAATTGTGTTAGACTGATCTTGATTGTAAAGTTGAGATCTTTATATTTGTTGTAAGAAGATCAAAACATATTGTAAGAGTTTGAAGTGTGCAAGCCTTTGGATCAAATTTTGTATTAAAGTCAGAGAGCCTTCGTCGGATCAAGCTCTTATTTAAGAAGTTGGCGATCCTTCGAATCAAAGTTTGTGGTGTAAATTAAAGCCGGAGATAGTTCCAGGACTGGAGTGCCTCACGAGGATACCAGAATACATTGGGTGTTGGTATTATTATTGCTTTATTTCTTGCACACTCGTTTTTAAATTGCATATTATTAATCGTTTCGGGCTTGATTTATTAGCTTGATCCTATTCACCCTCCTTCTGGGGTGTTTTCATTCCAAGCAGCAGCAACCACTCTATTGAAGTCATCACAGGAGCCTCATAAATTAGATATCTGAAGTACTTAACAAATGAGTGGGCTACTAATTGAATAGATAATAAAATGGGGGTGATCCGATTTGACCCTGTTCAAATGAAACGCTAAAGACATAGCAATCATCTGTACCATTTAGAGTCTACTATAATTTGATCGATATGGAACCACTGTCTAGCTAATCCCTCTCGATTATTGCACCAAATGAATTTGTTCCTAGAAAAACATATTCTTACAGGACCGTCTCCATTTGAAAATTAAGAACGCCTTAAATATAGTATAGATCTGGAGGGAGGCAGCCCAACGCACCTCGACGCTAGAAATAACAATATAGTCTCTCCCATAAACCCTTGTGAGCTAGAGACCTTGATGAAGAAGCAGAAGCCTCTCCCATGATTATTGTCTTCCTTCCTTGGTTGGGTGCCCGTTCAAGATGGAGACCAACACCTCATTTAGCACCGACTGATGAGATACCACCGATGATAAAGCTTGATCAAACGAATCGATATTGATGACCCCAAAATCATGTTGGAAAAGAACCCAAATGTTCCATTTATAATTTGAGATCGCTTTTTGACATCCAAGCTTGATACGTAAGTGTAACGCCCTAGTGCTAATATATGTAGGACTAGGTATACTTAACATGCCAGCTGTATCCATACGAATTATAACCCAATATATGGAAACTTTGCATACAAACATAAGATGTATTATATGAACTCCAGTACATAACAATATCTCACTGACTCAGGCATTATCTATATCTCATCCACAATAGTAACAAAAAAATAATCCATCATAAATAAATCGTTAAAAGAAATGATAGCTGGGTGGAGACAAATCCGCTACCAAACTAGAATTAGAATGGAGTTCGACCTCCTAAAAATAAATTTTAAAAAATAAGTAAATAGAAGAATCAAGCATTGTCGGAGGGTAAGATCTCCTCAACAGAAAATGAAGAAGCTGACCCGAGTCCATACTCCTGTGGGTAATCCTGACCGTCTACACCTGAAGAGTCACTAGGTCCTCAGAGGGACGTAACATGATACAGAAAAATATGCCATATATCTGAATATAAACTGCTCAACAATAATTCGAATCATAATATGGTTCAGTACCTTATCATCGAAGCAATGAACCATACCTACAACCAAACAAGGACAAGATGTGGCACACTAGTTCGCGATAAAATACTCCCAAGACATAATCGGGTATAAGTACACAACCTATAAAGAAAATTACATATGCCTAAACTAATAAAGGTCACCTAACCATTCTGAGAAAAATGCATTTTTGAGAATAGTGCATACCAGGTCAAGTCAGAAATAACACAGTTTCTCAATAGCGAATATAAATATTATATACCATTCCTCAACATCGGGCGAGTCTACACCATACAGTCTACCTACCATTTCTCAATAGCGAGGAAGTCTATAATAGATAGGGAGTTAGTAAATGTCCAATCGTGTTCTCCACGTCCACTATCATATATAGTGTAACTAATAATGGCTAAGTCTTCTAGCATGTAACTCTATTAGCAGTTATACCCTAACGCACGTCCTCTATGTACCAGTGGCTAGCCGACTACACAAGTCCGAGACCTATATGCGACTCATGATTCGTGTATCACATGTGTCAAGGCCAATGAATGCATCATAAACAAAGGGTACTCTCCTAACTCTAAGTCGATGCACAAAATAACAAAAGTTAGAAGAACGTAACCAAATATTTATTTGCATAAAATAAATAAAGGCAAAAAAATGACAATAAGTAAACAAATAACTAAATAATTATGCTAAATGATAGAAAATAATCGGAATATAGTGGCAAGGTATCTTGCCTGGTGATGGCTTGGTGATCTGACAACTTCCAAAAGGCAAACACGACAAGCCGATAGAAGCAACAAGGGTGGAACTTCCACAAACATCTCTTAATGCTGAAATAAATATCACCAACATTTTCGGGATAAGAAAAATATCTAAGATCGACTACCCATAAGTCCAATTCTGTACACAGGGCAAAATCATAATTTTAGGTCAAAATAATGTTCGTCGATGGACCCCGCTTTGCACCAAAAGACGTGCCAAATCCTATGGTCTCTAAAGTCAGCAAGTTATATGTCTACGGGTCCAGTTTGACAATATGAACTCAACCGTATGTCCAAATTTGGATTTCAGTAAGCCGTACATAATTTTGCTCATTGGATCGGATCGTGGGCCCGCCAAAATAGCGTTCTGGTCGACTTTCTCATAATTGGACCAAACTTGGCTCACAGGACCAAAAAAATGATACAAGTCCAGTGGCACAAGTTTTGTTGTGAGGTGACGAACGTGCACGAAGTTGTGGTCTAGTTTAAAAAAGGTTCGATATGGGGTATCTCGACCGATATGCCTCGGTTTCGTCATGCACACACAACCAAATTGAGTTTCGTCGAATCCTACATGTCGGCGAAGTCGATATGCACCTTTTGATGCTTATGGTTTGCGACCACGTCGTCCGGTTTGTCCGGATGAACGTTGTATCGGGAAATTTTATTATTTTAAAAACTATTTTTCAGGGATTTTTGAACTGATTTATCGTAAAAATAAATAAAACATAAATAAAACTAATATATGGGTTTTACTCTTAGTTATGTTGGCTACAACCCTATTTAATTATATTTTTAAAATAACTTATATTCTGATAGAGAACAGCCTGCCAAGATTGTGGTTTGGATCGAGTTTTCTGTTCAATTTTGATTTTCTCACGACGTTTTCATTTTCTTGCGAGATAATTAATGAGTTTTTTCCCATTTATGTTGTATAAATAAATTTACTTAATAGCTAATAATTTCTAATATTATTTCAAAAATTCTAAAAGTCTAAAATAATCCAAAATGTACGATGACATCTCTGATGAAGTGCTGGAGTCGCATTCAACTACGAGCAAGTTTGTCTGGCAAATGTTCTTCAACGGGGCCTCACAGACAGGACCTAAGGGCAACATGGTGGCAAAGTCGGGATAGTACTCGTCTCACCCGACAACCTGGTCATTCATCGCTTATATTCTCTAAAGGAGCCATGTTCAAGCAATATGGCAGAATACAATGCTCTCGTTATGGGACTTCAGCTGGCTAGACAGATAGGAGCAGACTGTTAGGGTTATATACTAAAAGCATCACTTTTGTATTAACTTTATTTTCTTAAATTTTGAATGAGAATCATATGGACAATGTTTTCATATTGTATTTGATACAAGTGTTGATGCAAGTGTCTGATACTCTATATTGTAGATAATATGGTGTGTAGTGTCACATAGAAGATCATATTATTAGTTCCCTATGGAATATATAAATGGTTCTCAACCTAGATGGACTTGAACAATCTATTGGAAAGATTGTAGTATAATCTGGTATTAGTCTATCTTGACTATAGGTTTACACTAGTATACTTTGTGTGTAATGAACAGGACCGCTTGAGGTTGTTCTCTTTGTACTGACTACATAAGAGAACAGACACATATGTTATTATGGATGCTTGTGCTCTTAATCCGGTTAATCGGAATATAATAACAGACATGTATATGTAGTGTGCATTATTTTGACTCATAAAAGAGTGAGATTCATTATGGGTCAACAACCTTTATGAATTGGTAATAACATTGCATGTTGACGGGCTGTTGATTATAAAAGGAATCCATGTCCCGATACATCGGATTGATGATGTCCCCTTAAAGAGCTCATAAGGATTGTCATGTAAACCCTGCAGGTGTATTATATCCGACATGACAAATAAAGTTGAGTGGTACTACTTAAGGATAAAAGATGTCGATTAATATAGTTGTCAGTAACTTAATCTGATCGATAGACATTCGATATCTTAACATGGGGAGCCAAACGAGCATATAGGAGCCCACAATCATAATTTAGGATTAGGAAGGTAGTGCAACAATAGCTCATTAGTGGACCGAGCTATTGTTAATTGGCCTGGGTTGTGTGTTCGGGTTGAACATAGGACACCTAGATTCGTTAGGAGACCTAACCCTAATTTCTCCTCATGGTCCCTGCCGTAGCCTTATATATATCCTCTATTCTCTGGCCGCCAAATTATCATTAGAACTAAGAAGCTTTTTCTAAATTCTTGATCCACGTAAGGAGAGAAAGAAGGGGCTGCTAAGGAGAAGAAAAGGTTGGGAGATCGTCGCCCACACAACGTCCAACCCGAAGAAGGAATATGTGCAGAAGATCTTGGGGACGTGACTGCTTGATATTACTAGGAACTGTTGTCTTCTTTCCACCGCAGGTGTAATTCATGAACCCTAGTTTCCGTCTATGAAGGGTTAGAACACGTTTATATCTGTTTAACTTTCTATCAATCAATACGCACACCAAACTAGGGCCTTGGGAATCCCCAATTCCGTCAATTGGTATCAGAGCCACTTTGGATCTGCGTATTGATTGATACGTCCATGTTGTCCAATAAAACTTGTGCTGTGTAATAGTCGGTAGATGTACATCTATTCTAACTTGGTTTTGCAGGCATCCTAGATCCAACTATTATGGTCCAATGCATGTTTTTGTTTGTGTTGTTTTAAACCACAAACATGTCTTGGATGTTGTTGTTATTCTGCATATAATTAAAATCACAAGGGTTGATCGTGCTTATTATTTTAATTTTTCAATCTAGATTATTTGTGAACTCCTTCGAGAGGCATAGGATTGATGTAATTTTAATTATTTTTGATCAATCGTGATGGCGGTGGTGGCTGTTTCTGACGCTGGACGAGATGCTGGTTTTAAGCAGTCCAGAGGTAGACGAATGATTTTTGATGAAGGAATTGACAGATTTTGGATTTGGATAGTTGAGGACGGAGCAGGAAAGATGACCATAATAGTTGGATATTTTTCTGTTTTTTGTTGCCATTTTGCTTTTTCTGATTATGCTTATTATTATTATGTGGATGTTTTTTTTTGAAAAACTAAGCCTATATTAATAATGGACAACGTGGACATAATATCAACTAGTAGAAAAACATTCATTGTTAAATAACTAAGTGGAAGAGGAAATTTATTTAGCATAAATCCTATGGTCTCCATTACTGGTTTGTAGGTGATGTAATTATACTTAAGTGTTGGCTTTAGTACTTTCCTCCATATCGGATGAGTATAATTATGGATCACCAATACAAACTTCCTTAGGGATAATTGTAGACAGTTACCTAGTATGTGTACACTTCTCCATCTGAAGGAACTCATTACAAGGTAATGGACTTAGTATTAAGTAGTGGTATACACTTAGATACAAATAATGGTATACTCCCTATCGGAGTCACTGCTATTATTTGTATGACCACAGCAAAACCAACAGATTAATTTTATTTGTCATAAAGTTATGTTGACATGATAGTAAAATTAATAGGAAGTACCTACTTGAACAAAGTTGAATTTGTATACGTCCACACTAACGTGGCATACTAAATTCATAATGTTCAAGGTGTTGGTGAATTTCTTATTATTGTTTTGAGGGAATCAATATTTAATTAATTTAAAAAGTTTTTTTTGCCCTACATAATTTTTATTTATATGATTCTCAGGATTTTAAAAATAGGTTCTTTCAGTCCACTTATGGTGATTCTTAAAGAAAACAAGCTTACTGGACCTAGTTATATTGACTGAAAATATAATTTGGACATTGTCCTAACTACTGAGGAGTACAAATATGTACTTGTTGAGGAATGCCCACCTAAGCCGGATGCTAACTCTGATGAAGAGGTCAAAGAGACCTATACGAAGTAGAAAAAGGCAGATGAGATGGCGTGGTGTTACATTCTGGCATCTATGTCAAATGTACTGCAACATCAGCATCAGGCCATGGCCACAGCTTATGATATGATGTATAACCTCAAGGAACTCTTCGGACATCAGAGTAGAGCAGCTAGGCAGTTTGCTATGAAGTGTTTGATGAATTCAAAAATGGTTGAGGGTGCACCTGTAAGGGATCATGATCTCAAGATGATGGGTTATCTGAATGAGATAAAAATCCATGGAGCTGAAATCGATAGAAAAACCCAGGTCGATATCATTCTCGGGTCTCTGTCTAAAAGTTTTGACAATTTTTGCCTTAATTACAACATGAATAAAAGGTTGTATAGTTTGGCAGAACTTGCAAAAGAGCTACAGGATGTTGAATCTCTCTTTAGGCAGAGTGGTCATATTTTTGTTTCTGAAAAGGCTTCTACTTCTAAGCCAAAAGACGGTAAGAAAAAGAATAACATTCAGAAACAAGCAAACTCAGCAAAGAAGGGCATGGGACCTCAAGGTGCTATGAAAAAATCGAAAGGCAAATGTTTCAAATGCAAAGGGCCATGACATTGGAAGTGTGACTGTCCACTTCTCAAACAAGGGAACAAAGAAGGTATATCTCATTTACTATTAGTTGAAACATGTTTAGCAGTGTTATCTACCGGCACCTGGTATGTAGATACAGGAGCCACTAATCATGTCTGTAATATATTGCAGGGGTTCTAGGAAACCAGGTGACTTAGTGATGGAGAGATATTCTTGTTCATGGGTGACGCTACAATAGTAGCGGTCGTTGCATTAGGAGATGTTACTTTATCTTTTGGCAAAAATAAGTCTTTGACATTGAGAGATTGTCTTTATGCACCTTCACTTAGAAGGAATTTAATTTCTGTTTCTATGTTAGTTAAGGATGGATATTCAGTTTATTTTAATGACAATATTGTTATTAGAAAGAATAAACATTTTATCTGTTCTGGTGCATTAGTTGATAATCTGTATGTCATTAATCCTATTTCGTCCACAATGTAACTTATGAAAATGAATAATATGTCATCTAGCTTAAATAAGAGAAATGAACCTTCTTATATGAACCAAACATATCTTTGGCACTTGCGATTGGGGCATATTAACCTAAGAAGGATTCAAAGACTAGTTGAAGATGGACCTTTGAGTTCATTGGAAGTGGAGGTACTACCAGTCTGTGAATCCTACTTGGAAGGTAAAATGACCAAAAGGTCTTTTACAGCAAAGGGGTATAGGGCCAAAGATGTGTTGGAATTGTTTCATTCTGATTTGTGTGGACCCATGACTATCCAAGCTAGATGTGGCTTTGAACATTTTATCACATTTATTGATGATTATTCAAGTTATGGATACATTTATTTGATGCGCTGTAAGTCTGAGTGCTTTCAGAAATTCAAAAAGTACAAGGCTGAAACGGAGAAATGTTATAGAAAATATATCAAGTCATTACGATCAGATCGTGGTGACGAGTACCTCTTTGGAGATTTTAGGGATTATTTATCAGAGACTGGGATTACATCCCAATTGACTGAACCTGGAACGCCCCAGCAGAATGGTGTAGCCGAAAGAAGGAATAGAACTCTTATGGAGATGGTTAGGTTAATTATGAGTTATTCAGATTTACCAGATTCGTCTTGGAGATATACCTTAGAGACTGCAGCTTATATTCTGAATTTGGTTTCATCTAAGTCAGTACCTCTTACTCCCACCGAGCTGTAGATTGGGCGTAAGCCTAGTCTGAAACATGTTCGAATTTGGGGTAGTCCAGCGCATGTGCTGAATAGGAAAGCAGATAAGTTGGAATCTCGTAAAGAAGTACGCTTGTTTGAAGGCTATCCAAGAGTAACGAAAGGAGGTTTCTTTTATAGTTCTAAGGATCAGAAGGTCATTGTTAGCACCAATGCCCGAATCTTAGAGGAAGACTATGTGATGAACCATAAACCCACAAGTAGAGTTGTTCTAGAAGAACTGAGAGGTGAGACACCAAGTACTTCAGTACCAACAGTACAAGAGGATGAACCAAAAATATGTCACGACCTGTACCCTAGTGTAAGGGCATGAGAAGTGGGTACGTCCAGCCTACGTCACAGTGTCGGCGGTAGAACGTTGTCTTAGGTCACATGCATCTAACAGTTTAAGGTACATTGCACAGTTATACTCTCCGAATAGAGGAATAATATAAGTACAAATCTCAATCACAACTAAGAAAGATGTACGATAAGATAGATAGGAATATCAACAGACTCCACAGATGAAATACGATAAAAGAGAGAATCTAAAGTGTCTAAGATAAAAATCTAACAGCTCCACAAATCCACAAATCCACATTATCACAAAATCTTAAATATAAATATCCAGATGAGATACAACTGAAATAAGATAACTAAACTATGGGAGTGTCGTCAGTAGGTAATAGATCCTGCTGGAGGTCCAAGTCACAGGTGTCCTCTAATGCTACCCCGAAGTATGTAGTGTAACACGCCTCATCCTCGTCCTCTGTAATATTTTTAACAGACCCAGTCAGGACAGGAGCGAGCACATTACATCTCACGCAGTTCATATCATGACGAAAATATAAAGCATATAATAGAGTAAGATACATGAATCGCTGAATGAAAGGACATGCAATAAAGAGATGACTGTAATGAAAATATCTACTATAAATAAAGAACTATCAGGGACTAGTGATTTAGAGTACAAGATAGACATGTGAACAGCTGGATAATAAACATGAGAGTTTTTACATGACTACACTACTTTGGAAATATTCACATGACCATTTCTACTCCTCCATCCCTAATAAATACACAAGGATTCGTTCAAGTTATGTTATTATATATGATATCACACAAAGGCCCATAAATGGGTGCACATGAATGTAAACATGGAGGCTCCGTGAACATGAGAGTACATGAATCACAACAGTGCACATGAATGGTAAAAGCACAGGAATACATGATGAAAGTGAAACGCACATGACATGATGTATCAGATGATCACGAGGGGGATAAAATTGCATGAAAAGATCCATTAATCCGTGTTACCATCGTGACAGCATCAAGTAAAGTAATCTAGAGCAAGAATATAAGTCCTAACAAGTATGAAACGGTCAGAGAATGTACTTGCCTGATAACCTGAATATCTGGTAATTGTAGATGTCCAAACAGAGTAGATGAGTCCTAAACAAAGCAACACAGGTCACAACATGTCCAGAATGGTAATATTATACTTTATAATGCATTCTATATGAATTTTAGGTCAAATTAGACTAAAGTCAACCTCTGGTCAACTCTAGTCAATTACACTAGTCAAACTAGGTCAACTAGGTCACTCCTAACCCAATCAATTCTCACTAAGCTTAACCAAGCCTAGGCTAGCACTCTCACACAACCACAAGGCTACACAAGCTATCAACATACAATTTCATATAATATACACATAATGTATATAAGGCATACATATATATAGGCATACAACATCACACTATTTACGTACACTATATATATATAAATATATATATATATATATATATATATATATATATATATATATATATATATATATATATATATATATATATATTGGTATAGAACCATAGGCTACAACCATTTACTTTATCTACATACATATATATATATATATATATATATATATATATATATATATATATATATATATATATATATGTATGTAGATAAAAAAAAAAAAAAAAAATATATATATATATATATATATATATATATATATATAAAAATATATATATATAAATATATATATATATATATATATATATATATATATATATATATATATATATATATATATATATATATATATATATATATATATATATATAGATATGGGGATAACATAGCAAGTGTCTAACATAATGTAGTGTGTGTAGTGTATAAAGTGCACATGGCAAGATTGAAACTGTGTGTAGTGTGTGACAGTGGCATATAGTGTCAAGGGTTAATGTTAACATGGCAGTTTGTATGTGTGTGTGTGTATAGAGTTTTCAGGTTTAGTCTAACAGTGGTATATATGTTTGTGTGTATAATCTCAGGTTTTTAGTGTAACAGTGATCTGTATGTGTGTGTTAATTGGGTGTGTAGCAGTATAATATGGATGTGTGTGTGTTTCCAGATTCCTCTGTGTGTGTGTAATATAGGTTCAGTCACAGTGTAGTGTATGCATATATTAGTGTTCAGTTTATGTTCGGTTAGTAACATGTATACGAGAGTGTTAACAATGGGTTTTGATCAAACGAGAACCCTAACTTGTAAATCATGTGAAACCCAATCATACAAACAAATCCAGATATGATAGCAAGTGTAAAACACATACAAATTTACATTTAACAGATGATTAAAACAGATTGGAATCTCAGAAAACCCAAATACAATACGTATCAGAGATTTGGGGGTAATCCTTAAATATCATTCAAAATATAGCTTAAATTCAAATTAATTTGTTGGTAATCAATCGTGCACATGTGTAAGTATTATACATGTCGATTAGTGTTCACAAAATCAAGATACGACGTGTCCATACCCTCTCGAACATGTACAGACACGCACGACACGCACAGTCTTGTGCAAGCGTGTGTGTGAGTCCAGGACACGACACACGACACGATACCATTCGTGTACGTGTCCACATGTTCGCCTAGGGTAGGGCTACGTGTTTAGGGGCCTGACACGAGTCCAAGTGTCGCTGTGTCATGTCAAAAGATGTGTATCAGAACTCAAAACTCGTACGGCTATGCGTAGGCAAAGACCAGTGCGATCGAGATTTCTCTCGATCCGTTCGATGGTTTTGCCTCAAACTTCGTATGCAAGGTAACAGATAGTGCCCCTTGGTGCTCACCAAGTTTCGTGTCATAAAATGATGTGTCATGTCCTACAGGACACTCGGGTAGCAGGGGATTCCAGAATCCCTGTACTGTGTCAAAACAGTAAGTTCGTGTCCGATTTGGACACGAACAGCACACAGATTTTAACTCAGTCACAAGCAAATCAAAACCCTACATATGGGGCTATATATTAGTGAAAATGGCCTTTGAAAATATCAATAGAAATTCCTTCGAGGTATTTCATCGAACACATAGGTACATACACTGATACGTGTCCGATACGGACATAAAAATGACACAAAATTGCCCAAGACTCATACCACAGCTAGGGGACTCCTAGATCTATGCAACCATGCAAAGAAATCAAGAAAATGAAGTGGTTTGAGGGATTTACCTATTGAGTGTCAAACTCAAGAAAAAGTCCCAAAAATGAAGCATCCCACTTACAACTCCCAAGCCTCAAATCTTACCAAAGCTGAGATTACACACTACCAACAGTAAATAGGCTTGGATTAGATCCTATTGCAAAAGACTAGGGTTAAAAAGGAAGAGAAATGAATAAAATAGGAAGGATTGAAGAATAGACAAACCTTGCTCTTACCAAAAATGGATGTGGTGTAAAAAGAAGCAAGAAAGGAATAAGAGACATTAAATAGAGGGGGGAATCCTTAGCTCGGCCACTATTAGGAAGAATTAAGGTTAGGGTTGATGACTAATGGGCTTTGGGCCAAGTGCAAGGTTAAATGGATCAATATCTTAGTCAAAAACCCATGCACCTAAAACACTTAATCTCTCTATGAAACTTGGTTCAACATAAGTCAACTTGGGTCGACTTAAGTTAGACTAGGTCCCACCATGCTAACTAAGTCACCATAGTCAAAGTCAACATCTAGGTTAGTCTCCAAAGTCTCAACTAGCAAAGGTCAAAAATAACAACCATCACTCCAACAATTCAAAATAAATCCAAAATTTTTAAATGACCAAAATACCCTCAAGCTAAAATGTGGTTGTGACAAATCTATCCTCCTTAAATGAATTTCGTACTCGAAATTGAAAGGCGAAACTAAACTGATGAGATGGATAGACAATCATACCTCAGGGTTCAAATAGATATGGGTATCGTTCGCGAATCCTCCCGCTCCCAGGTAGACTCTCCTACAGAATGATGCCTCCATACGACGCGAACCAAGTGTATCACCTGGTTTCTCAGTACCTTCTCTCGGCAATCCAGAATCTTCACTGGCTGCTCTGGATAACTGAGAGTAGGCCCCACCTCAATCTCCGAATGGTCGAGTACATGGCTAGGATCAGCTACATACCGTCTCAACTGTAATACGTGGAATACGTTGTGGACACTCACTAGTGCAGGTGGCAAGTCTAGCTTGTAAGCCACGTTACCGACTCTCTCGCTAATCACGAAAGGTCCGATGAAGCGCGAGCTAAGCTTCTCACCTCCACCAAAATATATCGTACCACAAGTCGGAGATATCCTCAGAAAAACTAGGTCTCCGACCTAAACACAAACAAGGTCTTAAGTTACAAAATAATCAAACATGATCAAACAAAACACAAATAAACAACCTACTTCTAATCCTATCTCTAAGATTTACCTCAAACTCTAAAGGCCTCTGTTGGCCATCGACCTAATGCCGATGTCTGTCCTACGCCCCACGAAGTCTGTCTCTGATGAGCTTCACCTTCTCGGCTGCGTCAACAACCATCTCATGTCCTAATAAAGCTCGTTTCCCGACATCATCCCAAGACAAGGGTGTACGACATATACGCCCGTACAGTGCCTCAAAGGGTGACATCTCAATGCTAGTCTGAAAACTGTTATTGTAAGCAAACTCCACCAAGTGTAGGTGATCCTCCCAGGATCCTCCGAAATCTAAGATGCATGTCCGCAACACGTCCTCGAGCATCTGAATAGTCCTCTCTGACTGTCCGTCCGTCTGAGGGTGGTATGCAGTACTAAACTTGAGCTGAATGCCCAAACTAGTTTGCTGACTCTGCCAAAAATAGGAAGTAAAGCGACTATCCCGATCTGAGACAATGCTCGCTGAAACTCCATGAATCCTGACAATCTGTCACATATTCATCTCTGCTAGCCTCTTAGTAGATGTATACACTTTAAATGGCAAAAAATAGGGTGATTTGGTCAACCTGTCTACGAAGACACAAATCGCGTCTTTCCCTCCTGGTGTATACGACAATCCAGAAACAAAATCCATCGTGATGTGCTCCCGCTTCCACTCTAGAATGGACAATGGCTGCAACAAACCTCCTGGCCTCTACCTCTCTGCCTTGACCTGCTGACAGACCAAATATCTGGCTACAAAGCGAGCTACCTCCCGCTTCATCCTATACCACCAGACGTGCTCCTGAGATCCATATACATCTTGTTGGCACCTGGGTGTATAGAGTACTGAGATCGGTAGGCCTCCTGTATGACCTGCTCCCTGAGCTCTCCACTGGGCACACACAGCCTGGAATTGTGCCTTAAAGCGCCATCTTCTGCAAGAGTAAACTTATCATCCACCAGCCTTGCTCGAACCTGCTCTCGGATACACCGCAGAGCAACATCCTGGAAATGTGTCGACTTGATCCTCTCTATCAAGTTCGATTGAATATGAAGGCCCCACATCTGCATCTGAACTCCTGGCACAATCACCTCAATCCCCAGGCTCTCCAAATTTGCTAGCAAGTGATGATCCATAGTCAAACACATGGTTGTCGGATACCTACTCAAGGCATCGGCAACCATATTGGCCTTTCCTGGGTGATAGTGCAAAAGGATGTCGAAGTCCTTCATCAACTCTAACCATCTGTGCTGCCTCATGTTGAGCTCCTTCTGTGTAAACACATACTTCAAGCTCTGATGATATGTAAAGATCTCCACCCGCTCTCTGTATAAGTAGTGTTTTCACAACTTCAAAGCAAATATAACTGCTGGCAACTCTAAGTCGTGGGTAGGGTAGTTCTTCTCATGGGAACGTAACTGCCTAGGTAATCACCTTCCTATGCTGCTGTAAGACACAACCCAAACCCTTCCCTGAGGCATCACTGTAGATAGTGAACCCTCCTGATCCTGATGGCAATGTCAGAATCGGAGCTGCCGTCAGCCGCTTCTTCAACTCATCAAAAGCGACCTGACACTCCTCTGACCAGACAAACTATGTATCCTTCCAGGTCAACCTAGTCAATGGCTCTGCAATCCGAGAGAAATCCTGTATGAACCTCCTATAATAGCTTGCCAATTCCAAGAAGCTCCTGATCTCTGCTACTGAACTCGGTGCTGACCAAGCCTCAACTGCCATGATCTTCTTCAGGTCAACTGAGATCCCATCTCCAGTCACAACATGACCCAAGAAGTCAACTCTGTCCAAAAAGAACTAACACTTCGAGAGATTGCCATAAAGCTCCTCCCTCTGAGAGTCTCCAGAACCACTCTCAAGTACTCCTCATGCTCCACCTCAGCCTTCGAGTACACTAGGATATCATCGATGAACACCACCACGAACTTGTCCAAGTACTGGTGGAACACCTTGTTCATCAAGTTCATGAACACCGCTGGGGTGTTGGTCAGCCCAAACGGCATAATCAAGAACTCAAGCTGACCATACCGCGTCCTGAATGCGATCTTCGGGATATCCTCCTTCTTCACCTTTACCTGATGATAGTCTGACCTCAAGTCAATCTTCGAGAAAACCCGAGCTCCGCTCAACTGATCAAAGAGATCATCAATCCGCGGCAGTGGGTATTTATTCTTGATCGTGAGGTTGTTGAGTGCCCTGTAGTCGATACACATCCGTACCGATCCATCCTTCTCCGGTACAAAGAGCATCGGTGCACTCCAAGGTGAAAAACCAGAACGGATGAAGCCCTTGTCCTGCAGCTCATCCACCTGTTTCTTCAATTCTGCCAACTCGTTGTTTTCACTTGATAGACATGCTGGAAAATAGGTTCCGTACCGGGAACCAAGTCTATCGAGAACTCAACATCTCTGTCTGGTGGAAGCCCCGGCAAGTCCTCCGAAAATACATCCATAAACTCCATAATCAAAGGATGTGGAACCGTCTGCTCCTCGACTGAAACTTCGCAGAAAAGTCCGCTGCTCTGCTTCGCCAGCCGTCGGGTGAACTCGAACTCCGACTCTCCTGGCGCTCCGAACAGAACTCTACCCCATGGCAATCTATGCTAGCGTGATGCCTGCTCAACCAATCCATACCTAATATAATATCGTAGTTCGGTAATGGCATTATGAGCAGACTCACCTCCAACTCTTGGCCTCCCACAATAACACTCCGCCCTCTGTAAACATCACTCACGAAGATAATACCACCCCCGGTCGTAATCTTGCAAGTCCTAGGCAACGATTCAGATACAAGGTAGTGTCTAACAGCAAATGATACAGACATAAAACTGTAGGAAGCCCCGGAATCAAATAAGGCGAAAGATGGAATGGAGTCGAGAAAAATAGAACCTGCGATCAGCTCCCTAATAGCCTCTGTATCCTCGGCTGCCATGGCGAAAGTTCGCCCCTGCTGTCCTCCTCTGGTCTGCTGCTGATGATGTACGAACCGCTGCTGCTGAGTCGGTAGCGATCCCTTCTGCTGTCCCACTGGAGCATTGGCACCTGCTCCCTGTGCTGCTCTGCCTACAAAGAAGGAACAGTCCCTCAGCTGATACTCCGACGAACCGTAGAGAAGGTACTTCTCCAGCCTCTTTATGCACTCGGTCCACCCATGCCCCAGTTTTCTGCAGAAGGTACAACTAGTAGGCTGCTGCCTCGAGGCCTGCTACTGCTACCTCGATTGCTGATGCTGCTGCTGAGCTGGCTGAAGTCTCGGCTGCTGGAAATGCTGTGGCTGAAACTGTCTCTACTGATGTTGTTACTGAAAGTGAGGCCTCTTGGCCTGGCCTGCACTGTGGATGACACCGAGAGTGTCTCGTCCCCCCTTGAGCCTCAACTCAGGGTCATCCTCCGCTGCTAGGGCACCCACCAAGATCTCCTCAAAAGTGGCGCTGCGGGCACCCTTGATGTAGGACTTCACCTTCTTAACTAGCTCCTTCCTGAACCTCCAGGCCTTCTTTGCCTCAGAAAGCCCCTCAACAAATATGGCCAGATGACAGAACTCCCCAGTATACTCCTCGACAGTCTGACTGCCCTGCACCAGAGCCTCGAACTGGGTCTTGAGGGCACCAAGCGCTGCGTCGGGGAAGAACTTCTTCTTGAACAGCTTTTTGAAAGCTTCTCAAGTTTGCCCAATCGTACCAACCCTCAGATCTGTCTGGTTTCATCTGCGAGCCAAGTCCTGCATCATACTAGTTGCCGCCTCAATCTGCAGTCTCGCTGGAATCTCCGCTAGCCTGAAGATCTCCTCCATGTGCTTGATCCACTCGTCTGCGTACAGGATGCCCTCTGTGCCCCTGAAGTCTCGCGGGTGCATCTTCTAGAAATCCTGTATGCCCTTCTCCTTCGGCTGATGCTGCTGCTGACCTGTCGGAGGCTGAGCTGTAGTCCTCTCAACTGGTGTCAGGGCCAAATCGATGCCCCGACAGAACTCCGCCGTCTGACGCTGCTGCTGTGCCTGCTAAGCCTCCATAAACTACTAGAAGAAGGTGAACAGCTGTACTGCGTCGACGGATCCTGAAGGCGGCTGCTGCTGCTGAAGCATCTCTGGGATAACTGGGCTCTGCCTGTGAACTGGTGGAGGGGTTCCTCCGAAGGTAGCTTAAGCACCCACCCCAGCTGGCATAACTGGTGCTGCGGTATCGGAGGCTGGCTGCACAGGATGAGAGGTGGCAGACCTCTCAGCAGTGTCTCCCAGTATGGGATGATGAGATCTAGGCTCGATGACCATCCTGGAGACAGATCAAACAAGGAAAAAAATTCTGAGAATGAGTCGAAATATGAAAGGAGGACAGTTTATATTCAAGGAAAGACAATAAGCAGCAAAATTTAGATAAAAGGAATCTGATTAAGAGTTTTTCCTAATGTGATTGAGTACCTTCAAAAATATCCTAATCCTACTGCAGGCTGTAGTGGTACTCTAGTTTGAATACCACTGCAAATCTAAACCTGCATGGGCCACCACTAAAAATGTGTCACGACCCGCACCCTAGTGTAAGGGCACGAGAAGTGGGTACGTCTAGCCTACGCCGCAGTGTCGGCGGTAGAACGCTGTCCTAGGTCACATGCATCTAACAGTTTAAGGTACATTGTACAGTTATACTCTCCGAATGGAGGAATAATATAATTACAAATCTCAATCACAACTAAGGAAGATGTATGATAAGATAGATAGGAATATCAACAGAATCCACAGATGAAATATGATAAAAGAGAATCCAAAGTGTCTAAGATAAACATCTAACAACTCCACAAATCCACATCATCACAAAATCTCAAATACAAATATCCAGATGAGATACAACTAAAATAAGATAACTAAACTATAGGGGTATCGTCAGCAGGTAATGGATCCTGCTGGAGGTCCAAGTCACAAGTGTCCTCTAATGCTGCCCCGTAGTAGGTAGTACAACACGCCTCATCCTCGTCCTCTGTAATATTTTCAACAGGTCCAGTCAGGACAGGAGCGAACACAGTACATCTCACGCAGTTCATATCATGACAGGAATATAAAGCATGCAATAGAGTAAGATTCATGAATCGCTGAAAGAAAGGACATGAAATAAAGAGATGATTGTAATGGAAATATCTACTATAAATAAATAACTATCAGTGACTACTTGTCACGACCCGCAGCCACTGTAGGGGCACGAGAAGTGGTTACGTCCAGCACATGCCGCAGTGTCGGCGGTAGAATGCTGTTCTAGGTTACTATCTAATCAACAACTCACACAATTATATAATGTAATTGTCAAAATCTCAACTCCGAACGGAGGACAAGTATAGATATAATAGAATCTCAATCACAGTCTAAGCATGATTGATAACACAGAAGCTTTAATAAGACTAAATAATAACAACAAAACCAAATACTAAATAACAATAATCTCAAACAATTTCAAAATGAAACATATCTCAACTTAATACAATTCAAGTTCTAAAATATGAAACTAAACCAAATCAACTAGCTAATCTCCCGATCACTCTGAGTGTCGAGACCAAGGGTAGCTAAAACATCTCCTGGTCCATAGTAAGTAGGTCAAGTATCCTCAGGGCAATCATTTATAAAATTTTCAACAGGTCCAGTCAGGACAGGAACGAGTACATCTCATCTAAAAAATCCAAGTAAACAACAAAGAACTATAAAGCAGTTATAGACAATTGTATTGATGAACATGGCAGTTTATATTCAGGTGATGGTATAGAGAGGCAGTTAAAGTACAAGAAAAGTAAGGTAACTAAAACAAGAGAAGAATCATGGCAATGAAGACTGTAAATAGAAACTAACTGAACTAGAGTAACATGATATAAGTCTAGACAGTAAATATAAACAAGTGTAAAATCCAAGTAAGTCCAGACAACAAGAATCTGATACCAGGTGATTCCAGTACAAGATGAGTCCAGTATAAGATGATTCCAGTCAATGATCAAAGATTCCAGGGTGAGTCCAGACTATATTCTAATAGTGTGTTTTCAAATACCGAGATCGACATATAAACGGCTATAGGTAATCCGGCACATCACACACTCGGCCGGGTGTGAGATGGCTATCATTCCAGTTTGATTCCAGTATGAGGGGTGATTCCAGAATTGGGGTATGTCTACATGTCTTACTCAAGTATTTCCCCTCCCAGCAAGTACAAGTGAATCCAGAATACGATACGAGAATCGATGAGTCCAGCCAAACATGATGATACCAGCAATGATTCCAGTAAGATTCTAGTACATGATGATTCCAATAATGATTCCAGTAATAAAGGCCAGACAAGATGGTATGTGTGTCGCATACATGAATCCAGAAATATCCATACGTATTGTAACAGAGAATCACATACAACTAACTAGAACTGAAGTACAATAATTGATAAGTAAATAGGAGAACTATCAGAGAATGTACTCGCATGATATCCTGTACAATTGATAAAAATAGATATCTCCACCGGAGTCACAATGTCCTAAATAGAGCAGTACAGGTTATAATGTGTTTAAAAATAAGATAAATGAAGTTTGTGATGCAATCTACATGATTTCTAGGCTAATCTAGGTCAAAGTCAAACTTGGGTCAACCATGGTCAACACTCTAGTCAACTAGGTCATCCTAGTCCAGTCAAGACTCACTAGGCCTAACCAAGCCTAGGCTAGCAAACACACACCATCATAAGTCATAGAAAACACATAGTACATATATATACATGCTTACATTACATTCATATGTTATCCAAACATTGCATTTATAACTTGCATATATATACCACTCATTAACTTACACTATCACATGCATTGTACACTACATTACATTTCATATCATTGTCTACATACATGCATTCCTACATACTAGCATATATATACATGGCATATATTTCTTAACCTCATGCTTGCCTACATATATATATTTACATACTACATATATTGACATACAATATAATCTCAATCCCATAGTCCAAAGGCCCCCAAAACCTATACCATACATAACCCAACCTAGCACATATAAAAAGTATTGTCTCAAAGCCTAATCTATATGTATACAACCCCATATACTAAAGCCTATCTCACATGTCATGCTAAACATATACTAATATTAATGTAACTCATATAACCCAAATCCATATCCAATACTCTATCAACCATCAAATCCCCAAATATATCAACCCAACTAAATCTCAGGAATTCAGAAATATTCCAACAGCCACCCAATTCACCCTCACTGCAATTACAAAACCATGACAAGTCAAGGATGCTGCTGTCCAAGCTCACTGCTGCAGTGCATTGCCTGCAGCCTATGCTTGCTGCTGCCACAAGGCAATGCCATGACAGGGCAAAGCCATGGCAAGGCTGCCACTGCTACAATTCATTCAGTAATCCTATGCCGGGTCAAGGCAGGCCAATCCAAGGCAAGTGGCTGCTACTCCTAATGCTCCTCCTAACCTCACATGTCTAAACCAAAACCTAAAGTGGACTGGACAAATGCAAGTCTCTGCCTACACTCTCTAGCCTATGCCACACATCAACCCTCTAATCAAAGTGAAACATTAAACCCACAAATCTATCTTCAACTTCTAATCCATATCTTAACATATATAACTTAGAAATCCTCATGTATCTCAAGAAACTGAACTAACCCTAACTCAATAACATAATCATAAACTCAAAATACAAACATAAGAACTGGACATGAAGGGGGTGGTCGAGTGTGTGTGTCATGGGTGAGTGAGTGACAGATAGCAGTGGTGTGAGTGTCAATGGTAGCAGTAGTGTGTGTGTGGCACAGATAACAGTATGTGTCTACATATGATGTGAGAAATAGTGTAAAATATGTGTGACAGAACATATCATCAATGTGTGTAGACATAAACCAATATGGTTCTCAGTTTTCAGATTTGGATGTGCATAGATGTCAGTGTCAATAGTGTGACAGTTCAACAGTTGGCAAATCTCAGATTTAGGTGTGTGTGTCTAACATAGGGATTAATGTGTTCAAATTCTCAGATTTCAATAGTGAATCACAACATCAGTGTGTTAGCAATAAGTTCTCATGTGTGTGTATGTGATACATTGTGTTCTCAGCTATTGCATAGTGTCAATCTCAGTTGTGTGTAAACTAACAGGAAGGGTGTCAAGGTGATTCTCAGTTTTCAGGAACAGTGTAGTTTAACAGTATGAAATGTATAGGAATCAATGAATGTATAGGTTGCTTTCATTGAAATTAACCCAACCCACAACCTAAGGGCTAACCCATCATGCATTTACATATAGTTAATAATGCAACTCGAATCCAGACATATATATAAGTTTTACATCAGTCGACATGGTGCATACAGTTTTCAGTGTAATGCATTCAGTCCTCGGTTTAATCAGTCCAAGGCAACCTCGAATCCAAGAATCAATCAACATGAATCCCTAACATGTACATTATCATATACACATATATAAATGAGCTATTTATTGCAAATAAATCATTGAAATAGTTTAGAATTATAATTAAAATCTCAAAAATTCAAACAGTAAACTATGGTATCAGAAATTGGGAAAACTATAAATTGAATTCGAAAATGCAGTTATAACTCAAATCTAATGTTTGGTAAGGGTGTGTGCAATGGCAGGGTGTTATACAAGGTGTTCGTGTCTACAAAAGTGGACACGACGTGTCCAAAACACGAATTATACAAAGTATCAAAAAATAGCACAGGCAGCCTCGTGCAGAGGTGCAGCGTGACCTAGGACACGACACATGACACCAGAGGGCTCGTGCTCGTGTCCTAGGGTTCGCCAAGGATAGGGGAACGTGTTCGAGTGTCTGCAACATGTCCACGACATGCGTACACTCGATACGGACACCGTATCAGTCCACATTTTCCGTCTAAAATAGTGTAGGCAAAAACGCTTGCGCGTGTGATTTCTCACAACCTACTCGACGAACTCGCCTCAAATTTTGTGTGTATCGTGTCAGTGTATGCTCCCACGTGTCAACCAAAAATTAGGTTATAAGAGGCCGTGTTGTGTCCCACAACAAGCCCGAGCAGCAGGGCATGTGTGCGGCTGCTCGTACAGCGAGTTCGTTTCCGTTTTGGACACGGATACGACTCAAAAATTGACTCAGTCCATACAAAATCCACAGCACATGCATAGGGCTATAAATTGATTAATTAGTTTTCAAAAATATGAATAAAAAGTTCTTTGAGACATTTTGTCAAACACACACATAGACATATTGATACGTGCCGATACGGACACCAAACGGACACGATTTCAACCCAAACTTTAGGGACAGTTAGGGGACACCTAGATCTAGCCTAATATGCAAAGAAATCAGAATAAAAATGAAATTTGAAGGGTTTTATCTATAGGTGCAAATGATTAAGAAAAGTCCCAAATCGGTTGATTCCCGTTGCTAGCCAAATCCTCCAAATTGTACTCAAACTGAAATTACTCTCCATGAATATCAAATAGAGGGTAATTAGAATATATTGCAAATGATTTGGATGAAAAAGGAATTAAAATGGAATTACTAGGAATTTGGGAAGATGGAGATTTACCTTTCCTTTCTCTAAGTGTTGGAATGATACAAAAGAGGCAAGAACTAAATAAGGAGAATATTTATAGGGAGGGAAGCCCTAGTGGCTTGTCACTTATGGCTGAGATTAGGGTTAGGGTTCAAGTCATGGGCCATGGGCCAAGTTTCATAAGTCATGGAATTAAATCCTTAAGTCATAAGTCATGAACCTATTCATTATTCCTCTTATTCAAACTAGTTCCTAAATGACTAAAATGAGGTTGACTTAAGTTAGACTAGGGTCTCACCATACTAACCAAGTCACCATAGCAAGAGTCAACATCTAGGTTAGCCTACAAGGTCTCAACTAGTCAAAGTTAAAAAATAACAATCACCACTCCAATAATTAATCAAATAATTCCAATAAGTCAAAATAACCAAAGTACCCCTAGTCTAAAAATGATAATTAAATATCCCCAATCATATGGTTAGGCTCTAGGTCAGACAGTCTCTAGGATTTCACTAGCAGCACATCAAAGTCACAAGTCATGACATAAAACAGTTTTAAATTGATTAAAAATCACCAAAATCATAATGTGATATAAATATCAATAAATAATAATATAATTTCAAAAGTTCAAAATTACCCTCATTTGGAAAACTGGGTGTTACACTAGTGATTTAGAGTACAAGATAGACATGTGAACAGCTGGATAATAAACATGAGAGTTTGTACATGACTACACTACTTTGGAAATATTCACATGACCATTTCTACTCCCCCATCACCAATCAATACACAAGGATTCGTTCAAGTTATGTTATTATACATGATATCACATAAAGTCCCATAAATGGGTGCACATAAATATAAACATGGGACTCCATGAACATGAGAGAACATGAATCACAAGAGTGCACATGAATGGTGAAAGTACAGGAATATATGATGAAAGTGAAACACACATGACATGATGTATCTGATGCTCCCGAGGGGGATAACATCGGATAAAAAGATCCATATAGTACTAATCCGTGTTACCATCGTGACAACATCAAGTAAAGTAATCTAGGGCAAGAGTATAAGACCTAGCAAGTATAAAACGGTCAGAGAATGTACTCGCCTGATATCCTGAGTATTTGGTAAGTGTAGATGTCCAGACAGAGTAGATGAGTCCTAAACAGAGTAACACAGGTCACAACATGTCCATAATAGTAATATTGTACTTTATAATGCATTCTATATGAATTCTAGGTCAAACTAGACTAAAGTCAACCTCTGGTCAACTCTAGTCAACTACACTAGTCAAACTTGGTCAACTAGGCCACTCCTAACCCAATCAAGTCTCACTAAGCCTAACCAAGCCTACGCTAGAACTCTCACACAAACACAAGGCTACACAAGCTATCAACATACAATTTCATATAAATATACACATAATGTATATAAGGCATACATATATATAGGCATACAACATCACACTATTTACATACTATATATATATATATATATATATATAAAATATATATATATATATATATATATATATATATATAAAATATATATATATATATATATATATATATATATATATATATATATATATATATATATATAAAAAAATATATATATATATATATATATATATATATATATATTATTTTTATATATATATATATATATATATATATATATATATATATATATAGAACCATAGGCTACAACCATTTACATTATCTACATACATATATATATATATATATATATATATATATATATATATATATATATATATATATATATATATATATATATATATAGATAGGGGGATAACATAGCAAGTGTCCAACACAATGTAGAGTGTATAGTGTATAAAGTGTACATGGCAAGATTGAAACTGTATGTAGTGTGTGACAGTGGCTTATAGTGTCAAGGGTTAATGGTAACATGGCAGTTTGTGTGTGTGTGTGTATAGAGTTTTCAGCTTTAGTCTAACAGTGACATATATGTGTGTGTATAATCACAGGTTTTTAGTGTAACAGTGATATATATGTGTATGTTAATTGGGTGTGTAGCAGTGTAATATGGGTGTTTGTGTGTGTTTCCAGATTCCTGTGTGTGTAATATAGGTTCAGTCATAGTGTAGTGTATGCATATATTTGTGTTCAGTTTATGTTCGGTTAGTAACATGTATATGAGAGTGTTAACAATGGGTTTTGATCAAACGAGAACCCTAACTTGTTAATCATGTGAAACCCAATCATACACACAAATCCAGATATGATAGCAAGTGTAAAACACATACAAATTTACATTTAACAGATGATTAAAACAGATTCGAATCTCAGAAAACCCAAATATAGCACGTATCAGAGATTTGGGGGTAATCCTCAAATATCATTCGAAACATAGCTTAAATTCAAATTAATTAGTAGTTAATCAATCGTGCACATGTGTAAGTGTCATACATATCGATTAGTGTTCACAAAATCAAGATACGACGTGTCTACACCCTCTCGAACACATACAGACACGCACGACATGTACAGTCTCGTGCACGCGTGTGTGTGAGTCCAGGACACGACACACGACACGACACGACACCATTCGTACATGTGTTCACGTGTTCACCTAGGGTAGGGCTACGTGTCGAGGGGCCTGACACGAGTCCAAGTGTCGCTGTGTCATGTCAAAAGATGCGTATTAAAACTCAAAACTCGTACGGATACGCGTAGGCAAAGACCAGTGCGATCGAGATTTCTCTCGATCAGTTTGATGGTTTTGCCTCAAACTTCGTGTGCAAGGTGACAGAGAGTGCCCCTTGATGCTCACCAAGTTTCGTGTCAGAAAATGTTGTGTCGTGTCCTACAGGACATTCGGGTAGCAGGGGATTCTAGAATCCCTGCACTGTGTCAAAACAGTAAGTTTGTGTCCGATTTGGACACGAATAGCACACAGATTTCAACTCAGTCACAAGCAAATCAAAACCCTACATATGGGGCTACATATTAGTGAAATTAGTTTTTGAAAATATCAATAGAAATTCCTTTAAGGTATTTCATCGAACATCTAGGTGCATACACTGATACGTGTCCGATACGGACACAAAAATGACACAAAATCACCTAAGACTCACACCACAGCTAGGGGACTCCTAGATCTATGCAACCATGAAAAAAATTAAGAAAATGAAGTAGTATTAGGGGTTTACCTATTGAGTGTCAAACTCAAGAAAAAGCCCCAAAAATGAAGGATCCCACGTGCAACTCCCAACCTCAAATCTCACCAAAGCTGAGATTACATACTACCAATAGTAAATAGGCATGGATTAGATCCTATTGCAAAAGACTCGGGTTAAAAAGGAAGAGAATGAATAAAATAGGAAGGTTTGAAGAATGGAAAAACCTTGCTCTTGCCAAAAATGGATGTGGTGTAATAAGATGCAAGAAAGGAATAAGAGACATTAAATAGAGGGGAAGGAATCCCTAGGCCGGCCACTATTAGGAAGAATTAGGGTTTGGGTGTTAGCCCAATGATTATATCATGTTTTTGAATATGGCTAATCAATTAAGTTTAACATAATAACATCACTAATATTCATGTAATCACTATTATGTACTAATTTAACTTAGCATTGTCCTAACGTTTGTTCTAAATGTTCTATATCATATTGCTATGCTTGTATCGTATTATTTTGTTCGTCTAACATGTATTTGTAGACATGCAATAAGGATGATCAAGCTTTGTCAAACCAGGACATACGCAATAGAAAATTATTGATGGGCCAAAGATGGCATTATACAAGAAGCTTTCTCTGAACCGCCTAACGACCTATCTGGGGCCTCGTATCGGAGGTTTTGCTGCCCGGTCAGCAGACAGGGGTCGATGGGGCAGGGCCCCCCGTCAGGGATTCGGGGGCGAAGCCCCCGAAAGGTATTCAGATTTCCAGATCTGTATATCTTTGGACGGCCGCCATCAAGAAAAAAGGTGTCTTTAAGTTTGCTCAAATATTTGAAGAAAGGCATCATCAAAGGGCTCTTGGTTTTCCTATTTTATCTATGTAATTTTTTATATTTATTGAGTCTAGGAATACAATGTACACTGCATCGTACTGGCAAATAGGCTACCTAAGAAACGTTTTCAAAATACCCTTCCATTTTGAAAACAAGCCCATTTACAAAAGCCCAAACTACTTCCTAACTGTTTGACTTTTCAAAAAGCCCAAAAACTAATTTGCAAAAACCCTGACAGAACTCCAACAGAACTCGGCCAGAGTTCGGCCCGAATTTGGTCTTCCTGCAGTTACGGATCCCAACGAGATTTTCTCATAGAGTTCTGCCCGAATTCTGTCCGAATTCTGTCAGAATTCTGCCTTTGGAAAAACTATAAATAGAGAAGGATTTCGATCATTTCAATTCACTCAACACCAATTCACTTTCATATCTCTTCTCTATAAGACTACTACTTCTTTCAAAGTGTTCTGAGCTATTCATTTTCAAATCCCAAGCCAGTTACAATCCTCTAGTCGATTTGCCAGTGCGGTACGGTCTAGAAGTTTTAGAGTGGTTGTAATCAGAGGCTTGATTAAAGAAAGACTCTTCATAATTGAAGTTGGTCGAGTACTTCGGATCAAAGCTCGCGTTGTAGAAGTTGTAAGAACTTCGGATGAAAACTTGTGGTGATTTTCCATAGTGGATTCAACTGGAAGCTAGAGTTCTTCCGACTGGACTAGTCCTCACAAGAGGAAAACCAGTATACATCCTTGTGTTTGCGTTTGCTCTCTACTCTCTACTTTTCATTTACATATATGTGATATATTATCTGTGATCTTGTTACTAACATTTTTTTAAATATCTAAATTTCGATGCCTACTCTATTCACCCCCTCTAGAGTATTACGCTTTACAACTCGTTCCTACAATCGGTCCTACAATTGGTATCAGAGCCAGTGCTACAACTAGAGAGCGGGTGCTTGGTATATAGATATTGCTGTTCATACCAATTGCTCCTACAATTGGTATCAGAACCACTGCTGCATCTAGAGGTATTATATTCTGATCCCAATTGTTCCTACAATTGGTATCAGAACAAGTGCTCCTTCTAGAGATATTATTGCAGGTGCTCCTTATATAGATATTTTGGCTTAACATCTTTGGAGCAAATTCTCAGTATCAGAGCGGGTTATATAGGTAAAGCGAGGTAACACTGCTATTATATTCTTATTTATAACTGATGTTACATAGATCACTATATCACATATGGCAAGTATGTACTTCACAATTGAAGAGCAATCCTCAAATAGACTCCCACTATTTGATGGAACAAACTATAGTTATTGGAAGACACGGATGAGCTTCTACCTGAAGTCTCTAGATTTTGACTTATGGTTAATTGTTGTCAATAGCTACAAAAAGCCTACTATCACTTCTATTCTCACATCCTCTATAATTAATAAGCCTTATTATAGTTACACGGATGAAGAAAAGAAGTTAGCTAGCCTTGATGCAAAAGCTATGCATATTTTTTATTGTGCTGTAGACACAAATGTATTTAATCTTATTAATACTTGCACAACATCTCATAAAATTTGAAAAGTTCTTGAAGCTACTTATGAGTGCAGGTATGAAAGCAAAGCTAGCAACTCCAGAGAGAAGGATAGTCTTCTTAATGATGCAAATATGTACATGACAAAATTAGGATTTAAGGTACAACACAATCTCCTATACGAAGAAGAGCTTGCATGTGACAACTACAAAAAGATAGGCCACATCCAAGAAGATTGTACTACTGCTAGAAAGGAGAGTCACTATGAACAATCAAATGAAGGTAGATCATCGCCTCACAAGTACACTAGCACGAGCATATGGTGTGAAAGCAAAGCAAGAGATTCTGAAGAAGAAGAAGAGAAACCTCATCAAGCTGCAAATTTATGCTCAATGGCATTATCTAACGAGGTACAAAATAATTTTTTTTATGAAGAGAGTAAATTTTCTCATGATGGGTTATCTGATGCTTTCAGTGATCTTTTAGAAGAACACAAGAAAGTATTAGATAAGTATAAGCAAGCTAGAAAGGATATTCTATCCTATAAGCGTGAGAATAAAAAGCTTACTTGCTTATTGAATGATGCTAGAAATAGTTCTCCTTCTGATAATTCTACTGAGATTTCCACACTGAAGTTTAGATTACACGAGGTACTTGATTGCATTGAGAAAAGCACTCAAGAAAATGCTAAACTTAAGGAGGAATTAGAATCAGAAAAGAAGAAGTATTCTATTACTTCATGTAGAATTGATGCTCTTTCTGCTAACTATAATGAGATCTGTGCTAACTCTAAAAAGCTAAAGAATAGACTGGAAAAGCAGGTAGTAAAACCTATGACTCAGTCTAACACAAGACACTAAGCACATCACAAAGTCACACACGACAGATCATCTAGAAAGGAAGCAAGCAAAGCTAAAGCTTCACATAACCATGCTTTCTATTACAAGTATCCACGAAGATCATACCACACTACTGCACATTCTTATACTGCTTCATATAGTACTAATGTTAATTCTTTCTGTCATTATTGTGGTTTGAATGGACACGTTTCTAATCGTTGTCAGATTAAAAAAACTAGTTGATATGAACTTGTGCAAATGGGTTCCTAAAGCTAACAAATGTGGATCCAAGTATTGGATACCAAAGTCTTCACCTAATATTGCAGGTGAAGCTTCTTATATCAAATAGAACCATGGAATATGTTGGTGATTGCAAAGCTACAAAGGTCATCTTCCAAGCAATTACACCAACATAAGTGTGGTCACTAGAACCACTTCGGTAACATGCTTTCTAAATAGTTTTTAATATCTAGCATGTCCTTATTGATGTCTTGCTATTAGCTCTCATTGATATCTTTTAATTGTTTATCATTTATGTGAGTTATAATCCTAGCATGACTAATCGTCTAACTCAAATGTTTAGTTTACACTAAATAGTCTTTTACTCACTTTCCATTAGTGTGACACATTTGTCTATGTATGCTCTTTACTTTTAATCTTTATTCTTGAAGCATGCATAGGAGCTTAATTTTGTTTTGGTAAATATGTTTTTGACTCTTCGTTTTTAATATTTTTTATTGGTCACTTCTTACCGATTTGTCTTTAACATGTCGTATTTACTTTGATCAGTATTTTGTGAGTATGTATGTTTAGCACAAGTCTCCTATTTACTTGAAAAGTATATACATATATTTCTATGTTAACCTTGTGCTTGTATAATTTATTCACTATTGATTCTCATATTTTATTTTGATTAACTTCTTATGAATCAATTACATCTTTGTCTAATAAAGTTTATTTATGCATGTTTTTGATCTTGTGATATTTTCCTATGCTTATTAAGGATACATGAATAATTTATTTTCATTTATATATTGCTCATGTTTCTTATATTTTTAAGTATAAATATCTTTATGGGGATATATGAGTTAAGTTCAAGTTCTATATTATATTATTTTGAAAAGTAGTTTCAAACTTGTGCTTATCTCATACTTTAGCTATTGATTACTTTTGAACAAATTCATGTTCTTATCTTTATTAGCTTCTTCCTCAAAGCCTCTCTTTCTTGGCTTTTTGGTTAACATTTTGGATACATGATATTTTTAATATTTTGATCTTGAAAAACCATTCCTTCGGTATTTACTTTTAGGGATTCTGGATTTTAATGTTGTTCGATGATACTGTATATATTCCTTTGAATCTAAGTTCTTAAGAGTAGAAATCATTTTAGAAACAAGCCGAAAGGGTCCTTCTGTCATACAGGTGTAAATAGCCTGAAACGACACGGTGCACTAGTCTTCGGACTACCGCTAGCTAGGAACTGGCCCATACAGCTAACCCGAAGAGATTAATACTATATAGACTTAAGATTTATTAAGGTGTACTTGCAAGTATCGTCGAGTTCTGGATCCAAGGTACTGAATCCAGTCCCCTAGGTTCCTGAATACATCGGCGTATCTAGGTCCTACATTTTGATTTACAAATATTTTATATTTTATTGTTACCCAATGATTTTGTAGCACATATGGATAAATGTAATTGATACAACTTATGCTATATGCAACATTGTTCTAAGATTTTTTTTTTTGTCCATAGAATAATTTATTTCATATTGTACTAATTCTTCTTAAATCCTCGGTTATTAAAGAAGAGATTTATTTTGGGTACAAGCCTACAAAGGGTCTGTCTGTCACCACGACTACGGTCGAAGCGAAGCGGTACTTAAGTGTTCCCCGGTGAACCTCCGTTAGCTGGGACAGTACCCCTACAGCTAACCCAAGATTGATCAATGCTTTATAAACTGAAGATTTACTGAGATCTAATTGCAATATTATCTGATAGATTTTGAATTTTAGATTTGATGGATAATATTCTTTCTTTATATTTTCACAAAAGGTAGCATATGTTGATCTATCTTGTCGATTGTGAGATTCTATAGCATAGATCAATTTATGTCATCTTTTGACTTATACGATTATTCATCATGCTAATTTGAAATATCTTTTGATTGTTTTATTTTTAAATGTTCTTTTAATGGATATTTCCTCTTTTGTCTAAAGATGATTATTTTTTGTATTTGTGACTACTCATTGAATATTATAATCTTATGATTTCGTCTTTAACTTGAGTAATATACAATGATTTTGAGCTTTATATTATTATCTTCTTATTCAAGTTACTTACTGTCTACAGCAGTAATTCTTTGCGGGGAGAAGTCAAGCAAATTGAATCTGTCTCTCAAAGCGTTTCTTTTCTTTAACCTCACGGTTGTCAGATGGACACCGTGCTAAGGCTTTAAAAGGGAAGAAATGAACTTTGTTAAGAAGACCTTATATTTTTGAATTAAATTCTTACTTCCGAAAATATCTCTCTGAATTTTATTTTTAATTTTTTTCAATACTATTATTTTTTGGATATAACCATGTAAAGGTGGAGAAGTTAATTGTTTCAAATCAATTATCCCCTTGACATGCCATATATCTAGAATACACTTTTCTTTGGAAATTTATCTAGTTATGTTTATTTGTTCAAATGGATTTATTTATGATTTATGGATTCTTTTATTGAAATTATTTCTGTGATTCGAATCACCAACTTTCAGTCTGAGGACTAAATGGACGCATTCGAACATTTATTAAGACAGTTTTTCGTAATAAATTCCACATTTTTGAAAAGTCTTTTTGATTTATTTAATATGTCCGGTACTTAAATGTTATTATTAAAGACAGTTTTCAAAATCTTTTAATGTCTTGAAATATTTCTTTTATATATATATTGGAGATATATTTTGTTTGTTCATCTTTAAGCATTTATTTATTGGATATTTCTTTTTCTTGCCTAAAGATGATATTTGTTTTGAGTTTGAAATTTTATATGCATTTGATCAAAGGGAAGAAAGATGCATATCTCGGATATCCCTTAGATTTTGTTATTTTATCTATTTTATGCATATAAATTATTTTTGAACTATATACGCATATTTTAAGGGGGAGCAAATTAATTTTTTCAATTATTTTATGCCCTTAATATGTGGTATACCTAGTTCACCATGGACTTATATTGTCTTGGTTAAATATCTTGCTGAGTTATTCATGATATTTGGATTTGTATTAGTTTTATGAGAGAATATATGATTTTAACATTTATTTTTAATCATCTCATTTTTTAGTTTCTAAAAGTTATCCAGCCAAAATTAATTTAATTTTTTTATAATCCTTTTGAGTTTAAACTGATTTGAAATTTCTTATTGAGATTTTTTTCATGATTATCTATATTTAGACTGATCATACTTTGCGGGGGAGCATTCATGTCGACTGAATTTCTCCTTCTCAAGTATTTTGTCTTCATTACCTTCATGTTTATCTGATGGATATATATCATGCTAAGATAATTGAATTCAAATGCATGAACTTTGGTATAGATTTTGCAAAGATTCTAGTATTCTTATTTTGATCTCTTGTCGATGATTATACTCTTTGTGGAATTGATTCACTAATTTGTATGGGCAAATTATGAATCATATTTTTTTGTGATCATTGTTAAAAGTCTTATTATATTTTGTTATTTTTTTTATTTGGTATATACTAGATCTCCGAATTTCTATTCCTCATGATTTATTTATGACCAACTATATTGATATTTTTTTGGTCTATTTCAAAACACAATATGATGAACAAAATGTGTTTTGAATATGATTTTTGGATTTCTAATTGGTAAACTATGTATTGATTGATTTCAATGTTTTTAAGTTCAACCAACTACTTTTGACAAGTTTTTCTACTTAGTTATGCAATTTTCTAAACTTGTCGTTATACTGTTCTCCTAATCCTTGATCATGATTATTTTTGCTTTCCTCATTTACTTATGCTTGAGTTTATTTTAGCTCTAATTAAGGGGGAGCTTATTTTTGATCATGTCAAAGGGGGGAGTAATAAGTTTAAATTAGCACACATTATTTTAGTATTATATGAATATTAGTGATACATGCATCTATTGTATATATATTAAACTTAAAGGATTGCCATAATCAAAAAGGAGGAGATTGTTAGCCCAATGATTATATCATGTTTTTGAATATGGCTAATCAATTAAGTTTACCATAATGACATCACTAATATTCATGTAATCACTATCATGTTGCTACTTAGACTTAGCATTGTCCTAATGTTAGCATTGTCCTAAATGTTCTATAACATATTGCTATGTTTGTATCATAATACATCATACTGCTTTGTTCACACATTATTTTAGTATTATATGAATATTAGTGATACATGCATCTATTGTATATATATTAAACTTAAAGAATTTGCCATAATCAAAAAGGGGGAGATTGTTAGCCTAATGATTATATCATGTTTTTGAATATGGCTAATTAATTAAGTTTAACATAATAACATCACTAATATTCATGTAATCACTATTATGTTACTACTTTAACTTAGCATTGTCCTAATGTTTGTCCTAAATGTTCTATATCATATTGCTATGCTTATATCAAAACCCTACATATGGGGCTACATATTAGTGAAATTAGTTTTTGAAAATATCAATAGAAATTCCTTTGAGATATTTCATCGAACACCTAGGTACATATACTGATACGTGTCCGATACGGACACAAAAATGACACAAAATCACCTAAGACTCACACCACAACTAGGGGACTCCTAGATCTATACAACCATGGAAAAAAAATTAAGAAAATGAAGTGGTGTTAGGGGTTTACTTATTGAGTGTCAAACTCAAGAAAAAGCCCCAAAAATGAAGGATCCTACTTGCAACTCCCAAGCCTCAAATCTCACCAAAGCTGAGATTACACACTACCAATAGTAAATAGGCATGGATTAGATCCTATTGCAAAAGACTAGGGTTAAAAAGGAAGAGAAATGAATAAAATAGGAAGGATTGAAGAATGGACAAACCTTGCTCTTGCCAAAAATGGATGTGGTGTAAAAAAGAGGCAAGAAAGAAATAAGAGACATTAAATAGAGGGGGGGAATCCCTAGGCCGGCCACTATTAGGAAGAATTAAGGTTAGGGTGTTAGCCCAATGATTATATCATGTTTTTGAATATGGCTAATTAATTAAGTTTAACATAATAACATCACTAATATTCATGTAATCACTATTATGTTACGATTTTAACTTAGCATTGTCCTAATGTTTGTCCTAAATGTTCTATATCATATTGCTATGCTTGTATCGTATTATTTTGTTCGTCTAACATGTATTTGTAGACATGTAATAAGCATGATCAAGCTTTGTCAAACTAGGACATATGCAATAGAGAATTATTGATGGGCCAAAGACGACGTTATACAAGAAGCTTTCTCTGAACCGCCTAACGACCTATCCGGGGCCTCGTATCGGAGGTTCCGCTGCCCGGTCAGCGGACAGGGGTCGAGGGGGCAGCGCCCCCCGTCAGGGGTTCGGGGGCGAAGCCCCCGAAAGGTATTCAGATTTCCAGATCTGTATATCTTTGGACGACCGTCGTCAAGGAAAAAGGCGTCTTCAAGTTTGCTCATATATTTGAAGAAAGGCGTCATCAAAGGGCTCTTGGTTTTTCTATTTTATCTATGTTGTTTTTCATATTTATTAAGTCTAGGAATACGATGTACACTGCATCGTAATGGCAAATAGGCTACCTAAGAAACGTTTTCAAAGTACCCTTTCATTTTGAAAACAAGCCCATTTACAAAAGCCCAAACTACTTCCTAACTGTTTGACTTTTCAAAAAGCCCAAAAACTAATTTGCAAAAACCCTGACAGAACTCCAACAGAACTCGGCCAGAGTTCGGCCCGAATTCGGCCAGAGTTCGGCCAGAGTTCGGTTAGTGAACGTTGCTTTTTGAACTTGGTCTTCCTGCAGTTACGGATCCCAACGAGATTTTCTCATAGAGTTCTGCCCGAATTCTGTTCGAATTATGTCAGAATTCTGCCTTTGGAAAAACTATAAATAGAGAATGATTTCAATCATTTCAATTCACTCAACACCAATTCACTTTCATATCTCTTCTCTATAAGCCTACTACTTCTTCCAAAGTGTTCTGAGATATTCATTTTCAAATCCCAAGCCAGTTACAATCCTCTAGTCGATTTGCCAGTGCGGTACGGTCTAGAAGTTTCAGAGTGGTTGTAATCAGAGGCTTGATTAAAGAAAGTCTCTTCACAATTGAAGTTGGTCGAGTACTTCGGATCAAAGCTCACGTTGTAGAAGTTGCAAGAACTTCGGATGAAAACTTGTGGTGATTTTCCATAGTGGATTCAACAGGAAGCTAGAGTTCTTCCGACTGGACTAGTCCTCACAAGAGGGAAACCAGTATACATCCTTTTGTTTGCGTTTGCTCTCTACTCTCTACTTTTCATTTACATATATGTGATATATTATCTGTGATCTTGTTACTAACATTTTTTTAAATAGCTAAATTCTGCTGCCTACTCTATTCACCCCCTTCTAGAGTATTACGCTTTACAACTCATTCCAACAATCAGTCCTACATAGGGTTGAAGACTAATTGGCTTTGGGCCAAGTGCAAGGTTAAATGGATCAATCTCTTAGTCAAAAACCCATGCACCTAAAACACTTAATCTCTCTATGAAACTTGGTTCAACATAAGTCAACTTGGGTCGACTTAAGTTAGACTAGTGTCCCACCATGCTAACCAAGTCACCATAGTTAAAGTCAACATCTAGGTTAGTCTCCAAAGTCTCAACTAGCAAAGGTCAAAAATAACAACCATCACTCCCACAATTCAAAATAAATCCAAAATTTTCAAATAACCAAAATACCCTCAAGCTAAAATATGGTAGTAACAAATAACTGTACAACGTGTCATAAATGTTATACCACAACCGATAGTGCCTCGTCATAATAGGAGGGTTGTGATACAACCTGATAGATATATGTTCTTGGAAGAGTTGTCAGACTTCGTCCATGAGGAACAAGATTATGGTCCCTGTACCTACAACGAAGCACTCCAAGATAAAGATACAGAGTCTTGGCAAAAAGCAGTAATATTAGAAATAGAATCTATGGATTCCAATCAGGTCTGGGAGCTTGTTGTCACGCCCCGATCCCGCAGAGTCCCTTTCGTCCTCGCTTCTAGCTCTTTGGGACCGTTCGTCCTCGCTAAGGCGTGATGTCGTGCAAGCCTAAGTTGTGCTTGCACAAGGCCGAGACCTGAAGCAAGACAAGATAGACAAGGTTGACAATACGCAGCGGAACATATCACAGATAATTGAAGCAGCAGCGGACATATTTTAGAATACATGCATTGAACACAATGGTAATAGGAAACAAATCTCTTTATTGATTTCATTTGAACAGATTACAGCTCTCAATTCTCTCTGATACAATGTTACATTCTCTCAGAACTTTACAGATTACAATGATCCCGTTCCCATACATTACATCCTTTTATATAACAAAACCAAACTCTTTCAACAGATGTCATCTCTTGGCATCTCTGATTTCTGGCTCCTGAGGATGAGGCTCGGGCTATCGCTTCGGACTATCCTTCTCGATGCATAGTGCACCTGCATGCAGTCTGATGGTGGGTCAGTATATCAGCATACTGGTGAATTGTGAACAAAGAGCTACATTTGTCTGAAACGATCTCTGTTCATTTAGTGAGAAAATATTTTCTTGTGATGTGATCTTGCTACTCTTTACCTATGTTCATTTCATGCATACAGAGTCAGTTTACATCTCTTTTGAAAACATCTTTGAAAAGCCACAATTCATATCATTTCAAGCATACAAGGGACTATTCAATTCTAGCACGATGACTATTCATTTCATGTGCAGTGCACAGCGTGTTTCATGAACATATTCATTTCTTTGATCAAGCAACTCTTACGGACGATTATAAGCACGATGTCATATCTTTTCTTTGATTCAAGACATTCTAAGGGTCAGATTACGAGCATGATATTACAACTTTTCTTTAGTACAACATAGCACTTCTTGGTAACTGATTAATCTTTTCAAGCAATTCATATAGCAAACTCAAGCAATACATATGTATCACTTTTCAGTGATTCTTACCATAGCCGACCGTCCATCCCTACATAAGACAAGGATTAGCATAAACATTATAAAAACCAACATTGTCATTCCCTGTTCGTCTCTGCATCGTTAGCTCTTAGCAAAACATATGATAGACACATGCAGACCGATTGGCAGCTGTGACTCTCCAGTTCAGCTCTGCACCAACCAACACCGATCTATATGATGGTCCATGGGAAACCCATGATTAGCTGCTGTGACTCTCTTGGGTTCAGCTCGTCGCTAAGGACTCAGATCGACTCCCATTTTCACATGGAGGCCCTAATCTCTCCTAGGCCGAGTGGTCCAGGCGCCCCCAGATCCACCCGAGAGACAAATTTTCCTTGTTAACAAATTATCCTAGACCACATGCATACTCTAGCAGGATTCTATCAGATGAGACAGATTGTGATCAGATGTACGACATGTTCTTTTTATGCCTTTGCAGATATACGACACGTTCAATTTGTGCCTTTCTTTTATTCAGGTCAACATGTACAAGTCCGTCTGTACATGTCTATAATTCTCAAGCATACTTAGCAGCAAGCAATTATCAAGCATGACAAGCATCATTTCAGTTCTTATTAGCAGGCAACGATTCTTCTTATTAGCATGTAGATTATTATTTTTCTTGTTCTTAGCATGGCAAGGTTCTCTTTATCAAGGCAACATTCATTTCTTAGCGGAGCAACATGTGAATTCTCTTATTGCATACTCAATGATTTACCATATTGTTATTAACAAATGCATTCAATCAAAAACTCAGATTCTTAAGGCACAAGCGAATCAGCAAATAAGACTTCGTCCACTCACCCAGATCAATCATCTTCTGTTGCAGAGCCAGTAATCCGATCTTTCTGTCTATCTAGTGCCTTCGCGGAGTGGGGCACTACATAATTACACACCGAAAAGAAGTTTCGTTCTCGAAACTTAAGAAGAAACTTACGATATCCTTAGCAGCGATAGTCCTCATCCTTCGCCATCATCAATCCATGAAATCATAATTCAGATTGTATCAAGTCTCTTGTTCAATCAAGCATTTCAATCTCAATCAATCAAATCGATAAAACATATGCCGGCATCATAAAAATATTTACGGACTTATTGTATGGAACGTTCATTTCATTATTGATATCGAGTAGGCAACAAAATTTCGATTAGAAAACATGTACAAATTCAATTGAATCAAAATTGGCCACAGGATCGTGTTGCTCTGATACCATTCTGTCACGCCCCAATCCCACAAAGTCCCTTTCGTCCTGGCTTATGGCTCTTTGGGACCGTTCGTCCTCGCTAAGGCGTGATGCCGTGCAAATCTAAGTTGCGCTTGCACAAGGCCGAGACCTGAAGCAAGACAAGATAGACAAGGTTAACAATACGCAGCGGAACGTATCGCAGATTATTGAAGCAACAGCGGACATATTTTAGAATACATGCAATGAACACAATGGTAACAGGAAACAAATCTCTTTATTGATTTCATTTGAACAGATTACAAGCTCTCAATTCTCTCTGATACAATGTTGCATTCTCACATAACTTTACAGATTATAATGATCCCATTCCCATATATTACATCCTTTTATATAACAAAACCAAACTCTTGCAACAGATGTCATCTCTTGGCATCTCTAATTTCTGGCTCCTGGGGATGAGGCTCGGGCTATCGCTTTGGACTATCCTTCTCGATGCATAGTGCACATGCATGCAGTCTGATGGTGGGTCAGTATATCAGCATACTGGTGAATTGTGAACAAAGAGCTACATTTGTCTGAAACGATGACTGTTCATTTAGTGAGAAAATATTTTCTTGTGATGTGATCTTGCTACTCTTTACCTATGTTCATTTCATGCATATAGAGTCAGTTTATATCTCTTTTGAAAACATCTTTGAAAAGCCACAGTTCATATCATTTCAAGCATACAAGAGACTATTCAATTCTAGCACGATGACTATTCATTTCATGTGCAGTGCGCAGCGTGTTTCATGAGCATATTCATTTCTTTGATCAAGCAACTCTTATGGACGATTATAAGCACGATGTCATATCTTTTCTTTGATTCAAGACATTCTAAGGGTCAGATTACAAGCATGATATTACAACTTTTCTTTAGTAGAATATAGCACTTCTTGGTAACAGATTAATCTTTTCAAGCAATTCATATAGCAAACTCAAGCAATACATATGTATCACTTTTCAGTGATTCTTACCATAGCCGACCGTCCATCCCTGCACAAGACAAGGATTAGCATAAATACTATAAAAACCAACATTGTCATTCCCTGTTCGTCTCTACATCGTTAGCTCTTAGCAAAACATATGATAGACACATGCAGACCGATTGGCAGCTATGACTCTCCGGTTCAGCTCTGCACCAACCAACACCTATCTATATGATGGTCCATGGGAAATCCATGATTAGCCGCTGTGACTCTCTTGGGTTCAGCTCGTCGCTAAGGACTCAGATCGACTCCCATTTTCACATGGAGGCCCTAATCTCTCCTAGGTCGAGTGGTCCAGGCACCCCCAGATCCACCCGAGAGACAAATTTTCCTTGTTAACAAGTTGTCCTAGACCACATGCATACTCTAGCAGGATTCTATCAGATGAGACAGATTGTGATCAGATGTACGACATGTTCTTTTCATGCCTTTGCAGATATACGACACGTTCAATTCGTGTCTTTCTTTTATTCAGGTCAACATGTACAAGTCCGTCTGTACATGTCTATAATTCTCAAGCATACTTAGCAGCAAGCAATTTTCAAGCATGACAAGCATCATTTCAGTTCTTATTAGCAGGCAACGAGTCTTCTTATTAGCATGCAGATTATTTCTTTTCTTGTTCTTAGCATGGCAAGGTTCTCTTTATCAAGGCAACAATCATTTCTTAGCGGAGCAACATGTGAATTCTCTTATTGCATACTCAATGATTTATCATCTTGTTATTAACAAAAGCATTCAATCAAAAACTTACATTCTTAAGGCGTAAGCGAATCAGCAAATGAGACTTTTTCCACTCACCCAGATCAATCGTCTTCTGTTGCAGAGCCAATAATCCGATCTTTCTGTCTATCTAGTGCCTTCGCAGAGCGGGGCACTACACTTGTAGAACCACCCGTTGGTGTAAAAGCCATTGGATGCAAATAGGTCTATAAGAGAAAAAGAGGATCAGACGGTAAGGTTAAAACCTTTAAAGCTCGGCTTCTTACAAAAGGTTTTACTCAAAGAGAGGGTATCGATTATGAGGAAATATTTTCTCCAATATCCATGCTTAAGTCTATCCGAATTCTTTTATCTATTGCAGCTCATCTCTATTATGAGATTTGGCAAATGGATGTCAAGAAAGCTTTCCTTAATGGAAGTCTTAAGGAAGACATCTATATGAAGAAACCAAACGGGTTCATTGAAAAGGACCACGAGCATCTTGTTTGTAAGCTTAAGAAGTCCATTTATGGACTTAAGCAAGCTTCCAGATCTTGGAACATATGTTTTGATCAGGTGATAAAATCTTATGGATTTGATCAATGTCAAGATGAATCATGTGTATACAGAAAGTATTACGAAAATGTGGTGGTATTTCTAGTACTTTACGTAGATGACATCTTGTTCATTGGAAATAATGTGAATGTGTTATCTGATGTAAGGGTATGGTCATCCAAACAGTTTGATGTGAAGGCCTTGGAAGAAGTAGGTCACATCCTTGGGATCAAATTTCTATGAGATCACAAGAAAAGGATGTTGGGCTTGTCCCAAGCTTCCTATGTCGATACTGTACTAACTCGTTTTAGCATGCAAAATTCTAAGAAAGGTTTCTTACCTTTTAGGCATGGAATTGCTTTATCAAAGGAGTAGTGTCCGAGGACACCTAAAGAGATATAGAACATGAAAGAGTTCCTTATGCTTCAGCAGTAGGAAGCTTAATGTATGTAATGCTATGTACGAGACCAGACATCTGCTTTGTCGTTGGCATGGTCAGCAGATATCAGTCTAACCCAGGACAAGAGCACTGGACTGCTGTAAAGCATATTTTGAAGTACCTGAAAAGGACTAAAGAGTATATGCTAGTTTACCAGGCAGATAGTTTAGTTCCCTTGGGGTATACAGACTCTGATTTTTCGTCAGATAGGGATTCTAGAAAATCTACCTCAGGTTATGTATTTACTTTAGGAGGTGGATCCATTGTATGGAGGAGTATCAAGCAATAATCTATTGCTGATTCCACCATGGAAGTCAAGTATATTGTAGCCTTTGAGGCAGCAAAAGAAGCAGTTTGGCTCAGAAACTTCTTGTTTGACTTGGATGTGGTACCTAGTTTGCCTAAGGCTATTACACTTTATTGTGATAATAGTGGTGCAGTTGCAAACTCGAAGGAACCACAAGCCCATAAGACAGGTTAACACATTGAGCACAAGTACCACCTGATACGAGATTTTGTAAAAAAAGAAAAGGTTGCTGTGATCAAGATAGCATCAGCCGACAACCTAATTGATCCCTTTACAAAGAGCTTACCGACTAAGGCTTTTGATAGTCATGTTGAGGGAATGGTAGTCAGATGTGTAGCAGCATGGCTTTAAGTATAAGTAGGAGATTTGTAACGGTATACTGAAAAGCAATGCTTTGAGTATAAGTGGGAGATTGTTAGGGTTATATACTAAAAGCATCACTTTTGTATTAACTTTATTTTCTTAAATTTTGAATAAGAATCATATGGACAATGTTTGCATATTGTATTTATTACAAGTGTTGACGCAAGTGTCTAATACTCTATATTATAGATAATATGGTGTGTGGTGTCACACAGAAGATCATATTATCAGTTCCCTATGGAATATATAAATGGTTCACAACCAAGTTGGACTTGGACAATCTATTGGAAAGGTTGTAGTGTAATCTGGTATTAGTCTATCTTGACTATAGGTTTATACTAGTACACTTTGTGTGTATTGAACAGGACCACTTGAGGTTATTCTCTTTGTGCTAACTACATAAGAGAATAGACACCTCTGTTATTATGGATGCTTGTGCTCTTAATCTAGATATAATAACAGACATGTATATGCAGTGTGCATTACTTTGACTCATAAAAGAGTGAGATTCATTATGGGTCAACAACCTCTATGAATTGGATAATAACATTGTATGTATGATGGACTGTTGATTATAAAAGGAATCCACGTCCCGATACGTCGGGTTGATGATGTCCCATAAGGAGCTCATAACGATTGTCATGTAAACCCTGCAGGTGGATTATATCCGATATGACAAATAAAGTTGGGTGCTACTACTTAAGGATAAAAGATGTCGATCAATATAGTTGTCAGTAACTTAATCTGATCGACGGACATTCGATATCTTAACATGGGGAGCCAAACGAGCATATAATAGAAGAAGCCCACAATCATAATTTGGGATTAGGAAGGTAGTGCAACAATAGCTCATTAGTGGACTGAGCTATTGTTAATGGGCCTGGGTTGTGTGTTTGAGCTGAACACATGACACCCAGATCCGTTAGGAGACCTAACCCTAATTTTTTCTCATGGTCCCTGTCGTAGCTTTATATATATCCTCTATTCTCTGGTCGCCAAATTATCATTAGAACTAAGAAGCTTTCTCTAAATTCGTGATCCACGTAAGGAGAGAAAGAAGGGGCTGCCAAGGAGAAGAAATGGTTGGGAGATCGTCGCCCATACAACGTCTAATCCGAGGAAGGAATACGTATAGAAGATCTTGGGATCATGACTGCTTGAGATTATTAGGAACTGTTGTCTTCTTCCCACCGCAGGTATAATTCGTGAACCCTAGTTTCCGCCTATGAAGATTAGAACACGTTTATATCTGTTTAACTTTCTATCAATTAATGCACATACCAAACTAGGGTCCTGGGAATCCCCATTTCCATCACAGACTACCTGGGAGCCTACAGAGATTGCAAACTGATAGTGAACCAGATTTGAGGGGAGTACAAAGTTTGCTATGAAGATTTGATCCCTTACCATCAGGAGGTGCTCAACATAATCTCCACCTTCACTGCATTCTTCATAGGATACGTACCCAAGCTCCAAAATAGCAAAGTTGATGCCCTCACTGGCCTGGTAGCGTCACTGGCTACTCCTACCAAAGGTAAATATTCGGTCATGGTGAGCAACCGAGAGTTGGTATGCACCAAAGATTGTCTGCAAGTATGCCGTAGTTACTCTACGGTGAATGTCGATACCAAAGATTGGAGGTTCATCCTCATCGACTATGTAATCTACGGGATCCTTCCAGAAGATTCGAAGGAAGCGGCATCCGTCAGAAGACTATCCCTCCGATTCTACTATAATATGGCCACTAAAAATCTATACCGACAGACATATGATGGACTCCTCCTCCGATGCCTATCAGAATAAGACGCTAAACAACCAATCCATGTAAGAGCTCAAAAATAATTAGGCGCTACTCATAAGATGGTGCCAGGATTCAGAATGGCACTGATCACTGGATTGCATGAGGCTTAGGTAGCGCTAGGGTCAAGTGGCGCATGCACTACGTGGCAAGCCTTCTCGAGAAGCTGTAACAGTCGTAATGAAGACTGACAGCTCGTCAGTCAAGGAAATCTCTTTGAATCCTGGGAAGCGCGACGCTCGAGAAGACTATGTCAGCTTTGTAATAAATGCTGACGGCTAGCTCGCGCCAGCTATCAAGTGGCACGAGGTAGTAAATGATGACAGAACTGACAGATTAATTAGGAGGCACCAGTTATCAAATTGTACTTGACGCCACCTATCAAACTGGCACCACCTAATCAATTTTTATTTAGAAGTCAAATGACGTGGCGCACATGCCACTACTCTCGAAGAACGTGTCTACTACATAGCCTACGACCACATGCATCTCTCTCATAGAATGCCACGTGTCCTTAGCAGTTCGAGTAACCGTTCACGCAATTGGATGAATGGCGTACAAAATACAGTGTGCGCCATCTAGAATAACTACTTGACAGTTATTTCAGAACTCTATAAATAGAGTTCCAAATCAGTTCCAAAGCATCACTAAAGATCATAATCTCCTGTCAAGGTGCTGCTGCATTCTCTAGAGGCTCGTGTCTTCGATATCACATCATCCAAGGGATAAAGTAATCGTTTTCTGATCAGATTCCTATAGTGTACTTCCCCAGAAATCATCTTTGTACTTTCTTTTTTTAGTTTGTAATCAAACTTTTATTTTTGCAAACAAAATGGCCACTATATTGGGGACGACTTTCTCCTCCGATGAGAAGGTGACAACTCAATGTGATACTACGTCGATCGGCAAGACGCAGAAGACCTTGGTCGTCCAGGCCGACCAAACAGCCTATGAAGCTATGATTGGTGATGGGGGTGCCAAGCGCGCTACTGTTGCTGCCAAGAACAAGGCGTATACTATTTGGACTCCGAAGTCCTTCAAAGCACCAATCACAGCTTTTGCACAGACTGCGCCCACTGCTGCCCTGGCATAAAACAAAAGGAAATGCCCTTTGGCTACTCCCTCTTCCACCCTAGTTCTGAACTTGGGAGAGGACTTATCTATTTCTGCTCCTGTACAGAATAAATAAAAGTGCCCTTTGGCCCTTCCTTATGCTTCTGTGCATACTCCGCCCACTGCTGCCCTGGCACAGAACAAGGAAAAATGCCCTTTGGCAAATCCCTCTTCATTCCCTGTTTTGAACTTGGGTAAGAACCTATCTATTTCTACTCCTATGTTGAACAAAAGAAAGTGCCCTTTGGCCTTTTCTTATTCTTTTCCAGTCCTTGAGTTGGCGAAAAACACTCATGATTGCGCCCTTGCGCCAATCAGGACACAAAGTCTTTTGAACAGAAGTTCTACTTCTCTTGACAGAGACAACCAAGTCACTAACAAAAAAGTAAATTCTGCTCATTTGCGCCATACTAACCGCGCTGGAGTAGGGTGCGTAGTACAAAAAGGCATTTTGCCTACTTCTAAGCACCAAACAAATCCAAATCAGGATCTGCCAACTCTGCGCATATCAAGGTCCAAACAAGGAAAATTAATGGTGTCCCAAACAGACACACAGGAGACGCACCTTCTTGACGTGCGTGCTTATCTCAACAGGCGCAAATCAGAGCCGGCCTCATCAAGCCATAAGGCGCGCTAAGTACAGTTTGTGCTAGTTGTTGATCTGTGCAAAATAAGGACTTCTAAAGTCGAAGACCCCCTCACCTATGCTAATCAACTCAAAACTTCCTTGTATACCCAAGGGACCGGTCATCTCAAGAACAGGAACCATATTCCTAATATAATCCATTAATATGTACCTTCTTATTCTCCTTACCCTATTAAAGTAACTGATCTCTGTGAGATTCTTGTACAAAAGCGGAAGATCGTAGGTCTGTCTCATGTATCTGTGACTCCACCTATGGAGCATCTTTGTAATCATGAGATAGTAATTAATTTTTGTTGCCAGACAGTAAAACGGTATGTCTTTGATAGTTTAAACTGTTCTCAATCTCCTAAACTGATCATAGCAGTAGAGAGAGATTTATTCTCCACGACGACCACATGCAAGGAACTCCAGTCTGCTTCCCATGAAGCTCAAGTACAATGATGTTGCAAATCAGCCAAAAAATCCATCTTCGATCATATGAATTACAATCGTTCTTCTGACATACAACGTCACCCTTCTAAAGTGACCCTAGTCGATGAAGACGAGTTGCTATTTGCTTCAGTCAACATGACGTCTCGAAGCACTGGAGATGGAAAGCGTCTGAGATGCAATGCATCTCGTAACCCCAGTCAAGAATACTTGGATCAGATCTGTGACTCTAGCGAAGGAGTCTACCAACATACCAGATCAAGAAGCCGAGAGACAATCGGTTAAAGGAGTCTTCCTTTCGACCAAGAAACAATCGATCAAATGAATCTTCCTTCTGACCGAGAAACAATCGGTTAAAGGAATCTTTCTTTCGATTAAGAGGCAATCAGTCAAAAGAATTTTTCTTCTGACCAATAAACAATCGGTCAAAGGAGTCTTCCTTCCGACTGAGAAACAATCAGTCATAGGAATCTACCTTCCGACCGAGAAATAATCGGTTAAAGGAATCTTCCTTTCGACCAAGAGGCAATCAGTCAAAGGAATCTTCCTTCCGACGAAGAAACAATCGGTCAAAGGAATCTTTCTAATTCTGACCAAGATTTCCTCGGTCGAAGGGATCTTTCCATCCCTTATCCTAGGGGTGGTTCCTCGTATGACTTTGATGCTGACAGCGAAAGCTCTGAACAGACCATCTTTTCCACCAGCTCCTCTTTGGTGGCCAGAGAAGTGACGACCTATGTCACCAATGAAGAACAAGACGCATCCAGCTCCGGTATACAGGATCAAAGAATTGCCTCTTTAGAGGCCAGCTTGAAAAACATAGCTGAGATGAAGGCAAGCATGCATGCTATAATCGTGGCACAACATACTATTCCACCGGTTGCGAATCTAATTCCAACCCAAGAATAAATAGCGGCATTTGCTCCTACTAATACCAGTCAGCGGGTACAGTCTTCTCACAATAATATTGTGCCAAATCTAAGTCTTTCTGGCGCTGGGGGTGGTGCTTATCATGCACTTCCTCCTCCAAACATGCCAAATCAGTCTACTGCTCCCCAAGTATCAGGGGACGCCAATGAGGCCGTAAAGCTTTTATGTAACCAATTTGAAGCCTTTAAACAGAAGGACGACCTACAGAAGCTTGGGATCAAACAACCTTATCCTATAGAGTAGAAGGAAGTCCCATTTCCACCCAAGTACAAGCCTTCCACCATTATATTGTTTGACGGAAGTATATCTCCAAGACAATACCTCAACCACTTCGAGGTAATGACTGATCAACTTTAGTCGAACGATGCTCTACTCATTAGAGTATTCGTCAGATGCTTGGCCAGTGCAGCCTACGACTGGTATCGCAGTTTGCCAGACGTGTGCATAAATTCTTTTGTCGGGTTTAAACATATATTCTTGGAATGATTTTATGAAGGAACAAATAACATGACTATGTCAGCCCGTATCAAAATCAAACAAAGGACCAATGAAACTGCTGAACGTTTTATTGGACGCTTCCGCAGTAAAGCACTCAAAATGCCTCTGGGAACTCCAGATGCTCTGACTATAGATACATGTAAATCAAATCTGTTACCTATAGTTAGCATGTGGACTGGATCCATATAGTTCCAAGACTGGCCTTCCTTCATAATGAATGCCAGGGCAGCTGAAGAAAGTGCTGACAAGTTCAAGTAATTGGGCATCCAGATGCCTAATCTCGACATAGATGAACATTCTGCATCCAACAGCGGCGGCCATCAGAATAACCATAAAGGCAAAGAAGCTTTGGCCATCAATGTCAAAGGCAAAGAAACTCTAGCAGTCAACATAGGTCAATCAATACCTACCCCGATGGCACCACCACAGGGTACAACATCTGAAAGAGGAATACTTCTTCGACAAGGACGACGTCATGAGTACCTTTGATTGCTTAATCAAGAGCAATAAACTTCAGTTGCCCGACGCAAAGCAGCCTGAGGAAGTAGGTAAGACAGATCATCCTAAATACTGTATGTATAATAGGTTCATTAGACACCCGACCAGAGCATGCTATGTGCTCAAAGGGGAGATACATGAGATGATTAAAGCTGGCGCAATCACTCTTCAATAGGACGAAAAGACTGTAACTGCCAACGTTGTTTCTCTGCAATTTGGTAATTTTTCTGCTCAACTTGTGTAGGATAGAGTCGTTCCCATCCCGAAGGCTACTCTGGAGATTGTCAATCTTTCGCCTGCACGAAGTAAAGGTCTTGTTCCTCTGTCAACTGATAAGGGAGAAATTATGTGGATCCATCCCGACTTGGTGACAGACTTTGAGACACCTGCTTCATCTACAAAATCCAAGAAGGCAACCAAATACAAGTCATGTCACATGACTTTACTGGGTAATCATCATCTTCCACCTTTAACTGCTACCTTTATACCGACGGTGAGTTTATCTTCTTCTTCTGAGACGACGCTACCGAAGCCGGAGGCCAGTTACCAACCAGCATTCCATCTATATAGTCAACGCTCCCGCGAACTAATGACGAAGATGGGATATGATCTGTAGAAGGCCCTTGGCTTGAATCACGGAAAAGGATCTTCTGTACCTCTTTCCTTACATCTTCAACACAATCAATCTCATATTGGCTTCGGATTTTGGACAGACTTTTCATCTTGCCAAAGGAAATTTTTTAGAGGCAAGACTCGGACAAAGAACTGCAATATGGTATCATTTGCACCTGTATAAGAAGAAGAAGCCTTGACTGGTACCAGGTCTGGAAGACTTTACCTGAGAGAATATTCAGAAGGTCAAGAGATCCCTACTCCAGCTCCAGATGGTCCCTCAGCATCTTCTCCTCCTCCTGTCAATGTTCTATCGGCTTCATCGCCTCCAGTGGAACCAATTCCTCCCAAACCGACGGCGACCGACAAAGGAAATAGCCAGTTCGCTTTGATAAAATATTGAAGAAAACTCTACCTCTTAGACTTGAGAAGCCATATAACTTCGACATATTGGCTCAGCTAGCCAATACTCCAGCGAGGTTATCAATTTTCGAGCTCCTTCGTCTCTCAAAAGAAACTCGGAAAACCCTAATTGAAGCTTTGATGCAAGATGACACTTGTTTAGTACTCCTTAAAAAGCCAGTTGAAGAACCTGTGGCACGTTTTCACTGTCATAGTTTGATGGAGTTGATTCTTAACATCACCTTCACACAAGATGACATGCTTCTAGAAGACAATCGACATGACCGACCTTTATACTACACAGGATATGTCGATACAATGAAGGTTGATCGCATCCTGATTGATCCCGGATCTGCACTTAGCATTATACCGAAGACTTTACTGGATGCCCTAAAAATCCTAGTACATAATCTCTCTACAACAATCACGACTATATTGGGATTCAATTCCGGAAGAAGTGAACCGCTAGAAAAGATTCGCCTGAAAGTTCAAATCGGCAAACTTCGCACAAAAGTCACTTTTTATGTGATTGACAATCATGGCCCCTACAATGCTTTTCTAGAGAGACCATGGCTACATGAACATAATATCATGCCATCCATTCTCCATCAATGCTTTAAATATGTCGATGACAGTGGAGAAATTAGGAAGGAAGTGGCCGATCTTAGTCCCTTCCGAGGTATCGAAACATATTTCACTGACTCCAGGATGTACAAAGAGGAATTCATGAAGGTTATACTGGCCATGGATACCGAGGAAGATCAGAGGGATAACCAAGATGATATTCTCATGATTTCGGTCAAAGGACGTACTTTTCGTCCTTCGTCTTCTCATACGCTTACCATTCATCTCTCCTCTCATGCCAAGCATCTTCCCGCTGAAAAGATAGAGCAGAGGGAACTCACCTCTTCTGAGCCTCTTGTTATCAATCTTCGTCGCAACAAGCCTTCTCCTTCTCCTTCTCTTCCTCTGGTTATCAACCTTAGTAAGCCATCGGTTAAGGTCAAGAGCCCTATTGTAAATGATGATGTAAAAATCAATAAAGTAGCATCTCTTTTAAAGCTAGATAATTTCGAACCCATTACATTAGGAGAAGTTCAACCTCTCCAAGACGAAGTATTACTCGAACCAGTTCAAGATTCCTTCTTCTTAGTTCCTTCCTGGAAGAAAGATGCACTTTCTATACTTTTCAGCAAAGGAACAAAGTAGAAGACTACATTTGATAGTGACTCTAAAAACGACGATAACGAGCGGCTTCAACTACGTTGTTATAGTCAGCAATCAAAAGATATCATTCAAAAGATAGGATACAACTTCAAAATTAGCCACAATGGTGGTAGGGGAAGGCGAAGTCCTATCCGTATTGCTGCTCCAAAAGGAAAGTTACTACAATATTACAGCAAAATAAAGTAGGGGTTGGGCTATACCTCCTCGTTCATGACCCCAGACGCCTCCGAGTCTGACAAAAAGAAGCGATCTAACTCTTCTGACTCTGTTTCATAGGATTCTGACACAAGTGTAGGGCACATCCATCGAGTGACTCTATCTTCTAATATGGTGACTGTCGAGTTCCCTGAAGGCGACGATGATTTCGCCGAAGCTCCCGAATCTGATCCTTGGGCACAAAGAATAGATACTCAATGGGAACTTCATTTTGAGCAACGAGAACCACCTACCGAAGAATAATTAATTCAGGCCGATGTTGGAGAAGGAGTTTCGCCAAGACCAATATTCATCAGCAAAAGACTCCTAGAAGCAGATAAGCAAGAATTAATTCAGCTTATTCGGGAATACATTGATGTCATCGCTGGAGCTATGAGGATATGTCGGGATTAGATCCTCAGATCGCTACCCACAAACTCAATATCCTGCCAAATGCAAGGCCTGTTAAACAACAACAGCACGATTCCGACCTGATATGATAGACGCTATAGAAGCTAAAGTCAAAAAGCTTAATGTCTGTGGTTTTGTTAGAGAGGAACAACATCCTGACTGGGTGGCTAATGTCGTCCCAGTTATAAAAAACGGGAAAGGTCTGATTCTGTATTGATTTCAGAGACCTCAATGAAGCTTATCCCAAGGATGAGTTTCCTCTTTCGATCATTGATGTCATGATTGACAACACTTGCGGATTCGAACGAATGTCTTTTATGGACGGATTCTTCGAATATAATCAAATTTGAATGAACCCTGAAGATAAGAAACATACATCTTTCCGTACTCCTCTGGGAGTCTACTGCTACACCGTCATACCGTTCTGTCTTAAAAATACTGGTGCAACCTATCAACGGGCTTTGAGCACCATCTTTCGCAAACATTTACGGAAGATAGTCGAATGCTATGTCGATGATATTGCTGTCAAAAGTCGTCTAAAGGAAGATCACATCCAAGACTTAAAAACTATTTTCGATCTAATGCGCCTGCATTAACTCAAGATGAATCCTACCAAGTCATTCCTAGGAGTCTCTAGTGGCAAATTCCTCGGATTCGTTATTACCTCTAAAGGCATATACATAGACCCCGAGAAGATCAAAGTCATTCAAGAGATGCGTCCTCCACGCAACCTAAAAGAGCTACGAGGATTCCGAGGACGGCTTGCGTACATCATAAGATTCATTTTAAATCTATCTGGACGCTGCACTATTCACTAACTGATGAAGAAAGGTGTGTCTTTTGTAGAACCCTAGAGGGGGGTGAATAGGAAAATAAAAATAACTTAAGCACAAGAAGCAATATACGTCAAATAAAAAAAGAGAGTAAGAAGATCAAACACAAGATGTATCCTAGTATCCTCGCTAGAGGCAATCCAGTCCCGGAACTCTCTCCGGCTTAAATCCACGATTTAATAAAATAGTACACACGAGTTTGGATCCGAAGAACTCACCAACTTCAACACAAGTTTGGATCCGAAGAACTCGCCAACTTCAACACACGAGTTTTCTTATGAAGGCTCGCCAACTTCAAAGAAATGAGAAGAGAACTTGTTAATCATCTAACACTTGAAGATCGAAATTTACAACTCTTAAATACTCTAGCACTTTGGGAGAGAATGACATTTAAAAGCTTGGTAGAGTATTAATGGTGGAGCTCTTTGTTGTTTGGAAAATTTATGGCAAGAGTGGATAAGCCTTCAAGAAGAAAGAAGGCTTGCATTTATAAAGAAACCAAGAGTAGGTAGCATTCAATGCTCCTGGATACAGGCTGACCGGTACCGTAGGTATGGACCGGCATGCCGTCGGTATATCGGTCGAACAGTAACGATCATAATTATATCCGTTGGGAGCATTTAATGCTCGCCATTAATGCTAGTATTTGCCATTCAAAAATCAAATTTTGTAACCCGGTATACTGTCGGTATGCTGCGGTATGCCGTCAGTATACCGATGTTTGTCACAGAACATTTTGCGATAAACAAAACGGTATACCGTCGGTATGTCGGAGCATACCGTCGGTATGCCGATGTTTGTCACAGAATATTTTATGGCTCACAAAACGGTATACTGCCGGTATGCCGGAGTATACCGTCGGTATGCCGGAGTATACCGTCGGTATGCCGATAATTATCACAGAACATTTTTGAGGCAAACAAAACGGTACACCATCGGTATGCCGGAGCATACCGTCTATATGTCGATGTTTGTCACAGAACGTTTTGTGGTCCACAAAACGGTATATCGCTGGTATGCCGGAGCATACCGTCGGTATGCTGACATTTCTCACAGAAAGTTTTGTGGTCAATAAAACGGTATACCGCCAGTATGCCGTTCTATAAGATATTGATTTTTGATTGAGGAATTTGAAAGCTTTTAGTTTTGTCATCCAACCTTAAGTGTTTACAGAAAGACCTAGACCTTGTACAGACTCGAAATCTTGAAGTGTAGAGACCCGTCTTTTCAAGGAACACCGGTCTTTGCTTCAGTCTTTAAGACAATGGTTGGTAATCTTGAATGGACAGACTTAATGTAGTAGAGCTTCTGAAATGATGTCAATCTGATAGAAAGAGAAAACTGAACTACGAAGATGCTGTTAATATTATCAAAATAAAATGTGCCAATAATCTCCCCCATTTTGATAATTGACAAAATAGAGAGATAGCATCTTCAGAGAGTGACTCTCCCATAGGTAGACAACTCCCGCTCAATACGTTTTCTCTCCCTTTGTCACTTAGTCAAAGATGGGAATATATATATAAAAAAATAAGTAGCATTGAATATGGAACACAGTATCATAGATAAAAGCATGCATTGATAGATAAAAAGTTGGAAATTGGATACATGCGTGACAAATCAGAAAAAACTACATAAGAACTGATAAAAACTCTCCTCTACGAGAGTTAACAAGACAATAAAAGAAACATATATCAAGTCCCCGCAGGACTGCACACAACTAAAAACACCCAAACACTGGTTCCTGAAGGACCTCAAAAGACATAGAACCACAAAAAAAAGAAAAAGACAACCACTTATTCGACATCACCAACACAAGGAAGCCATCCCTACTCATCGGTCGGATCATCCCCTCCATCCTGAGCCCGGTGGAAAGCACCAAAAGGATCAATGTCGTCCGGTTACATAAAGCCGTAGGAATTAGGATCAAAAAAGCAGGAGGCCTGGTACATTGGATCCTGAAGATTCAGATCCAGAAATGCATCCTAGTCCTGAAGGGTGCGCTGAATGAAATACGTCTGGTCATGGAAGCGGGATTGGATCAGGGTTCCAAGGCGACGAGTGTGGGCACGCATCTGCTCCTCTGCCTGAGCCATACGCATGTCGAAATACTGTTGTGTCAGCGGCATGTAGCGGTCGGAGGCAAGAGGAGTAGAGGCGGGTGCAGCAGGAGTAGAAGCTGGCGGCTCTTGGAAGGAGAAGGATGAGATGTGGAGGCACCATCACCGAGGGAACGAGAGACAGCAAGGAAGGATGGGACGTCGTCTGAGTAGCAAAGGAAGAGGTCGACTTGCTTTGCTTCCAAGATAAGAGTGATGAAGGAACCATAGTAGAGATTCTGCTTCCCCGTGGGCAGGACGCCGAAGAAAGCATTAAGAAGAGTCTTGGGGAAGGACCAAGACTTCTTCGAATAGAGGAAATACATGCAAACCAGGGCGTCAGCGGTGATGGCATCATAGTTGTCGCCCTTGGGATAGAGGGTGTGGCACACGATCCTATCACGACCCGCACCCACTGTGAGGGTACAAGTACGTAACAGCGCCCAGCCTACGCCGCATTGTCGGCGGTAGAACGTTGTCCTAGGTCAATCATCTAACAATATATAAGGTACCTATATCGTATATACACTCCGAATGGAGGTGACATAGCAATACAGTCTCAATCACATCTAAGGTGGAATACGATAAAGATAGATAGATATGAACAGAAGATAATCTACAGAGGTACAATCCAGATAAAGACTAAGTGTCTATGATAACATCTCCACAAACAGCCAAATGAAACAACTCCCAATATATACAATAATGTATCAATGAGAAAGACAAGTAAGAGTCTAAGCTATCTATACTAAACATGGGTATCATCCTCAGCAGCTGCCTGAACCTCCCCAGGGGTCCAGGTCGCGCGAGTGTCATCTAGGCAAGCTCCAAGGTAAGGGGTACGGGGTTCCTCATCATCCTCTGTAAAAAATTTCAACAGGTCCAGTCAGGACGGGAGCGAGCACAATACATCTCACACAGATCATAACAGGTTAGAAAATATAGACATACAAGAGAGTACGATACATGAAACTGAAAGAAAGTACATGATGTAAACAGAGAGAGAACTGTAATAGAAATATCTACTATAAGTAGAGATATACCAGTGACTAGTGAATTAGAGTACAAGGTCGACATGTGAACGGCTTGATTTGCACATGGCTATACTAAAGAGGCGTACATGGCTATACTACTTTGGAATTGTTCACATGACTATTTATACTCCCCCATACCCCAATCAATACACAAGGATCCAGACAAGTTATGTTACGTACATGATTTTCACATGAAGCCCATAGATAGGTGTACATGAAGAATACATGAGGGCTCAGAGAACTGAGTGCACATAAATTCCACATGAAGGCCTACGAAAGGTGCACATGAAGTATAGGTTATACATGAGATACATGAGAAACATGACCGAACATGATAGCACATGAGAGTACACGAGCGAGCACGAACGAGCATGAAGCACATGATAAACATGAATAACATGAGAGCGAGGAATACACTTACGACACGATGTATCCGATGCTCCCGAGGGGGATAATATCTCAATATAGGGATCCATATAGTACCAATCCGTGATAATATCGTGACAGCATCAGATAAGGTAAACTAGAGCAGGAATATAATTCTAAGCAAGTTATGAAATGATCAGAGAATGTACTCGCCTGGTATCTGAATGTCTGAAGTAAATGTACTGTCCGAGATGAGGTACCTGACTCCTAGTTAGAGCAACACAAGTCAAGATGTATACAGGGGGTGATAATAGTAATCTACAATGCGTCTGCATGCTGTCTAGGTCAAACTAGACTAAAGTCAACACTTGGTCAACTCCAGTCAACTATACTAGTCAAACTAGGTCAAGCCTAAGCCAAACAAGTCTCACTAAGCCTAACCAGCCAATTCTAGCAAGCACATACCACATCTAGGCTATACAAGTCAACTGCACACCTATATTGGCATTCAAGCCATACACACAGGCTATGAGCCATAGGTATACACCCATAGGCTATGTTACCTATAGTCCACACCACATATTCACACATATACATATATTAATATATATACCTAAAATAATATAGTAATACACATTATAAATATGAAGGCTACATAATAATATATGCATCATATATATATATATATATATATATATATATATATATATACATATATATAAATATATGCATAGGGTATTAGGGATAGCATGTGTGTGTTTGTGTACCTGTGAGGCTGTGTGTGTAACTAAGACTGCAATGTGAAAACCCTGTGTGTGTGTGTGTATCTTGTGTGTAAGACAATAGAAAATAGTGCATTGGAAGTTCAAAACAGTGTGGTGATCACATGACAGTTCACTATAGTTAATGGTTTAATTCAACACCCCAATACCAAATCAAAAGCTCCTCTTGACAGCCACTTACACACACATATCTGAATCTAAACAGTGAACTAACACACAAGTAATGGATTAATCATGACAATTATCATTCAAACAGTTTTCATAAAAAGAACCAAGTGACAGTTTATATATTTCAATCAATTTCGAATCCCCATTCCCTTGTCAACATAAACCAATAGTTAACCAATGTCCCCAAACACCAATTGGATCCATTTGTCAAATTCTCTAACACAATATAAACTAACTCTTAAGCAACTAACAACCATGAAATCTCAGTTTTCAGTTTTCATTCAAAACAGTGCACATTCAAACCCCTTATTCATTCTCAGATTTTAACAATGAATGGGTGTGTGTGTGCTAGCAGTAAGAGTGTTCAGGTTTCAGTTTTAATTCAGTTAATCACAAGAGAACCCAATCAACCTAACATTTCATTCCCAAACCAACTCACTATTTTGAAGAAAACTGAGAACCAGTTAAACTAAAACTGAGAATATGAAATTCAGTCTAGTATCTATCCAAATTCGAAATCAAAACCCCAAATTGAACCCACATCTCATCCCAGATATAACACATGCATTCTGTTAATAATCATAGTTAAAAATCATCATGTAATCATCTAATTATTCATTTAAAACCAATGTAAAACTCAGGATACACTGAACAGTATATGTATCAGAATATAGGCAGGTTCAACCCCATTTCGAATCAATACCAACCAAATCATGCAATCCAATATAAACCCAGTCATGCAACTATTATCCAGACATCATATCATGTATACACATCATTAATTTATATTATTTATCAATTTAAACTCATTTAAACTCAGAAAATTATTTTTCTGAACACGGGTATCAGAGTTATGTAAGAATCCCAAATTCGAATTATAAAATTGATTTAACATCAAATTAATCATTGACATAGCTTTGTGTATATGTGCAAGTGTCCCACGAGTTGTATCGTGTCCAACAAACCCGACGTGACCGTGTCCAAAACCCAAACGAACTCAAACAATACAACAGGACAGCAATCATCGTGCACGTGTTCATGCGTGTCCAACACACGACACGACATGAAGTAGGACTCGTGCTCGTGCCCAAGTGTTCGCCAAAGGTAGGGGAACATGTCCAAGTACCTGTACTGTGTCCACGTGAAGCGTGTCATGCGTACAAGATGCGTATCAGACGCGATTCCCGCGCGCGTGCGTGGCAGGCTACGACCAGTGCGAATGGGATTTCTTACAATCCGCTCAATCGTTTTGTCTCAAACTTTACGTGCATAGTGTCAGTGATTGCCCGCACCCACACACCAATTTTCAGGTGTCGTAGTGCAGTATCGTGTCCTGTGTCGACCCTGAGCAGCAGGACAGTGCATGATGTCCTCGTGTGTACGTGTGTGTCCAATTTTGGACACAAAAAGTGTCAGAAACATGCTCAGTAAGACACGAAATAAATAAACACATATAAAACAATATTTCCATTCAAATAGTTTTCAAAAACAACATAAAAATTTCCTCACAAAAATTTCATCAAACACTTGTAAACGGGGACTGATACGTGTCCAATAAGGACACAAAATGGACACCACTCAACACCAAATAAATAAACACATATAAAACAATATTTCCATTCAAATAGTTTTCAAAAACAACATAAAAATTTCCTCACAAAAATTTCATCAAACACTTGTAAAAAGGGACTGATACGTGTCCAATAAGGACACAAAATGGACACCACTCAACACCAAATCTATGCTAGCAGCTATGGGACTCCTAGGGCTATGCACTTATGCAAAGAAATCGAAATTTGAATGGGTTTTGAGAGTTTTACCTATAGGTTTCAAGGCTCCTTGAAAAGCTCCAAAAGAGGGGTTTCTCCTTGCTAGCTAATCTCTCCAAATTGCACCAAACCTGAGAATAGTCTCCATGAGCAGCAAGAAGGGATGGATTAGAACCTAGTGCAAAAGATTTGAGCTAAAATAGGAAAGTTATGGATTGGGGAAGATGGCTATACCTTTCTTTTTTTAAACTTGGAAACTTGGATGAAAAGAGGCAAGAACACATGAAGAGGGGTTTCTATAGGGGAAAATCCCAATGGTGGCTGGCCACTAATGATAGGGTTAGGGTTTCTAGTTAGTTGTGGGCTTGGGCTCTCTTTAAGACAAGTTACATCTAAGTTTCTAAGGGCCCATTCTCTAAAATTAATTCTCATGACTAAAACTACTATTTGATTTCTAACTTGATAATTTCTACCCTCAACTTAAGTTAACCATCCTACTTAGCCTATGGGTTAAGTCTAAGCTTCTAGGTTAGGCTTCATTAGGCTAAAACCAATCATAGCACATAGCACTTATTTAAATAATAATAAATTCACACAAAATTCCAATAAATCATAATAAATTCAAATAAATCCTAAAATGAACAAGATACCCTCTACGCTAAAATGTACTAATTAAACATCCAAATCACATGGCTAGACTCTAGGTCAACAGTCTCTAAGGTTACACTAGCAAAACACCAAAATCATAAGTCATGACTTAAAATAGTTTAAAAATGATTAAAAATCACCAAAAATCATATCATGATTTAAATATCATTATTAAAAGACTAAAATTACAAAATTTCAAAATTACCCTCATTTAGAAAATTGGGTGTTACAAGTCTACCCTCCTTAAAAAAATTTCGTCCACGAAATTAAGATGGTAGTAGTCCTTCTAGGTCAAATACCCCACAATCAAAGTCTCAAACATACCGTCAGATAATCATATGCGTCTGTCCAAAATCATGATACTCAGAATCTTCGTCGTGCTAGTGAGCAAGGCTACGATCATCACAGAGTCCTCGACTAAGGCACATTGTGAGCACTCTGAATTTCGGGTTGATTTTTTTCATTTTATTTTATTTTCTGATTTATTTATTTCGATAAATAATTTATTCTGTTATTTTTCTTTAATTGTACTTTCCCGTGCCATTGATATTTGGAGTATCAGGGATGTTCAACTCTGGAAATCTTCTTCACGAGTTTTGGAGTGGACAAGATTACCTTCCTGATGGTATATAGTGTCCCACTCAAACTTGTTCCCTTGTGCTCTTTTTGCTTCGCTGAACTTCTGGTCGAACTAGACCGTTTGATCATTAATTAATTTTCCCACTCTTTTTCTTGATCATTATTAGCACGTTACCGTGACTTTTAATTTGGGAGCGCAAGACCAGTTAGTTTCTTGAAACCAACTCCTCATTGATGACCTACTCGAGACGCTCGTCACCCATGACCTTCGTGTCCCACTCAGACACGCCATTTGTGCTCCATTTGCTTCGCACAACTTTCTCGACACGTGACCCGATTTTATTTCATCCCACGGTGTCACATTCACTTTCCAACTTGATTTGTGGGTCCCTTGTCGACCAAAACATGTCAGCCCCAACTATGGACATGGCCCACTTTGAGCCTACTATCCGTCCGCCACTTGTGTCCCATTTATTGGAATCCCCATGTGCTACTTATTCACTCATGATCATCAACACCTAATTTTAATTCAATTTTTGCACAATGTCCAATTTTGGATCCAATCCGGCTCCACTGAACCCAACCCCAGCTTCATTTTCCTCTCCATCGTGATGCCCTCATATTTTTTTGCCCAAAAATATCAATTACTCATTCTACCCATTTATAATATTTATTGGAAATTTCCGTTGATTTTAATCTATAGGAATGACCTATTTTCTCCATTTAATACCTAGCCATAGGATCTTCCTCTTTTAATCATACCCATTAATTTCCTCCATGTAAATTTTTCCCAAACACAGTATTCCCCAGCCGACCCTAAAACCTAGGCAACCTTTTTCTCTCTCATATTTCATTATCATCTCTCTCTCCTTTCTATTATTCCTACACCTACACAAACTAAAACCACAACCACAACAAAAAAATACCACAACAGCAGCTACAACACCCCGATCACCACCACCCCCTTCATCAACCCGAACTCCTCACCCTCTGGCATGGCCGAGCCACTGGCCTCCGTCGCCGTCGGTCGGCCACCCACCACGGCCCGACCACCCGAGCTCTCCCCCTCCTTCTCAAAGCCAACGCCACCACCTCCATCACATCTCTACCCCGTAGCCATGCGACCCCGCCCCGCCGCACATGGCCACCCGCCGCCCTCGCCGCTGGCCGTGGCCGTGCCGCCGTGCGCCACCAGCGTGCGCGGCCAGCAGCAGTAGCCGCAATTGCAGCCAGCGCGCGCACTTTGCCGTGTGCGCACGAGCGCGTGCAGTGCCTCCGTCGGCCACGCGCCGCCGTGGCCGTGCTCCCCCGCCATGGGCAAACTTTGGCGACCCTCCCTGGGTCCGCCTCTCCTCCTCCAGCGCGACGTAGAGCCGATTCATGCGTTTTGTACGACGTCCCGTCGTAACGCGCGTGAAATCAAGTTCATTTTGGCGCTCCGTTGCAGCGACTTCCCGTGCGTTTTCCCAGAAATTCGACCGTTGGATCGGCGATTTCATCGCTCCGTCGCAATCTCGATATATCCACCTTCACTTATGTCAATTTTCGTCCGTTAATTTTATCGTTTGATACATCAAAACCGGCCACCAAGTTGACCGTTTAAATTGTATTAAATTTGGATAGTTTTGCGGGGCCAACTTCGTCAGCTTGTATCTCCTCCACCGTAGCTCCGTTTGGCATACTACCAGTTCCGGTGCGAAGCTGGTATAACCCTCTTGCTACTCCTCCAGTTTCGTTTCATTGTAAGCTTGTTTGATTGGTTGAATTAGACGCCAAAGTTGGCCGTCCGAATTCGTAATTTCCAACTTGTAAAATTCTATTTTTGAACATGGGACTCCAGATTTCATTTCTGACACCACCATTAGACTTGTGGCATCGTTCTGGCATGTTTTCATATAAAATTTGTTAGATTTGGAGAACGTGGGCCCTGGCACATTTTTCGGTATAAAGTGGGTCCCACATTCTGGGTCAACAGGATTTTTTGATGCCGACTCATCGAAATCCAATTCCGGATATACCGTTGAGTTCATATCGTCATTCTGGACTCGTTGACATATAATTTGCTAGGTTTTGGTGGATATTGGATCCGGCACGCATTTCGGTGCAAGTCGGGTACCAATATCCGGGTCAACGGGTCATTTTGAGATCGGCTCATCGGAATCCAATTTCGGAGATACCGTTGAGTTCGTATCATCATTCTGGACTCGTTGACAGGTAGTTTGCTAAGTTTTGAGAACATTGGCTCCGGCACGCATTTTCGTGCAAACCGGAATTCCAAGTAAAGGTCAACGGACCAAATTGAGATCGGGTCAACAGAATCCAATTCTGGAGATACCGTTGGGTTCGTATCGTCATTCTGGTTTCGTGGACATATAATTTGTTATATTTTATAGACTTTTTTTCTTTCATGCTTTTCGGTGCAAAACGGCTCCGATACGGACACCGTTTTGACCCGAAATTACTTTTTTGCCCTTGTGTCCAAATTGAACCGAAGGGTAGGCTATCCTAGCTAATTTGACTATTCTGGACACGTTGGCGATATTTATTTTATCGTCCGACAATGTTTGTTTATAGTTTCTCTGAGTTTAACCTTTTTATAATTAATTAAATAATTAATTCTTATAATGTTCGTATTTAGGGATTAGTACAACGAAACTGAGCTCAGTCGATTCCAGTGATCTCACATCGCTGAAATTGACAAGATAGACACGTGGATCACTATAATAAGATTATCAATTTTACCGATAATCTTCTTATCTCGATTTGCGTGACGTAAGTTTCGATGTACAAATAACGAAGTACACTTTATATTAGACTAGAATTGACCCTGTTTGACCAGAGTTGACCAGTTGACCCAAAGTCAACTGTAAGTCAACACTTGACCTAGTTTGACTAGATTATTGACCGGAGTCGACCTAGAGTTGTTTTGACTTAGAAGAACCTAGAATAATGTAGATTGATTATAGAGATTCATTTATTACAATTTGAATACCTTGTAACATGTGTTGCTTTAAATAGGACTCTGTGGCTTCAGTTGGACCCCCTATACTTATCAGCTGTTCAGGTTATCAGGCGAGTACATTCTCTGATCATTTCATACTTGTCACGAATTATATTCTCGCTCTAGATTACTTTTACTTGAAGCTGTCACGTTATCATCACGGATTGGTACTATACGGATCTCTTCTTGGGATGTTACCCCCTTAGCGGGCGCATCAGATACTTTATGACATGTGTTTCATGTACATCCTGTATTCCTTGCTTCTGCGTTATTCATGTACACTCATGTTCGCTCATGTTCTTACATGTACGTTCATGTACTCTCATGTTCTTTCATGTACGCTCATGTTTCCTCATGTGTTTCTTGTATAACCAAAACATCATATCCGTAACGTAACTTGAATAGATCCTTGTGTATTAATTGTGGGTAGGGGTGAGTATAAATGGTCATGTGATTTACCTATCATGTACACTCTGTTACTTTTCATGTTCATCATGTACAACCTAAGCCAATTACATGCCATCTCGTACTCTAAATCACTAGTCACTTACAGTTCTTACTTATCATGTATATATATATTTCCAGTTATCAAATATCTCTCCTGCTTTCATGTACATCTTCTTACAGCGTTTCATGTATCTTATTCTATTGCCTGCTTTATATTTCCTGACATGATATGAACTGCATGAGATGTATTATGCTCGCTCCTGTCCTGACTGGACTGTTGATAAATTTTACAGATGGCCTGGGATTGCCTGCTAGCCTAGAGGAGACACAGTAGAGGTTGTTTAGATAGTTATTTCATTTTGTCGGGAGTTGTATTTACTTGTGGATTACTGTATTTGAGTTTTGAAATGTACTTCTGGGTTTATGTATCTTAGACAATTAGACTTCTATCTCCTGTATCTCTTTTGGATTTCATGTTTTATCTATCTTCCATTATGCTCTACCTTAGATGTGATTGAGTTTACATTCTGCTATGTCACCCCCATTCGGGGAGTATAAACTGCTTAGCCTTATACTGTTAGATGCATGAGACCTAGGACAGCGTTCTACCGCCGACACTGCGGCGTAGGCTGGGCGTTGTTACGTTCTCGTGCCCTAACTCTAGGGTGCGGGTCGTGACACACAAACCTCTAGAATCTTGGTATTTAAAATTTTTGTATTACCGCATGCTTGGCAGCAAAAACCTTAAATTCCCACACCCGAGAAATACTTCCTAAATCTGACTATATGTCCTCACTATGCCAGCTAAACACGACCATCCAAGATTCTGGATCCCATAACCGAGGTGACCTAGCCCATATGATTCATCTCAGAAGAAAATTAAACATAACACATGAACAACAGAACAAGGTTGATCAATCAACCAGGAACAGAGGGGATCGAATTTTCAAGGCAGTTATAAGAGGCAATTGCGGAAAAGAAAATCGAATAGGACAGAACCTGCAGCAAGATCTCTACTAGCCTGAGCATCCTCGACTTTCCTGGCGAAAGCTCGCTCCTACTAGCTTTTCTTGGCCTACTGCTGATGCTGTATGTACCTCTGCTGCTGAGTCGGTAAGGGTAATCCCTTCTGCTGGCCTACCGGAGCCCTAGCTCCTACTCCCTGAACTGTCTGTCCCGATGACTCGGGACACTCTCTCAGCCGATGATCGGATCCTCCGCAAAGTAAACATCTTTCCAGCCTCTTCTGGCATTCGCCCCAATCGTGCCCTGGTCTCTTGTAAAAAGGGCAAATGATAACAAGTTGCTGTCATGGGGCCTGCTGCTGCCTCTGTGGCCGCTGTGCCTGCTGAAAGGGTACACGGTCCTGAAACTGCCGGTGCTGCAAGTAGGCCCTCGGCTGCTGATACTGCTGCTAAAACTGTAGGGGTGGCATCTGCTGCGGATACTGTGGCTGAATCTGCAAGCGGGGCATCTGCTGCGGATACTGCGGCTGAATCTGTAAATGGGGCATCTGCTGCTGAAACTGTAGGTGGGGCCTCTTGGCAGGGCCTGCACTGCCACTAGCTTCCTGAGTATCTCGCATCCTCTTCTCCTTCAGTCCAAGATCGTCCTCCGCTGTCATGGCTCCTACAAGAATCTGCTCGAAAGTGGCGTCACGGCCGCTCATGGTATATGGCCGGATCTCCCTGATCAAACCCCTGCGGAACTTTCTCGCCTTCCCGGCCTCGGTAAGATCCTCGACGAATCTGCTCAAATAGCAGAACTCTCCTGCGTACTCCTCAACGGTCTGGTTCCCCTGAACCAAACTCTCGAACTGCGCCTCCAAAGCACGGAGTGCTGTGTCGGTAAAGAATTTCTCCTAGAATAGTTTCTTGAACGCTGCCCAAGTCTGACCGGCTGTACCAACCCTCGGGTCCGTCTGGTACCAAGTACGGGCCAAGTCCTACATCTGACTGGCTGCTGCCTCGATTTGTAATCCAGCTGGTATCTGTGCCAATCAGAATATCTCCTCAATGTGCTCAATCCAATCGTCAGCGTATATGATGCCCTCTGTACCCTTGAGGTCTCGGGGTCGTATCTTCTTATAGGATTGGATGTCTGGAGTCCTCGGCTGATACGGCTGCATCTGACTTCCCTGTGGCTGAGCAGCCACCAGCTCTACTGTCGTCCTGACCAACTGGTGAGTATCTTGTATGCTCTGTCGGATATCAGCAGACTGGCTCAGCTGCATCTGCTGCTGAGACTCCAAGAAACGCTAGAAATGGGCAAACATCTGAGCCGCATCTACAGTCCCTAAAGGTAACTGTTGCTGATACATATCTGTTATGACGGGGGAAGACCTTCGGACAGGTGGAGGTGCACTCCCAAAGGCTGTAGATGCTCCTATATGAGCAGAAATAGGGGGTGCTGTGGTCCCAGCGTCCACAATCGGACGAGGGGTGGTAGGCCTCTCGCCAGCGTCTGCTGGGTCAGAGCGATGCGATCGTGTCTCGATCACCATCCTGGAGACAGATCAAACAAGGAATCAATACTGAGATAGAAATGATAATTCAAGGGGGGACAGTTATTCAAGGAAGAAATCTCCAACAGGAATTCAGATGGCAGGGATTTAGTTTAAGAGTTTTTCCTAACGTGATTGAATAACTTAAAAATAATCCTAATCCTATTGCAGGCTGTAGTGGTACTCTAGTTCGAATACCACTACACAAACTCGACCTACATGGGCCACCACTAAAAATGTGTCACGACCCGCACCCACTATGAGGGTACGAGTACGTAATAGCGCCCAGCCTACGCCACGGTGTCGGCGGTAGAATGCTGTCCTGGGTCAATCATCTAACAATATATAAGGTACCTGTACAGTATATACACTCCGAATGGAGGTGACATAGCAATACAGTCTCAATCACATCTAAGGTGGAATACGATAAAGATAGATAGATATGAACAGAAGAAAATCCACAGAGGTACAATCCAGATAAAGACTAAGTGTCTATGATAACATCTCCATAAACATCCAAATGAAACAACTCCCAATATATACAATAATGTATCAATGAGAAATATTTGCCCATTGGTCATATGGTCAAACTGATTTTAATAATTGATCAAACTCTGTCTCGATATATGAAGCTAGTCAGGATATCTCGGACTCTTGGACATGATCAAGAACGGCTATCTACTCAGTTCAAGACCGAAGCGTTGTTTGCCTGTTCGAGTCTGTATTTCATTGAGCAATGTATTTTTCATTTTATTTGAGTCTAGGAATACGTTGTACACCGAGTCATAGTGGCAAATAAGCTATTCCAAAATGATTTCAAAATGTTTTTAAAATATCCTTAGTTTTGAAAAATATTCGTATTAACAAAAGCTTCAAAAAGGTTTTCAAAATTCCCCAAAAACTAATTTTAAAATCCTATCCTAACCCTAACAGAACTCGGCCAGAGTTCAGCCAGAGTTCGGATAGTGGCCGTTTTGTTTTTGAATTCCTTTAAACTTGGTCCTCCTGCAGTTGCAGATTTGACCGAGATTTGCTCATCGAGTTCTGCCCGAATTTTGCCCGAATTTTGCCAGAATTCTGTCTTTGGAACTCCTATAAATAGAGAAGGATTTCGATCATTTTAACTCACTCATTCACTTTCAATCGTCTCTCTACTTAAAGCTTTCAGTCTTCCAAAGAGTTTTTCTCGAGTTTAATTTTCATATCCCAAGCCAGTTACAATCCTCTAGTCGTTTTGCCAGTGCGGTGCGGTCCAGAAGTTTCTGAGTGATTGTAATAAGAAGGCTTGATAGAAGAATACCTCTTCACAATTGGACGAGTTCTTCATATCAAAGCTCGCGTTGTAGAAGTTGCAAGGACTTCGTAAGAAAACTTGCGGTTTTGCCAATAGTGGGTTCAACTGGTAGCAAGAGTTCTTCCGACTGGACTAGTCCTCAACAGAGGGAAACCAGTATACATCGCTGTCTTTACATTTGCTTTCTTATCTCTGCCTTTACATTATTTAGTTATGATTATTATTCTGTGATCTTGTTGCTAACAATTTTTAATTAGCATTATTCCGCTGCCAACTCTATTCACCCCCCTCTAGAGTATTCTGCTTTACGTTTTCGTTCCTACAATTGGTATCAGAGCGGGTGTTACAGGTAAAGCAAGGTAACATTGCAATTATTTATTCATTTAACTAATTGTTATATAGATCACAGCACAACACATGGCAACTGTAAAATTCACAAGTGAAGGCCAGGCCACAAACAGACCTCCACTGTTTGTTGGTACGAATTATACCTATTAGAAAACACGGATGAGTTTCTTCTTGAAATTACTTAACTTTGATTTATGGTCTATTGTTATTGATGGCTATCAAAAGCCACCTCGTATAAATGTTGATGGAGTTTTAATTGAAAAACCCCATAACAGATATACAAAGAAAGAAAAGAAAAAGGCCAGTCTTGACGCACGTGCTATTAACGCTTTATTTTGTGCTTTAGACAGAACTGAATTTAACAGGGTGTCTATCTGCACAACTACTAATGAAGTGTGGAAGCTTCTTGAAGTCACACAAGAAGGCACGACTCAAGTCAAAGAATCAAAGGTCAGCAGACTTACTCAAGAGTATGAGGTGTTCAAGATGAAGCCTAACGAAACAGTTACTCAGATGTTCGAAAGATTCTTAGATATTGTAAATCCTTTGTCCTCCCTAGAAAAGGATTACATTAACTATAAAAAGATTCTCAAACTCCTGCGAGCACTTACCAAGAACTGGATTCCAAAGGCTACTGCAATCATTGAAGGGAACGACCTCACAACTATGTCCTTCGAAGTACTCATGGGTAAGCTACTCACTCATGAACTGGAGCTACAAGATTTTGAAGAGCCTGCACCAAAGGAGAAGACGATCGCTTTCAAGGCTCAGCATAGAAAAACTGCTGAAGGTGATTCAGACAGCAGTGAATCTGATACTGAAGATCAAGCACTCCTAGAAAGGAAATTCAAAAGATTCATGAGATATGAGAAGAGAGTCAAAGAAAATAATAGCAGCAACAACTGGTATCAAGATGATGATGTCTGCTATGGCTGCAAGAAGAAGGGACATATGAAGAAGGATTGTCCTACAAACTCATAATCAAGCAAGAAGAGCAACAGGTATGAGAAAGGGAACCTAAAGAGATCAACATCACGAAAGTATGCCAATACCAGCATATGGCATGAAAGTGAAGCCAGCAACTCAGAAGACGAACAATCAGAAGACGCTGCAAATGTATGCTTTATGCCATCCGATCAGGTACCTATTGAACCTGTAGTTGACACATATGATGACTTCACCTTTGAGCAATTAGGAGATGCCTTCAGTGAACTGATAAGTGATTACAGGAAACTGCGTAGCAAATATCAGACCTCTAAGAAGGTACTCAAAGAGTACAAAGGTAAAATAGGAAAACTTACCGACCTACTAGCTAAGGTTAGTAATAATGTTAGTGAGTCTGGTAAGCTTTCTTCTATTAAGATCTTATTACACGAGACTACCAAGTCATCCGAAGAAAAAGATAAGGTTATTGACCAACTGAAAGAAGAACTTTCTAAAGAGAAGAAAAGTCTTCAATGTGCACAAGTCAGAATGGAAGCACTCACTTCTGACTATACTAAGTTGTATGACACTTCCAAAAGATTGGAAATTAGGTTAGAAAAATAGCCTGAGACTGCTGCTTCCTATCCTAACACGTGTCACTTACCAAAAAATTGGAACATTCCCAAACCAAACACTGTTAGACATAACCATATCAAACCTTTACCCCAAAAGGTTAAGCCCAAACAGGATTATAGGCATGCTTTCTTCTATACTAGAAAACCTACACCTACCAACCATGCACACCACTCAGCTTTCAACACTCAACATGCTAAATGTCATTATTGTGGCCTCATTGGTCATATTTCTCTTGTATGTAGAATCAGAAAGCTTGTTAATTTAAATATTTATGCTTGGATACCAAAAGCTAACATTTCAGGACCCTACAAGAAATGGGTACCAAAAGTTTCATCTGTAAATTGTTTTGTAGGTGGAACACCTTTCACATGCTAAAAGCAAATGGATCCTCAACAGCGATTGTTCACGACATATGACCGGTGATGCTACATTATTTGCAACACTGTCGAAGAAGAAGAAGAAGGAAGGTTATGTCTCCTTCGGTAATAACTTGAAAGGATATATCATTGGTATCGGTGATGTTGGTAAGTCTCCCTATCCTGTGATTAAAGATGTCTGTCTGGTTACCAAGTTGAAACATAATCTACTCAGCATAAGTCATTTAGCTGATCATGGTTATGGCATCAACTTTGGCAAAGATAAATATACTATAGTTGATAGCTCAACTGGTAGTACTATCTTTGAAGGTATCAGGGAAGACAACATATATGTTTTCTATTTATTGGAAGAAACTAACATTTCAGGTAGATGCTTAATGGCTAAAAGTGATGAGAGTCATCTGTGGCATATGAGACTCGGTCACGCAAATATGGACACAATCCCAAAATTATCCACGAAGAAGCTAGTACGCGGTTTACCGGACATAACATTCAAGAAGGATTCGGTATGCAGTCAATGTGAAAAGAACAAAGCTACCAGATCCACATTCAAGTCAGTAAACACGGTATGTACTACTAGACCTCTACAATTACTACATATGGACTTATTTGGTCCTAGCAGAGTTGCTAGCCTCGGAGGTAAGCTATATGTTTTTGTCATTGTAGATGATTACTCTAGATACACGTGGGTATACTTCTTGACACGCAAGAATGATACATTCTGAATTTATCGCCTTTTGTAAGAAAGTACAGAATGAAAAAGGTTATATGATCACTCGTATTAGAAGCGATCATGGAGGCGAATTCGAGAATGTAGAGTTTGAGCAATTTTGTAACACACATGGTTTTGTACACGAGTTCTCCTGCCCTAGGACTCCACAACAAAATAGAGTTGTGGAACGTAAGAACAGAACTCTATCCGAAATGGCCAAAGTAATGTTAAACCAGTTTAGTCTACCCAAGTATTTCTGGGCTGAAGCTGTCAATACAGCTTGTTTTATTCTCAAAAGAGTTCTAATTCGACCCAAATCGAAGAAGACTCCATTTGAGGTATGGTTTGATAGAATTCCATCTGTTTCATATTTTAGAATATTTGGTTGTAAGTGCTTTATTCTTAATACAAAAGACAATTTGGGAAAGTTTGACAAAAAGGACGATAAAGTTATATTTTTAGGTTATGCGGCCAAGAGCAAAGGATACAGAGTCTTCAACAAACGAACTATGATCATCGAAGAATCAATCAACGTCACCTTTGATGAATTGAATCAAATGACTATCGATGACAATGACGAAGATCTAACTGTACCAAGCTCAACACCAGCTGATTCTCAACCAAGCTCAGCACTAGTTGATCCTCCTAGAGAAGATCCAGGAACCAGCTACCTTCAGAGTCTGCCGAAAAAATTAAAATTTATGGCTAATCATCCAAAGGATTTGGTAATTGGTGACATTACCAAAGGTGTAAGTACTCGTACATCCAGTAGAGATATTGTTTATAGTGTTGCATTCATTTTACAGCTAGAACCCAAAACCATTGATGAAGCATGTAATGATAATTTTTGGATAGATGCTATGCAAGAGGAATTAAACCAATTTGAACGGAGTCAAGTTTGGGAACTTGTTTCCAAGCCTATTGATCATCCAGTCATTGGCACCCGTTGGGTATTCCGAAATAAACTTAATGAGAATGGTTTAGTGACTCGTAATAAGGCTCGACTCGTAGCTCAAGGATACAATCAGGAAGAAGGTATCAACTACGATGAGACTTATGCCCCAGTTGCGAGATTAGAATCCATTCGCATGTTATGCGCATTTGTATATTTTCATAATTTCAAATTATTTTAAATGGATGTCAAGAGTGCATTTTTAAATAGTTTTATAAAAGAAGAAGTTTTTGTAGCACAACCTCCATGTTTCACAGATTTTAAAAACCCTGATCATGTTTTCAAGTTGAAGAAAGCTTTATACGGTTTAAAACAAGCCCCTCGTGCTTGGTATGATCGTCTAAGCTCTTTCCTACTTGACAACGGTTTTTCAAAAGGCAAGGTTGACACTACACTTTTTATTAAGTTTTTTAATGGCAAGCTTCTCTTAATACAAGTCTATGTTGATGATATTATATTTGGATCTACTGATGAATCTCTTTGTCAAGAATTCTCTAAGTGTATGCAGAATGAGTTTGAGATGAGCATGATGGGAGAGCTGAAATTCTTTCTCGGACAGCAAATTAAACAAACTGACAATGGGACATTCATAAATCAAGCCAAGTACACAAAAGATTTGCTAAAGAAGTTTGATCTGGACAATGTCAAACCTATTGGCACTCCGATGGCAACTTCAACAAAGCTTGATATTGATGAACAAGGCAAGCCGGTCGACACACGTAAGTATCGAGGTATGATCGGTAGTTTACTTTATTTAACTGCTAGTCGTCCAGATATTATGTTTAGTGTTTGCCTGTGTGCACGTTTTCAAACTAATCCAAAGGAATCACATCTGTGTGCAGTTAAGCGTATCTTTCGATACCTTAAGGGCACTTCTTCTGTTGGCTTATGGTATCCCAAAACCAAGTCCTTTGACCTTACTGGTTACTCGGATGCAGATTTTGCTGGATGCAAAGTTGATAGAAAAAGTACCAGCGGCACATGTCATTTCTTAGGCAAGGCTTTAGTCTCATGGTTTAGTAAAAAGCAAAATTCTGTAGCCCTATCAACAACAGAGGCTGAGTATATCGCCGAAGGATGTTGTTGTGCTCAGATTTTGTGGATGAAACAAACCTTAGAAGACTATGATTTATTTTACACACACATTCCCATTTTTTGTGACAACACGAGCACAATTAATTTGACTAAGAATCCAGTATGTCACTCTCGTACTAAGCATATCGAGATTCGACATTATTTTCTTAGAGATCATCATCATAATGGAGATATTGACCTTGTGTACATAGACACTGAGAATCAATTAGCTGACATCTTCACAAAACCTCTAGCAGAAGATCGTTTCAATTATTTACGTCGAAAATTAGGAATTTTGGACGTCAATAATGTTAATTAATTTTGTTTTATGATTATATTTCAATACGCAAAAACTGTGTTAGAAACAAGCCAATAAAGAGTCTGTCTGTCACCACAACTACGGTTGAAGCGAAGCGGTACTTAAGAGTTCCCCGGTGAACTCCAGCTGGGACAGTACTCCTACAGCTAACCTGAGACAGTCGCTGTGTAACGATATTTAATCTATAAAATAATATTAATTATATTAATTGAAGGTTGAAATTGCTAATCTTTGAATTAAATTTTTGAAATGAGTCAATGAAAAAGAAAGTGGCAGAAACCAACTAACAGAACCCTAGGCGAATTCGGCCAGTATTCGGACCAATTTCGGCCCGAGTTCAGTTAGTGGTATCTGGTTATATAACCAGAACCCGAGAGCCTTTCTTCTTCATTGCTTCTAAACACCACCTTCACAGCACAGCAGCCGCGCGAAAACCCTTCAAACCCTAGTTCTTTACAACTCCGTTTCTCCTAATCTACGTGGTGAAATCCATCCAAATTTTGGATTCGTGCGGAGATCGTTGTCCTCTACAACATACTTGAATCTCGGGAGGTATAACTCCGTATTTCTCCTCCTTTCAATTTCGTGCATATTTACTTTATTTGCACAATGGCACCTAAGGGATTCAACCCCTTCAAGAGGATGAAGACGACCAATCCTAGTGAGGAAGGATCATCTTCAAATCTACCCACGGATTCCCTCTTTTCACCAGTTCAATCGAGCGATGGTGCATTCGATGGGTTTTATTTTCAAACCCTAGATCAAGCCCTTCTGTGGTATGGAGACTTCTCTATGAGATCCATATGCACAGGCGCTCCTATCAAATGGACTGTGTTTCCAGAACACCGCCCTTATTTTGAGGCATTAGGGTTACAATATTTTGTTAAACTTTGTTTCCCGGTAGCAACTAATGTCATTAGACTTTCCTATTGCAATATCATACTAAACACGTTTGACGTAAGTACTCGTGTTGGCGGACTAGATATCAATTTCAATGATGTCCTCTTAGCGAAAATCCTTGGTATTCCTAACGAAGGTGAACCGCTTGTTGATATCACTGAATTTGATTTCTCCGACGGCACGACACTTGCTAGTTTCAAAGCTGAACTCTGTGAACCTGATCGAGTTCGCTCTGGAAAGTTCAAGGCAAACAACTTGAACTTGTTTAATTATGAATTGCACCGCATCAACTACTCCACTCTCCTTCCGAAGTCTACTTCAAAGGATGATGTCACATCACTTGAGCTGTCTGCTATGTATCATATTCTTAAGGGGATACCTTTTTCTGCCCCTAAGACTATTATCCAGATGATAGGACGTTATCGTGCAAGAGATAGAAATCTCTCTTATGCGATGATTCTCCCATGCATCTTCCAACGTTTTGATATTGATCTGTCAACTTGTACTCAAGACCCTGAGCCCAAGTTTCTTAAGCTATCTCGTCGTAGTATGACTGCTGCTGCTCCTCCTACTGCTCCTCTTACTGCTCCACCTCTACCTACTCAGCAGTACGCCATGACCTTTGAGGGCATACACCAGCATCTTTCAGATTTGCACGTCTCGATGACGGATATGGCCCGCGAACGTGAGTTCCACGATGTCACTCGTTATCAGGCGATAGCAAATTCTCTAGCTGATCTCCGATTTGCTCAGACTGGACATTCTGCCGGTTCTATTCCTAGAGATCCAGCCTTCTCTGGTTACCGCTGTGAGGATGAGGCTGTTCATGCCTACTTTCAGCCCGGTAACGCATATGATTGGTACCGTTCTGACCGTGCTCTTCCTCGAGACTATGTCGGTGAGTTTTACACTGGCACCCCTCCTCACCCTTCTGGTACGGGTACTTCTGGAGCTGGTCCTTCTGGACATGCCGGTCATGCTGATGATGATAATGAGGAGATGTGATGTTGATATCTTAGCTGATTTTTGAGACTTAGTTATTATCTACTGTACACTTGGAAATGCTCCGACATTCCAAGTTTCTGTTTTTTTATCTTTTTATTATCAGACTTGTACTGGATATTTCTTGATGTCTCTTGAACATCATTTTATTTTTATGGGATGCGTAGTTTATCTTTTACATCAGTTTATTTATTTATTTATAGCATCTTTATCTGCTTCTATATTATAAACAGCCTGTGAAATAATTCTCTATTATATTTTATATATTCTCACTGCATTTTTATGTTTCTTCACTGTTTGTTTCTTATGCATTGATTGCGGGGGAGCTTTCTCTTTTACAATTATTTTGCTAAGTGACAACGGGGGAGAAATAGGATCTAACATTTTGTTTTTGAGAATAATACAGGGATTGAACAATTTTGAACATTATTGAGCAATTTTTGGTATCTTATCTCAAAAGATGTTATATCATTCATAGTTTGTCAATTATCAAAATGGGGGAGATTGTTGGCCCATTGGTCATATGGTCAAACTGATTTTAATAATTGATCAAACTCTGTTTCGATATATGAAGCTATTCAGGATATCTCGGACTCTTGTACATGATCAAGAATGGCTATCTACTCAGTTTAAGATCGAAGCGTTGTTTGCCTGTTCGAGTCTGTATTTCTTTGAGCAATGTATTTTTTATTTTATTTGAGTCTAGGAATACGTTGTACACCGAGTCGTACTGGCAAATAGGCTATTCCAAAATAATTTTAAAATGTTTTAAAATATCCTTAGTTTTGAAAAGCATTCGTATTAACAAAAGCTTCAAAAAGGTTTTCAAAATTCCCCAAAAACTAATTTTAAAACCCTAACCTAACCCTGACAGAACTCGGCCAGAGTTCGGTTAGTGGCCGTTTTGTTTTTGAATTCCTTTAAACATGGTCCTCCTGCAGTTGCGAATTTGACCGAGATTTGCTCATCGAGTTCTGCCCGAGTTCTGCCCGAATTCTGCCAGAATTCTGTCTTTGGAACTCCTATAAATAGAGAAGGATTTCGATCATTTTAACTCACTCATTCACTTTCAATCTTCTCTTTACTTAAAGCTTTCAGTCTTCCAAAGAGTTTTTCTCGAGCTTTAATTTTCAGATCCTAAGCCGGTTACAATCCTCTAGTCGTTTTGCCAGTGCGGTGCGGTCTAGAAGTTTCTGAGTGATTGTAATCAGAAGGCTTGATAGAAGAATACCTCTTCACAATTGAAGTTGGACGAGTTCTTCGTATCAAAGCTTGCGTTGTAGAAGTTGCAAGAACTTCGTAAGAAAACTTACGGTTTTGCCAATAGTGGATTCAACTGGTAGCAAGAGTTCTACCGACTGGACTAGTCCTCAACAGAGGAAAACCAGTATACATCGCTGTCTTTTTGTTTGCTTTCCTATCTCTGCCTTTACATATTTAGTTGTGATTATTATTCTGTGATCTTGTTGCTAACAATTTTTAATTAGCATTATTCCGCTGCCAACTCTATTCACCCCCCCTCTAGAGTATTCTGCTTTACGTTTTCGTTCCTACAAGAAAGACAAGTAAGAGTCTAAGCTGTCTATACTAAACATGGGTATCATCCTCAGCAGCTGCCTGAACCTCTCCAGGGGTCCAGGTCGCGAGTGTCATCTAGGCAAGCTCCAAGGTAAGGGGTACAGGGTTCCTCATCATCCTCTGTAAAATTTTCAACAGGTCTAGTCAGGACGAGAACGAGCACAATACATCTCACACAGATCATAATAGGTTAGAAAATATAGACATGCAAGAGAGTACGATACATGAAACTGAAAGAAAGTACATGATGTAAACAGAGAGAGAACTGTAATAGAAATATCTACTATAAGTAGAGAGCTACCAATGACTAGTAATTTAGAGTACAAGGTCGACATGTGAACGACTTGATTTGCATATGGCTATACTAAAGAGGCGTACATGGCTATACTACTTTGGAATTGTTCACATGACTATTTATACTCCCCCATACCCCAATCAATACACAAGGATCCAGACAAGTTATGTTACGTACATAATTTTCACATGAAGCCCATAGATGGGTGTACATGAAGAATACATAAGGGCTCAGAGAACTGAGTGCACATGAATTCCATATGAAGGCCCACGAAGGGTGCACATGAAGTACAGGTTATACCTGAGATACATAAGAAACATGACCGAACATGATAGCACATAAGAGCACACGAGCGAGCACGAACGAGCATAAAGCACATGATAAACATGAATAACATGAGAGCGAAGAATACACGATGTATATGAAACACACGACACGATGTATCTAATGCTCCCGAGGAGGATAATATCTCAATGTAGGGATCCATATAGTACCAATCCGTGAGAACATCTTGATTTATATGAAACACACGACACGATGTTCGGAATGATGTATGCTTTTCATCGTCAGAGAACATCTTGATTTGGTTGTATCCTGAGAAACCATCCATGAATGACATACGCTCAAAGACATAGGTGTTATCGATCATATCGTGACAGCATCAGATAAGGTAAACTAGAGCAGGTATATAATTCTAAGCAAGTTATGAAATAATCAGAGAATGCACTCGCCTGGTATCTGAATGTCTGAAGTAAATGTACTGTCCGAGATGAGGTACCTGACTCCTAGTTAGAGCAACACAAGTCAAGATGTATACAGGGGATGATAATAGTAATCTACAATGCGTCTGCATGCTGTCTAGGTCAAACTAGACTAAAGTCAACACTTGGTCAACTCCAGTCAACTATACTAGTCAAACTAGGTCAAGCCTAAGCCAAACAAGTCTTACTAAGCCTAACCAGCCTATTCTAGCAAGCACACACCACATCTAGGCTATACAAGTCAACTGCACACCTATACTGGCATTCAAACCATACACACAGGCTATGAGCCATAGGTATACCTAAAATAATATATATACCTAAAATAATATAGTAACACACATTACATATATTAATATATATACCTAAAATAATATAGTAACACACATTACATATTCACATATATACATATATTAATATATATACCTAAAATAATATAGTAACACACATTATAAATATGAAGGCTACATAATAATATATGCATCACACACACACACACACACACACACACACACACACACACACACATATATATATATATATATATATATATATATATATATATATATATATATATATATATATATATACACATAAAAATATATATATATATACATATATGTAAATATATGCATAGGGTATTAGGGATAGCATGTGTGTGTGTTTGAGTACCTGTGAGGGTGTGTGTGTAACTAGGACTGCAATGTGAAAACCCTGTGTGTGTGTGTGTATCTTGTGTGTAAGACAATAGAAAACAGAGCATTGGAAGTTCAAAACAGTGTGGTGATCACATGACAGTTCACTTTAGTTAATGGTTTAATTCAACACCCCAACACCAAATCAAAAGCTCCTCTTGACAGCCACTTACACACACATATCTGAATCTAAACAGAGAACTAACACACAAGCAATGGATTAATCATGACAATTATCATTCTAACAGTTTTCATAAAAAGAACCAAGTGACCGTTTATATATTTCAACCAATTTCGAATCCCCATTCCCTTGTCAACATAAACCAATAGTTAACCAATGTCCCCAAACACCAATTGGATCCATTTGTCAAATTCTCTAACACAATATAAACTAACTCTTAAGCAACTAACAACCATGAAATCTCAGTTTTCAGTTTTCATTCAAAACAGTGCACATTCAAACCCCTTATTCATTCTCAGATTTTAACAGTGAATGGGTGTGTGTGTGCTAGCAGTAAGAGTGTTCAGGTTTCAGTTTTAATTCAGTTAATCACAAGAGAACCCAATCAACCCAACATTTCATTCCCAAAACAATTCACTATTATGAAGAAAACTGAGAACCAGTTAAACTAAAACTGAGAATATGAAATTCAGTCTAGTATCTATCCAAATTCGAAATCAAAACCCCAAATTGAACCCACATCTCATCCCAGATATAACACATGCATTCTGTTAATAATCATAGTTAAAAATCCTCATGTAATCATCTAATTATTCATTTAAAACCAATGTAAAACTCAGGATACACTGAACAGTATAGGTATCAGAATATAGGCAGGTTCAACCCCATTTCGAATCAATACCAACCAAATCATGCAATCCAGTATAAACCCAGTCATGCAACTATTATCTAGACATCATGTCATGTATGCACATCATTAATTTATATTATTTATCAATTTAAACTCATTTAAACTCAGAAAATTAGTTTTCTGAACACAGGTATCGGAGTTGTGTAAGAATCCCAAATTCGAATTATAAAATTGATTTAACATCAAATTAATCATTGACATAGCTTTATGTATATGTGCAAGTGTCCCACGAGTTGTATCATGTCCAACAAACCCGACACGACCGTGTCCAAAACCCAAACGAACTCAAACAGTGCAACAGGACAGCAATCATCGTACACGTGTTCACGCACGACACGAAGTAGGACTCGTGGTCGTGCCCAAGTGTTCGCCAAAGGTAGGAGAACGTGTCTAAGTACCTGCACCGTATCCGCATTGTTTGCAAAAACAAAAGTATAAAACTTTATTGATACAAACTTTGTAAAGATTACAAGAATTCTGGGAAAGGTACAACTGTAGGAATCCAATCTAGAAGACGATTGCTTTATCCCTTGGACGATGTGAACTTTGAAGACGATAGCCTCAGAAGTTGAACTTGAAGGCAAAAGCCTCGGAAGAATGCAGCAGCACTTGGTCAAGAACTCCTGAACTCTCTGATATTTCTGAACTTTTATGTCTGATCCCCCTTGAATGAAGACTTGAAACTCTATTTATAGAGTTCTGGAAATAACTAACTTTTAGTTATTCTGGATGGCGCAAGTTGGATTGCGCATGGACTGGATGGCGCAGCCTCAGATTGTGCAGGCAGTTGTTGGATCGTGGGCCAACTGTCTTGGACAAATGGCATCTTTTGATTGAATTGCGCACGATCGTGTGCAGACGATTGCCACGTAATGAGTTGTTGATGGCATGAATGCCACGTGTACTTTTGTCAGTTGTCATGATGAAGTGCGCCACATGAATTGCACTGATATTGGATTGCGCTAGGATGGACCGCGCTGAGTTGGATTGCGCCAGGATGGACCGTGCAACAGACAGGCTGGTAGATTGTGCTGCATGTACAGCTGTCCTCGAGCGCTGTGCGGCACAATAAACGAACAGTCTCCTCGTTCTTCGTGTTGTCAGTTGTCAGAAGATTTGATTTTGTCAGGTAATGATGACTTCTGCTACGTCAGTCTGCGCACTTGAGAGTGTGCGCAGTCTAGTGTGCATAATCTGAATGATGCGCAATCTGATGTCTACACAGTTTATTTGAAAGTTGTATTTCTTGATTTTTATGATTTTGTTGATCGGTGCAACTTGATTTTTTAGGACCTACAAGACCCCCTTCAAAGTTTTCAAAAGTTGAACTTATTCAAAATTTCGAAATACTTTGAATTTTGAATTTTCAATCAAGTTGTGCATGTGTTGAGCTGTCTGCGCAATCGGATGAATCAGCCCTACTTTTTTGGCGTAATCTGTGGCGGCCGTTTGTTCTTTGAAAAACTATAAATAGTTCTCTCGATCGTTCAAATTATTCTTTACTTGCTTTCATTGTGTTTGAGAGAAAGAAACCCCGAGCCTACTCCTCTTTCCTTCTCCGTCGAACTCCATGGCCCCCAAGCGTTCCTCCGCCGCCGACAAGGGCAAGGCCCCTGCCGAGTCTTCGGCTAGGGTTGCGCCTCATCCTTCGCATCACGAAGCTGCGCACCCTGCTGTGCTAGGTAGATAACCCGATCGAAATCTATTTTTTGAGTTTTTCGACTTCACTGATCTTCAAAATCCATCTCTTTTTAGAGATGTGATCATACTGCGCCACCCTTTTTAGGGTTTTAGTTGCACGAACTAGTTACTCTTCATTTTTATGAAGAATATCTTCTTGCGCAATCGGTTGAACTGTGCTGGCAAAAGTCAGCGCAATCTGCTGATTTGCGCAAGATTGCCAGCACAATCTGATGCTGGCGCAAACTGATGATTGCACAATCTGATGGTTGCGCAATCTGATGGTTGCCTAATCTGATGGTTGTGCAATCTGATGGTTGCACAATCTGATGACAGAATCTCTGGCTTGACTTGTACTAATTTGTGATTTTTCTTTTTGATGCAGTTGATACCAGAGAGGATCCGAATTATGAAATCTTTACAGGAACTTTAGCTGAGCCAGAATACAAAGAGGACTTATCCCATATACTCTTCCCCCAGTATGCCCTCCCATCATCTCGTCAAGTTATTTTGATAGCACAAGACAATGAGACCCTGTTAAGCCTGATGAATGGACAACCTTTGCAGACAGCTGATGCCATCACCCATAGAAAACCTATGTTTTTGTTTGGTGAAGCCATTGACAAAAGTTCTCAACCAAGACCACGTGTTGAGCAGATAACTTTCCAAAGGAAGGAGAGATTAGTCTTGCTACAAGATATTGCTAGATGTCTTCCTTTGGCACGGTATGCTCATGCCAGCCATCCCAGGAGGATGGAATGGGACATCACTCCTCTTCAGCATGCTAGGACAGGAAAAATCTGCGTCAAGAAGGATCCAAAAAATAGAGATATGTTCTATAGTTCTTCTGAGCGACACAGTACTTTCCTCAGAGGACTGAAACCAGGGTGCATCCCTCCGGAGAATTCTTCTCTGTTGTTGCCTGTGAGGACTCCCATCTTTGCAAATGAGTACGCAAAGGCTGAAGGCAGTTATCCGGATCAAGACATCTAGTTGACAGGTCTGGTAAACCCAGACATCAAAAGATGGAGCTGTATAGCCAACTGGATACTGGTCCAGTTTAAAGATAAACTCAGAGAGATTAAATTGTATCATGCGGTACATGCTACCGTATATGGCTTCTACCCGAATCCTCATCTGTTTTTGGCATTGGCAGAGAGGTACAACTATAGGACAGGGACGTTCATGACGCCCTGCGGAGAAATGGGATTGACCCTCCACGAGATGAAGTATATCTCGTATTTACCAATGGCAGACTCCCCTTATGAGGAGTACGTTCCCACTAACGACGAATTAGATAGACTTCGTCGAGAGAATTCGAAGATGGTGGAAGTCTTCGATGAGTTGCTATGCCATTACAACATATGCTCTCTCTACTACAAAAGTGGCTCATCTGGCACATGCTATTCTTCAAAATGGTTGACTTATCTTTTTCTCAACCGAATTATTAAAAAAAAGACAAAAGATCATGACTCGTGCAATCCAGATTTCTTCCAACCCCTCAGCAATAGTAAAGTGATAAAACTGATGGAGGAAAATAAGAGAATGGATATCAAAGTCAATGATGAACATCAATATCCTCCTCTCAAGGTGGGAGATTTTGTGGAGAGCTTTGTAAGAATGGGCTACAGGTCCATGTCTAAAGAAGCCCAGCTAGCAGGATTTCTGACGTACTGGCTCCGTCGTTTCGTCATGCCTGGAGCAAGTGCTGTAGACCGCTTCCACCGCGGTGTCCTTTTTGCTGCTGTCCGGTTAGTCTTCGGCTACCGGATGGATCTACTATCAGCGATGACTTGCAGAATAAATGCGGGTCTTCGTCTGTACGTAGATTCCATGCTCAAGGGTAAGTGTGTTAAGGGTAATTTCCCCAGGCTAGAATTACCTTACACTTACTTATTCGGATGGTTACTCCTGCACCATCCATCTTTGATGAATCCTGTCATGGGAGCAGTGGGCGGCAGTTTTTTGTACAGATTCTCACAGAGCTGGTGGATATACACTAGTCTGAGGGACTGCAGACACACTCTGAATCTCGACAAAGGATGGAATTTTCTTTGCTCTCCCCCTCCAACGGGTTATGAATTCATGGCACCAAATATGGTCGACCTTGGGAGGCAACCAATAGGTCGAATAACTTTTGAATGGTTGAAGGCGATCAGACCATCACATCTGGTATACAGATTTGAGGAAGAATGCTATTTGGAACCATATTTGCCGAGTCGCTTTGCTCGTCAGTTCGGATATGACCAGTTCCATGTAGGCAATGCAATAACCTGCTTATAAGGAAAGGGATACTTGATCGACGGTGCCAGAGCGTGGGCTTACTACAATGCTCAAGACACAAAGACAGTGTTCTCGATGCCACACAAGAATAATAATGGTCCAAGAATGCTGTATACATATTCACAGTTTTACACTACTGCGAACACTTTTGCCAAAAACTATAGCCTCGTTGATAGTTTTGCAACGACAAATCGTCTGAAGAAGGGAGCAACTGACACATTGGCTCCCAATAATGATGAGGAACATGAACCAGTGGATGATCCATTGGAAGCTTCCAGGGAAGCCAATTTCCCTGAGGAAGTCAACCAACCAGTAAAAGTTTCTTTGAAGGTTGTTAAATCTCCGATCAAGGAGAAGAAAAGAAGGAGAGAAGAGCCTTCTGTCCCTGTTGTGAAGAAGAAATTAATCTTGGAACATTCTTCAGAGAAAGTTACTACAAGCTCCCAATCTCGACAGCTTGCCGAAACAACCCGAGATGAAACAGCTACACCAACCTCTGTTCAGAAACAGACTGAGGTAATAACTGTAGAGAGTCCTGAGAGGCCTCTGCATGCAAAGAAGAGGCTGGTCCATAGAAGAAAAAGAATAGTCTCTCCTCCTTCGATAGTGGTGAACGTTGCGGCCGGAATCACCATGTCATCTCCCACTCCTGTTTCTGAGTCTGGGCATAGAACTCCCAGTCCAGAATAGAGAGAAGAGATCGAGCAGAGGGGAGAGCTGGACCAGAGAAATGAGGTCGAAGAGCCCAGAGACAATATTGTAGAAGAAGACAATGATGCAGTACGATCTCCTTCACCTGCTGCGGTGCCTACTCAACTTTCTCTTACACCGGGAGCAATCCGCGAGAAGGAGGATCGTGAAATGATTGATGCATTAAATGACTGTGACTTCGGCTCACAGGAGGATTATATTGACCAAACTGCTGCAACTATCATTGGGGAGGCACCGGAGGAAGATGAAAATGAAGAGAGCTCTTCATCTGAGGATATTGATAAAACACAAGACCCTGAAGGGGATGCTAAAGAGCATATGTCTCCTGTAGATGTTGACGACACCTTGAATCCTGAAAAGGATATTAAGGTGCAAACACTTCCTGAAGCTGCTGATGACACTTTAGATCCTGAAAAGGATGTTGAGGTACAGGCATCTCCAAAGAAGATAGCAGATGAAGAAGCGGCCCCGGAGGAAACTCTCGCTGTTGATCCCCAAGGTATAGAATGAAATTAACAATCTTCTTTTAACAGATTGATAACTAACATCTTTATTTATATTCCATACAGAAATCGAATCTTCTCCAGCACCTCCAGTGTGCATGGACATAGTACTTGCGACGACGATTGCTAGTAGCAGTCCTCATTTATCCTGTGGCTCTAAAGCAGGAAGTAGTCAGGCAGTAGTGTCTGAGGCTACTTCTGCTCAACTAGAATCTGTCCCAACAGACGATAGGCCAGTCGCCGGATCGTACCATGGTAAGACTGTTTTCACTTTTAATTCTTTTTTACAACAGCAAATGACAGGCAAAGTGACAATATTTAATTTTGCAGAGGAACAACCGGGAGGGGCCACCAGCTCCACTTTAGTTCCATTATTCAAAGAGCCCTCTGTCCCAATATAAGAGACTGAACGGCCTGCTGTCTCGTCATCAACAGGAGTAGCTGCGACTCCCGGTGCTCTGGCGACCAATCAGTTCGTCATCAAGTCATTTACCAAATTCTTCTTTGACCCATTGGGGCCTTTGATCGATAGGGTGATGGAAAAAGAAGATGCCGATTTTTACACGGTTAGAGGTCCGACCTCTTTCTTAGTAAATGCCATCGGTGAGCAAGGTGACGAGGATCAAGCCACCTTTCTTGATCACATATTGGATGAGCTGGAGATCTTAACAAAGAACTACAAAGAGTTGAATAAGGGGGAGGTGGAACCCTTAGTTCAAGCGGAATTTGAACGGATGGCTCAGAAAGCTGCAGTTGAGAGACTAAATTTCCAGATTCTTTTGGATGCCTTTTCTACTAAATCTGCTGAGTACAATTCCAAGGTGGAATCGGTAACATCTACTGCTGAAAGAAAAGAGAAAAGAATTATTGAACTGAGAGCGGAGATTGCCCATCTCCAAGAAGAGCTGGAGAATGAGGTCACCGAACACCAAACTGCAATTCAACAACTCGGTGCTCTAACCCAGGAAAGAGACGAATATGCCGCAGCTCATAATGCTGAAATCACTCGCCGAATGGTAACCATGCCCACCTTCAATGAGAAATCTGGGATGGAAGAGGCCAGGAAGCGAGTGATGGAATCCCGTGAAGAGCGGCTGCAGACTCTGAAGCGACAAATAACCGGCTTGATGACACCACCAGCTTACTAGAAAAATATCTTATATCTTCTTGTCTTTTGCAGCATGTATGTTTTTGTAATGTCTTAAATTTTGATCAATAAAAGACATTTTGTTGTGGAACTATTATTTATTGCATATCTTGTTCAGATATAAATAATAGCGATAGAAAATATATTCAGAGGTACAGGACATAATATATTTCTTGATTTTTAAAAAATAAATATATTCATTATATCTGCTCAGAGGTAATGTGGACATGGCAGAATATAATTTATTGAATATCATTATTTCAGTAGACAACTCAATCAGGGATGACAAGTTGCTGATGTGGATGATGAACGATAATGAATCGTCAATAATGTGTGAACGAAATAAATCGTCAGGATGAACGGGTGAACCGTCGTATGAGTTGAATGAACGGATGAACCGTCAAATGATAGTAATGAACGGGCGAACCGTCAAATGGTGGTAACGAATGGGCGAACCGTCAGATGAATGTAATAAACGGTCGAACCGTCGGATGATAATGAACAGACGAACCGTCAGAACGGACGAACCGTCAGATAATAATGAATGAACGGATGAACCGTCAGATGAATTGAATGAACGGATGAACCGTCGGATGAATTGAATGAACGGATGAACCGTCAGATGAATTGAATGAACGGATGAACCGTCGGATGATTGTGTCGCTTCGTTATTATGAGAATCTCTGCCTATAAATAGAACAAAAATTTGGCAGGAATGAGCACTTCAACTTTTCAACTTAAAAATGTCGTCTGGAGATGCATCCAAGAAGGCTAAAATTGCCCCGAAGGTTGAAGCGGGCATTGAATAACGTCCTGCCAAACCAGTCCAGCCAACGCAGACAGAAACAGGCGAAGGTTCGTCTGCCCCCAAGCCACCGCGGGATATCCTGGATTTCCTGCTTGAACTAGGAAAGACTGAAGAAGAAGAGGCCATGAGGATGACTGCTTGTAAGTTTCTGGTGGGTTCCAGCAAGGATGTTATCGGCTCTTTTGCTGATTATGTCTTTGATAAGGACGGCAGTGGTCCGCGCCTCAATGTTGAGAAGGATGATAGTGACCTTCCTTAATATCATGTACTATCATTTATGATAAAATAAAAATCAAACTTTATTTATGAAATGTCTGATCATATTTACATGAAATCTCTGTTACATTTATACATAGTACTTCTTGAGGAATATGCCATTGATAGGCATCATTGCAACTCGACCGTCTAACTCTGAAAGTTGATAGGCTCCATTTGAAAAGACTTTACTAACAAGGTAAGGACCTCCCACTTCGCGTCGAACTTGCCTTTGCACATGTGAGTCATAGTCATAGGACGTCTGACTGTTAGAACAAGTTCACCTTGCTGAAAGGCTCTGACTTTAACTTTGCGGTTGAAAGTCTTTGAGATGCGAGCTTGATATAACTCAATATATTGTTGAGCCAATAGCCACTTTTCGTCGAGTGCTTCTAATTCTTGAAGTCGAAGAAGATCGTTGTTCTCTGTAGTGAGCTCATTAGCAGTGGCGATCCTTAAGGACGGAATTTGAAGTTCTAGGGGAAGAACTGCTTCACAGCCATACACCAAAGAGAAGGGTGTAAAACCTGTAGGGTTACGGACCGTAGTACGGTAGGCCCAAAGACATTCACCAAGCTTTTTACTCCAGTTCCGTTTATTAGTAGATACAAACTTCTTGATGAGCTTGATGATAGTTTTGTTGAAGGCTTCAGCTAAGCCATTAGCAGCAGGATTATAAGCTGTAGAAGCAACATTGTCAATCCGATGATCATCGCAGAACCTTGTGAACTTCTGGCTGATGAATTGTGGTCCGTTATCATGGATGATCCTTCGAGGTACACCAAATCTATAGATGATATGGTGTTTGACAAAGTTGATGACACTGCTGGTTTTGACTTCAGCCAAAGGTATAGCTTCAGTCCACTTAGAGAAGTAATCGATTATTGCTAATATGAACCGATGTCCTCTAGAAGAAGGAGGATTGATGGGACCTATAATGTCCATGCCCCAAGCTTCAAAAGGCCAGGAAGCAGCAGTCGGATACAGGAATTCTGAAGGCTGGTGAATGAAATCTGCATGGATTTGACAAGCTCGACATTTTTTTGCATATTCGATGGCATATGATACCATAGAGGGCCAGTAGTAACCCATACGTCGGATGCGATCCTGTAACTTAGGACCAGGTTGATGTGCTCCACAAACACTGTCATGAGCTTCACACAACACTTGCTTCGCTTCATCACCAGCGAGACAGTGCAAGAGAAGACCGTCATAAGTCCGCCGATAGAGAGTTTTGGTAGTTGTTTGTAATAGAATCGTAGAGACCGTCGACGAATACTCGTAGCCTCCTTAGGATCTTCAGGAAGTATGTCATGAACTACGAAGTCGATAAAAGGAGTTCTCCAGTCTTCATCGATAACATTGACTTCAGTAAGATTATTGAACTCAATATTACGATTGTTTTCGACACAAAACAACTCATGATTAGAGACAACCACCACCTGCTGTCTTTTGATAGGGATAGCTAAGACAGCTGCAAGATTGGCCAAGGCATCTGCTTCAATATTACAAGCTCGGCGAACATAGTCGATGAAGAAAGCTTTGAATGATATAGCCATGTTGATTGCCGCTTCATGATAAGGCACCAGATCTTGATGGCGAACTTCATAGGTTCCTCTAACCTGGTTGACAACCAACTTGGAGTCGCCGTAGACTTCGAGATATTCAACATCCAGTTGTCTAGCTAACTGAAGGCCGATCAGTAAAGCGTTGTACTCCGCTACATTATTGGAGCATGGTTCATCTAGAGAGTAAGCTCTTTGGATAGTTGACCTATCTGGAGAAACGAGAACAACTCCGACTCCTGCTACAATGGCACCATTTGGTCCGATTCTGGATGCACCGTCAAAGAACAGACGCCAAGTAGGAAATTCTTCAGAGATCATATTTGATTCTAATATCTCATCTGGAATTTCGTCATAGAGTTTGGATGTCTCTGGTACAGGATGAGCCGCTAGAAAATCTGCCAGGGCTTGACCTTTGACAGACTTTTGTGGAACATATACCATGTCATATTGGGCTAGCAGGATGGCCCATGTAGCCAGCCGAGAATTGAGTGTACTGGGCTTCTTCATCAGTACCCGAAGAGGATTAACTCGGGATATAACATGAATAGTTTGGCCAATGATATAATGCCGAGTCTTTTGAACAGCGAACATAAGAGCTAGACATTCTTTTTCAACCGGACTATAACGGTGTTCAGCACCAATCATAGTACGACTGAGATAGTAGATGGCCTATTCATGGCCTTCTTTGTTCTTTTGGGCAAGTAAAGCACCCAATAAATGATCCATAGCACGGACATACATTAAGAATGGTATACCCGAGATTGATGGCACCAAGACTGGTGGGTTCATGAGATATCGCTTGATGTCGTCGAATGCTTTTTGATATTCTTCAGTCCAAATGAAAGAAACACCTTTCTTCATCAGTTGAGTGAATGGTCTGCAGCGTTCTGACAGATTCAAAATGAATCTCCTGATGTATGCAAGACGACTTTGGAATTCTCGTAGCTCTTTTAGGTTGCGTGGAGGACGCATCTCTTGAATGGCTTTGATCTTCTCGGGATCTACGTGTATACCCTTAGAGGTAATGACGAAGCCAAGAAACTTGCCGCTAGAGACACCCAAGAATAACTTGGTGGGATTCATTTTGAGCTGATGTTGGCGCATCAGATTGAAGATTGTTCTCAAATCTTGGATATGATCTTCCTTCAAACGACTTTTGACAGCGATATCGTCAACATAGTATTCGACAGTCTTACGAAGATGATCTCGAAAGATGGTACTTATGGCTCATTGGTAGGTTGCACCAGCGTTCTTGAGACCAAATGGCATCATAGTATAGCAGTAAACTCAGCGAGAAGTACGGAAAGAAGTATGTTTTTTATCTTCAGGATTCATCCGAATTTGATTATATCCGGAGAATCCGTCCATAAAGGATATTCGCTCGAACCCACAGGTATTGTCAATCATGACGTCTGTGATAGGGAGAGGAAATTCGTCTTTTGGACATGCTTCATTGAGATCCCGAAAGTCGATACAGACTCGAACTTTACCAGTTTTCTTCAGGACTGGAACAACGTTAGCCACCTAATCTGGATGTTGTTCTTCTCAAATAAAGCCATAAGCAATGAGCTTCTTGACTTCATCATCGATCGTATCCATCATTTCTGGTTTGAAGCATCGCTGTTGCTGCTTGACAGGTTTTGTATTGGATAAAATGTTCAGTTTGTGAGTAGCAACTTTGGGATCTAGACCGGGCATGTCTTCATAGCTCCAGGCAAAGACATCAATATATTCTTTGATAAGAAGAATCAACTCTTGTTTATCTGCTTCTGGAAGATTCTTTCTGATGAATATTGGACGAGGTGACCCGTTCTCTCCTACATCAATTTGAACCAATTGATCTTCGGTAGGAGGTTCTCGCTGTTCGAATCGGAGTTCCCATTGATTATCCATTCGTTGAGCCCAAGGATCTGTTTCGGGACTTTCTTCAATGTCCTCGTCATAGCCTTCTAGAAGTTCAGCAGAGACCATGTTGGAAGATACGACCAGCCGATGGACTTCACCAATACTGGTATCAGAATCCCATGATCTGGAGTCAGAAGAATTAGAACGTTCTTCACTATCAGAGTCGGAGACTGCTGGGGATAGCATCGAAGGAGAAGCATATCCCAGACCTCTTTTGGTCTTGCTGTAGTACATCTCTGATTTTCTTTCTGGAACAGTCGTAGGGATAGGAGTTCGTCTACCCTTGCCGTAGTTGATGCCACTTTTGAAGTCATAACCCATTTTTCGGATGATGTCTTTTGATTGTTGACTGTAACGTCGGAATTGGAGATGTCCTGTATCGTTACTTTTGCTATCATCCGTATAACTGAATTGTTGTTCCGGTCCTTTACTAAAAAGTATTGGACTCTCGCCTTTCTTTCGAGAAGGAACAATACGGTATGAATCTTTTGGATCTTCAAATGAGACTTCTGTTTGAAGAGATTGTACAACTCCCATTGTAAATGATCGAAAGCTATCTAACATATCCAAATAGCATTTAGTATGATAAATGACATCAGTATACTGGAAAGTAGATGCTTTTTCATTGATCTGTACATTCGTATTTACAGCAGGACCTTTAGCCTTAGCAGGCTTGGTCAGATTAATTATAAGAGGGGGAGAAGAAGAACGTGGACGAAGATTGGCCTTGTTACGACGGAGGTCGATAACAAGTGGCTCAGAGGAGGTGAGCTCCCTTTTATCCTTGTTATGAGTTAGATCAATAACAAGTGGCTCAGAAGAAGTGAGCTATTTTTTGTTCTTGTTACGACGTAAATTGATAACATGTGACTCAAAAGAGGTGAGCTCCCTTTTATCATCATCCATCGGTTGTTTCTGGACTGGCAAGTGAATAGCCAGTGGCTTAGAGGACTGAGGATGAGAGACTCGCCCTTTAACAGGTATGATAAGGGTGTCTTTAGGTACTGCTTCTTGCTCTTCTTCAGTATCCAGAGACAACACCACCTTCATGAATTCATCCTTGTACATACGAGCATCGTTGCAGTATGCTTCAACGCCTTTAAAAGGATAGAGATCAGCGACTTCCTTTTGCACCTCTCCATTGTCATCAACATATTTAAAACATTGATGGAGAGTTGAAGGAACAATATTGTGCTCATGTAAGAATGGTCTCCTCAATAAAGCATTGTAAGAACAACCATGATTGTCAATGATGTAGAAGGTCACTTTTGTACGAAGATTGCCTATTTGGAGTTTAGGCGAATCTTGCCCAAAGGTTCGCTTCTCCCTTGGTTGAATCCAAGAATGGTGGTGATTGTACTAGAGAGACTATGCACTGGAATCTTTAGCGCATCCAACATTGTCTTCGGCATGATGCTGAGAGCAGACCCTGGATCTATAAGAATTCGATCGACTTTCATCGAGTCGACATATCCTGTGTAGTACAAAGGACGGTCGTGCCTGTTGTCCTCCATCAGCATGTCATCTTGTGTGAAAGTTATGTTTGGAATCAATTCCAGAACACTATGACAATGAAGACAAGAAACTGGCTCAGTTGTAGGCTTCTTCAGAAGGGCTAGACAAGTTTCAGCTTGCATAAGAGCCTCACTCAGAGTTTCCCGAGTCTCTTTGGAGAGACGCAAGAGCTCAAAGATGGACAGCCTGGCCGGTGTATTGACTAATTGAGCCAGGATATCAAAGTTGTAAGGCTTTTCAAGTCCGGAAGGAGATGACTTCTTCAAAGGTTTATCGAAGCGAACTTTCTGTTTACCTTTGTCAGCGGCCGTCGGCTTGGGAGGAATGGACACCACAACTGGTGAGGGTGCAGTAGGAATATCCTCAGTAGAAACAGGCTGCACTGGAGCAGGCTCGAAAGAAGAAGCAGGATTCTCTTGAGCTTCGGGGTAATCCTTCAGATAAGCTTTCCCTGATCTGGTGCCCAACAGGATTTCTTCGTCAACTATGGGGTCAAAAGACACCATGTTATAAGTCTTTGTCTTACCCTTAGAGCGGTCTTTCTTTTTGGATGAAGAGGGAAGTTCGAACTCTGAAGCAAGATCCGGATGAATCCACATAATCTCGCCATTATCAAGAGACAAAGGAACGAGACCTTCATTTGGTGGAGGAGGAAGATTCTTAATCTCAAGAGTAGCTTTGGGGATAGGAATGACGCCATGTTGCACCATCTGCGAAGGGAAGTCACCGAATTCAACTGAGACCATGTTTGCAGTCACAGTCTTCTCGTCTTGCTGCAGAGTGACAACACCAGCATTAACCAGCTCTTGTATCTTGCCTTTGAGCACGTAGCATGCTCGAGTAGGATGCCCAATGAACCTGTGATAGACACAATATTTGGGATGATCAGTCTTACCGACTTCATCCAGCTTCTTTGGGTCTGGGAGTTAGATCTTGTTGTTTTTGATTAAACAATCAAAGATGCTTGTAGTGTCATTCTCGTCAAAAGAATACTCTACTTTAGGACGAGGTTCCCTCGATGGAGGTGCTGAAGGAGTAGAAGTGGACGTAGGAGGAGCTACGTTGACCGCCAGTGATTCTTTATTCTTGTTCAAATTGATGTTCAAAGTTTCTTTTGCTTTGCGGTTGTTCTGGCGGTTGCCACCACCGGATGTTTGGTGTTCATCCCGGTCGGGGTTAGACATTTGTACCCCCAGTTGCTTGAACTTGTCAGCGCTAACTTCAGCTGCTTTAGCGTTGACAATGAAAGAGGGCCAATCTTGGAACTGAGTAGATCCTGTCCACATACTGATGATAGGCAAAAGATTTGCCTTGCAAGTATCAATAGTGACAGCAGCTGGAGTTCTGGGAGGCATCTTCAAGGCTTCTCGGCGGAACCGTTCGATGAAACTCTCAGCGGTTTCATTGTGTTTCTGTTTGATTTTGTTGAGAGCCGACATAGTCATGTCGTTGAATCACTCATAGAACCGTTCCAAGAAGATTTGTTTGAGCCCTGAGAAGGAGGTGATACAACCATCGGGCAAACTTCTGTACCAGTCGTATGCTACGCCGGCTAAACAACCGACGAACACTCTGGTAAGAAGAGCGTCATTTGGTTGAAGTTGGACAGTCATTACCTCAAAGTGATTGATAAACTGACTGGGAGAGGTACTGCCATCAAATAGAGAGATTGTTGGGATTTTATACTTGGGAGGAAATGGGACTTCCTTCCATTCAACCGGGTAGGGCTGCTTGATCCCCAACCTTTGCAAGTTGTCTTTCTCTTTGAAAGCCTCGAACTGAGTGCGCAAGAGCTTGACAGCTTCATTGGCATCTTCTACTGATGTAGACGGAGCAGGTGGAGTTTGAGTATTAAGAGGAGGAACTGCATGATAAGCGCTACCTCCAGCACCTGACTGACTGGGTGTAGGTTGAACTTGTACAGGAAGTACTTGAGGGGCTGCTACCCCCAGCCCTGCACTAACAGGCACCGATGATGCTATGATCTCCGGACTTGCAGCAGGTACGGTCGATGGTGTGGTATGTTGTGCCACAATAATAGAATGCATACTGGCGACCATTTCAGCCATGGTCTTCAGTTTGTCTTCTAGTACAGCGATTCGCTGTTCCTGATTTGCAGAAGTTGAAGCATCTGGATCTTTATTGACAACATAGGCTGTCACTTCTCTTGGTACAGTAGAGGACACCGTCTGTTCAGAGCTTTCGCTATATGCATCATAGTCGGAGAAAGAGTCATCTCCTGACTGAGAAGGAAGAATATGACCCGAAGGATCTTGAAGAAGATTCCTTTGACCGATTGTATCTCGGCATTGGGATCGGGTATGTCGAAATACTCCTTCAGAAGATTCCTGGAGTAAATCTAAATACCGTTGACTAGGACGGCGAGGCTTGCCGTGCTTAGAGCACTTTCTACCCCCAGTGTCACGAGAGGTCATGTTGACAGAAGCGTACAACACTTCATCTTCATCCTCTGACTTAGGTGCAAAGTTCAGACGATCAAAGACAGATCATTTTGTCGTTTGACAACAACACTGGATGATGACTTTATGATTGTAATGATGATCAGGTGATTGAACTGGAGGTGTCAAGACATTATCCCGCTTTTGCCTGAGATGTTCCCGGAGATCAAAAGATAGAGGGATCTGTTCTTTGACAATATTCGGAACATGGTTCCGGTTCTTCAAATGTTTTGTCCCTTGAGTATACAGGAAAGTGCTCACTTCATTGGCATAGGTGTCAGGATTTTTGACCCTGGAAGTTTGCTTCTGATGATGTTTGGTCTTCGGCATTGGCTGTTTGCGTTTCGCCGAAGTTGGTCGACTGATATAAGTTCTTAGATCAGCAAACTCACCCCAGGGGTTTCTGTTTAAGACACCAGCAGTTTTCCTTGTTTCGAATGGGATATCTTGAGAGTTGGGAGATCTTGAAATTCTGCTACAGGAGTAGGCAGAATACCTCTTTGATCAGTACAAGTTCTATTGACATGGAGAGAAGAAGAATCCTTGTTTGAAGGAGTTCTTGTACTGACTGGTGCCGAGGCACGTTCAGTGTGATCTTCTACGGTAAAGACCGAAGAAGACTGAGAAAAGACCAAAGGGCCTTTTCCTTTGTTTTGGGAAGAAGGATTAGCTAAAGAGCGTTTCCCTCTGTTGTCTTCTAAGTCATGAGACAAAGAAGTTTGAGAAAAGACCAAAGGGCCTTTTCCTTTGTTCTGAGGTGGAGGAGGAATAGCCAAAAGACTACCTCCAATGGATTGCGCAGGGGCAACAGGGTGTTTGGGAGGAGGAACTGAGCCTTTCTCCTTGCTGAGAGAAACCAAAGGGCTGTCTCTTTTGGACTGCGCAGGCACAGCTTGCGCAGGAGTTGCTTTAACAGTATGTGCATTGATAGATTGCGCAGGAGAAGTTCTGACGGATGGCGCACTGGTTCTGGCCACAGAGACTGTGGTTTGCGCATCAGGAGTTCTTGCCACAGAGTGTTTGGGATGCATTCTGGTTGCTGGAGTAGTAGATTGTGTAGGAAGAATTGCTGCTAACTACGCCAGGGACATAGGAGTCTTATACTTTGACAAGGCAGCATAAGAAGTAGCTTGTGTACTGCCCACAGCAGACTGTGCACAAGTAGTTGAGACAGATTGTGCAGCAGTTGAAACAGCAGATTGCGCACCAGGCTTGGTTGCAGAATGGACAGACTGCACAGCAGTCTTGCTGGCAGACTGTGCAACAGTCTTTGAAGCAGACTGCGCCACAGATTGTGCAGCAGCCTTGGTGACAGAACTGCCAGACTGTGCAGCAGTCTTGGGGACCCACACTGGGCGCACTTTGCTCGTAGCAGAAGTTGTTGCAGTACAGAGGGTGGTCTTGGAGTTGATCATGGCTTCGTAGGCCGTCTGGTTGACCTTCACAACCAGAGTCTTCTGCGTCTTCCCGATAGACGCTACGTCACATTGAGTTGTCACTTCCTCATCGGAGGAGAAAGTCGTCCCCAGCAGAGTCGCCATTTTGTTTGCAAAAACAAAAGTATGAAACTTTATTGATACAAACTTTGTAAAGATTACAAGAATTCTGGGAAAGGTACAACTGTAGGAATCCAATCTAGAAGACGATTGCTTTATCCCTTGGACAATGTGAACTTTGAAGACGATAGCCTCAGAAGTTGAACTTGAAGGCAAAAGCCTCGGAAGAATGCAGCAGCACTTGGGCAAGAACTCCTAAACTCTCTGATATTTCTGAACTTTTATGTCTGACCCCCCTTGAATGAAGACTTGAAACTCTATTTATAGAGTTCTGGAAATAACTAACTTTTAGTTATTCTGGATGGCGCAAGTTGGATTGCGCATGGACTGGATGGCGCAGCCTTAGATTGTGCAGGCAGTTGTTGGATCGTGGGCCAACTGTCTTGGACACATGGCATCTTTTGATTGAATTGCGCACGATCGTGTGTAGACGGTTGCCACGTAATGAGTTATTGATGGCATGAATGCCACGTGTACTTTTGTCAGTTGTCATGATGAAGTGCGCCACATGAATTGCACTGACATTGGATTGCGCTAGGATGGACCGTGCTGAGTTGGATTGTGCCAAGATGGACCGCGCAACAGACATGCTGGCAGATTGCGCTACATGTACAGCGATCCTCGAGCGCTGTGCGGCACAATAAACGAACAGTCTTCTCGTTCTTCGTGCTGTCAGTTGTCAGAAGATTTGATTTTGTCAAGTAATGATGACTTCTGCCACGTCATCCTGTGCACTTGAGAGTGTGCGCAGTTTGGTGTGCGCAATCTGATGTCTGCGCAGTTCATTTGAAAGTTGTATTTCTTGATTTTCATGATTTTGTTGATGGGTGCAACTTGATTTTTTAGGACCTACACACGTGAAGCGTGTCGTGCGTACGAGATGCGTATCAGAAGCGATTCCCGCGCGCGCGCGTGTCAGGCCACGACCAGTGCGAGTGGGATTTCTCACAATTCGCTCGATCGTTTTGCCTCAAACTTTACGTGCATAGTGTCAGTGATTTCCCGCACCCATACACCCATTTTCAGGTGTCGTGGTGCCGTATTGTGTCCTGTGTCGACCTCGAGGAGCAGGACAGTGCACGGTGTCCTTGTGCGTACGTGTGTGTCCAATTTTGGACACGAAAAGTGTCAGAAACATGCTCAGTAAGACACGAAATAAATAAACACATATAAAACAATATTTCCATTCAAATAGTTTTCAAAAACAACATAAAAATTTCCTCACAAACATTTCATCAAACACTTGTAAACAGGGACTGATACGTGTCCAATAAGGATACGAAATGGACACCACTCGACACCAAACCTATGCTAGCAGCTAGGGGACTCCTAGGGCATGCACTCATGTAAAGAAATCAAAATTTGAATGGGTTTTGAGAGTTTTACCTATAGGTTTCAAGGCTCCTTGAAAAGCTCCAAAAGAGGGGTTTCTCCTTGCTAGCTAATCCCTCCAAATTGTACCAAACCTGAGAATACTCTCCATGAGCAGCAAGAAGGGATGGATTAGAACCTAGTGCAAAAGATTTGAGCTAAAATGGGAAAGTTATGGATTGAGGAAGATGGCTATACCTTTCTTTCTTTAAACTTGGAAACTTGGATGAAAAGAGGCAATAACACATGAAGAGGGGTTTCTATAGGTGAAAATCCCAATAGTGGTTGGCCACTAATGATAGGGTTAGGGTTTCTAGTTAGTTGTGGGCTTGGGCTCTCCCTAAGACAAGTGACATCTAAGTTTCTAAGGGCCCATTCTCTAAAATCAATTCTCATGACTAAAACTACTATTTGATTTCTAACTTAATAATTTCTACCCTCAACTTAAGTTAACCATCCTACTTAGCCTATGGGTTAAGTCTAAGCTTCTAGGTTAGGCTTCACTAGGCTAAAACCAATCATAGCACATAGCACTTATTTTAAATAATAATAAATTCACACAAAATTCCAATAAATCATAATAAATTCAAATAAATCCTAAAATGACAAAGATACCCTCTACGCTAAAATGTACAAATTAAACATCCAAATCACATGGCTAGACTCTAGGTCAACAGTCTCTAAGGTTACACTAGCAAAACACCAAAATCATAAGTCATGACTTAAAATAGTTTTAAAATGATTAAAAATTACCAGAAATCATATCATGATTTAAATATCATTATTAAAAGACTAAAATTTCAAAATTTCAAAATTACTCTCATTTAGAAAACTGGGTGTTACAGGTCCTATGGAGCTCGTAATAGAACGGCTCCAGCTGGGCGGAAAGGGCCGGGATAGCAGGAGGGCTTGGGCCCTTGCATATGATAGCACAGAAGTCGTCAAAGGAGCACTCCGCCGAAGGATAAAGAGCAGCCAAGCCTGGCAGAGCCTCTCCTCTGTCCGGGATGCCGAGAATGGTAGCGATGTCACGAGCCGTCAGGCAAAAATGGCGGTCGTTGACAATCGTCTCAATGGCGCCGTTTTCGATGTCAGGAACCATGTTGCAGTAGAACAAATATACGACGACAGGATAGACAGGCATCTGACGCCGAAGGAGGTAAGAGAGACCGGCCTCCTCGAAGAGAGAAATATGGTCGGGAAAGAGGTTCCAGTTCATGGCACGGCCTTATAGAAGCATGGAAAAGAACAAAGAAAGGCCTATGCAGCTCCAACAAAAGGATCCCCATGCGGCTCAAAAGTCCATACGGCTCGGATGGCTCTATGCGGCCCAGAAAGGAACCACGTGGCCCCAAACAGTTCTTATCTACACCCTGCTACAGTTAATGCCCTGACGGCTGCTCTGACAATGACAACTCTGACAAATGACAGCTCTGACATAAAGATGCAATAATGACTGACATGATGACGTGTTCCTAGGGAAGAGAAGAAAATCTTCTTACAACTGGCAAGATTCACCAAGTCCCGATGCCACTCCATGCGGTTGATGCAGTTATGCGGCCGCCCACTTCATGCGGCTGCCTTCTTCATGCGGCTGCATCCTTCATACGGCTGCCCATCCGCATGCGGCTGCCTATCCCCATACGGCCGCCTATCCCCATGCGACTGCCCAACCGTATGCAGCTGCCTATCCCCATGCGGCTGCCCATCCTCATTCGGCTGCTTATCCTCATGCGGCTGCCCATCCTTATACGGCTGCATACTTCATGCGGCTGCATGCTTCATGCGGCTGAGAGGACCACCCATATGCGGCTCTGCCAGGACGTCCCAATTGAGACACGTGGCGGTCTTCACGACAGTTGAGACACGTGGCATTCTTATCTTTCCTGGAGTCATGGCTGTTAACGAATCATAACAAAATCAGATTTGTTACAATCGTCATAATTGCCCAGATTAAATCAAATCAGGCAAATTGGACATGTGGCAGGCCATCATAAATCACGAAGATTCATGGCAATCAACATTTATTGCTCACAGAGATTGGATACAATCCACATTAATTGCTCAGATTTATTATATTCAGGATGAGCGGTCCTTGACTCCCAAGCTGCCGACTTTTCAAAGAAGGCAATCATTGCAAACCCTAATGATCACCCCCCACTCCTATAAATAGCAAGGTGATACTCCCTTGTAAAAGGATGGAGACAGACGCATACAAAGAGAGACACACAGAGGAGCACATACAGAGAGAAAAAGGAGAGCATTTCTTCGTCAGAGCCAAGGCTACGTCCGAGCGTCCAAGGAGTAAGGCAGAGCTGCCGTCGCTTTTTTGAGCCTCTATCGTCACCCCCCAGAATCAAAACTAAACAATCGTACTTAGATTGTTGTACCTAGGTTTTCGTCCCTAAGCTTTCTTTGTACGAGTGAGTTTGTATTGTGAAATAGAAGTCCAGTCCTCCCGTATAATTGTTCTGTTCTTTTATAATCAATGGAAAACACGATGGCAACTCTGCTAGGGACAAACTTCTCCACGGCTGAGAAGTTGGTGACGCACTCGGATGCAGCCAAACTTGGCTCCACACAACAGAAGATGGTCGTCCGCTTCGACCAACAGGCGTTTGATGAAATGCTCTCCGACGGGAGCGCTGGCCCGGTCCAGAAGTGAACCCACACAAAGAAGGCTCTCAGGGAGTGGAGGCCCAAATCATTTGCTACTTCCCAAGCCCTGGACGGAGTACTCTCTGTTGTCCAAAACGGCAAAGACAACTCTCATACGGCCCCACTTCAGGCCATAGAGGACTCTGCTGTCCCCAAGTCCGGCAGAGGAAAGCACTACGATGCTGGACTTGCAGGGGCAAAAAGTGGTTCTATGTGCTCTAGGAAGAAGCCGAACAAAGGCACTAGCCGCAGGCAGAACGCTCATGTGGCCAAGATTGTCAGCCATATGCATGATATTCATGCGGCCAAGACTTCCAGCCGCATGGAGAAGACTCATGCGACCGAGACTTCCAGCCGCATGAAGAAAGCCTATGCGGCCACGATGGCCAGCCGCATGAAGACTGTTGATTCTAGCCGCATACTACCTACTCCGCGTGGCTTAGGCTCGGTCTTTGATCGCCTCTCCTATGGTCCTGATCTCTCATGCCCCCAAGAAAATATGTCTGACCCTCTGAAGCACCACTTAGACTCTTCCTACTATGCGCCTTCTGGCGCTGGAGTAAAGAAGTCGAGGGCAGCGTGAGCTTGGCAAGCTCAGTCGGCTATCCCAACCTCTGACCATCCGAGTGCTCCACATACCGTTATGCGGGCCTCTGATGAAAAGTTTTACAGAACTACTCGAGTCCCACCCCCGACAGCAAACGGACAGAGTGGTTCCCAAAAGTCTCTCAGCAACCAGGGAGCAAACATGGTTATTTCAGACCCATCTGACTTGCGTGAGGTTATCCTCCACAAGCACAAAGAAAGAGAAGAGGCCTCGGTGTGCAAAGAGTCCTCCCATGGACATCACTGCACCCAAGTCATTATCAACTGCTGTTGCAACAACGTAACAGTAAGAGAAGACCGGCAGTCCGTCTTCCAAAGACTACAACAACCAAGTTTAGAGGACGAGGCGCCTCCCGTCGTCTCCTACAATTCTGCTCAAAGAATCCCCACTGATGGGAGAGGGAAGAAGATTAGCGTCTCCAGCCCGAATATTTCAACCACTGTGACTAAGAAACTGTCGTCTAAACGGTTGTCCACCACCGGAGTTTTCCAAGGTACCCGTTCGAAGATGAAATCTGCTATAGTGGAAGATTCATCATCCACACTACTGGGGGTAGCTGGAACTGGGGGTAGCACTCCTCCAAACATCCACGATAATCTGATGTTCCAAGGAGACTAGCTGGGGAAAACAACTCTCCTATCAGATACAGCAAGTGCCGACGTCCCCGAGGACGTCCACGACTCCCAAGACGAGGCAAGCTCTGAAGCAGGGGGTACCATTCCTTCTGAGTCCGAACCAGAGGAGAACATTCCCACATAGCCCGATGACTTCTCGGTACAGGGGTATGATTCGGAGGGCACGTCATCCACCGTCCCTTCTACTTCTACTCATGTGAGGACGGCATTCATGACAAACGACGAACAAGATGGTCCCAGTGATCGCCAACGCATCGACACTCTGGAGGCCATACTGCGCACCTTGGTCAAATCTATGGACGAGATCAAAGCGGCTCTTCCCACTCTACAAGGAAGGACACCTGGCTAAACAAGCTTGGGTCCCGCGGTCAATACGGACTCGAACTCTGCGACACCAAACCCGGGCGATAATCCTCCTAAAATGTTGGCTCCCACCACTGCGGATGAGGCCACGAAAGCAAGAAGAGAGATCCAGGAGCTTCGGGCCATGTTTCACGCTCGAAAAGCCTCTCAATACCTCAGAATACGGCAACCATACCCCGCTGCATGGAGGGATGTCCCTTTCCCACCAAGATATAAGCCGTTCAACATCAATCCCTATGATGGCAAGACCTTCTTAAGTCGGTACATCACTTACTTCGAGGTCACCACCGACCATCTGCCCCATGACGATGCCATCCTTACACGATTATTCATCGGGGCATTGGAATGGGTCACCTTCGACTGGTACCGTAACCTGCCAGACAACTGCATCCACTCCTTCGCCAGCTTCAAGCGTATATTCTTGGAGAGATTCTACGAAGTAGGACAGGACGTCACAATGTCTACCCTCATGGACGTCGTTCAAGGGAAGAAGGAGCTGACAAAAAACTATATTGAGCGGTTTCGCCAAACCGCAATGAAGTTGCCGTCCGGTAATCCGGATTCCTCCCTAATTGAAATTTGCCAAAACAGACTGCTCCCAACAATCAGCCTCTAGATGGGCGAAAGTCAATTTAAGGACTGGAAGACGTTTATCATCAGTGCTACTAGCGTCGAAGACAAGTTGAAGAAGGCTCGCCAACTGGGATTACACATCTCGGAGGGAGAGGACAAAGGCAAGCGCCCTAATACCAACAACAACAATGGTGGTAACGCCTCCAACAATCGAGACAACAAGGGCAAACAGGCTATGGTGGCCGACACAGCCCAAAAGCTTGAGCCAAAACCGGCAGACAAGCAATGGCCGCAAATGACCTACTCCTTCGAAGACGGCCATGTCAAGCCCATCTTGGACATGCTCATACAAGGAGACAGAATTCAGCTCCCTCCACCCAGACGGGAACCTCGGCCGGCAGAAATAGAGAGCCCAAAGTACTGTCATTACCATCGCTACGTCCACCATGCTACACACGACTGCTACCAACTGAAGCGATACATCCAACATCTCATCGATTCGAAGGCTCTGGCCATTGATTTCGAAGAGGTGACCGTAGCAGCCAATATGGTGTCAGTACAGTTCGGCAGCTTCCCTCCAACAGAGACTCAAGATGGCGTGGTACCCGTCCCTCTGGCGACAATGGAGATTGCTAATTTTCTACCTCCTCGAGATCAGGCTACTGGTCTAGTACCCCTTACTACATCACGAGGGAAGATCATGTGGGTCCATCCGGACTTGGTATCTTAGGTGACTCAGTCCGCACCTCCCTCCACCAGCAAGAAGAAGAATGGAAAAGTCAAATCATATCGTACGAACTCGATAGAGGTCGAAGAAGCTACTGCTGTTGTTACCCGCTCCGGCACACAAATCCAACCTCCAACGGGAAACTCGGCTGAAGATCATCAGCCGACAGCTGCTGATGCTCCAGGACCTCCGCAGCCTTCGACGACCGACAAGCCTAGGCCGAAGGAGATTCGCTTCGACAAACGTCTCCGAAAAGAGACACCTCATGGGCTAGAGAGGCCATACAACTTTGATATCCTGGCACAATTGGCCAACACACCGACCAAATTATCGTTATATGAGCTCCTGAGACTTTCTAAGGATGTCCGTGTCGCGCTGAGTGAAGCACTCCAGAATGCCGACGCATACCTGGCTCAGTCCAATCTCACTGGGGAGGACTCGCCAGCCCAGGACAGCGCTTGCACAGGGTCTATGGCAAACATTGTCTTCACTCTGCAGGATATGCTTATCAAGACCAACCTGCACGATCGTCCTTTGTATTATATTGGGTACATTGGCGATATCAAGGTCGATCGGATGCATATTGACCCCGGGTCCTCCATAAGCATCATCCCGAAGAGCCTACTACACCATCTGCGCATCCCAATGCATCGTCTGACGTCGACAAGTACCGCCATCAGCGGCTTCAATTCGGATAGGAGCTACCCAATCGAGAAGATTCGCCTGAAGTGTCAAATCGGCGACCTTCAGTCAGAAGTCACCTGTTATCTCATAGATGTGGACACTTCCTACAATCTTCGCCTGGAGCGTCCTTGGATACACGATTACATGATCGTGCCTTCCACACTGCACCAGTGCTTCAAGTACGTCGACAAGCACGGCCTTGTGAGGACAGAATTTGCTGACATCGATCCCTTAAAAGGGGTCGAATCCTACTACTCAGATTCATGCTTGTACGAGAAGTCGAAAAAGCATCTTGCCGAAGGAGATACTCAAGCTCAAACTGAGGCAGCAATGGGATTAGAAGAACCTCTGACGATCCACCTCCAAGCCCGCAAGCCTGCCATAACTGTGCCCCTTACAGCCACTCTGCGTAAGGACGTAATTAGCCTCTCTGCACAGGAGGAACATATGATAATCTGACTGCCAAGGTCTAGCCAAGCGCCAAGACCCACGACAGAGCTACTGACAATCAGGTTGCCTAAAGCTAACCAGCAAAAAACAGGGGAGCTCAATCCCTCTTCAAGCCGATGACAATTTGTCTTCCCATAATAAATCAGCAACCGAGCACTAAGCCAGGGACTACTAGCCAGCCAATAACTCCCCGCTCAACACCGAGCACCAAACTGGGGGTAGCTAGTATTCCAACAACTCTACGTTCTGCTCCACCTATGGAGCCCCTGATAATCAAGTTGCCCAAGTTATCCTCTCAGTCTGCATTTACACAGGATGGCTAAAGAAGAATCTGAGCTGGCCAAGTGTGTGGCTGCTTACACTGATGTTCCATCCGCAGATGATGTAATCCCACTGGAAAAGATACCTTACTTCATCAATAAAGGGCTATCTTTAAATTATCTCGAACTTAATAAGCTCTGTACAATGTATGCTATGGAATACGGTATAGGCACTCACCTGCACACACAAGTGACAAATGTCTACACCGCGAACCAACTTACTCCAACGGAAGATGCTTACTGCATAATCGAGGGAGAGGATCACCCAATCATCTTCGGCCGGAAGAATGATCCACAGCCCTTCAAGATAGAAAAAGTTGAGCTCAAACCCGACACCGGGAGATTGCCCCTTTATCTGTATAGTTCCCAATCCAAGTACCTTATGCAAAAACAAGGATATGATCTGGAAACTACACCAGGCTTAAACTACGGCACCGGACGGCGATTACCCTTACAGTCGTCGGCCCCCGCTGGGAAACCACGAGATTATCACAGTAAAACCAGATGTGGGCTCGGTTATGTCACACCTGCGACGACACCTGAAAGCTCAGACAAAGAATACGACTGGCATTCACACTAAACCGGATCACCCACTTCCGATTCAGATATCAGCATCGGGGACATGATCAGGCAAGTCTGGTTCGTCAACATGGCATTTGTCGACGCCTACGAAGAAGATGAAGACATTCCCGAACTTTTTGAGCTAGAGCCATGGGCACAACAACTAGATGCACAGTGGAAGAAGCGGTTCGAACAAAGAGAGCCTCCCACAGAGGATGAGGTTGTACAAGTCGATCTCGGTGATGAGTCCTTTCCAAAGCCCATCTTTGTCAGCAAGAATCGGACAAACGAAGAGCGAGAATCACTACTACAACTCGTCAGAGAATACATCGACGTGTTCGCCTGGAGCTACGAAGATATGCCAGGACTGAACCCCGAGATTGCACTTCACAAGCTCAATGTCCGTTCGGACGTAAAACCTGTCAAGCAATAGCAACGTCGGTTCCGACGTCATGAATGCTATTAAAGCCGAGGTAAACAAACTGATAGTCAGCAGCTTCATCCGTGAGGAACAGCATCCTGGCTGGGTCGCCAATATAGTACCAGTCCTCAAGAAGAGTGGAAAGATTCAAATCTGCATCGACTTTTGCAATCTAAATGAGGCATGTCCTAAGGATGAGTTCCCTCTCACTATCACAGACATCATGATCGATAACACCTATGTCTTTGAGCGTATGTCATTCATGGATGGTTTTTCAGGATACAACCAAATCAAGATGTTCTCTGACGATGAAAAGCATACATCATTCCGAACACCAATCAGCATATACTGCTACATAATTATGCCTTTCGGCCTAAAGAACGTTGGCACCACTTATCAAAGAGCTATGAGCATCATCTTTAGAGACCACTTATGCAAGACAGTAGAATGCTACATCGACGACATCGCCGTCAAAAGCTGCTCTAAGGAAGATCATCTGCATGATCTGAAGACGGTATTCGACCTGATACGAGCGCACAAGTTGAAAATAAATCCCACAAAATCTTTCTTGGGTGTATCCAGCGGGAAGTTCTTGGGTTTCATCATTATCTCCCAGGGTATCCACGTAGACCCTGAGAAGACAAAGGCAATCATGGAGATGAGTCTCCCGAGAAATCTTCGTGAACTCCGAGGCCTTCAAGGGAGGCTAGCTTACATCCGAAGATTCATTTCCAACCTCTCCGGATGGTGTCAGCCTTTCACCCACCTCATGAAGAAGGGCGTCTCATTCATATGGGATGAAGAATGCCAACGTGCCTTCGACAGCATCAAAGAATACTTGTCGAACCCTCCGGTCCTGGTGGCCCCGGTTGCTGGAAAACTATTTTTGCTCTACGTATGAGCAATGGAGCATTCTTTCAGTGCTCTGCTAGCATAAAAAAATGATACAGGCCATGAACAGGCTATATATTACCTCAGCCGAATGATGATGGGGTCGGAACACCGATATACCGCCGTGGAGAAGGAATGCCTCGCCCTGGTGTTCGCCATTCAGAAGATGCGACACTACGTCACGGGACAAACCATACATGTGATATCACGAATCAACCCTCTCAGGGTCCTCATGACCAAACCAGGGGCACTCAGCTCTCGCCTCGCTATATGGGCAATATTGTTGTCCCCCTACCACATGATATTCGTCCCACAAAAGGCTGTTCAAGGTCAAGCTCTGGCAGACTTTTCAGCAGCCCATCCAGGTTTAGAGTCGACCAGAATATACGAAGAAATCCCAGATGAGGTCGTCGACTCACATGTGGCCTCTCATAATGATATATGGCGAATGTTCTTCGATGGTGCTTCAAGAACCGGACCCAAGGGCAACATCGTCGTTGGAGTCGGAGTGGTGCTGATTTCTCCCTCCGGGCTGGTGATCAACCGAGCTTACTCCCTCACCGAACCTTGTTCAAATAATGTGGCCGAGTACAACACTTTGGTTATTGGCCTCCAACTTGTAAGAGAGCTGGAGGTAGAATATCTGAAAGCATACGATAATTCACAGTTAATCGTCAATCAGATCCGGGGTTCATACGAAGTCCGCCATGAAGATATGATCCCCTATCACCAAATAGCAATCAACATCATTTCGTCATTTGAAGGATTCTTCATATAACACGTTCCCAGACTCCAAAATATCGAAGTCGATGCCCTAGCAGGCCTTGCCGCTTCCCTAGCAGTTCTGAACCACGCTCATTACCTGGTGGACATGATAGGCCACGAACTGGTATGTCCCAAAAATAATATGTAATTTGTGGCAAGTGATTCTGCTCAAACGGTCGACAAAACGCCAGACTAGAGACAACCATTCATAGACTTCATAGTCTACGACATCCTGCCCGAGAACCCAAAGGAAGCCACCTCTATCAGAAGGCGTTCTCTCAGATTCTTCTACGATACAGAGACAAAAATGATGTATCGGCGATCATACGATAGATTACTGCTTCGGTGTCTGTCAAATACAGAAGCCAAAGAAATCGTACGCGAAGCCCACGATGGCATCTGTGGAGCCCATCAGCCTGGCCCAAAGCTGCAAGATCACCTTCGCCGAATGGGCTACTACTGGCCCATAATGGTTGCAGACGCAATAGACTATGCACGAAAATGCAAAGCCTGTCAAGTCCACTTGGATTTTATCCACTAGCCATCCGAGTTTCTACATCCGACAGTGGCGTCCTGGCCATTCGAAGCATGAGGAATGGACATCATCGGTCCAATCACTCCACCTTCGTCCCAAGGGCATTGTTTCATACTCACCATCACAGATTACTTCTCCAAATGGGCGGAAGCTGTTCCGCTTACAGATGTGAAGACTTCAAACGTGATCAGCTTCCTCAAGCATTACGTCATCTATCGCTTTGGACTACCCCGAAGGATCATCCACGATAATGGTCCACAGTTTGTAAGCCATGCCTTCTATCGATTCTGCGATAAGCACCGAATCCAGAATGTTGCTTCGACACCGTACAATCCGACAGCGAATGGGTTGGCAGAAGCATTCAACAAAACCATCATCAAGCTACTCAAGAAGTTCGTGTCGTCTAACAAATGCGACTGGAATAAGAAGCTTGGTGAATGCTTATGGGCGTACCGTACTACGGTCCGAACAGTCACCGGGAACACACCATTCTCCCTGGTGTACGGAAGTGAGGCAGTCCTCCCATTGGAGACTCAAATCCCCTCGCTCCGTGTCGCTCTCACTTACCAATTGACGACGGACGATAACTACCGTCGCCGCCTACAAGAGCTGGAGGCCTTAGACGAAAAGTGCCTACTGGCTCAGCAGCGAATCGAGCTATACCAAGAACGCATCTCTGGAGCCTTCAACAAGAAGGTTAAAGTCAGAACATTCCAAGTGGGCGATCTCGTTCTGGAAGTTCGGAGGCCAATGGTTATGACTCACAAAACTGCCGGCAAATTCCAGCCAAAATGGAAAGGTCTATTTATCATTGAGGCTGTATTCTCCAACGGGGCTTACCGCCTCGCAAAACAAAACGGAGACTTGCTCATGTTGTCCGTCAACGGCAAGTTCCTGAAGAAGTATTATATCTAAACGACATTCTCCAAATCCCAAAATGTTGAGTTATGTACCCTCCGGTACCGCTGAACCCACATTCTTCCTCCAAAAATCCTAGAGTGTTGAGTTATGTACCCACTGGTACCTCTGAACTTACACTTTGACCCAAAATTTCTTGGATTATCGAGTTATGTACCCGCAGGTGCCTCTGAACGTACATTCCGGTCACTCTTTTATGTGGTAAGTCATGTATGATTATACCTCTGAACTTGTTCTTCTGAAAGAGCTCCTCCCTCATGATCCACTACCCGTACTCCCAGTGCACAAAAAGGGTAACAGATCCACAAATTTCCAAAACGACCACGTCGATGTTACCTCTTAGTCGTTTCACTTCCGCTAAAAACAAATCACCCCTTTACGTAGAACTTCCACGTCATCATTACCTTTGAGTCGTTCAATGTACCCCTTCACGGAGCCTACTCCTACCACGTCCTCATTACCTCTGAGTAGGAAGGCTCCATCGAAGAAACCCGCATGCTTGCCACGTCCTCATTACCTCTGAGTAAGTATATTGGTTCCCTTTTGACCTATTATCCGTACCCAAAACCGGAGTATGCCAAGGATAATAAGCCCACAACTGTCCTCTGTTGACCACAAATATCCTCCGCTGAGTCCACTCCTGCCACGTCCTCATTACCTCTGAGTAGGAAGATTCTGCGATGGAAAACCCTCATGCTTGCCACGTCCTCATTACCTCTGAGTAAGTATGTTGGTCATATCTCGTCCTATTATCCGTATCCTAAGCCAGGGTATGCCAAGGATAATAGGCCAACAAATGTCCTCTGCTAAGTTTCTTAGTACGGGCCCATCATTTCTTATCATGTCCCGGGAGCCCAACTGCTCCATGGCAGTCTTTCTCCCGATACCAGAAACGTCCATGGCCACCTTACAGTGAAATCGTTCTAGGTATCCCCATCAAATTTGTTATCCATACCTAAAACCCAGGTATGCCAAGGGTAACAGGTCCACAAACAGTCCCCCAGCGGGGCAAACACCACCACAACACCATAAACACAATAAGCAATATAAATGAAGGGTAATAAAACATACTCTTTTATTTGGAAACAAAAAATACTACATGTTCTGGGACTACGTCCCTCTCAAAAAAATGGGGGTGGGAAAAGAACAGAAACAAAAGAAGGAAAAAAGTCGTCTATGGTTCAGCGGTACAAAGTTCCAAGAGACGGTTCTTCACCAAGGCGGTCCCCCATTCAAGCCGCTGCTTAGCTCGACGCTCGGCCTCCTGGGATAACCACTCTACATCATCTAGGTACATGTGTGCCCGCCAGCCATCCTCCAACTTCTTCCGGGCGAGCTCCAGGCCAGCAGAAGCTCGATTAACTCTGTCGGCCTCCTGGATAATCAGCCCCTTTTCAGAACAGGCAGCTTCGAGTTCAGACTCCAGGAAAGCTAACTTCCTCCGAAGCTCAAGGATCTGCTCCCGCATGTCAATGACCCCACGGGAGGCAGTCGCTTTCCGAGCCGTAATATCTTCACTCTCGCGGCTCAACTGATCATATAGCTGAGACAGATCGCGGAGGTCCTTCAGTATGACCGGCTTGGCCATATCCCGAGCAGCCCTTATCTTCTCTACGACAGTTAGGAGAAAATTGTGCTCTTGATCTATAGCAGCAGACAGATCAGCTTGCCGCAGCACCCGAAGCTGGGCCACCAGCTGATCAGCCTCCAGCAATTTCGCCTGCAGAAGCGCAGTTATCCTCGCCCCACCGGGAAGAGTCTTAAGAATATCAATGTGACCCTGGGCGCATTACCGGGCCAAAGCAAAAAGGGTCCCCCGTTCCACAGCAGCCGCGACCCCTCTCTTCAAGTGGCGATAGAAGCTGTCAACTACGTCCTATGACGCTTCGTCCAGAACCTCCGTAGAGGACAGCGTCAAAGGAAGTGTGGCTGGCAGTGTCGAATGAGGCACGCTAGAACTTGCCACCAGAAAGACAAATTTTGAGCGGAAAGATGCGCGGATAGCAGCTAACTTCTCCTCCGCCACCTGAAGAGTTTGGACACTCGGCAAAGCAGATAGGTCGACTCTCGGAGCCGCCTGAGCAGAGGAGGATGCAGGGACCATTGTCCCCTGCCCCGGCTGAGCTGCCACCTGACTTTCCAAACTCGAGCCAGCGAGAGGTCCTTCAATATGAGTCGAAAGAGGAGGGGGTACGCTCCTCTTCGCCCGTTTCCCTTCAACAGAGCCCACCCTGACAGTATCCGTCATCGGCACTGGAGAGGCAGGACCTGTATGTCCAGAGCAACCATCAATCAGTCTAACCCGAAGGATGTGATAATAGAGCAGATAGGACTCCTCACAAGTTAAGATTTGGCTTATCTTACCAGGAGAGGAGCATGGAGGCTGCGGATCGCTCACAGCCACCCTAATCCCCTCACCAGCAACCTTCGAGTCGAATTCAGTTGGTTCTTATGCCCCAGCCGCCCCAGAGGGGGGTACGACTGGTTCAGCGTCACCCTGCTGAAATTTGACAGTCTTAGGGTTGCATTCAGAAACCCCATCGCCTTGAGTCGAGACTTCAGTGACGAAAGGAGCCTCAGCCGCCTCCGGGAGAACCCCAGAAGAGATGATCGTGGCACACATGTCACTGACCAAAGTGCTCAGGGCCAGATCAAGTTCAGAAGCAGCAGCCGGTTCCCGAGAATCCGACTCTTCTGATGCCTACAGGGAAAAAAAGATTGATCAGGACATAACTCAGAAAAAAAACTAAAGAATAGAGAAAATGGCTGTAAATCGACTCACTTCTGAAACAGCGTCGACCTCCTCGTCCTTCTCTTTAATAAACAGCCCGTGATGCCTGATCGTGGCCCGCTTCACAGAATATGTTCTGCTGCCACCAGCAGGGTCAGGTCGACTTCGCTTGCGCGAGGGATTAGATACAACAGGCAGCTGATCTGCCACCACCTCATTAGGCACATCAGGCGGCTGATCCGCCACCAATTTATCAGACACAATGGGCTGTTGATCCGCCACTTCCTCTTCTGTATGAGGGAAAGAACTATCAACATCAGGCTCGTCATCCTCTTCGTCCATAGTAGTGGACTCTGAGTCCGGCACAAGATCCGCGTTCGCCCTCTGCTTCCTCGTCTTTGACCCTGGGGGCTTCTCCGCCATGCCAGTACCCGCAATAAAACAGATCCTCGGGTCAAAATTAACGGGATGCTTGTTCACCGTAACATGGTATAGGGCCGCCATGTACAGAATTTCTACTGGTGCCTCACCATTAGGGACCGAGAAGGTGGTTCAAGTATGAATCGCGTCATAATAATGCCATGCCCTGATACCATCCAGGACGCTGCCTTCAAAGCCCAGGCAAGGGCTGGGACTGTCAAAAGATAGCTGGCTATACCCGAACTGGCAGGAGAACCTGCTAGGAAAATAGGGCTCCAGGTAAACGTTGTTGCGGTGACGATATACTAAGTGTGCTGGGCGGATATTACGTAGCCAACAGAGCAGTTTCTCGAGCAAGAGAAGAGGAGGTTCGGTACCATCAACATGACCTCTCCTCACTTCTTCAGCGATAAAAAGAGGAACAGACACAAAAAAGTCGTATCCGTCTACTCTCGCTAGTGCCCTTCGACAAGCTGGCATAGTGCTGTACTCCCAGGGCTGATGACGGAATCGAAAGATGAAGGCATCATCAGCCGTGACACCATCATCTGGGCCAGGCCTCATCAAAGACCGGCAATGCATTAACAGCCACCCCATTAGATAATTGTATGTCAGCTCTACATGCTCAAAATTCATCCCCGTGTCACGTGCGATAACCCTGGACGAAAAGACACGAAGGCCGTGGTGTACGCTGCACACCATAGCCGGAAGAAGGGCCAGTCTGACCCCAAAAATGATTTTTACGGCAGGAAGGATGAAGTGGCGACTAAGCCTCTCAATGGAGCCCGCCCCTCCTGAGACTACGCAGTTCCGTAGCCATACCATCAGAAATCCTGCAAGAAGTGCCTTCTCCGACAGCTGCTGAGTACAATGATAAAGATAACTAAAGGAGTCGGATTAACCCCCAAATGTGTCGCTCGTAGACCCCGATCTCTTGGCGGTTAACACCAAGGTTTGCACCTCTTCCTGGGTTTGAGCACCTCGAGAGAAAACCCGACCTGAGGCGCCTAGCATAAAAAGGTATGAGACCCAGGTCGTGGTGTGAGGAATTGTCCCTTCTGAGCTACCATCCTTCTTGATGGCCGTTTGGTGACAAGTGCTGTGGTGACATAACAATTCCCGATATACGGCCACAAAGCCCGGGAACTGCTGATCTAAACCCTCGAGCTCTTTGCTCGTTGGGGTGTACACTTCGAAGGCTTCTTCCTCCCAGGGCAGCTTGGAGATGACGTGCATCTCGTGAAGAGCAAGCCCCAACTCCCCGGCAGGCGCGAAGAAAGTTCCCGTCCGTCGGTTGTACATCTCATAGAGGGCCATGAACAACGGCTTATTTATGGATAAGCCATGACCGGTACCTCGAATGGCGTAGTAGAGGCCGATCTCGTGCAGGGTAACCTCGTACTTCCGCAAAATCTATGAAGTCAGATTGGCCCACGTCGGGATAGGGTTTATCCAATTCGGCAGCGCCAACCGGCCGACAGGATAGGACCCCTTCTGCGCAAGCTGGTTTATGAAGGTGTCAGCTTGAGAGAAAGTGAAATTGGGACCCGGTGCATTTATGGAGGAACCCGGGGCCAATCCCATCACGCACCGACTGGTCGGTTCCTTTCCCGCATACGCAGACCTCAACTGTCCATTATAATGGATATCCCCCACAAAGATCCCTGACCTGCTTGGAGTCAAGGACTCCACCATCTTCCTCTCCAACGATAATATGTTGAACCACGACAGAGGAAAATGATGCTCCATCGGAGGAATGTGGATCTCCACTCCATCAAGAGTAAAATCCCAGCTCTCGGATACATCGAGCACTCGGGTATTCTTTATGGACAAAGCATCCCCAAAGAGGAACGTCGGCTTCAGATATTTCCTATCCAATCGCCCTGAGTTCATCATGGCACAGAGAATGTAGAAAGGCTGTTTCTTGATGGCACTCAACCTCTCCAAAGGCTCTTTCGGAAGCTGCTTCGTCATATGCTCGACTATATGGTTATACCGATAGCCCATAGCAAATTGGGCCTGACCCACCAGAAGTTCTCTCGCTGTATTAACTGGCAGGTTCACTGAAGACAGACAAAAAGAACAAGTTAAAAGATGGGCTAAAACAAAACCAGCTTATGTGGCCCAGTCTACAAGAACTCATGTAGTTCTGTTCGAACATGAGCTTATGCGACACTAATCAGTGTAAGCTTATGCGGCTCTACTTAGCGAGAGCTTATGCGGTTCCGCTTAGCGGAGCGTTATGCGCCTCAATTCAGAGGAGCTTATGCGGTTCGGTTGAGCAAAGCCCTATGCGACCCAGTCCAGACAAACTTGGACGGTCCTGTTTGAGAGGGTTTCATGTGGTTCAATTCAGAAGAACATTATGCAGCTCTGTTAGACAGGTCATTATACAGTTCAGTTTACGAAGGGTTCATACGGCCTACCAAGATAACTCCCATGTGGCTCGGACATGGGGTATACCCCCATGCGGCTCGGTCAGGGGACATGTATGCGGCCCATACGGTTTGAACAGTTCGATAAAGGACGCATTAAAAGCTTATACATAAAATATGCAACAGAGCCGTCTTTGTTAGTGGTTCGAAGTAGCTGATCTTCCTAAGTCCTTACCCTTAATGGCAGGGTGAACGTCAGTATGAACCCTAGGTGCCACAGCCGACGTTGAGGCCACTCCCTTATCCTTCGCAGCAGCCTTCGCTGTGACCTTGGAGGACTTAGGAGCCATTGTTGTCTGATGATCAGAGAAGAAAGACGAAGACAAGAAAAGCTAGGGCAAGAAGAATCGAAGAACAAGAGAGAATAAAGAAGTCTCTCCGTCCCAAACACACTTCTATTTATAGGCAGAGCTCATAGACCGACGTCTCGATCCATGTGCAGCATAACCGACTCTTCAGGTAACGAGGCGATCTGACTATTTAAAGCTAAACTCTTGGGATCCTGTCCCAAAAAGTGGCTTTAAATCTGACAGCAAATTAAGGGCAATTAATGTAAAGATTTGTACACGTGGCATGAAGACGTGGCAAGGAGCCTATGCGGCCAGACAGCCCATGCGGCTGGAAAGTCCATGCGGCTAGAAAGCCCATGCGGCTAGGAAGGCCATGCGGCTGAGAAGTCCATGCGGCCAGAACATCCTAAGCGGCCCAAAGAGTTTTTACATGAACATGCTTCTTATTCAAAGTATTTCAATTTTGCAAATTGAAAGCTTTGAAGGGGGGTCTTGTAGAAGCATGGAAAAGAACAAAGAAAGGCCTATGCGGCTCCGACAAAAGGATCCCCATGCGGCTCAAAAGTCCATATGGCTCGGATGGCTCCATGCGGCCCAGAAAGGAACCACGTGGCCCCAAACAGTTCTTATCTATACCCTGCTGCAGTTAATGCCCTGATGGCTGCTCTGACAATGGCTGCTCTGACAATGATAACTCTGACAAATGACAGCTCTGACATAAAGATGCAATAATGACTGACATGATGGCATGTTCCTAGGGAAGAGGAGAAAATCTTCTTACAACTGGCAAGATTCACCAAGTCCCGAGGCCACTCCATACGGCTGCGGCAGTTATGCGGCCGTCCACTTCATGTGGCTGCCTTCTTCATGCGGCTGCATCCTTCATGCGGCTGCCCATCCGCATGCGGCTGCCTATCCCCATGCGGCTGCCTATCCCTATGCGGCTGTCCAACCGTATGCAGCTGCCTATCCCCATGCGGCTGCGCATCCTCATGCGGCTGCTTATCCTCATGCGATCGAATCTATGGAAGCATTGGTTTATACATTCCTTTTAGTCTCGACTTTAGGGATATTTTTTTTTGCTATCTTTTTTTGAGAACCGCCCAAGGTTCCTACTAAAAAAATGAAATGATTTTTCATTATCTCAACTGAAGTTGAAGTAATAAGCCGACCGATATAATATGGTCGGCTCATTACTTCAACTAGTCTAGTCCCCGTGTTCTTCGAATGGATCTCTTAATTGTTGAGAGGGTTGCCCAAAAGCGGTATATAAGGCATACCCGGTAAAGCTTACAAGTAAACCAGATATGTTGTCCATCCTCATGCGGCTGCATGCTTCATGCGGCTGCATGCTTCATGCGGCTGAGAGGACCACCCATATGCGGCTCTGCGAGGACGTCCCAATTGAGACACGTGGCAGTCTTCACGACAGTTGAGACACATGGCATTCTTATCTTCCCTGGAATCATGGCTGTTAACGAATCATAACAAAATTAGATTTATTGTAATCGTCATAATTGCCCAGATCAAATCAAATCAGGTAAATTGGATACGTGGCAGGCCACCATAAATCATGGAGATTCATGGCAATCAATATTTATTGCTCATAGAGATTGGATGCAATCTACATTAATTGCTCAGATTTATTATATTCAGGATGAGCGGCCCTGATTGGTTGACTCCCAAGCCGCCGACTTTTCAAAGAAGGCAATCATTGTAAACCCTAATTATCACCCCCCCCACTCCTATAAATAGCAAGGTGCTATTCCCTTGCAAAAGAACGAAGACAGACGCATACAGAGAGAGACACGCAGAGGAGCACATACAGAAAGAAAAAGGAGAGCATTTCTTCGTCAGAGCCAAGGCTACGTCCGAGCGTCCAAGGAGTAAGGCAGATCTACCGTCGCTTTCCCGAGCCTCTACCGTCACCCTCCAGAATCAAAACTAAATAATCGTACTTAGATTGCTGTACCTAGATTTTCGTCCCTAGGCTTTCTTTGTACGAATGAGTTTGTATTATGAAATAGAAGTCCAGTCCTTCCGTATAATTGTTCTGTTCTTTTATAATCAATGGCAAACAGGCCTTTGAAGACGTTATAGTGCATGAAGTACTGGAACCAAGAATCGGCATCCAAGGAAGAGGTGAAGATCCTCTGGTCAAAGCCATTGGGCAGAGGTACAGGAGTGAAGGCATTGAAAGTGGTGGAGGAGGAACGGGGGCGCTTGTGGGTAGCCATGGAAAAAAGAAATAAGGTTGAAGGAGGAAGTAGGGTTTTGAAATGAAGAAGAGGATGAGGAAGAAGGTAGGTTTTTAAAGAGTTGTTGGGAAGGGGAAGGGGTGGGAACGGTTATAGAAAAGAAGTAGAAAGAGTGGTGGTTTTAAAATGGAGATAATGGAGGAGTTAATGGGGGAGAGGAAGAGATGGATATTAATAAGGATGGAAAGTTAGGGTATTGGGAAGAGTTGGGTATTAATGGGGAGATGATGGATGTGATGGGTAGTTAAGAGGGGAGAAGGAATAAAGAAGGAATGGAAGAGTGGTGGGGCCCGGAGCTGATGTGACAAAGCAGTCCGCCGCGAACCGGTATACGTCGGTATGCCGACGTATGCCGACGGTATACCGATTTTTGGCACAGAACATAATTCTGAACCAAAATCGGTATACCGTCGATATACCGCAGTATACCGTCGGTATACCGGTCGAGAAGAACTATGAGTCAAAATTTAAGATGCCCAATTCTTGGCAAAGAAAAACGAAGCGATCCTCTGGGAGTGGGTTGGTGAAAATATCGGCTAACTGATAAGTAGTGTCAATAAATTCAAGGCAGATATCTCCCTTTTATTGATGGTCATGAAGAAAATGGTGTCTAATTTCAATGTGCTTCGTATGTGAGTGACAAATCGGGTTTTTCGTAAGATTGATCGAGCTAGTGTTATCATATTTAATAGGGGTGCAAGTATGAGAAATGCCATAATCTATAAGTGTTTGTGACATCCAAAGAATTTGTGCACAACAGCAACCGGCCGCAATATACTCGGCCTCAGTGGTTGAAAGAGAAACAAAATTTTGTTTTCTACTAAACCACGATACTAAGAATTTTCCAAGGAATTGATATGTACCGCTAGTGCTTTTTTGGTCAATCTTGCATCCGACAAAATTTGCATCTGAGAAGCCGTGAAGCTCAAAGGATGAAGATTTCGGATACCAAAGGCCCATGTTAATGGTGCATTTGAGATATCAAAAAATATGCTTGACGGCACATAAGTGCGATTCCTTTGGATTTGCTTGATATCGTGCACAAAGACATACACTAAACATGATATCAGGAAGGCTAGCAGTTAGATAAAGTAAACTACCGATCATACCTCGATACTTATGAATGTCGACCGATGTGCCATCTTCATCATTGTCAAGCTTTGTCGTTGTTGCCATAGGAGTCCTCATTGATTTGGATGAGTCAAGTTCGAAACGCTTGAGGAGATCCTTTGTATATTTTGCTTGATTGATGAAGGTCCCTTTGGGTCCTTGTTTGATTTGTAAGCCCAAAAAGAATGATAGTTCACCCATCATGCTCATTTCAAATTCTTCCTGTATTACTTTAGCAAATTCTACACAGTGTATTGTTAGTAGAACCAAAAATAATGTCATCGACATAAATTTGAACCAATAAAAGAGTGCCATTATGGGATTTGATAAAAAGTGTCGTATCGACTTTGCCCTTAGAAAAATTGTGTGAAACAATAAAGGAGCTAAGGCGCTCATACCAAGCACGGGGAGCTTGTTTGAGGCCATAAAGGACTTTGTGGAGTTTGAACACGTGATTAGGAAATTAAAAATCTTCAAAGCCAGGAGGTTGTTTTACATAAACTTTCTCTTTAATAATACCATTTAGAAAAGCACTCTTAACATCCATTTGAAAAAATTTAAAATCATTAAAGCAAACAAAAGCACATAACATACGAATGGATTCAAGACGAGCAACCGGAGCATAGATTTTGTCGTAGTCAATGCCTTCCTCTTGGTTATAGCCTTGAGCAACCAATCGGACTTTGTTACGAGTCACTAACCCATCTTCATTAAGTTTATTTCGAAACACCCATTTAGTTCCAATAATGGGGTGATTGCTAGGTTTAGGGACAAGTTCCCAAACCTTGTTTTACTCAAATTGATTTAGCTCTTCTTGCATCGCTATCATCCAAAATTCATCATGAAAAGCATCATTAATATTTTTAGGCTCTATTTGAGAGATAAAAGCCACGTTTGCACAAAGATCACGAGTAGAGGATCTAGTGCTTATATTGGAAGAAGGATCCCCAATGATAAGCTCCTTAGGATGATTGGTGACAAATCTCCATTCTTTTGGGAGATCCTTTTGAGGAGGCTCGAGTGGTGGGGACTCTTTTGTTGGAGGAGTCACAACTTCATTGTTAGATGAAGAAGGACGATCTCTAATAGAGGAGTTCTTCAACCCAAACGAGATGTCATCAATATCATCGGAAGAGGAGAATGTAGAAGAGTTAAGTTCATTAAAAGAGACATTGATTGACTCTTCGACAACAAGACTTCTTTTATTAAAAATACGAAAACCTTTACTATGAGTAGAGTATCCAAGGAATATTCCTTCATAGGCTTTTTCTTCAAACTTGCCTAGGTTATCCTTGGTATTCAAAATAAAACAGTTACATCGAAAAACTTTAAAATATTCAATAGAGAGAATTTTGTCAAACCAAAGCTCATAAGGAGTCTTTTTAGAAATAGGTCTAATCAAGACCCTATTTATAACATAACATGCCGTGTTAACGGCTTCCGCCCAAAAATATTGGGGGAGCTTATATTGGTTTAACATAACCCGGGCCATATCGCCAAGGGTTCTATTCTTTCTCTCCACAACACCATTTTGTTGAGGAGTTCATGGACAAGCAAAATCATGTCCAAAACCATTCTTTTCACAAAATCTTTTGAAATCGGCATTGTCAAATTCTCCTCCATGATCACTTCTAATCTTGTTAATAGAAAAACCTTTCTTATTTTGAACACATTTACAAAAAGCAATAAATTTACGAAAAGTGTCACTTTTGCAAGCAAGAAAAATAACCCAAGTAAATCTCGAAAAATCATCAACAAGAACAAAAGCATAAAGCTTGCCTCCAAGACTAGCAACTCTACTAGGACCAAAAAGATCCATATGAATAAGTTGAAGAGGTCTAGTGATACTCACAGAGTTGATGGATTTGAAGGATGACTTGGTCAACTTACTTTTTTCGCATTCTTTACACACCATATCCTTTTTTAAATGGATACTTGGGAGTCCTCTTACAAGCTTCTTGGTGGCAAGATGAGAAATGGTATCCATGTTGGTGTGTCCGAGCCTCATGTGCCAAAGCCAACTTTCATCGTTCTTTACAACTAAGCACCTGTCATTGTTAGTGTCTTCGACAAGATATAAAACATAGATATTGTTTTCTCTAATGCCTTCATAAACAATAGATCCACTTGAACTATGGGTAATAAAACATTTAAGCTTAACAAACTTGATATCATAACCATTATCGGTAAGATGACTAATACTAAGAAGATCGTGTTTAAGATTAGTAACAAGACACACATTCTTAATACAAAGATAAGGAGGGAAACCGATATTACCATTTCCTATAATGTGACCTTTAAGATTGTTACCAAAGGAGACGTGTCCTTCCTTTTTCATCGATAGCGTTGTAAATAATGAAGCATCTCCGGTCATGTGCCGTGAATAACCGCTATCGAGAATCCACTTGCTTCTAGCATGAGAAAGACTCTTCATCGACAACATAAGTTAAAGATGAACATTTTGGTACCCATGATCGTATGGGTCCTTGAGTGTTAGTCTTAGGAACCCATTTATAAACTTTCTTATCAACTAGTTTCTTTGTATGACAATAATTGGTCGTATGTCCAAGCAAGCCACAGTAGTTGCAAATCATAGAGGATTTAGAAGAAGACGTGTGAGTATCATGCATATGTGAATCTCTAGTGCGAGAAGTTCTATCATTTGTATTATAATGATGATAATAAAAAGCATGATCTGAAGTATTTTTCTTAACAAATGGTCCTTTCCTTGTGTTAGAAAAGGACTTGTGTGTAGTATTCATGTAAGAAGTATGACTAGTATTGTGATGAGTGTGGAGGTGTCTTGGAGTATGTGTGTAAGTAGTGTTCTTATTACCTAGTTTCTTACTCTGTACAAGAAGATCATTATACTTAATAGAAGTATCATATTCTCTTCTATTAGCATCTTGAACTTTATGCATAGCAAATTCATAAGCCCTTCTGAGGGATTGAATCTCATCATCCTTTTTTTTATGGTGATAAGGGATTCTTGAAACTTGAGTCGCAAAGACTCTATCTCATCCGTGTCAGAAGCGGGAGATTTCCCTTTTACATCAATAATGATGCTAGAGAGTCTCTCTACTTCAAGTTGAAGAGCATCAACCACTTTTAGAGATTTCTTGTATTTATTTCTAACACCTTTGTGCTCTTCATGTAGTTCAAAGATAGCTCTCTCCAAGTCATCATAAGTAAGAGTATGTAAGGAGAGATCATCAAGTACCTCATCGGTTGCCATGAGACAAACGTTTGCATTGTGTTTGCACTCTTTATCGTTGTCGGAGTCGCTTGTGTCACTCTCACACCAAATGCTTGTGTTGGCAAATTTTTTGGAGGACGAGCTTCCTATGCTAGGCTTCTCGTACTTGCTTGAGTCTTTTCTTATCATGGGACAGTCCCTCTTGATGTGTCCGGTTCTTCTGCATTGATAGCATGCCGGATCTTCATCATTGTCCCGTCTGAACCGGTTGGCTTTGTTGAATTTGAGGAACTTTCGGAAGTGCTTAGCTGTGAGAGCTATTTCTTCATCATCGTCCGACTCGTTGTCGTCGGAGCTATCGCTGGAGTAGGACTTTGTAACTTTGAGAGCAAGAGACTTCTCCTCCTCTTTGGCCTTTTCCTTCTCCTTCTCTTGTATGAAAGATTCCTCTTGATCTTTCATATCGAGTTCATGAGTCTTAAGCTTTCCCATGAGGGTCTCAAGGTTCATGACTGTCAGGTCGTTCCCCTTAATGATTGCGATAGCTTTAGGAGTCCATCCTTTTGTCAATCCTCTAAGGATTTTTCTGATCTTTTCATGAGCAGGATATTCCATACCAAGAGAAGAAAGAGGATTAATAATATCACCAAAACGAGTAAACATGCAAGTAATAGACTCATTATGTTTCATCTTAAAGGACTCATATTCATGCGTGAGTCTACTAATCTTGGATTCCTTTACTTGTGATGTTCCCTCGTGTGTGACTTCAAGCAACTTCCAAATCTCATTAAAAGTCTTGCAAGTAGAGATTCTATTGAATTCACTACTATCGAGAGCACAGTAAAGAGCGTTCATAGCCTTAGCATCTCGACTAGCAAGCTTCTTGGCATTTTCAGTGAGTAAGTCCCTAAGGGTGTCAGATGAAACATCCTCAATAACTCTGGAAGGAGTAGGAAGACCATTTATCACACAATCCCATAAATCGAAATCTGTGGACTTTAGATAAATACTCATCATAATCTTCCAGTAGTTATAGTTGGTTCCATCAAATAGGGGAGGCCTATTTGTGGAGTGTCCCTCATTGTGGAAGGTGTTGATACTAGGGTTAGTGGCCGTGGATCACACAAAGGATGTAAATCCAAATCAAGAGAACAAAGCTCTGATACCAATTGTAGAACCCTAGAGGGGGGTGAATAGGGAAATAAAAATAACTTAAGCACAAGAAGCAATATATGTTAAATAAAAAGAGAGTAAGAAGATCAAACACAAGATGTATCCTGGTATCCTCGCTAGAGGCAATCCAGTCCCAGAACTCTCTCCGGCTTAAATCCACTATTTAATAAAATAGTACACAGGAGTTTGGATCCGAAGAACTCGCCAACTTCAACACGAGTTTGGATCCGAAGAACTCGCCAACTTCAACACACGAGTTTTCTTACGAAGGCTCGCCAACTTCAAAGAAATGAGAAGAGAACTTGTTGATCTTCTAACACTTGAAGATCAAAATTTACAACTCTTAAATACTCTAGCACTTTGGGAGAGGATGACAATTAAAAGCTTGGTAGAGTATTAATGGTGGAGCTCTTGGTTGTTTGGAAAATTTATGGCAAGAGTGGATATGCCTTCAAGAAGAAAGAAGGCTTGCATTTATAAAGAAACCAAGAGTAGGTAGCATTCAATGCTCCTGGATACAGGCTGACCGGTATACCGTCGGTATGGACCGGCATGCCGGTCGAACAGTAACGGTCATAATTATATCCGTTGGGAGCATTTAATGCTCGCCATTAATGCTAGTGTTTGCCATTCAAAAATTAAATTTCGTAACCCGGTATACCGTCGGTATGCCGCGGTATGCCGTCGGTATACCGATGTTTGTCACAGAACATTTTGTGATAAACAAAACGGTATACCGTCGGTATGCCGGAGCATACCGTCGGTATGCCGATGTTTGTCACAGAATGTTTTATGGCTCACAAAATGGTATACCGCCAGTATGTCGGAGTATACCGTCGGTATGCCGATAATTATCACAGAACATTTTTTAGGCAAACAAAACGGTATATCGTCGGTATGCCGGAGCATACCGTCGGTATGCCCATGTTTGTCACAGAACGTTTTGTGGTCCACAAAACGGTATACCGCCGGTGTGTCAACATTTTTCACAGAAAGTTTTGTGGTCAATAAAACGGTATACCGTCGGTATGCCGTTCTATAAGATATTGATTTTTGACTGAGAAATTTGAAAGCTTTTAGTTTTGTCATCCAACCTTAAGTGTTTACAGAAAGACCTAGACCTTGTATAGACTCGAAATCTTGAAGTGTAGAGAGCCATCTTTTCAAGGAACGCCGATCTTTGCTTCAGTCTTCAAGGCAATGGTTGGAAATCTTGAATGGACAAACTTAATATAGTAGAGCTTCTGAGATGATGTCAATCTGATAGACAGGGAAAACTGAACTACGAAGATGTTGTTAATATTATCAAAATAAAATGTGCCAACATCTTTTATTTTGACTGAAGAATACCAGCAAGCATTTGAAGACATAAAACAATACTTGATGAACCCACCAGTCCTGCTGTCTTCAATCATAAGAAAACCCTTCTTAATGTATCTCCGGGCAATAGATCATTCTTTGGGTACTTTACTAGCCCAGAAGAATAAAGAGGGTCATGAGCACGCTATCTATTATCTCAGCCGTACAACAATCGGTGTCGAACATCGATTACCCGGTGGAAAAAGAATATTTGCCCTGATGTTTGCTGTCCAGAAAATGCGACATTATATCACGGGTCAAACCATTCATGTCATCTCTAGAGTTAATCCTCTTCGAGCCTTGATGAAAAAACTCAGTACACTCAATTTCTGACTCGCTACATGGGCCATACTACTAGTACAGTATAATATGGTCTATGTCCCACGAAATTCTGTTAAGGGTCAAGCCCTAGCTGACTTCCTGGCTGCTCATCCAATCCCTGAGACATCCAAACTCTATGATGAGATTTCTGATGAAACTCTGGAATCCAACATGATTTTAGAAGAGATCCTTGCTTGGCAACTGTTCTTTGACGGTGCATCCAGAATCGGACCTAAAGGCACTGTAGTCGTTGGAGTCGGAATCGTTCTTGTATCTCCTGAAAGATTGGTCATTCAGAGAGCTTATTCTCTGGACGAGCCATGCTCCAACAATGTAGCCGAATATAATGCTCTACTCATTGGTCTCTAGTTAGCTAAACAGTTGGATTTTGATTACCTTGAAGTATACGGAGACTCTAAATTGATCATCAATCAGGTTAGAGGCACGTATAAAGTTCGGCATCAAGACCTCGTTCCGTATCATGATGCAGCAGTCAGACTGGCTACATTGTTTGAAGGTTTCTTCATTGAACATGTGTGTCGAGTATGCAACACAGTTGCTGATGCACTTGCTAATCTTACGACGGTATTGGCAATTCCAGTAAGAAGACAGCAGATGATCGTCATCACTAATAGAGAGTTATTCTGCATCGAGAATAATTTGATTATTGAATTCAACAATTCAGTTGAAGTTGACACAATTAGTGAAAAGTGGAGGGCTCCTTTTATCGACTTCGTGGTATATGACATCTTACCCGAAGATCCCAAGGAAGCTACAACAATCCGTCGACGATCACTCTGATTTTATTACAATCATACCTCCAAAACACTCTATCGGAGAACATTTGACAGTCTGCTTCTACGTTGTCTTGCAGAAGATGAAGTAAAATAGATATTACATAAAGCTCACGATGGTGTCTGGGGTGTACATCAGCCTGGTCCTAAGCTACATGATCGTATTCGTTGTATGGCCTACTACTGGCCCACTATGGTATCAGATGCCATTGAATATGCAAGGAAATGCTGAGCGTATCAAATCCATGTAGACTTCATTCCCCAACTATCAGAATTCCTACATCTAACCACGACATCATGGCCCTTCGAAGCTTGAGACATAGATTACATTGGTCCTATCAACCTACCATTATCTAGAGGACATCGGTTTATATTAGCTATAACCGACTATTTCTCAAAGTGGACAGAAGCTATACCCTTGGCTGAAGTCAAAACCAGTAGTGTGATCAGCTTCATCAAACATCATGTGATTTATCAATTCGGCGTCCCTTGGTGAATCATTCATGACAATGGACCTCAATTCATCAGTCAAAAGTTTATTCGATTCTGTGATGACAATAAGATCAACAATGTTGCTTCCACAGCCTACAATCCTGCAGTAACGGTTTGGCAGAAGCATTCAACAAAACCATCATCAAGCTTCTCAAAAAGTTTATTTCTACTAATAAATGGAACTGGAGTGAAAAGCTTGGAGAATATCTATGGGCTTATCGCACTATCGTGCGCACTCCGACCGGCTGTACACCTTTCTCTTTGGTGTATGGATGTAAAGTTATCCTACAATTGGAGATTCAAATCCCATCATTAAGAATTGCAATTGCCAATGAACTCACAACAGAAAATAATGATCGTCTTCGACTTCAGGAGCTTGAAGCACTAGACGAGAGACGGCTACTAGCTCAACAACATATCGAGCTATATCAAGTCCGTATCTCAAAAGCCTTCAACCATAAAGTCAAAGTACAAGAATTTCAAAAAGGTGGTCCTTACTGTCAGACTTCCTATGACTATGACACACATGAGTAAAGGCAAGTTCAAACCGAAATGGGAAGATCCCTATGTTGTAAGCAAAGTTTTCTCAAATGGAGCTTATCAACTGACCGGGATAGACGGTCGAGTTGCTATGATGCCTATTAATGACAAATTCCTAAAAAATATCATATTTGAAAATATGTACTATCTTTCCTAACAAATATTGTACATGTTTCAAATCTTTAAATCCCCAGTGGAGTCTATTTAGATCATATCATATCACCACAAACATCGTCTTTTGGAGCCCAGTTGTTTTAAAAGATATCCAATTTTTGAGTCCCAGTTGACCCAAGAATAATCAATAGATATATGAATTCACTTCCATATTACCTCTGAATTCTACTATCTATATCAATGGTTTGTCACCACCACATTACTTCTGATAATGTCGTTCTTGAAATGATAATATCTCAAAATTATATTTTGTCATGTCCACATTACCTCTGAACATATATAACAAATATTATTGTTTTCTAGAAGATATGTCACGTCCAGTACCTCTGAACATACTTCCTACTCTTATCTTTTACTTACGTCTAAAACAGATGTGCAATAAGTAATGGAATCACAAAACATCAGTATCTTTCATACCAGCACACAAAAATCATTACATTTATCAAAATGTTCAAACATAAAGAGGTTATTACATCAAAATAGCTTCATCCCTAAGATTGAATGCTAAGATCAATTATTAGCTTCTTCAAAGCCTCAATACGCTTTACTCGAGAATCAAGTGTAACAGTATACTGAAAAGCAATGCTTTGAGTATAAGTGGGAGATTGTTAGGGTTATATACTAAAAGTATCACTTTTGTAGTAACCTTATTTTCTTAAATTTTGAATGAGAATCATATGGGCAAATGTTTGCATATTGTATTTGTTACAAGTGTTAATGCAAATGTCTGATATTCTATATTGTAGATAATATGGTGTGTGGTGTCACACAGAAGATCATATTATCAGTTTCCTATGGAGTATATAAATAGTTCACAACCTAGATAGACTTGGACAATCTATTGGAAAGGTTGTAGTGTAAACCTATAGTCAAGATAGACTAATACCAGATTACACTACAACCTTTCCAATAGATTGTCCAAGTCCATCTAGGTTGTGAACTCAATGTGTTTACGAAATTAGTTTCCTTTCTTTACGAAATCTCGTATCAGGTGGTACTTGAGCTCAATGTGTTTGCCTGTCTTATGGGCTCGTGGTTCCTTCGAGTTTGCAACTGCACCACTATTATCACAATAAAGTATAATAGACTTAGGCAAACTAGGTACCACATCCAAGTCCAACAGAAAGTTTCTGAGCCAAACCGCTTCTTTGGCTGCCTCAGAGGCTGCCACATACTCGACTTCCATGGTGGAATCAGTAATACATTTTTGCTTGATACTCCTCCACACAATGGCTCCACCTCCCAAAGTAAACATATAACCTGAGGTAGATTTCCTGGAATCCCTATCTGACTGAAAATCTGAGTCTGTATACCCCAAGGGAACTAAACTATCTGCCTGGTAAACTAGCATATACTCTTTAGTCCTTTTCAGGTACTTCAAAATATGCTTTACGGCAGTCCAGTACTCTTGTCCTGGGTTAGACTGATATCTGCTGAACAAGCCTACGGCAAAACAGATGTCTGGTCTCGTATATAGCATTGCATACATTAAGCTTCCGACTGCTGAAGCATAAGGAACTGCCTTCATGTTCTCTATCTCTTTAGGTGTCCTCGGACACTGCTCCTTCGATAGAGCAATTCTATGTCTAAAAGGTAAGAAACCTTTCTTAGAATTTTGCATACTAAAACGAGTTAGTACAGTATCGATATAGGAAGCTTGGGATAAGCCCAACATCCTTTTCTTGCGATCTCGTAGAACTTTGATCCCAAGGATGTGACCTACTTCTCCAAAGTCCTTCACATCAAACTGTTTGGATAACCATACCCTTACATCAGATAATACCTTCATATTGTTTCCAATGAGCAAGATGTCATCCACATAAAGTACTTGGAACACCACCACATTTCCGTCACACTTTCTGTATACATATGATTCATCCTGACATTGATCAAATCCATAGGATTTTATCACCTGATCAAAACATATGTTCCAAGATCTGGAAGCTTGCTTAAGTCCATAAATGGACTTCTTGAGCTTACAAACAAGATGCTCCTGGCCCTTTTCAATGAACCCGTCTGGTTGCTTCATATAGATGTCTTTCTCAAGACTTCCATTAAGGAAAGCTGTCTTGACATCCATTTGCCAAATCTCATAATTGAGATGAGCTACAATAGATAAAAGAATCCGAATAGACTTAAGCATGGCTACAGAAGAAAAGGTTTCCTCATAATCGATACCCTCTCTTTGAGTAAAACCTTTTGCTACAAGCCGAGCTTTAAAGGTTTCAACCTTACCGACTGATCCTCTTTTTCTCTTATAGACCCACTTGCATCCAATGGCTTTTACACCAACGGGAGGTTCTACAAGCTCCCAGACCTGATTAGAATCCATAGATTCAATTTCAGATATCATTGCTTTTTGCCAAGACTCTGTATCTTTATCTTTGAGTGCTTCATTGTAGGTACAAGGATCATAATCTTGTTCTTCAGGGACGAAATCTGACGACTCTCCCAAGAACATATATCTATCAGGTTGTATCACAACCCTCCCACTACGACGAGGCACTATCGGTTGTGGTGTAACATTTGTGACACGTTGTGCAGTTATTTGTGGTTCATCCTCTTGTACTGTTGGTACTGAAGTACTTGGTGTCTCACGTCTCAGTTCTTCTAGAACAACTCTACTTGTGGGTTTATGGTTCATCACATAGTCTTCCTCTAAGAATCGGGCATTGGTGCTAACAATGACCTTCTGATCCTTAGGACTATAAAATAAACCTCCTTTCGTTTCTCTTGGATAGCCTACAAACAAGCGTACTTCTGTACGAGATTCCAACTTATCTGCTTTCCCATTCAGCACATGTGCTGGACTACCCCAAATGCGATCATGTTTCAGACTAGGCTTACGCCCAATCCACAGCTCTGTGGGAGTAAGAGGTACTGACTTAGAAGGAACCAAGTTTAAAATATAAGCTGCAGTCTCTAAGGCATATCCCCAAAACGAATCTGGCAAATCCGAATAACTCATCATTGATCTAACCATCTCCATAAGAGTTCTATTCCTTCTTTCGGCTACATCATTCTGTTAGGGTGTTCCAGGTGCAGTCAATTGGGATGTAATTCCAGCCTCTGATAAATAATCCCTAAACTCTCCAAAGAGGTACTCGCCACCATGATCTGATCGTAATGACTTGATACATTTTCCATGACGTTTCTCCGTTTCAGCCTTGTACTCTTTGAATTTCTCAAAGCACTCAGACTTACGGCACATCAAATAAATGTATCCATACATTGAATAATCGTCAATAAATGTGATAAAATATTCAAAGCCACCTCTAGCTTGGATAGTCATGGGTCCACACAAATCAGAATGAACCAATTCCAACACATCTTTGGCCCTATACCCCTTTGCCGTAAAAGGCCTTTTGGTCATTTTAGCTTCCAAGCAGGATTCACAGACTGGTAGTGCCTCCACTTCCAATGAACTCAAAGGTCCATCTTCAACCAGTCTTTGAATCCTTCTTAGGTTAATATGCTCCAATCGTAAGTGCCAATGATATGTTTGGTTCATACAAGAAGGTTCTTTTCTCTTATTTAAGTTAGATGACATATTATTCATTTCCATAAGTTGCATTGTGGGCGAAATAGGATTAATGACATACAAATTATCAACCAATGCACCAGAACAGATAAAATGTTTATTCTTTCTCATAACAATATTGTCATTAAAATAAACTGAATATCCATCCTTAACTAACATAGAAACAGAAACTAAATTCCTTCTAAGTGAAGGTGCATAAAGACAATCTCTCAATGTCAAAGACTTATTTCTACCAAAAGATAAAGTAACATCCCCTAATGCAACGACCGATACTTTTGTAGCATCACCCATGAGCAAGCATATCTCTCCATCACTGAGCCGTCTGGTTTCTTGGAACCCCTGTAATATATTGCAGACATGATTAGTGGCTCCTGTATCTACACACCAGGTGCCGGTAGATAACACCGCTAAACATGTTTCAACTACTAGTAAATGAGATATACCTTCTTTGTTCCCTTGTTTGAGAAGTGGACAATCAGTCTTCCAATGTCCTGACCCATTGCACTTAAAACATTTGCCTTTCGGCTTTTTCACCGCGCCTTGAGGTCCCATGCCCTTCTTTGCTGAGTTTGCCTGTTTCTGAATGTTATTCTTCTTCTTACCGCCTTTTGGCTTAGAAGTAGAAGCCTTTTCAGAAACAAAAATATGACCACTCTGCCTAAAGAGAGATTCAGCATCCTGTAGCTATTTTGCAAGTTCTGCCAAACTATACAACCTTTAGTTCATGTTGTAATTAAGGCAGAAATTGTCAAAACTTTTAAGCAGAGTCCCGAGAATGATATCGACCTGGGTTTTTTCATCGATTTCAGCTCCAAGGATCTCCATATCATTCAGATGACCCATCATCTTGAGAACATGATCCCTTACTGGTGTACCCTCAGCCATTTTTGTATTCATCAAACATTTCATAGCAAACTGCCTAGCTGCTCTACTCTGATGTCCGAAGAGTTCCTTGAGGTTATACATCATGTCATAAGCTGTAGCCATGGCCTGATGCTGATGTTGTAGTACATTTGACATAGATGCCAGAATGTAACACCGTGCCATCTCATCTGCCTTTTTCCACTTCTTATAAGCCTCTTTGACCTCTTCATCAGAGTTAGCATCAGGCTTAGGTGGGTATTCCTCAACAAGTACATATTTGTACTCCTCAACAGTCAGAACAATATCCAAATTACGTTTCCAGTCAATATAATTAGGTCCAGTAAGTTTGTTTTCTTTAAGAATCACCATAAGTGGACTGAAAGAACCCATTTTCGAAATCCTGAGAATCACATAAATAAAATTATGTACGACAAAAAAAAACTTTTTGAATTAACTAAATATTGATTTCCTCAAAACAATAATAAGAAATTCACCAACACCTTGAACACCATGAATTTAGCATGCCACGATAGTGTGGACGTATACAAATTCAACTTTGTTCAAGTAGATTTTTCTTATTAATTTTACTATCATGTCAATATAACTTTATGACAAATAAAATTAATATGCTGGTCTTGCTCTGGTCATACAAATAATAGCAGTGACTCCGATGGGGAGGATACCATTATTTGTATCTAAGTGTATACCATTACTTAATACTAAGTCCATTACCTTGTAATTAGTTCCTTCAGATGGAGAAGTGAACACATACTAGGTAACTTTCTACAATTATCCCTAAGGAAGTTTGTACTGGTGATCCATAATTATGCTCATCCGATATGGAGGAAAGCACTAAAGCCAACACGCAAGTATAATTACATCACCTACAAACCAGTAATGGAGACCATAGGATTTATAGTAAAAACAAATCCTCTCCCACTTAGTTATTTAACAATGAGGGTTTTTCTACTAGTTGATATTATGTCCATGTTGTCCATTATTAATGTAGGCTTGGTTTTTTTTAAAAAAACAACCACACAATAATAAACATGCATAATCAGAAAAAGCAAAATGACAAAAATAAGAGAAAATATCCACTTATTATGGTCATCTTTGCTGCTCCGTCCTCAACTATTCGAATCCAAAATCTGGCACTGCACAGATCTATACGGGGTTCGACCTGCCCGGTCAGGTTTTGGCTGTCGATTCCTTCATCAAAAATCATCTGTCTGCCTCTGGACTGCTTAAAACCAGCATCTCGTCCGGTGTCAGAAACAGCCACCACCGCCATCACGATTATCAAAAATAATTAAAATTACATCAATCCTATGCCTCCCGAAGGAGTTCACACATAATCTAGATTAAAAAATTAAAATAATAAGCACGATCAACCCTCGTGATTTTAATTACATCTACAGCAACAATAACATCTACGACATGTCCGTGGTTTAAACAACACAATCAAAAAACATGCATTGGACCATAATAGTTGGATCTAAGATGCCTGTAAAACCGAGTTAGAACAGATCTACATCTTTCGACTATTACATAGTGCAGGTTTTATTGGACAACATGGACGTATCAATCAATACGTAGATCCAAAGTGGCTCTGATACCAATTGATGGAACTGGGGATTCCTAGGACCCTTTCTTTGGTGTGCGTATTGATCGATAGAAAGTTAAACAGATCTAATACGTGTTCTAACCCTTCATAGGCGGAAACTAGGGTTCACGAATTATACCTGCGGCAGAAAGGAGACAAGTAATTCCTGGCAATCTCGAGCGGACGACCCCAAGATCTTCTGCACATATTCCTTCCTCAAGTTAGACATCGTATGGGCGACGATCTCCCAACCTTTTCTTCTCCTTGGCAGCCCTCTCTTTCTCTCCTTACGTGAATCAAGAATTTAGAGAAAGTTTCTGATTTTTGATCGGTAATATGGCGGCCAGAGAATAGAGGATATATATATAGGCTACGGCAGGGACCATGAGGAGAAATTAGGGTTAGGCCTCCTAACGGATCTGGATATCCCGTGTTCAGCCCGAACACACAATCCAGGCCCATTAACAATAGATCGGTCCACTAATGAGCTATTGTTGTACTACCTCCCTAATCCCAAATTATGTTTGTGGGCTCCTTTTATTATATGCTCGTTTGGCTCCCCATGTTAAGACATCGTATGTCCGTCGATCAAATTAAGTTACTGACAACTATATTGATTTGACATCTTTTATCCTTAAGTAGTACCGCTCAACTTTATTTGTCATGTCGGATATAATCCACCTGCAGGGTTTACATAACAATCCTTATGAGCTCCTTAAGGGGACATCATCAACCCGATGTATCGGGACATGGATTCCATTTATAATCAACAGCCCATCATACATATAATGTTATTGCCCAATTCATAGAGATTGTTGATCCATAATGAATCTCACTCTTTTATGAGTCAAAGTAATGCACACTGCATATACATGTCCGTTATTATATCCGGATTAAGAGCACAAGCATCCATAATAACAGAGGTGTTTGTTCTTTTATGTAGTCAGTACAAAGAGAACAACCTCAAGTGGTCCTGTTCAATACACACAAAGTGTACTAGTATAAACCTATAGTCAAGATAGACTAATACCAGATTACACTACAACCTTTCCAATAGATTGTCCAAGTCCATCTAGGTTGTGAACTATTTATATACTCCATAGGAAACTGATAATATGATCTTCTGTGTGACACCACACACCATATTATCTACAATATAGAATATCAGACATTTGTATTAACACTTGTAACAAATACAATATGCAAACATTTGCCCATATGATTCTCATTCAAAATTTAAGAAAATAAGGTTACTACAAAAGTGATGCTTTTAGTATATAACCCTAATATCAAGCACCCTCTACCTGACTAACTCTCTCCTGACGTCTGGCTACAAAGGCTGTAGGGATTTCACTTAAAGTTCTTTCTCTACACTCTTGACATTGAGGAAGTCATTACGCTGCTTGATCAGATCATCGAGTTGACTAGCAGCGACTTGATATAATGTAAGTTCCTCTTTTTCCTACTTTTTGGTCGCCTTGATTACTTCATAAAGTTTAGCTATTTCAGTCTCCAGATGCTGAAGGCAAATTTGGTTCTCGGCTGCTTCCATTTCTTTTTATTTTTCCTCTGCTTTAGCCTTATGACGCTCCATAGAAGAGGTGACTTCAGTGTTGTTATTTTCCATCTCTGCAGATCGTGTCGTGAAGTCAATCATAGCATCTGTCAGAACAAGTTGTTGCTCTTCGAATTCACGAGCTAAAGCCTCATATTTTGCATCTACTTGGCTCTGAATGTTGCCCCTGATCACATTTTGATAAGATTTGATGGGTTCTTCGAGTTTGTCTAGAATGTGTTCCAAGAAGTTAACCCTCTCCTTGTCACCAATATTACATATGGCTCCGCTCGCAAAAGAGGCAGTGCTCCTCACTGAATCATAAGATTAGCCTTCTTCCATGGCCATTTGTACCAGAATATTCAAAGAAGTAAAGAAAGCCTGTGTATACATTTCAACGAGGACGTTATTCATTACTGAGAGACCAGTTGATGCCGCTTCAACAGGAGTTCCTCCTCCTATAAAAGAGGGGGTATCATAGCTGGTACTCCAGGGGATCTTGGTACAGACATTCTTGAAGAACTCCCTTCTATCGTTCCCCAGTCTAGGGGAGCCATTGTTGAGCTGAGACTAAAAGCCGCAAAAGTTAACGGGGCTGCAATGATAGTCCCTACAGAAGCCTCTACAATTAAAAAAGTATAATCATTATATCATATCAAAGAGGTAAAAGTAAATAATTTACCTGAGCCCAGCGACACATATGGGGTCTCACGAGACAGCTCTCGGTCTGTACAAAGCCTCGTCATGGTAGTCTCGGATATGGCCGTCTGACTGCTTCCAGCCTCTGAGCCTCCTGACCGAAAATGGCTGCTTTCAGCCCCTGATTCTGTTTGACCTGTTGGAGCTGCCACTTTCGCTCCTTTTGTCTCAAAAACATGTTCAATCGGGGTTCGAATCCCCTCAACATCAGTTTCGAAATTCTCATCAATCCCAATATTCCCAAGGTTCTTAGCCTGATCTTCATCATCTTCTTTCTTATCATCAAGGTCTTCATTATCATTCTCATTACATGTGCATTCATTGCCCTCAACATCAATATTTAAGTTCTTATCACCCTGTGGGTCAACGAGACTCTGGATCTTTTGGGCTTTGATGCCCCTCATCAACAGTAGGGTGCTCTTCACCCTCACCAGTGGTATGGCCCTCTTTGGTCGTTAAATCTTGATCTTTTGAGACTTCTACGATAGTTGGATCTACTCCAGCTCTATTGAGATCGGAAGTAGCATCTGTGGAGTCTTCTTCGATCAACTCATCACCAAATCACAACCTTCGAGAACCGCTATCATTTTTTGATCCTCTTGAGAGGCGGTAGGAGTTTAGATTGCGGAAGGAGTTGCAACATTGGGATTGGAGTCCATTGAAGGCAATACCTTCTCAGGAAGTGTGGTATCCGGAACCTCTGGAGTTGGGGACGACATCATTATTCCTGCTGCAACTAGTGTAGTTGCAGGAATGGTCATCTGTATAATCATGTGTTCTGAAGTATCCGCTATGACGGCTGGAGCTGGAGCATTGATTTCTGAAGCCTCTGCCAATAAAAAAGGTCAACATCATTATTTTACGCAATCATGATCACATTAAAAAGAGTACGAATATTACCTTGAGGAGGTGGCAGATCTTGTAAAGGTAATGACGAATTAGGTCGACTTGAAGGCTCTTTCGGCATTGAAGGAGTTGGTGAAGCGTTAGTTCCTTGATGATCTGCTCGAGTCACTATTAACTTCCTTCTAGCCTTACGTATAAGAGGTACCGGAGGTGATTCTTCAATTTCGATCGGATCATCTTGCGCAGTCGGCCCCCTATTAGACTCTTCATCAACGACCTTACTATGTCATGGAATTGAAGAGGGAGTTACTTCTCCTCCTCCAAGAGAATTTCATGTGTTCATTTGCTTCATTTGGGACCTTGTCATCCTAGTAGTAGACTGCTCAACAAGAACCAATGATGTTTTCTTCTTCCTCCCTGGGGCCTTAGAAGTGGAAGGGAGTTCATCTGGGTGTGATGGAAGAAATGGTTCTCCGGTCTTTTTCCTTTTACCAGGCCCCTTCGCGGGAGACTTTTCCTTCCGCTTCTTTAATGAGATATCCAATGGTTCATTTACTTCATCAAGAAAACCAACAAAAGTAGCCTCTAGAAGTTCATCAATAGGGTCATGGTCTTCCGTATCTCTAAAATCTCACATAGTGTAAACCCTCGATTGTGCCCGTTTGGCGCTTGCAAAACTATCAGCCAAGTTGAAACTCTCGAAGAAAGTATTGGCTGAAGTATAAAAATTTGCATATGTATATAACATACGCAGACCTACTTCAAGTGTAGCAGAGGGCATGGTGAATATAGCCTTGGTACCTCTTGCATTATAGTACCTCCAGGCTCTGGCCCCATCCATCAAATAACCTTTGGCTTATAAGCAGGTGGTGGCATTCCCCACGTGCATTTGATCGTAGCCGAACTGTTGAGCGAATCAGCTTGGTAAATATGGCTCTAGAAAGCATTCACCCTCGAACAGATACACTAGGTAGGAGGGTCGGATCATCTTCAGCCACATAAACGTCGATGGAGTTAGACGAAGTGTCATAGGTTCTAAGTCCATGAGTTAAGCTGGAAAATTTTATAACCCGGAGGAGGAGGGACACAGTGAAATTTCCATCCATAACCCATGTTTAAAGCTTTTCTACACTTTGAAAGGGCGTTTATGCTCCATCGAGTGGTGGCGTAGCGCTTGATGAAGTCTTCTCCAATAGTACCCATAGCCGGGTCCATCAAACTGGGAAGATGCAACAATAGCCACCTAAACTGATAGGTATAAGGCATCTCGGTGCGAGGAAAGGTGTCTCGGGTGCTGGGATCATTCATCATACCGTCGACAAAAGAACACAAACCTGCGTTCAGTCAGCAAGTCATCGCCGAAAGAATGTCCATCTTGTAGCCAAATACTAGACCCACAGCCACGAATAGTATGCCTTAGACTGGCTCAAGGAATCACGAACCGTTGTATCCACAATGAAAGGAAACCCGCTAAAATAGCTTTTCGAGACATGGGTCGGTAACCATGCCTAAGGTAGCTCTCAATGGTAGCACCGGTGGTAAATGGATGCCAATCTTCGTTCAGTATGTTGTCGAAATGTTTGGATTTTTCTATCAACTTTTCGACAGTGTTGCGGTCAAGCGGCTTGAAGAAACAAGGTTCACAAGCTTGATTCTCATTGATCTTGTCTTCTTGAATGTTACCCAGAAATAAGTACGGCAGCCACTTATTCATATAGCTTATCCCTTTTGCGGCACTGATAATAGAGGGTACAAATCATGAAGTGGCACAAACGTTCCTCAAAGACGGCTACCATCTGTGGATTCTCTTTGGCTAAAGTATTTAGTTATTCATTCGTCGATACGTATTCTTCGTATGGGTTTTCACCCATTGGCAAATGAGAAAGATATTGCATCTCGTGAAGTGTAAAGCCAATCTCTCCATGAGGAGTCATAAAGGTGCCAGTTCTGTCATTATACCATTCCACCAGAGCTAAGAATAGATTGGGAATGGGACGGATGTCGTAAGCAGTGGTCCAGATTGGATCGTAGAGTTCCAGTTCAAGAAGCTTGTCTTTAAATTGGACCAGAGCCCTGACTATAATACTGTTCCAGCGCTTCATCTCTGGATTCATCAAGCCTGTCAATCTCATGGCTTGATCTGGATATTTCCCCTCAGCCTTAGCAAATATATTTGCAAAAAAAGAAATTCTGACAGGAATCAACAGGGATGAATCTTCAGGAGGCACGCAACTTGGTTTTAAGCCTCTCAGGTGGGAACTGAATCTCTCTGAATGACTGTAGAACATGTCTTTATTCTTGGAACCCAATTTATGGTATATTTTACCAACCCTGGCCTATTGGATTGGATTCAAGTCCCATGCCATCCGTCGAAGATAACTGGAGTGAGCATATCGAGATAGAGATAAGTGTCTTGACATCTCTGTGAGATACATCAGTCTGTCTCTACTCTGATAAATCCTGTCCTCTCGCTTTGATTTGGGCTGAGCTATTTTCTAGATGGCATCTCCAAATAAGAAAGTTGATTTCTTGTCAGGGACTTGGTCTAAACTTATGAGGGGCTCTCCATTTATCAAACCACTACCAAAATTTGTTGTTTTAGCGACGGCCACATCCGTCGCCCATCCGTCGCTAATACAGATTAGCGACGGATCATTGACGGATTTTGATCAAAATAATCCGTCAGCAATCAGCTCATCGCTAAAAAACGTCCGTCGCTAGGTAGTCGCCACTCGACGGAATAGCGACGGGTTTCCTTCGTTAGTATTCGTTACATTAGCGACGGCTTACCGACATTTTTTGTCGAATTCAAGTATCAGATAGTGAATTATAGAGACTCTTACCGACGGACTAGTCCGTCAGAAAATCGTCGTTACTGTGTATCACAGAGTATCTGTCCGTCGCTTTTCTGTCGCTTGTCATCGCTACCTCGTGACGGCTTAGCGACAGAATCGCGACGGATAATCCGTCGACCCGATTCTGGATATGTTTGACCTTCCCAGAACCATGGCGACGGATATTCCGTAGCTAATCCGTCGGACTTAGTCGCCAAACTGTCGCAAATTAGCCGCTATATTTGGCGACGGATTATCCGTCGCCAAGTGAAAGCCGGCGAGAGACCGACGGCTTGTCCGTCGATAAGGTTCTGTGCACCTTTCATACCATCAGAACCTTGTCGACGGATAATCCGTCGGACAGGTCGTCGCTAGATAAGATATTCTGTCGGCTATCCGTCGGCTATCCATCGCTAACTGGAAAATATTGGGAATCCTCCAGTTAGGGACGGATTTTTCGTCAAAATATAGTCGGTAACTGAGGTTATCCGTCGCCAATCCGTCACTAGTCGGTCGCTAACTGAGATTTTTTTAAAAAAATTGCAGAGCTTTCCCTGTTCACACAACATCCGAAACATCAAAAAATTAAAATATACAATCACATAGACCAATATATAATCCAATATAAATCACACACGAATATAATGCATCACAAATATGCATCACCCAAACCAATATAAAATACACACCAATTATCCAAAAATCAAAAACTAATATCCGTCGTTATAATATCCGAAATTCCCACAAATATTCAAAATTTAAAAACTATTCAAATACAATACATCAAGGAGGAGAAGGAGTTCGATCGTCCGGGGGTGGTACTCCCTGCTGCGACCGACGATAATACTGCTCCACTATGTATGGCAGTAATCCGTCGAAGACATTGTCCGGAAGTTGACGTAGCTGCTCTGGTGACATCAGGTCAAGGAGTGTCGTCACAGTTGGAGGCGGTACCAGAGGAGCAGCAGGGTTGAAAGAAAAATGACCGATGGAAGACGGACCGACACCAGCAGCAAACGGACCGGCACCAGCAGCAAACGGACTGACAGCAGTAGAAGGAGGCAGAAAGTACGTGGCAATTTGCTACCGCAAGGACGACACTGTCTCGTGCAGCTGCGCAGGCTGTGACCTCACATCATCGTCTGCCGGGGCTGCGAGAGTAGGCGGTGTCGGTGGAAATCTCTGAGTCGCCATGTGCAACGGCCCTAGGGAGCCGACTCCGTACAGGCGCCCTTTCTTAAAGTTGTCGACGGTATTTACGAACAAGTCGTTATGAGCGGCCATAGAAGAGGGCGTCCGGGTGGGCATCGTTTCGTCGACATCCTCGGCAGCAGATGACTGAGCCCGACTAAAGGCCTCACGATATACAGCCTATCAAATGAATGTGTTTATACTATAAGTTTACCTAAGTTGTAATCTAAATCCTATGTTTCCCTAAGTTATAGTGTGAATCCTAAGTTTACCTAAGTTATAGTCAGAATACTTTTAATTCTAACGTAAATCTCATAAACATAAGTACTTACATCAGTCTCCTTGGCCCTCTCATCGACGAAGCTTCCATCCTTCCGTCTCTTGTACGTATGCTGGAACAAATCGTACATGGTGACCGATTTTGGCGCTTTTCCCTCCTTCACCGCCCGTTGGGTCTGTATACGAAATATTCGTAGAATTTAATTAACTCCGTATATTAATAATACAGAATTCGATAGTGAAATAAATTTGCGATATCTTACCAGATCTGTGAGCGCCGCTGCGTGGGGCCTTGATCCCCCCGTATGAAGCCCTACGGCCCGTCGGTTCGCCTTCGCTTTCTCTGATTTCTCCTTGTATGCAGGAGTATCCATCTTATCCAAGACCTCCTCATAATAGTCCTGCCGGATCCAATTCGGCCACATTTGCCCCCATTTTAAGGTCATCAATCATGTCTCGTATGTTCTTCGAGGCAGCACTTCTGTAGGTCCTGCGAATCGTGTCCTCACGATGGGAGGGCCACCAGAACGTTGTCTAACATACAAATTCAATTATCATGAAATTAAAAAACTGGTTGATTAAAGAGTAACTAATAATTAACCACAAGATATATATATACACCCTCAACTCGTCGAGCCAGACGTACTTCACGTTTGGGGGCACCGACGAAAAATTGAGGTAAGGGTCATGGAAGTTAGCCCGAATAATTTCCCCTAGAGGTCTGGCAACATTAAACGGAAAAAACCTACAATAATGCCGTCGGAGGATCCGCGGGTCCACACATGTACTCCTCAGTAACCGGATGGAACCGAGTATGGGGGTACTCCAGGGCCTACTGTGCAGTAACTGGTGTATCTGCTGGTGGGTTCGCTGGCGGAACGGATCTGCTAGCAGATGGAGACTCATGCCTCGATGAAGTTGTCGATCGACGGCGGGATGATTCTGTGCCCGGAGTACTCTCCGGGTCGGGTTCGCTGGATGGGGTCACATCCCGAGAAGATTGAATGCGACCACGACCACCACCACCACCACGACTACCACCACCACCAGCACCACCACCACCAGCAGCACGACCACGGCCAGCCATCATGACCTGTAAATAGAACACATAACATAATTAATTAATAATATAGAAGTGTAAATGAATATAAAATTCTAAACTAAAATATATATACCACCAGCAGGGCGACGAGTGCCGCCGCGACGAAAAGGACTATGAATGCCATCTGCAAAAAGAAAATCATATAATAAGCAGATGATCGAACGAAAAAAGCATGAATTCACGTAATTGCTTTTATGAGGTCAAACTGAATTCACATAATTGGAAGTGTTTTTAATATCATATACGATATTTAATCTAATCATCGTCATCGTCTTCGTTCTCGTCCTCGGCCTCGTCTTCATCATCATCCTCATCCTCATCCTCATCCTCATCCTCATCCTCGTCGTCGATTTCATCTGTATCCTCATCCCTATCAAATTCTTCTTCTTCTTCTTTTTCTTCTTCTTCTTCTTCTTCTTCTTCTTCTTCTTCTTTTGTCCCAATATTTGGGACAAGATGCCTCTTTCTCCCCTGGTTGATAGCTAAGTCTTGTGTATCAACCTCTTCCTCCCCTCTATTTTCCTTAACAATATCTTTAACATCCATTGTATCCAACTGTTGTCCTAAGTATTGGGACTTTTCGATCTGGTCCTCTTGGTATGCTGGGTCTCCAATATTGAATGTATTTCTAGATTTAATCTTATATACTGCCCACCAGTCAAATCGATCTCTACGACGCCTTGGATAGCTTGTATAGTAGACTTGAACAGCCTGACTTGCTATCGTAAATGTGTCGGACCCTCTATACCTCCTGCGATGATTTATATCGACAAATCCAAATTGTTTATCGATTCTCCAACCGTTATTTGGTGTCATATCGAACCACTCATATTTTAACATCACAATATGCATATCATATGGGGCAGTATATTGTAAATCTACAATATCCCGAAGCACTCCATAATAGTCAAATTCTGGCTTGTCGTCATAGATGGTGCCTCTTATGCAAACACCGGAATCCTTGGTATTGAAGCCGTCATTGATAAATTCGACATTTATAGCTTTCTGAGTTGCCTTAAACTTGAAGCCATTAACAACATAGCCGGGCCAAGTCTTTGCTTGCTTCTTCGTTCCCAATGCCAGATAACGAACACTCTTATTTGTGAGTGTTATTTTAGGCAATAAAACCTGTAAACAAATATTGATAATTTAAATAATTTAGACGCCTATATTTTAATGGTAGCCGCAAACATATTATCTTAGTTACTTACGTATTTGCGAAACCAGGATGGAAATGTACAATCAACCTCTCTTTGAAGTCCCTCATCGGTAATATCGGGTGTCCTCATTTTGACTTCATCTCTAAATACACTGTTAGAGAGAATAAGAATAAGTCTAGTCACTTACTTCACCAAATTAGAGATTATAACGAGTGCAAGTATACTCACTTACTTCTCCAAATCTCTTATTTCTTGTATGTCTCAGTTTAACAAGACATATCGGTGAGCGACATCATACTCATCGTCAGTCAACCACCGTTTCTTACTAGCCCCAACAAGCTTGCCCCTTATATTGAATATACCTCCATCCTTAACGTCCTCGTCATTCCTTTGAGGTCTATTTCGATTTGTCTTAACATGAGTATCAAAATAAATGAAGCAGAAGTTTGACACCTCCTCGATAAGATATGCTTCACATATCGAAGCCTCTATATTAGCCTTGTTGCCAACTTTCTTCTTTAGATGGTGTAGGTATCTAGAGAGACAAATTATCTTGAGAATTAATAATGAATATTAAAACCCACTGAAATTTAACTTAAATTATATCAATTTTTATGTACCTTTCAAATGGGTACATCCATCGATAATGAACAGGTGCACCGACACGGGCTTCGTATGCTAGATGAATCGATAGATGCTCCATGCTGTCGAAGAAGCCCGGAGGAAATATTTTCTCTAACTTATAAATTGTTAAGACAATCTTCTCCTCAAGTTCAACCATGTGTTGCACCGTCAACTTAGTTGAACAAATATCCCTGAAGAATGTAGATAGTTCGGCCAACGGAACCCATACAGCAGAAGGCAACAACTCTCTCAAAGCAATAGGCAGTAATCTTTCCATAAACATGTGGCAGTCATGACACTTCATTCCCGTTATCTTGCATTCATTGAGATCAACGCATCTAGACAAATTTGACACGTAGTCGTCAGAAATCTTAAAGTAGATACTCACTTACAGGTTATTAATCTATCTTCCTTGCTCAATGTGTATTGTGCTATCGTCTTAGTTAATTGTCCACCAACTCCCTTTTGTATCAAGTTCAGATAAAGATGCTTGCATATCTCGGCAATATCTTGTCTTGCTTTTGGATTGTCCTTCATCTTTCCTTTAATATCCATGACGGTATTGAATGTCACGTCCCGATCCCGCAGAGTCCTTTCGTCCTCGCTTCGAGCTCTTTGGGACCGTTCGTCCTCGCTAGGGCGTGATGCCGTGCAAGCCTAAGTTGCGCTTGCACAAGGCCAAGACCTGTAACAAGACAAGGTTGACAATACGCAGCGGAACGTATCACAGATAATTGAAGCAGCAGCGGACATATTTTAGAATACATGCATTGAACACAATGGTAACAAGAACATTTCTCTTTATTGATTTCATTTGAACAGATTACAAGCTCTCGATTCTCTCTGATACAATGTTACATTCTCTCAGAAACTTTACAGATTACAATGATCTCGTTCCCATACATTACATCCTTTTATATACAAAACCAAACTCTTGCACAGATGTCATCTCTTGGCATCTCTTCTGATTTCTGGCTCCTGAGGATGAGGCACAGGCTATCGCTTCAGACTATCCTTCTCGATGCATAGTGCACCTGCATGCAGACTGATGGTGGGTCAGTATATCAGCATACTGGTAAATTATGGACAAAGAGCTACATTTGTCTGAAACGATCACTGTTCATTTAGTGAGAAAATATTTCTTGTGATGTGATCTTGCTACTCTTTACCTATGTTCATTTCATGCATACAGAGTAAGTTTACATCTCTTTTGAAAACATCTTTGAAAAGCCACAGTTTATTTCATTTCAAGCATACAAGGGACTATTCATTTCTAGCACGATGACTATTCATTTCATATGCAGTGCGCAGCGTATTTTATGAGCATATTCATTTCTTTGATCAAACAACTCTTACGGACAATTATAAGCATGATATCATATCTTTTCTTTGATTCAAGACATTCTAAGGGTCAGATTACAAGCATGATATTACATCTTTTCTTTAGTAGAACATAGCACTTCTTGGTAACAGATTAATCTTTTCTTGCAATTCGTATAGCAAACTCAAGCGATATATGTGTATCACTTTTCAGTGATTCTTACCATAGCTGACCGTCCATCCCTGCACAAGACAAGGATTAGCATAAACATTATAAAACCAACATTGTCATTCCCTGTTCGTCTCTACATCGTTAGCTCTTAGCAAAACATATGATAGACACATGCAGACCGCTTGGCAGCTGTGACTCTCCGGTTCAGCTCTGCACCAACCAACACCTATCTATATGATGGTCCATGGGAAACCTATGATTAGCCGCTGTGACTCTCTTGGGTTCAGCTCGTCGCTAAGGACTCAGATATCGGCTACACTTTTAACATGGGTTTCTTTTACCCAGTGTGCTCATAATCTCTCCTAGGCCGAGCGGTTCCAGGCGCCCCCAGATACCACCCGAGAGATAAATTTTACTCGTGCACGAGTTGTCCGAGACCATATGCATGCTCTAGCAGGACTCTATCAGATGAGACAGATTTGTGATCAGATGTTCGACATATTCTTTTCATGCCTGTGCAGATATACGACACGTTCAATTCTTGCCTTCCTTTTATTCAGGTCAACATGTACAAGTCCGTCTGTACATGTCTATAATTCTCAAGCATACTTAGCAGCAAGCAATGATCAAGCATTCAATTTGATTCATTTGTTTTCTCTTATCCTATCAAGCATGACAAGCATCATTTCAGTGCTTATTAGCAGGCAACGAGTCTTCTTATTAGCATGCAGATTATTTCTTTTCTTATTCTTAGCATGGCAAGGTTCTCTTTATCAAGGCAACATTCATTTCTTAGCGGGGCAACATGTGAATTCTCTTATTGCATACTCAATGATTTACCATCTTGTTATTAACAAAAGCATTCAATCAAAAACTAAGATTCTTAAGGCGCAAGAGAATCAGCAAATGAGACTTCGTCCACTCACCCAGATTAATCGTCTTCTGTTGCAGAGCCAGCAATCCGATATTTCTGTCTATCTAGTGCCTTCGCGGAGTGGGGCACTACATTGAAGACATTATCGAACACATTCTTTTCGATATGCATAACATCAAGATTATGCCTTTAAGATTATCTTTCCAATAAGGCAAGTCCCAGAAGATACTCCGTTTGGTCCAGTTATGGCTTTGTCCGAGCCCATCGATACGATTGTTCGATGGATCTTCCATTACAGTGGGCAAGTTCTTTACATCTTTCCAAATATCGTATCCCGACAATCTGGTAGGTGGATGAGAAAATTCTTATTTTCCAGCTCTGAACGCGTCCTTGTTCTTTCTCCAAGGATGACTCGCAGACAAAAATTGACGGTGACAGTCAAAGAAAGAAGTTTTTCCTCCATGCTTAAGGCGAAACTCCTTACTATTTTCCATACATATCGGACAAGACATGGTGCCGTGAGTACTCCATCCCGACAGCATACCGTATACGAAAAAATCATTGATTGTCCATATCAGTGAAGCTCTCATCTGAAAGTTCTGTTTTTTGGAAATATCATAGGTCGTGACGCCGATCTCCCACAGTTGTTTCAGGTCATCCACCAACGGCTGTAAATATATATCGATGTTCTTCGTCGAATTTTTGGGACCCGGTATGATAGTTGTCAAGAACATATAAGGAGTCTTCGTACACATCCATGGTGGCAGATTGTAAAGGGTAAGAATGACCGGCCAGCAGGAGTATTGAGATCCCGACTGCCCGAAAGGGACAAAGCCATCAAAACATAGCACCAGACGTATATTTTTAGGCTCTGCAGCAAAATCTGGATGACGCAAATCGAAATATTTCCACGCCTCTCCATCCAAAAGATGTGACAATTCTCCATCGTCTTTTGTACGTTCTTCGTTGTGCCACGTCATGTGTTCTGCTGTATTCTGAGACATATACATCCTCTGTAAGTGCTTTGTGATCGACAAGTAATGCATATACTTGTAAGGACGTCATTTTCTAGTTGACTTTCCTTTTTTCCTGACTGGCTTATAACGATCCGCATTACAGAAGCTGCAACTTTCTATGTCTTCGTTCTCCTTGTAGTACAACATGCATCCGTTGCGACAATAATCTATCTTCTGGTACCCCAGTCCCAGTTGTCGGACTATCATCTTTGACTTGTAGAAGTTTTTTGGAAGCTCTTTTGATTCCTTCGGTAACACCTCCTTGATTAGTTGTATAATCCGATCATAGCAAGCTTGTGGCAAGTTAAAATTGGACTTTATGTTCAACAATCGCATCGTCACTGACAGTACGGAATGAGTCTCACAACCAGGATATAGAGAAGTTTCTACATCCTAAAACATATCATAGAACTCCTTTGCCTCGGGATTAGGATCCTCCAGATCAAAATTAGGCCTTGTCGTATCGTACACCATATCTCGTGCAAGGTTCTGCAGGTCTCCATAACCAACAGAGCATACGTCGTCTTCGATGACAAAATCTGTTGCAGCATTATCATCAAAAGCATAAGTAGCAGCATTCACAACCTGTCTTTCCGCATATAGTTTACCTTGCGATGACCACAGACCGTAATCACGTACGAAACCCTTACAGGTCAAATGATCTCTCACAGTCACCACTTTTTTGTAACATTTATTGCGACAATTACGACATGGACACTTGATTTTGTTACCGTCCATGTACTGAGCTTTGCTCATGGCATACTTAAGAAACACTTCCACGCGTGCCTGAAAATCGTCACTCACACCTATTCTGCTCTCGTATTGTCATTTGTACATCCATGTACGATCAACGAAATAACGATCTATCACAGATTGGATGTGAAAATCTGTATCGTAAGACAAATTAAACAGAATTAGTATATGTGAGCCCTTGACCCAAATCCCCATATTTTTATATCTTGTTGAATTATTAATTAATGCATCTATAATTAAATAATCAAGTATATAATATATATATATATATATATATATTTGGAAATAATGAAGGAAGACGGGAAGGGAGGTTTTCTCAAATATCATAATGAAGAGGGACTAAATTGCAAATGTCATGTTTAAATCCAAATTCTAAACGGCCACTGATAAGCCGAGCCCCAATTCAAATCCTGAGATCGATTTTGATTCAAACTTGGAGTAAATTCCTCTTAAGCCCTATGAAGGGATTCGACCCTATCTGGATTTCGATGTATATAAGGGAGCAAGGCAGCCGACCTTGCCACCCTACAAACCCTAGCAATTTTAATTTCTTCTCCGCCGCAGAACCATCAAAGGAGAAGCCTGAGGAATCACCCCAAGCCCTGCTTTCGAAGCTCCAGGTACTCTTCTGTCCTTACTTCCAATCTTTTCTATTGTATGCCATGTGTTTGTTTCAAGGTTTAGGAAGACTTTCAGAACAGGGGACACTACTTGTTAACCCTTAGGTACCACCATGTGTTAATCCCTCTACACATCTAGACACTGACACAGGAAGACTTCCCTGTACCCTTTGGATATTGACAGGTGAGTATAAGCCTAGTGTAAGCCATACATGAGTATAGCTGTCCTAGATGTATACAGGGGTGATAGGAAGATTCTAATGGAAGGGGTGTTTCTCTGTACTCAGGAATCAAAGTTGAGTAGATCAAGTGGTTGTACTCTAAGCATGTAAGTATAGGTCTCACAGAGGGACAACTCGTGGGTTTGGGATGGTGGTTGTACCAGGTTTTCCATATTAGATATTGGTTGTTAGGTGTATGCATCTGAGAACCTAGACAGAGAGATGTCTGCACTAGGAAATCATTCTTCCCTTCGAAACTAATATGTCTTACACCTCTACATGTTCTATTTAGAGTATCAACTCTTCCTTCAACCAGTTACCCTACATGTCCTAATCCTAGTTAGAGCTTATCTTGCCTTCATTTAATCTATTTTGCATTTTAGGTTGTGTACCCAGTTGATGTCAGCCTCGACACCTTGTCAAATCAGGTACTTGCAATGGACTATCTTGTGTCAGTAGAAATACTAAAGGCTAGTGGCACCTTGTGTGTTCAGTTGGACATAGATAGGTAGACTGTCTTTTGTATCCAACTGGTATTTAATAACCTAGGTAGATTGGTACCTGCTATATTCTGATCTAAGGAGTACCAACAATTTGACAAGATAGGACTAAACATATACTAGTGTAGGCTATATAGGTATTATAGACACAGGTTGGGCATTGAACTGAGAGCATGATATAGCATTGGAAAGTACAGGTGGTATACTAGAGAGGGAAGCCTAGATTAGACTGTGGTCAAGTTCTATCCTTTGTGTATTACAGTTAAGTGTAAGCCATGACCAATAGTAGGAGACTAGTCCATGTACCTGTTCCAGCAATAGGGAGTGGTAGACACACCACAGTCCCATACGAATGTTTCCTAGTAATCACTAAGTACAACATGTAATCATGGATGACTCTGGCATCCTAGTATCCACTGGTATCATGTGTGTACTAACATGTAAATTTCCCTTGTATTACTCGTGTTATGCTTTACCTGCTGCTATCAGGTTGACAACTTGCCTGCAGTTGTCACCTTACCCTGCATTGCTCACCCTGTTAGGCTCCAGAATTGGTCAATTACAACAAGAGGATAGGTAGATGGTGTGTGGAACAATGTTCCTGGAAACATAGGCAGTGCTAGTAGCTGTACCATGGGAGAGTGCTCGAGTTTGTACAGGGGGAATGGATGATAAAGAATATTGCTATGAATATGCAAACATTTTCTCTGATTCTATGATATAACTGATAGGTAATGAGATTGAACTTAGTTCGTCCTAACTAGCACATTAATTTGACACCTTACACCTGCATAACAAGTTCCATATTGCTTAAGGCTACAAAGAAAACCACATAACATCAGAACACTGTGGCCAAGCCTCTAAAGTAGCAGTCATACTATGGAAATAGCCTACTTTCTTATATCAGTTTGCTTCTTATATCAGTTTGCATTAGGTTGCAAGATAATTTGAGTTACTTGATATCAGTTGCAGATGCATTTGTTTACACTTTGTAACAGGTTGCATCTTGAACCAGTTGCATGAGGAGTTATTGTAATCCTCAGTTGAGAGAAACTAGGTGGATACAGGAAAAAGTAACTATGGTATTTTTCGTGTGGGTTATCAGTAGAAAGTAATTGGCAGTCCCAGTTATGTGTCAGTCTCTATTGTGTCAGAGTAGATAACCCTATGTGAACCTCCCTTTGTAATCCAATGGATACTAGCTGGCAAGCTTCCTTCGTATCAACTTGATACTAACACATTGACCTTCCTAGCATCCAATTAAATTTGACACAAGAACCTTTCCTTAGACATTGAATTAATGTGACATTGAATTAATATGGAATCAAGGTCGATAACTTGTAGTCTGCCTGTTGACAAAAGCCTTGCATATAGGATTAAACACAAGTACAGTAGCAATAGGTGGATACTTCCTCAGATACCCTCATATCTGAAGAATCAGATCTTAGTAGCCTAGGCTTTGACCATCAGAGGAGCAGGATAGAGTATGTTCGATATCACATTGGACATTATTACTTCAGTTAATGTACATATAGAGGCTCGGGTTATGGTTTTGTAGCAGGGGCGTGGCCTTGCCTATACATGTATAGGTGAGTATTGGCCTAAGCCATTGGTAAATACGGGTGAGTATCCTATATAGGTGTTACGTACCAATGTTAGTTGTATCAGAATATTTGGGGTTCTTGGTGTGAGCTTCAGATTAGGTAGGAAATTGGTTAGTTCAATCCAGGTACATCTATGACCATACCAACATAGTATCCATGCCCATACTCTTTTTTATGCTAAATAGCAGTAGGTAATGAGAAGACAGTCCTTTTAACCCTTGAAATCCCCCCTACCTATTCTGTCACAATACCCCAGGCCTCAACCTTGGTGTAACTCATCCTGCCTCTTATAGTAGGGTTCAATCCACTGTCCTAAAATGTCAGCCCTGAGATGGACTCCTCTCTAGGCTTCATAACAGCAGGTAAAGAAGAGCCATTCATGTAGGAATGGGGGTATTCCAGGGTTACATGTAATAGGCCATGATAAAAGGGTCGACCTAATAAGAGCTAGGGTACATATTGTATCATGGACCCTGTACTAAAGTATCAGACACGAGTCGGACACGCCCAGCCTATGTTGGAAGATACAACGTAGTAAGCTGTACTAAGTATCTAATATCTCAAGTCACATCATGAAATCATATCACAGCATCTAAAAACACGTGCTAACCAATACTACAATTCACCATGTCTTATAATATAAAACATCAAATTTAAAGGTAAACCTGAACAACAAAATCCTAATCCATCACTAGTCTCCTTGTAGCCTCCAGACTAGCAAAATATCAACCCATCCTGCCACCCATAATGCTATGGTAGAATGTTCCGACACCTGCAACGTATCCTGTCAGAAAAAAAGTAAAGTACAACCCCGACAAGAAGCTCTAAACAATGTAAACTGAAGTGCATGAAAAAGAATCACGATATGAACTATGATATAAGACAGAAATATGAAATGGTGGTACATGAATAACGATGAAACCATAGTACTGGATCCAGAAATAATAAACTATACTATCAGTGTGACATGCATTTGAAATAACTATCAGAGTATGTGACCGGCTGGATAAACAATGAACAGTAAACAGTTAACAATGAATAATGGTACGGCTTAGAGTCCCACGTGCACGATGTGAGACCTAAGCTATTAGTCAATGCCTAGCTAAAATAGGATTGGTCACATATCTGTAGTATTTCCCCACCCCAATGTACAAGTAAGAACAATGAACTATGAACGATGAACGGTGAACAATGAACAATGAACAGTCGTGTGTACAATGTGTCAATATGAGAACATAAGGCAAGACAAAAATACAGAGTAAAGGGATCGAGTCGGTGTACTTGCCTTGTTTTAGTAGCTCGAGAAAAGGAGAGCATAAATCTGAAAGTCCACCTAGATATTTGGGCATAAATAGGTTAGAATCTAATCACTGGCATTATCCATCTATTTGCTAACAAGCTAACTCGCTATTTAAAAATATTCTAGCTAACTATATATATACTAGCTAACAATAGTTTTTAGAAAAATATACTCTAGCTAAATAGCCATTATGAATATAATAGCTAACTGAATATATTAACTAATCTCTAGAAAATGTATCCTTGTTTAATAAAATGATTACTAATACCTTAAACTAAATTTTTAGAAAAATTCATTTATCAAAAGATACTGGAAATAAAATGCTAGCAAAACAAAAAAAAATTTAGTAGGACACTTAATAAAAATATCTTGAAGTAAATTTAGCCAAAACATTTAATATTCTAGAAAATAACTGTTAATTATGATACTTAAAACTAAATATTAGGAACAATTTTATAATGAAATATATATATTAACCAAACATTTACCAACATTATTAGAATATTATTAGTTATAAAGACAATAGAGTAATAATAATAATAAAAAAAGAAAACTAATACTCAACAATTAATACATATAGCATAACTACATATACATACAGTAGCTAGCAAAATATTTCATAATAATTTAAATTAGCAAAAATAATAGGTTATATCCTAGCAAATATCAAAATACTACTGCTATTTAATCAACATTTCTTAAGATATTTGCAATATTAAGAATTTAGGTTTTTACTCTAGTCAAAAATAAGTTTAAACACTATTCGATAAATATATACATATATATATATATATATATATATATATATATATATATATATATATATATATATATATATATAATATATATATATATATATATATATATATTACATAATTTTTATAGAATATAATAATTTTTGAGGTCAAAACCTCGTAGTTGCAAAGTCTTTTTGTTAACTAACATCCGAATATTTATTATACCTATACAATGTAAATAACCCTAAACCATTATAAGCAAATTTAATCCAAGGTAATTTAAAAATATTAATATATAATTTTAATAAAACACAGTAATAGTAACTCCTCACAATACAAATATAATTGATAATAATGAAGTCATAGCACATCACTATATAATAGTATAATAGTGACAATACTAATACATTATACCAGTACAATTATTAATATATATATATATATATTGAATTAAATAATAATAACAGTGGAGGCTAAGCACAGCCCTCAATGTGCTGCACCTGTTGAGTGCTGCACCCGAGAAAGGAGTAGCAGTTAAAGCACTGTACTTCGAGAAAAGAGTAGCTCAGCACTCTAACTTTTAAAAAAACTAATAAAACTAGTGAGTGAGAGAGAGGAAGCAGTAGCTTCTCTCCAAATAGAGTGAGAGAGAGAATAAGGAGGAGAAGAGGACGAGAACTCACCGAGTAGGCTCCGATCCGGCTGTCGAGGCGGCGGCCAGTGAACAGAGCTGCAGTGGAGCTCGCGAAGGGACGCCGATCAACGGAGATGGCGACGCTGCAACGCTCACCACCGAAGAAGACGGAGTAAGGGATGGTTCTCTACAGAGATCGAAGAGATGTGGCTCGGCATGGTAGGCTCGGCGAGAGTCTTACGGCGGCGAGGTGATGGAAAGACTCCAAACCTCAGATCTGGGACATATCTGGTGATGCCCGGCCTCGGAGAGGTACGACCGACGACGAAGAAGACCAGATCTGATCGAGGCGAGTGGATGCTGCCCGGATTTGGCTCGAAAGACGCCGGTGGGTCGGTGACTGGCGGTTGGGCGCGATAAACGTTCATCCCGAATGAGTTGTCGGTTCTGGGCCAGCGGCGGCTATGGACCAGAGATGGCCGCACGTGGCTCGGCAAGGATTTCTGGTCGCTGGAGGTGCGGCATCTCCCAGGAACGGTTGGTACACAGATCGGTCCGTACGGTGAGCTTCCGGTCGGAGAGCGCAAGGGTTCTCGTCTGCTGGATCGTACTGTGGCGGTGAGACTATGGCGTCGAAATCTGGTAGAGCGCACGGGAGGTGCGGCTAAGCTGACGTCGGCCTCAGGTGAGTGGATCAGTTGGGTTTATAGGTGGTGGTGTTGATCTCGTGGTTGTGGATTGGGAGGGCGGTGGAGAGGCTCGACTTGACCGAAAAGATGGCCAGAGTTGGCCGAGATTGAGAGGAGCACAGGAAGGCGAGGGAGTTCGGGGTGTTGGCGATGATGCTAGATCGACGGGATAGTGATGATGATCTCTGTGGTGTTCTGACCGGAGTTGGGGAGGAGCTTGGTTGGACATTGTTGGTGGTTTGGGTGAGGCTGAGCTCAGAAAACTTGAGCTGGCAGAAGAGAGAGAGAGAGAATAGGAAATATTATTGTAATAGAATATTGGGAGTCCCACTATTCTATAGAAATGGTGTGTCTTGTTCTCCAAGACAACGATGGCATGAGTGTAAATTGTAATAGATCTAGGGGCATAGTGGAGGACTAACTAACTAACCTCTAACAAATTCTAACTAATCTCTAACAAATTGCTTAATCAATAATCTAGGACTAACGATCAACTAACCATTTAATGATTAGTAGCAAATCCTACTAGTTAGCATTTAATCAAACAATTAACTAACTAGCAATGATCATTCCTATCAAAAGTATACGCTACAATCCACGTTTCAAACTTGGTAGACAATTTGATAAATAATTCAGAATTCAAAATAAATCATAATAATTCAAAAATGATCTTATAAATTGAACTATTGTTTTCAATAGTAACTTTAAATTCAGGGAAATGGTTTATAACTCAAAAAATTAATACGAAAATTTTCAAAAGTAGAAATTCGGATTTGCGGTAGTTACAAAGGAGGAATGACCCTTTGGGCAAGTACAACCTTAATCCAATATACAATTAGATGGTATTATCTTACCCACCCCGGGTGCAATGCTACATCTCATGACCCATTGGACAAATAGACACACACTTGACTCTTTTATGACAAAAGGATATTAGGGTAGTCTAAGCTTGCCTTTGTGTCAGACCTGGATAGCAATAGTAGGACACAAGTATCCCTATACAAGAATACTAAACATGAGGCTTAGGGTTAGCACTAGTAAAACAAACTCCAGACCATTAAGGTTACTAAGTGTAAGGGTAATACGTAATAGTTAAATAGACTCATTGATTGATTTCATCTGTTGATTAGAAATTGATTTATAATATAGGTTTGTTGGACTCCTACTCAGTACTTGATTCGTACCACCAGCTCAGGACTACAGTGTAATGACCCGCTCCGCCCTAGCGGAACGCCGATTCAAACGACAAGTGCAACGACTCAAACGAGCCGTCGACCCGAAGAGTTGGCATCGACCTGATGAAGAATCGATGCAAGGCTTATATTGGTCTGTCAAGATGAATCCAGATTTAGACTTTCAAAGACGCGCTCGGAGTATAGCTCGGCCGATGCGAACATCTCTAAGGTGGGTGGCTCCGATGAACCCGTCTTTGCTTAGCCTAGACACATAATAATACGAACACTATTGTTAGAATCGCTAGGCGATAACACCGCTCATGCTAATAAATGAATGACTCAACGCACCTAGCTAAGGGAATAATCATATCTTGTATGCTTGTTTAGAACATGGAAAAGAACTCGGCAAACATAGAAACTCTCGCACCACGCTCCACGCTCGTACTAAGGTACAAGCTTACGTTCAAGTCCCTTACGCGTTCAACAATGAAACAATAAATGGTTTACAACAAAGAAACGGAAGACTATCGACATAGTCGTTCCGAGTAGAGTATAGCAACATTAAAAGTCTTCGGGACCGATGGGTCGCCAAGGTGATTCCCGCACGGGGAGTTACGTAATGAATGAATGAATGAATGAATCCATGATTGAATGAACGAATACGTAAAAAATGAATGAATGAACGAACAAGTAAAAGAAAGAATGAAAGAGTGAATAAAAGATAAAACATGAAAGAATGGTTAGCGATAGGTATGACGGGCACGTGCAATGGGGCTCGCTACCCGCGCTGCGCGGACGCCAACCTGGTCGATAACGCATTATGGCTCAAAGACAGCCGTTAAGTTAGATGACAAGACAATACGAAATGGTCGTGGACAAACAGCACGGGCGATGGAGGGAATACCGTGGCCGTCATGAGGAAGGATTCTGCGGCACGGGCGATGGGAGGGAATACCGTGGCCGACCTAGGCGGAATCAGACATGGGGCTTACGGGCTACTTTGAGTGGGGGCTTGGCCACTCAAGGAGACGTAAGGCCAGACATTTCAAGAGACTATCAAGGTGTACCAGCCATCACGCTTCGATAGCTGAGAATGCCCAAGTGATATGTCCAAAATGGCTTGTGATGCCAGCGACCCGTGCATGTAGATTAAGAGGGCTATGCTGGTGGCAATCCACGTACAAGTCCTTGCATTGAAACAAGTAGTCTGAGTTAACTAAATGAAGTGCCTCCTGAACATGCTCGAAATGTAACACTCTTGAACGTGCTTGAAATGTAACATCCTGAACATGCTCGAAATGTAACACTCCTGAACATGCTCAAAATGTAACATCCTGAACATGCTCGAAATGTAACACTCCTGAACATGCTTGAAATATAACATCCTGAACATGCTTGAAATGTAACACTCTGAACATGCCTGAAATGTAATACTCTGAACATGCCTACGACGTGCTAGAACGTGCCTACGACGTACTAGAACCTAAGGCAGGGACATGCCCTTAACATTGAATGTTTACATGAATCACGTTAAGTTACTACATGTGAATTATTGACTAACTTGGTTTACTTTGGACAGGAAAGGCCGGACGGTAAGTATGGGTAAGTCATGCATGCATTCCCATGCAGACACTTGAATTCGGCAACACGAGATATGTTACAAAATATGCCATGAAACTGATCCTAAGGCAAGATTAGAAAGACAATGAATGATAGACGGTGCACAAAAGTAAATAGAACGTGTTTGGTAATGATAGCATTATGGGCGAGGTAGCCTCCCCACCAGTGCATAACAATGTACTGATAACCCCACAGTCTGCTTGCTGGATGCAGGAGACGTCGGCGGGTGCGAGGCTTCCATCGAACTTGTTAAGGTGCGGAGCCAACTCTGGGGCCTTGGAACGTTGCAAGAAGCTGAAGCATCCTATACAAGACATAATGTATCGGAACATCTCCATGAATCATTCCATCTTGTATGCCACTTGGTACGTCTTTTATGTTTCAGAGAGAGAGAGATTGAGCGACTTGTAAACTCGGTCTACCGCCGCTTGTAAACTTCTTGAATATCAATAAAGAGTTTGAATTCGCTTCAATTTGTGTTTATTTACTTTTCGCTGCAAATGGGAACACTCTGTGCGACTCTGTGGCCTAGCTCAAATCGGCTGTTTCTGGACTTGGCCTTGTACGGGCGCAACCTAGGCCCGTGTGGCATCATGCCTTAGCGAGGACGATCACTCCTACGGGAGCGGGGCGTGACAGATTGGTATCAGAGCATGGCTTTACGTCCTTGGACTTCACGTCGATTTTTCAGTTTTGAAAGCTCGTCGTTGGAAAAAGAAGTGTACGCTCTCTCTCATTGTGCCTTAGGATGTTCCATACAATAAGTCTAATATTTTCAAAAGCTCCTTCAGGCGTTCAATCGAACGCATTGGTAGGCTATCGTCGAATGCATCAGTAGGCCTTTGTGCCGAACGGTGTCAACTTGTCTTGAATGAAAACACGTGCTAAAGTTAACATGTCGCGTGCATGCCTGACTAGTCCTACGATGACCCTAGCGATTTAGCGTGCAAACTCGAAATATAGTTCGTACGGGATGGTTATGCGGCACAACTTAGCCCGCGTGTCGCACACCTCGACTTTTGGTACAATCGAGTTGTGAGCGATATCAAGTACCGCTCGGTCGGGAACGACGCTACACTTAGAGTGTATATCGATAGGAACGCTATCGATTTCATGCTTAGGCATGCACGGAAGATTGATTTAAACTGTGAGGAACGGGCGAACGCACGATTGAATATTTCGATTGGGAATCGAATGATCTTTTAAGGATTTATAGAATGACTTAAACCCGAGTGGTGTATGTGATAGGTTCGGAGAAGAATAAGAATGAGTGTCGACGACTAGTCGAATAGCTCGAACCCTGAGTGGTGTATGGACGTCATAGAAGTTATTCGAGCAAGACTAAAGGATATACGGATAGAACGAGTATGCCGGTAAAACGATACGATCGCACAAAGCTTTAGAACGTGTCACGCTTAGTTGGTCGTGACTTCGAATGTCCCGAACGAGATGTCGTTCGGATAACTTGTCAATAGGCAACGCAAGTTAGAAAATGACTTGGAACGATGAATAAAGATGTATGTCTCGATCGAGGAAGCTAGAGGATAGCACTTGCAATTTCGGATTGGGTCAAATGAAGTGTGACTTGAGTTTTGGAGGACGATATTGAAACTAACTTGAGGAATAGCGATCGAACTTGATCTTGGATTGAATCGAACAGAATTATGGTATATCCAGTTCGAACAATAGCATCAGTCGTACGACTCCAAATTGGTTGCAAAGGAAGATCGTCAGGTTACGCATATCGTCGATGGTATTGAGACGTATCAAAGATCGATATACGATAACTCGGGGGTACTCTGACTCGGCGAATGACGATCGTGCAAATGTCATTGTTCCGATGGATGCTATACTCGTGATGTTGAAACGTGTCGAGGAAAATATAGACGTGGCTTGAGGATTTTCTAGTTGAACGAAATGATGAATGGACTATCGATCTTGGCTTGGATAGAAAATGAAATGTTTGGATTTGCTTCGATGATAACCCCAACGTCGACATTCTTGTCTTATGCGAGTGCAACTCTAGCCTCGCACATGCGTCGCACCGATTAGGGCGATCACTCTACGTGAGCACTGGTTTGGTGATTCATACAGCGGGGGTGATTGAACTAGCATGACGTGGCAATTTGTATGCTTCGACTTGTGGTGACGCGAAGGTAAACTTGAGAATGACTTAGTGTGCTTAATGATTGAGCTTGAGGATTACGTAGGTCCAATCTGCGTATCGAGAATGAATTAGTCTAGACGCAAGCAAGAGTTACGCCCCGATGAGAATGATTATTCCACCGGAGCATTGTATGGTGATTCATAAACCACCGTAGATAATCGGACACGCGTGAGATTGGGGCGCAACATATTGTCAAGACTAGATGAACTCGTGATCGAATACATGAATTGGTTAAAACTGATTATTTGAAATAGATTTGAATATACGTAATAAATGCATTGATGCGAATAGGTGATCGTGCTTGATGTTTAGAAATCTGAGTGACGCGAGCTTGGGTAGAAAATCCCGTACTACTGACTTTGGTTTGACCCTAGGATTGGGGTCAGTGTTGGCATTATTATTGGAGAACTATGATTCCAATCCTGACATTGACTTAGCCTCGAAAAGATGGCCTAGCGGTTAGGCAAGACGCCTTGTTTCAAGAGTTATCAATCGAAAGATTGATCTTGAGGATTGGTATGAATGGATAGTATGAATCACGAATATAGGAATACTCCTCACGAGACTCGGCTGAGATGCATATATTTCATGGATGCCGGAGTATGTGTACGATGCGACTCGAGTGAGAATGATGAATTCTCTATCACGCGGTTTGGTGAATGCATGTATTTTGGGGACGCCTGGAATGCATGCACGATCCAACCAAGTGACATGCTGAATTCCAAACGAGACTTGAGGAATAAAAAGTATCGGGGATTGAGATCTTGTTAAAAGAAGGGAATGATACTAGTACGGGCGTGGCTCAGAATCAAGGAAACGTGTGAGCGGAGTGTACGTGAACGACAACGAGATTGGCCCTAAACAATTGAATAATATGGAATCGATATCGTGCAAGTAAAGTTGGTATAACGAATTGAACCATTGATAGGAAGATACACTCGATGATAGTGCAATACTTGGTCTAGAATCGGACGAAAATTACTTAGACTTGGTCGTCCCCGCTAAGAAAAAATCATACTGATTTCGTGGACAAAAACGTTTGAGAAGCGAATCGGGTCATCTCGATGACCGAGATAAACGAAAGTGAGTTTGCCTCAGCCTACGATCCTCGTATTTGACGAATTACAACGTGCCTCGTGCGACCATTTTAGTCCCATGACACGAATAAATAGCAACCAAGACGAAGAAATACTTGAATTGAATAAGTACCATCAACTCTAAATTGAATGAAAAGTTATTCAATAAAAATTGACCAAACGTATGCGACACAGAACTTAGAAAGATATCGAGTATGGTTCGGTGCCATCGAACGATAGCACCGTTCGATAGAATTGTCTAAGAAATACGACGACATGAGTTAAGGAATGGTAGGATGACCTGCACTCAGGAAGTCTCGAGGACGAGACATGTTTTGATGGTGTATTATGTAATGACCCGCTCCGCCCTAGCAGAACGCCGATTCAAACGGCAAGTGCAACGACTAAAACGAGCCGTCGACCCGAAGAGTTGGCATCGACCTGATGAAGAATCGATACAAGGCTTACATTGGACCGTCAAGATGAATCCAGACTTAGACTTTCAAAGGCGCGCTTGGAGTATAGCTCGGCCGATGCGAACATCGCTAAGGTGGGTGGCTCCGATGAACCCGTCTTTGCTTAGCCTAGACACATAACAATACGGACACTATTGTTAGAATCGCTAGGCGATAACACCGCGCATGCTAATAAATGAATGACTCAACGCACCTAGCTAAGGAAATAATCCCATCTTGTATGCTTGTTTAGAACATGGAAAAGAACTCGGCGAACATAGAAACTCTCGCACCACGCTCCACGCTCATGCTAAGGCACAAGCTTACGTTCATGTCCCTTACGCGTTCAACAATGAAATAATGAATGGTTTACAACAAAAAAACGGAAGACAATCGACATAGTCGTTCCGAGTAGAGTATAGAAACATTGAAAGTCTTCGGGACCGATGGGTCGCCAAGGTGACTCCCGTACGGGGAGTTGCGTAATGAATGAATGAATGAATGAATGAATCCACGAATGAATGAATGAATACGTGAAAAATGAATGAATGAATGAAAAAGTGAAAGAAAGAAATGAAAGAGTGAATAAAAGATAAGACATGAAAGAATGGTTAGCGACAGGTATGACGGGCACGTGCAACGGGGCTCGCTACCTGCGCTGCACGGACGCCAACCTGGTCGATAACGCATTATGGCTTAAAGACAGCCGTTAAGTTAAATGACAAGACAATACGAAATGGTCGTAGATAAATGGCACGGGCGATGGGGGGAATACTGTGGCCGTCATGAGGAAGGATTCTGCGGCACGGGCGATGGAGGGGAATACCATGGCCGGCCTAGACGGAATCAGATATGGGGCTTACGGGCTGCTTTGGGTGGGGGCTTGGCCACTTAAGGAGACGTAAGGCCAGGCATTTCAAGAGACTATCAAGGTGTACCAGCCATCACGCTTCGATAGGTGAGAATGCCCAAGTGATATGTCCAAAATGGCTTGTGATGCCAGCAACCCATGCATGTAGATTAAGTGGGCTATGCTGGTAGCGATCCACGTGCAAGTCCTTGTATTGAAACAAGTAGTCTAAGTTAACTAAATGAAGTACCTCCTGAACATGCTCGAAATGTAACACTCCTGAACATGCTCGAAATGTAACACTCCTGAACATGCTTGAAATGTAACATCCTAAACATGTTCGAAATGTAACACTCCTAAACATGCTCGAAATATAACATCCTGAACATGCTCGAAATGTAACACTCCTGAACATGCTTGAAATGTAGCATCCTGAACATGCTTGAAATGTATCACTCTGAACATGCCTGAAATGTAACACTCTGAACATGCCTACGACATGCTACAACGTGCTTATAACGTGCTAGAACCTGAGGCAGGGACACGCCCTTAACATTGAATGTTTACATGAATTACGTTAAGTTACTACATGTGAATTATTGACTAACTTGGTTTACTTTGGACAGGGAAGGCCGGACGGTAAGTATGGGTAAGTCGTGCATGCATTCCCATGCAGATACTTGAATTCGGCAACACGAGATATGTTACAAAATATGCCATGAAACTGATCCTAAGGCAAGATTAGAAAGACAATGAATGATAGACGGTGCACAAAAGTAAATAGAACGTATTTGGTAATGATAGCATTATGGGCGAGCTAGCCTCCCCACCAATGCATAACAATGTACTGATAACCCCACAGTCTGCATGCTGGATGCAGGAGACGTCGGCGGGTGTGGAGCTTCCATCAAAAGTGTTAAGGTGCGGAGCCAACTCTGGGGCCTTGGAACGTTACAAGAAGCTGAAGCACCCTATACAGGACATAATGTATCATTCCATCTTGCAAGAAGCTGAAGCACCCTATACAGAGCATCGCCATGAATCATTCCATCTTGTAAGCCACTTGGCACGCCTTTTATGTTTCAGAGAGAGAGAGAGCTTGAGCGACTTGTAAACTCGGCCTAGCGTCGCTTGTAAACTTCTTGAATATCAATAAAGAGTTTGAATTTGCTTCAATTTGTGTTCATTTACTTTCTGCTGCAAATGGGGACACTCTGTGCGACTCTGTGGCCTAGCTCAAATCGGTCGTTTCTGGACTTGGCCTTGCACGGACGTAACCTAGGCCCGTACGGCATCTCGCCTTAGCGAGAACGATCGCTCCTGCGGGAGCGGGGCGTGACATACAAGCAAGTGCACTCTCTGTTTGCTTCTAATTCCCATAGTCTTGTTCAGTACATATTATACATATGCCCCTTGCTTAATGACACAACGGATACACGAAATAGTATCCTAGACCCCATTTATCATGTTTTTGTCTTACTTTATCATCGTGTTTTGTGACTTGTCTGGGCCCATGTATACTGGTCGGGACGGAGAAATATCTTAGTAGACGTGTGAAATACCCATTCTATCCCAATATGTCTAATCTTGACTGATAGCAGCTGCACATGACACGTACAGGGTGCCATATTTACCCCTTAGCCATTCACATATCGAAAAGGATATTTCAACACACTTAGATAGTTATCTTTATTATTTCTTTATATTTCACCATTTGACATGTCACAATGCTATTACATTCTTTCCAATTGACATACTATAGTCTACGATTTATACTTTCATTCTTGATATACTCTATCATCAGTTTACCTACTTGTTCATTCCACATATGCTATATTCATGCACTGTCCAATCTATTATGATGCGGATAGCTTTTCAGTTTGTGTACTTGTTCCATTCCCAACTGGATAATCAACATTTTTAGGTGATGAGTTAGAGGATTTTTGTACTACGTATTATGAGCATACTGCAGATCCTGATTTTGGTGCACAGGGTGAACTGGAGGCTGCCTACACAGAGTTACCTCCTACAGATGATTTCTAGGAGATTTATGTAGCATTCTCATAGACTGGATTAGTTTGACATTTTAGATTGTTATTTCCATTTTGTGACTCATGAGTTGGTTTGTGACTATTATTTAGTACACTCGGCTTTGGAGACTATGTCACTTTATACTCTTGATCTATGTTGGAGTTTGTCAGATTCATTTATTCTTCTCTCCAAATTGTGACATTTTATATGATTCATCTTATTTTTGAACTATTCTGTGATGTGGTTTAAATTGTGCAAATACATATAAATTACGTGGTTGTTTTATAAATATGGAGATGACTAGACAGCGTACTACCGCCAACTCTGCGGCGTAGGCTGGACGTACCCACGATTCGTGCCCAAATACTGGGTGCGAATTATGACAGTATATAATCATGTAACTGGTGGATCTGCTGGTATATAGACCGGATGTACTTAGTATCGACCGCATCAGATTAGTATCGGTCTATAGGTTTGGTATGGGCCATATCAAATTGGTATTGGCCTTAGCGAATTGGTAGATACATATCCGATATGTATCGGCCTTATAGCTAGGATTCGTATTGGCCTTATCGATTCGGTATCGGCCATATCCGATAGGTATTGGCCATATCGGATATGTATCTGCCGTATCTGATTAGCATGGTGGAAGGTTTAGTAACAATTGTACTTGGATTTCTCTCTTCTCGAGCTAGAATACCATTGCAAGAGAGTCACGAGAGAGTAAAAAAATCTCATACATATTGATGTTTACGAGAGTGATTGGCCAATTACAGTAACATACATGCTGTATTTTCTATCAGGAAATGAGAGATTGAAAGCAATAACATATAGAGTTGTATTTCGGGAGAAGAACTCCTATAAACTCTTTGTTCACAAAGCAAGCTATAGAGAATATAGAACAAGTATCAAGTTCATAACCTACTTCATAAGAGAAGTATCTTAATATTCTCAGTTATCTCAGGCTGATCTGACATAGAACAGTAAGATACTTCTCTTGTGAAGTAGGTTATGAAATCGATACTTGTTCTATATTCTCTATAGCTTGCTTTGTGAACAAAGAGTTTATCGGAGTTCTTCTTCCGAAATACAACTCTGTATCTTATTGCCTTCAATCTCTCCTTTCCTGATGGAAAATACAGCATGTATGTTACTGTATTTGGTCAATCACTCTCGTAAACATCAATATCTATGAGGTTTTTTACTCTCTTGTGACTCTCTTGCAATGGTATTCTAGCTCGAGAAGAGAAAAATCTAAGTACAGTTGTTACTAAACCTTCCACCATGCTAATCTGATACGGCCGATACATATCCAATACGGCCGATACCTATCGGATACGGCCGATACCGAATCGATAAAGCCAATACGAATCCTAGCTATACGGCCGATACATATCGGATAGGACGATACCAATTCGCTAAGGTCAATGCCTGTCACGACCCGCACCCGGATATACGGGTACGAATACGTGGGCCACGCCCAGCCTATGTCGCAGTATCGGCGGTAGAGCGCTGTCAAGTATACTATACTAACTACAAAATCTAAAGATCTATAACTAGAAATGTACTCATGTCACATCACGAAAACTAAGGAAGATAAGACAAGAAATAATAACAATATCACTAGAACAATTAGAATCTACAATGATCATAAGACAGAAAAATAAAGAAGGAACAACAAGACTAACTAAGGATAACTACCAGGCAACTCACATAGAAGAATAGTGAGATCCACCTCAGCTAGCAACATCATGAAGTCCAATAATGGCACAACTACTCCTAAAATATTGTCAACATATCCGGTCAGGATGGAACGAGTACATATATCTCATAACAGATCTCAAGATAGAATAAAAGCCATAAGACTGTAAATAGAGCATATACAATAAAATCATGGAGTGTACATATATGTATCATGGCATGGTAAGCTGTAGAGCTAGAGCTAGAACAGGAAAATAGAACTGATCATGGTATGTACACAAATCAGGGTAAGCCATCTATCCAATGTGTGTGAGTAGTAGTTTCAACTTGTGATCGGCTTGGGCACCTGTAAGAACTGGCCTGGCTAGTCATAAGTGCGGTATATGACTAACACTGTTCGGGAATGCGGGATGGATCTGATCACAGGCATACGCTACTACTCCCCTACCCCCAACTGGTAGAATGGATCCAAACCGGACACGTCACTGCACGGGATTCTAATGAGAATGGAGCAAGTCTTCACTAGAATCGGTGACCATATATTGCACAAGAGCTACAAGGGAGCTTGCACAATACATCCCAAGCTAACAAGGAGCAACATCTCTCGTCGAGATCCAGGAATACCAATCCGTGAGAACCATGTGTCAGAAATAAGTATATCTACACTAAGTACATGAATCATAACAGTTATCATAAATTAGAAAACAGTTATCAGAGAATGTACTCGCCTGTGATGTGATGGATAAGTCAACTGAGTCCAAGAACAGTGCCTCGAAGACCTATAGATGGAATACTGTATCAATATAAGGGTTTGGAAGTAAAATCAAGTCATACTAAGTCAAACTAGGTCAAGACAAGTCAAAGCAAGTCAAACTAGGTCAATCTAAGTCAAGGATTGACTTACTGTTGACTTTTGGTCAACTGGTCAACTCTGGTCAAGTTCTAGACATTCCTAGGCCAAGTGTTGACTGATAGTTGACTTTTGTTCAAAACAGTCAAACTTGGTCAACCGAGGTCAAAACTAGTCTAAGCATACTATTTCTAAATATTACCAACCAAGATACCATGTATCTTGGTCAAACAGGGTCAACTCTAATCTAAGAATTTAAAATATCAAGTTGCATCTCGTTATTTGTACATCGAAATCTACGACACGTAAATCGAGATAAGATAATCAACAGTAAGGTTAATAATCTTATCACAGTGATCCACATGATCATCTTGCCAATTTCAGTGATGTGAGATCACTGGAATCGACTGATCTCATTTTCGTTGTACTAATTCTGAAATACGAACTAAATAAGAATTAATTATAATAAAAGGGTAATACACAGAGAAATATCTACAAACATTGTCGGATGATAAAACAATATTACCAACGTGTCCAGAATGGTCGAAATAGCTAGAATAGCGTGTCCATAAGTCCAATTTGGACACAGGGGCAAAAAGGTAATTTCAGGTCAAAACGGTGTCCGTGTCCGTTGACCCGATCTCAAATTGGTCCGTTGACCAGGACATTAAAATTCCGATTTGCACAGAAAAGTATGTCGAAGCCAATGTTCTCAAAACTCAGCAAATTATATGTCAACGAGTCCAGATTGATGATACGAACTCAACGGTATATCCGGAATTGGATTCCGATGAGCCGAACTCAAAATGACTGTTGACCCGGATATTGGTATCCGACTTGCACTGAAATGCGTGCCAGAACCAATGTCCACTAAAACCTAGCAAATTATATGTCAACGAGTCCAGAATGATGATACGAACTCAACGGTATATCCGAAATTGGATTCTGATGAGCCGGCATCAAAAAGTCCCGTTGACCCGGACTGTGGGCCCGCTTTGTACCGAAATGCGTGCCACGGCCCACGTCCTCCAAATCTAACAAATTTTATATGAAAACATGCCAGAACGACACCACGAGTCTACTGGTGGTGTCAGAAATTGAATTCGGAGTCCCGGGTTCAAAAATAGAATTTAACAAGTGCAAATTAAAGAATTCGGACGGCCAACTTTGGCGTCGAATTCGACCAACCAAACGTGCTTATAATGAAACGAAACTTAAAAAAGGCAGAAAGAGGGTTATACCAGCTGCACACTGGAACAGGTAGCGTGCCAACCGGAGCTGCGACAGCGGAGTTACGAGTCGACGAAGTCGGCTCCGCAAAACTGTCCAAAAATAACACAATTTAAACGGTCAACTTGGTGGCCAGTTTTGATGTATTAAACGACAAAATTAACGGATGCAATTTGAGGCGCGTGAAGATGGATATACCAAGATTGTGACGGAGCGAAGAAATCACCGATCCAACGGTCGGATGGTCCGAAAAATCTGTACGAAGTCGCTGTCCCGGGCGCAAATTTTGTGTTCCGTTCCCGCGCGCGTCACGGCGAAAACCCGTGCCAAACGCACGAAACGCCTAGGCGGCGCATTCCGGAGGACGGTGGCCGCCATGGGGAGGTCGCCCAGCCCGCGCACGGCTGTGGGGGGCTCGCCGGCGGTGCGTGGCCGACGACGGCGGCCTGTGGCGTGCGGCTGCCGGCAACGGCGCACGGAGGTGCTGCCAGCTCGCTACTGCTGCTGCCTGCTGTTGCTACAGCGACTGCAGCTGCTTGCTGCGCACGGGGGGGACACGGCGCAGTGGCACGACGCGGCTGCCCGGCGATGGTAGCCGCGGCGGTAGAGGTGTACGGGTGGTGGCGGTGTGATGGTTATTGGTGTTGATGATGGTAATGGTGATGGTGGTGCTTGTGATGATGGTGAGTAGAAGGAGAAGGAGATGAAGAAGAACTTAGAAGAAGAAGATGAAGAAGGAGAAGAAAAAAATAATAATGATGAAGAAGAGGGAGATGGGGGTGTTCTCGGCCACATGGGGAGGGAGGAAGTTTGCTGTTGTTGGTGATGGTGTTTAATAAAGAGAGGGAGAGAATTATTAGTATATGTGTGTGAGTAGGAAAATATAAAGAGGGAGAGAGAGAATGAGAGATATTAGATAGAGGGGGGAGCTAGTAGTGTCGGCTGAGAGGGGTATGGGCTGGTGGAGAGAGGGGGTGAGGTGTTTGTATAAAGAGAGAGAGAGAGAAAGTTAGATATTATATATTATATTATATATGTACATATATATAAATATATAAAAGAACGGGAAATAGAGATATTTAAAAATAGAGAAAAGTGGGAATTTATGTAGGGTGTATGGGTAGTCATGTGAGGACAACATGGTGCTGGGATTGGGTTCAGTGGAGCCGGTTTGGGCCAAAATGGAAATGGTACAATATTTGAATTAAAAATAGGTATTTATGATCATGGATAAATAAGTAGCATGTAGGGGCTCAAATAAATGGGACACGAGTGTCAGGCGGGTAGTAGGCTCAATGTGGGCCATGTCCATATTTTGGGTCGACTAGGCTGGGTTGATGACGGGTCCCGAAATTAAATTGGAAATTAAATCAGGTTTTACGGTAGATAATTAATCGGCCCAAATTGACCCGAAAGTTGTGCGAAGGAAATGGAGCACAAAATGGAGTATCTGAGTGGGACACGAAGGTCATGGGTGAAGAGCGACTCGAGTAGATCATTCATGAGAAGTTGGTTCTGAGAAAATGACAGGTCTGGTGCTCCTAAATTAAAAGTCACGGTAACGTGCATATGATGATCAAGGAAAAGAGTGGGAATTCAATTAATAATTAAATGGTCTAAATTGACCCGAACTTGCACGAAGCGAAAAGAGTACAAGGGAACAAGTTCGAGTGGGACACGAAATATTATTGTGAAGATAATCTCGTCTACTACAAACTTCAAAAAGGAAGTTTCCAGAGACTGGCATCCCTGATGCTCTAAAATTCCAAGTCACGGTAAAAAGCATTTAATGATCAAAATTAATTAAATCAAAATTAATTATCGAGAATAAATTATTTGGAAAATTCGAAAATAAATCCAGGAAATTCAGGGGGCTTACGTCCTACCCACCTTATAAAAATTTTGTCCTCGAAATTAAAGGTTGGTAGTGGGGTTAAAAATAGGGTAGAAGATTTAGGCAATATTTTAGGCATAATCCAAGAATGACGAGTTTTGCACGATCAAGATAATCGATACAAAATTGTTCAGGCACGATGAGGAATTTGGCACGATAAAATCATAATATGAACAAAATCATATGTGCATGATTTCAGAAATAAGTCAAGTCATTGGGGTACAATTTTAGAGACGATTAGGAGAATCGAATATATACATGAAGTTCAAGTACGGGGTGATCCATAGGACTTAGGTTGATGGAAATCAACCCAAAAGTCGTACAGGCCCGATCAAGATGAAAAGCTAACCATGACCAAACCAAGGTTTGGCATAGTTGAGATAAAATTTCAGACACAAAACAAAAATCGAAGTCAATGTCTTATAGGCCCGATCAAAGATTAAGGAGGATGATTAATAAAATCATGAAGTACGATCCAAGTTCGAACGTGATTAAAATTGGAAATAGTCTAAGTTCACTTGGCACGATTTGAGGGTTAAGATTATCAAGATCATGAAAATCAAAGTCGGATAGTCATGATCTGAAACAGGGCTAAGAGAAGCAAATGGAGAGAAAAATTTGAGAATAGCATGATTGAGAGGTAGATTTGATAGAAATCAGATTATAGGTCACATCAGCACGATCAAGATCCAAGTTCAGTTATAAAAGACGATAAAATTATGAATTCGAAATCAAGGTCCTAAAAGCACAATTTAGGAAGGAACCCAAATCAAAAGGAATTTGAAGTCATCTAGAGTCTAATCAGCAACCAAGACTCTTGGCACGATTAACAAGACGACCAAAATTGATTGGTCATGGACAGAAGGGAATCAAAATCTTAATAGTATCAAAATTTAAGAAACAATTGAGATATAAACATTTTAAAATTTTTAGAGTTTTCAAGTGTAGATAACAGATGTAGATATGAGATAGGTGATTGGTGAAATCAAGACATAGCTAAACAAGTCAAAGGAAATGATGGCAGGATGAGGAAATCATCATACGATGAGAAAAGAAATGAATGATAAGTCGAGAAATAAGGGTATGAATTGTCCTCATCATTTGGTCAAAAAGAAGTGAATCAATTTAAGATACGACCTGATAACCATACACGTCTATCCAAAACCATACTGCCAGAATTTACGCCACGCCAATAAGCATAGCTGCAATAAACGATAGAGTCCATAACTAAGGTATACACCCTATAATCATGTCATCTAGATTCCTTACCACGCCAACTGGTATGGCTGCAAGAGAATCTAAATTCCATAACTAGGATAGTATATCCAAAATCATGCTCCATGTCCCTGTCAGGCTAGCTAATATGACTGCAATAAATTCCAAACTCCATAAGTAAAGTAGACATTTATCGTTCCCATCGTCTCCATCAAATATGTTTATCAGGATATCTTAACTCAATTCTTAAAAGAATTATCCAAAACAAAATCAAAGGTCAACAACGAATATTAAGATTTAAAATTCAACAAGAAGTCAAGGGTAAGTTAATAGAAACAACGGAAACAACTTCCGAGATAGGGTTCAGAGGAAAATCTCAGGGAAAGTCCCGAGGGTACTACCTAGGTTAAGATAGAAAGTGGTGGAATATAATCTAAAACCAACCTCGACCATGATACGAGGTTGGTAAATCATATTCTCTCCCCAATCTAGATGATATACAAGTCCAACTTATACCTTCCCTCTGGGATCCACAACTCATCCTAAGAAAGAATAAAGTTTGATACGGACAATATTTCAAAAATCAAGACGAATGGAAACAAGTGGGAAAAGATTTGAAAAGCTTTCGAAATAAGATTCCCAGGGGTCATCCCTGGAATCTACCAAGAGTTTCTAAAATGTGACTGAGTACCAAAATCCTAAAATATTCTATGACTCAACCTTAATCCTAGGGCAGGCTCGTAGTAATACAGATAAGCTCAAGCACTACCACGACTTCGCATTAACTGCAAAGACGAGACCTGCATGGGCCACCACTAAAAACGTGCCACGACCCACATCCGAATATACGGGTACGAATATGTAGGCCACGCCCAGTTTATGTCGCAGTATCGGCGGTAGAGCGCTGTCAAGTATACTATACTAACTACAACATCTAAAGATCCCTAACTAGAAATGTACTCATGTCACATCACAAAAACTAAGAAAGATAAGACAAGAAATAATAACAATATCACTAGAACAACTAGAATCTACAATGATCATAAGACAGGAAAATAAAGAAGGAACAACAAGACTAACTAAGGATAACTACCAGGCAACTCACATAGAAGAATAGTAAGATCCGCCTCAGCTAGCAACATCACGAAGTCCAATAATGGCACAACTACTCCTAAAATATTGTCAACATATCCGGTCAGGATGGAACGAGTACATATATCTCATAACAGATCTCAAGATAGAATAAAAGCCATAAGACTGTAAATAGAGCATATACAATAAAATCATGGAGTGTATATATATGTATCATGGCATGGTAAGCTGTAGAGCTAGAGCTGGAACAGGAAAATAGAACTGATCATGGTATGTACACAAATCAGGGTAAGCCATCTATCTAATGTGTGTGAGTAGTAGTTTCAACTTGTGATCGGCTTGGGCACCTGTAAGAACTGGCCTGGCTAGTCATAAGTGTCGTATATGACTAACACTGTTCGGGAATACGGGATGGATCTTGAAGAACACATGGCAACTCTAGAGGGGGGTGAATAGAGTTTATAACGATAATAGCCAATTAAAAATTTAAACTCTTTCACAAGTTGAAAGTAATCAGAGTAAATACGGAAATAAATAAGGAGCAAGAAAGCATATGCAAACACAGCCAATTTTTAACCTGGTTTCATTCGTGGAGGACTAGTCCAGGCCTGAAAACTCTAGCTCAGGATTAAATTCACTATTTGTGAAATAGTAGTTATACCCCGTGCCTTTTCTTCAGAAGAGCACGTCAACTTCTTACAAAGATCGCAGTGGCGATGCTTGGAATTTTTCAAGCGACTTCTTGAACTCTTGCACAAACTCCTAACTGAAAAGTACTGAGCACTTGAGGCTTAGGAAGCTTGTGGCTAGTAGATGAAGAAGGGTATGGCTTGTATTGAGCTTTAGAGAGAAGAGAAGAGAAGATTGGATGAATGAAAATGATAGAATTCATAGCCTATTTATAGGATACCACGTAGGCAGAATTCGGCCAGAATTCTGGTTGGATCATTCAAAAATTTGGCCGTTGGACAACTTGCAACCAGCCAACCCTAAAAATTAGGATGCTGATTTTTAGGAGGCAGAGTTCGGCCCGAACTCTGTGTGGAGGCAGAGTTCGGCCCGAACTCTGTCTCCATAGCACAGAATGGATCAATGGTCCAATGGGCTTATTTGGATATATGTGGAGCTTTTGGATTTTGGGTATGGGTATAGGTTAAGTCTCAGATGCTCAGCACAGCTCAGTTTACATAAGTCTAGACTCAATAAAATTATAAAATACAGACTCAAAAATAACTTGTATTGCAAATCCGAGCTGTTGTCTGACTTGTACTGGATGAAGGCGTCATGTGTCGTATTGAATGATCACAAGTATCATATAGTCAATTCTATCAATATTTGGTTGTCTGTGATTTTGTGTCAACAATCTCCCCCATATTGATAATTGACAAAATGATACTTGTATATTCAATATTCATGCCTGGACACATTTAAAAGAAATGGCATAGCTCCCCCATACTCAGTGCCGAGCTAGCAATAGCTCCCCCGTAAACATTGCTGTGAATCCTGTTGGCCTGATAAGAATATTTTCTCCAAAGCACAGATACAGATACAAAAAGAATATAGAATATACCAAAATTTCTTCCCCTTTTGGCATTTAGCAATTAACCATAAACAAATAAAAATTGGCAAGCACACCAAAAGATAATAGAAGAAACTGCATAGAAACTGATACAACTACTCAATGTCTCAAGAGTCACAACTAATAATAAGTCTAATACAACCAAAGTGCATAAAAGCAACTATATCAACTAAAATTCAAAATGCATAAACCATAAGCTATGATCCTCAGTAGCAGCAGCAAGTAGAATCCATATCCATCATCGAGCTCGTGAAGGCCCAGCGTCGTCTGATGGATCAGTGAAGGAACGACGAGGGTCTACGAAGGCCGCATCCGGATCCAAGTAGTGAATAACCCAAGGGTCATCGATACGATATCCCTTATGACCAGGGTCTCGCTCCATAGGAATAGGCATAGAAGGATGGCGAGACATGGAGTACCGAATATCGTGCAGAGAGTTGCTGATGGCACTCATCTGCAGGGTAGTCTGATAATCAAGCTGAGTCCAGCGATCATCCTCTAAGGTGAAACGATCACGGAGCATAGTCTGGAGTGACTCAAGAGTGGCAGGAGGTGGAGGAGGATCCTGTCCAAGAGGAGGTACATCGGGCTCATATCAGAGTGCTCAGACACGACTGGTGAGCCAACGGCTGCCTGAAGCCGCCGTACCTTTGAGAGAAAGACAGGGGCAGGTAAGAACTGACACTCATCAAGGGGTACATGAAAAGCACGAAAGATCATAGGAAGATATAGTGCATAAACCAAAGATTTTGGTTTCTTCCTAGAATTAATCATCCAGTCCATCATGGTACATGGAAGATTAAATGGAACATGAAAGTGGAGATGATACAAAGCCGAGATTTTAAAGTAGGTAACCTCATCGGTGGATCCTGCTTTGGACAGAATAGTGTTGAAAATAATCCGATGAAGTTCATAAAAGTAGGGATTGAGATACTTGGCCAAAAGCTTGCGAGGACGTGTGTTAGGAGTACACAAGTCGTCCTTAAAGCTTTCAAGGGAAGACCCATCGGAAAATTGAAACGATCGAGCTTCAACAAGCTTTTTCCATGAGTTTGGCTCCTGGAGTTCAAGGTGTTCGGCCAAATCGAAATCATCAAAAGAGATGACAATGCCCGCAACCCGTGAGAAAATATGTGTATCATCATGAGTTAGGTTGCAGTAGAACATTTGAATAGCAATGCGATATATAACCGAGTTGGTGGTAACAAGTTCATCAAGACAAAGATCATGGAAGAGTGAATCATATTGTGAAAATATAGTAAAATTGATAGGATGACCCGCAAACACCGGACGTGTCCGAAAATCACTAAACCATGCATTTGAAGCGTCAAGTGATACAAAAATACGGTCGTCATACGTGTTGGGGTCGAGTAAACGAGGTGGGTTGAACAACGGGTGGATAGGTGGTTGTTGTTCAACGGGCGGTTCAACGCGAGGAGGAGCATTCGAAGAGGACGCACCCTCGGTTCGAAGTCTCTTCCCCCTATTGAACAATCGTAGAGCCATGAAATAATAAAAATAATGGAGAAAATTGAGATATAGAAAAGTGTTGAGATATACTTCAATGTGATGATGAACAATGAAGGAGAATGGTGAGAGAAGCCTTCTCCTTGAGTTTGGGGAAGAGATGAGCTTTAGGAAGGAAGAACTAGGTTTAGGGTTTTGAGAAAATATGTTTGGAGAAGTGGAAAAGGTGGCAATGGAGAAGAATGAAGAGGAGAACCCGAATATATGTGTAAGGGTTTCAATTAGTCGAAACAAATATGGACCATTGGATCCATTTTTTATCAGCGGCTGAGGCTGTTCCCGGTTCTGGAACAGCCAGACCGAATTCGGCCCAAACTCTGGGTAGGACAGAGTTCGGCCCGAATTCTGGATTCTGTTGACAGAACAGAAATCAGGCTGAATTAAAAAATAATTAGGTAAGAGAGACCAAAAAAATAGGTACATATACAAGATTGAGAAAAACCCAAGTGGAAAAATTTTAGAAAGTTAACTTCGAAGCAAAGTGAAGTTGGAAAATCTGCATTTCAGCATGTGATAAATAAAAATGAACCATGTAATAAACAAGGAATTATGCCATAATTCAATATTTTGAAGCTGCCATGGGTTAGCTGTAGGGGCCGGATCCCAGCTAGCGGTAGTCCTGAGGACTAGTGCACCGTGTCGCTCAGGCTTTTACGCCTTGTTGTCAGAAGGACCCTTTCGGCTTGTACCCATAGCAATTTCATCATAAAAGATTCAAGACATTCTCGATATTTATGCAGGTTTATTTTAATTAATAACAGTTTCGTCCAAAATTCTAAGTTCACGACAGATAAAATTGAAGCGCTCTTCGGATAATGGTTTTGTAAAGAAATCTGCTAGCTGATGATCAGTGTCAATAAATTCTAAGTTAATAGTGCCATTTTGCTGATGATCACGTAAAAAGTGGTGACGTATTTTAATGTGTTTCGTGCGTGAGTGACATATGGGGTTCTTAGTGAGATTTATAGCACTAGTGTTGTCACAAAAGATTGGAATGTACATAAAAGATTGTTTCACTTAACAAAATGCCAGGAAAATTGGCTTTTAAAAATAAAACAAGAAAAAGTACAAGAAGTACAAATTTGATTCTGGGAAAGTATTGCTATAGAAGTCTGATCTGTAAATGATCACTTTGTTCCTTGGACCATACGATGATGATGAAGATCGCTGCTTGAAGTTGAACAATTGGAAGAACTAAGTCACCAGAAAGGTATCGACGCACTTGGGCACTGATGGCGAAGCCGAATGCTTTCCTGCTTTGCTTCACTCTGTTCTGAAAGAAAGATTGAAGTAGAATGCTCTGGAGAATCAAAATCTCTGAGTTCTAGTCTCTCTGTTCTCTCCTCTTCTGTCACTGTCCCCCTTCTGTGAGAAAAATAAGTCTATTTATAGACTCGGGCTCTTGTGCGTAAAAACTCAGCAAAAGTTCCGTCTTTACGCTAACAACTGCCACCCACGACCAAAGTCATCCTCTGTATACGTTGACACGTGTCCCATCATTTTATTAAGAATAGGATGCACGTACACACGTTCTTCGAGATGTATGGCATGAGAGCCATGTAGGCAAACCACGTTCCAAACTGGTCAGATAAATAGGGCGTAAAAACATCCCCAATGTACTCTGAGCGTAAAGCAGTAGACTAGGCATAAAATAGCCCTGATATAGACTTCTTGCGTAAAGTGGTTGTTAAATAACCTTGAGCGTAAAAGTAGCTCAAATAGACTTTACGCACACGTCAACTTTGAGTGTAAAAACTCATATAGTCTCCATGCGTAAAAGAAGTCACACTATGAGCGTAAAGTGGCTCAGTCCACATGCTAAACGACAACCTTGGTCTCTGTATAAAATAAATCCCTTCGAATTCTGTGATATATGTCATCATTAATATCTTCATGTCAGACTTTGTATTAAATGCAAGACTTGACAGCTTTGTCCAGCGTAAAAGTAGTTAGCCTGTCTTAGGCATAAAACCATTGGCATAGACCCGAGCATAAAGTGATTAGCCTCTCCTTGGCATAAAATAGATCATTATGAGTGGAATGATCCATCTCCTTGACTCATTAAATGAAGCACTTTTTACGCTCCTACAAGACCCCCTTCAAAGTTTTCAAATATCTCCAAAATTTGAAACACTTTGAACAGAAGCATAAAAGTTGAGATTTGACCAGTCAGCGTAAAATTCGGGATACGCAACAGTCATCCGCGTAAAAGTGGGGATATCCAACAGTTGGTGTAATTTTTCAAGAAAAAGTGTCGGTCAATACTTAACCGTCACAATGAATTTCTTTCTCGAAACTTTTGAATGCTTCCTCATCTTCCCGCGTTTGCATTAATAATGAGCAATTTTCCATAAGGAATATGAAGAGTTGATTTGATTGTATAAATAAGAATAAATTCTTCATTCTTGCCACTCATTCTCGTATTGTCATGGCGCCAAAGAACGAGATTAACAACAAAGAGGCTTCGAACTCCAGGCTTGATCTTGAGCGAGCACGCAACCTTTTAGAGTGCTTTGGATTGACTCCAGCAGTCTTTAGTCGCATCGATGGCGGTCCTTCAACTGCGTATGAGGGAGCAGGAGATGCAGAGGCATTTCTTAATCTGATGCATCGCTCCGGGATTCGCAATATGCACGAGTTAGGTGCCTCCCTTCGTCAGCCCAACGAAGGAGAAAAAAAATAATATTTTATGTATTACGATCTGTAGGGGGCATACTCCCCGTTTATAAATAAAATCTTAATGTTGATTTCATCTCTTTGACTGCATCTATGGTTGTTCATTCCCAAGAAACAAACCAACACGTGGCATCTGTCTTATGGTCACGAGAGCCTTTTACTAGGATCTTTTCCCGAAATAGACTCACACCAACAGTTTCTTCAGCTTTTATAAATAGCTGAGAATGTTCTATATATTCTCATTTTCATTTTCATTCTTCTAAAGATTTACAATATTTTATTTTTCAACAAGTGACGATTGCGATTCTCTCCGATGTCGTTTCTCTGTACGCTCGATCACCAGACGTAGATTCAACCACTATTAGAGCCGAATCATTTGACCTAAGTGGTAAGTTTGATTCATAAAACAATCGTCTGCCTTTGAACTTTTTGTTGAAAACAGATGCCCATAAGCGTAAATCCTTGATAGATGTAGAATCTCATAGGTAAGATGCACGGGCGTAAAAAGCCTTGTTGAATGTTCATGAAACGTTGGCGTAAAAGCCTTGTTGAATAAGGTTCACATGAAACACTGGCGTAAAAGCCTTGCTGAATAATGGTACACCTGAGACACTGGCGTAAAAGCCTTGTTGAATAGTGGTACACCTGAGACACTGGCGTAAAAATGCCTTGTAGTCTGTTGAAGATAAAACAAGATGCGTAAGCATCTGTTTTTAGTTAGCGTATAATACGCGTCTGATGATACTTCTGTTTAAAACACCTCTTCTTTGCTGTTTTTTGTAGAAGTATGGCTGAAGAGCTTTTCCAGAACCGGCATTGGCGACTTTGACGCTGGGAGGAGCATTCTTCTGACATCAACATCAGGGAGCTCATACGCTTTTGACGTGCAAATCAGACAACTCAGAACTCTTCGTGGGATAGAAGGGTCTTCCTCTGTTGGTAGGAAGAGCCTTTATACACGGAGAGTTGGATGGTGGAGTCAACTCTAACCCAAGAAATTGGGTAGTAGAGTTCCTTTCACGGCAGAACTAGGAATCGTATCCCAATGCTGGATACATTCCTATCTCCTCTGAAGGGCCGCCACTTCTCCACCAATTGTATTGGCAGCAACACGCCTTCGGGCTGCCATACCCTGGGGTTCTCCTCTCGTCTGAGAGAGAAGACCAGAGTTAATTCCTACTGTTCTGGTCGCCAATGAGGCTCAGACAGCAAGAAATTGACACCAACAACGAATCCGACAAAAAAGATCCAAAGAAGAAATAGATCACTATTAGGTTATCGCTGTCGTATAGAATGAAAATCCAAGAATGTAATAGATTTCCATTATGAATTGTAAGAAAGTCTAAGAAATGTAATAGACTTTTGTGATGATATGAGAATGGAAATGATAAGTCTTCTATGCTCAATGATTTGTATCTATCTAGATGTAATATGGACATGATAGATAATGAAATCTTGTTTTCTGTTTTAGAGTACATAATACTATCAGAGGTAATATGGACATGACAGTATGTAAGAACTCAAAAGAAAATTAGATTAATATCTATGCAGAGGTCAAATGGAAATGATAGATAAGGAAAGTAAATATTTATCCAGAGGTCATGAAAACATGATAAATATCGAATCCCACTTTTTAATCAATTGATAAAATAGAAGATTTAAAATCCCTCTCAAAGGAGACAAAAAAATCAGCTTAACCAAACCTTGGTAGCTGGAGAATAAGAAGACAGATGTCATGAGCATATACGCCATATCAATAGATGAATGAACCAACATAACTTTCGAAAAAAGAAAATATTGATTCAATTCCATAATTAAATGGATGAACCTGAAATGAACGGACAGGCCTTTTCGGGAATAAAAAGTTGTTTTCAATTTCAAAGACCGGTTCATTTATAGTCCTCTTCTATAAATAGGTGAGAACTCTTTGTAACGTTTCATTCTTATTTCCACTCCTCTATTGGAAATGTCTTCCAAGGATATGCAGCAAAAGAATAAAATCTCCAGAAAAGTTGAGGACATCATTGAGATGTGCCCCGTTGAGCCAATTGCGACAGATCCAACCGAAGTAGGCAAAAGCTCTTCTACTCCCAAGCCACCCCAAGACATCCTTGCTTTCTTAGTAGAGCCAGGGAAAACTCCTGAAGAAGAAGCGCTGAGGATGGCTGCTTGCAAGTTTTTTATGAACTCAGGCAACGATGTCTTCGAAGCATTGACTGACTATGTATTCAACAAGGAAGGCGAAGGCAGTGGCCCTCGTCCTTAATCTTTTTGTCTTGAACAAAAATAAAAATAAAAGAAATTTTTTATTTTCATTGTCTTCTTTTTTATACATAGTATTTCTTAAGAAATTTGCCATTGATCGGCACCATGAGTAAATCTCCATTGGACTTTGATAACCGATAGGCGCCATTGGAAAACACTGACTCAATTACATAAGGGCCTTCCCATTTCACTTGGAATTTTTCTTTGCTTTTGTGAGTCATTACCATCGGTCTTCGAACAGCTAAAACAAGCTCGCCAACCTTGAATACCCTCTCTTTAACTTTACGATTGAAAGTTCGAGATATACGGGCTTGATATAGCTCAATATGCTGTTGTGTTTGAAGACGCTTCTCGTCCAATCCTTCGAGTTCTTGGAGTCGTAAGCGATCATTATTCTCTGTAGTTAGCTCATTAGCAATGGCTATTCGAAGAGATGGAATCTGGATTTCCAATGGGAGGACAGCTTTACATCCATAAACCAATGAGAATGGTGTAAAACCAGTAGGAGTCCGGACTGTTGTTCGATAAACCCATAAACATTCTCCAAGCTTCTCATTCCAATCACATTTATTAGAAGAGACAAACTTTTTGAGAAGTTTGATGATTGTCTTGTTGAAAGCTTCGGCTAAACCATTAGCAGCTGGATTATAAGCCGTAGAAGCCAGATTTTGAATTCGATTCTTATCACAGAACCGATAAAATGCCTGACTGGCAAATTGTGGTCCATTGTCATGAATTATTCGTCGAGGAATCCCGAAGCGATAAATGACATGATGTTTGATGAAGCTGATTACATTAGATGTCTTCACTTCAGTAAGGGGAACTGCTTCTGCCCACTTGGAAAAGTAATCGGTTATAGCTAATATAAACCGATGTCCCTTAACGGAAGGAGGGTTAATAGGACCAATGATATCTATGTCCCAAGCTTCGAAGGGCCAAGAGGCTGCTGTAGGATGTAGAAATTCAGACGGTTGATGAATAAAATTGACATGAATCTGACATGCTTTACATCTTCTGGCACAGTCTACAGTATCTGCTATCATAGAAGGCCAATAATACCCCATTCTTCGAATACGGTCTTGTAATTTAGGACCTGGTTGATGAGCACCACAAACGCCATCATGAGCTTCTCGCAGTATTTGTTTAGCTTCACTTTCTGAGAGACATCGCAGCAAGAGTCCATCATATGAACAACGGTATAGCATATATAAAGACGAATCATAATAAAATCGAAATGATCGTCTCTTGATTGATGCAGCTTCTTTTGGGTCTTCAGGCAAAATCCCATGAACTGTATAATCAATGAATGGAGTTCTCCAATCCTTCTGCTGGGAACTTGACTTTGTGACATAACTTTGTTCAAAATGTAGATTATTCTTCACACAGAACAAGTCTCGGTCCAACAAAGTAATTGTATTTTGCCTTCGGATTGGAACAGGCAAGTCTACAGCTAAGCTAGCAAGAGCATCAGCCTCCACATTCTGAGAATGTGGTACAAATTCAATAAAAAATCCTTTGAATGAAAGGACCAACTCGACTACCACTTGATGATAAGGGATGAGATCTGGATTTCTGACCTCATAAGTCCCTCTAACTTGATTAACGATCAATTGAGAATCTCCATAAGCTTCTAGGAACTCAATGTCCAATTGTTTTGCTACTTGGAGACCGATCAATAGAGCATTGTATTCTGCTACATTATTGGAGCATGGTTCATTGAGAGAATAGGCACGGTATATGACCATTTTGTCAGGAGAAACCAAAACGATTCCTACTCCAGAGACACTATTGCCTTTAGGTCCTACTCGTGATGCTTCATCAAAATATAATTGCCATATATCATTCTTCAAAGTCATGTTACAATCCACGACTTCATCTGGAATGTCTTCGTATAACTTCGAAGTTTCAGGTATAGGATGAGCAGCTAAGAAATCAGCTAATGCTTGGCCCTTCACTGATTTTTGAGGTACATAAACCATGTCATAAGGAGTGAGCAACATCGCCCAAGTAGCTAACCTGGAATTAAGAATGCTCGATTTTCTCATCAATACCCGAATGGGATTTATTCTGGAGATGCCATGAATAGTCTGTCCAGTGACATAATGCTTTGTCTTTTGGATGGCAAAAACCAAAGCTAGACATTCCTTTTCCACAGGAGTATACCTATGTTCAGCTCCGACCATCATTCTGCTCAGATAATATATTGCTTGTTCATGACCCATATCACTTTTCTGTGCCAGAAGAGCGCCAAGTGAATGATCCAAGGCTCGAACATATAACAAAAATGGCCTTCCTACCACTGGAGGTACCAGAACAGGTGGGTTTGTAAGGTATTGCTTAATATCATTGAAGGCTTTCTGACACGCTTCATCCCAGACAAAAGATATACCTTTCTTTAACAGATGGGAGAAAGGTTGACATCTTCCAGAAAGATTAGATATAAATCTTCTGATATAAGCAATACGACCCTGAAAGCCACGGAGTTCTTTCAGATTACGAGGAGGACGCATTTCAAGAATTGCTTTAACCTTATCAGGATCAACATGGATACCCTGAGAAGTAATAACAAATCCTAAAAACTTGCCACTGGAAACCCCTAAGAAAGACTTAGTAGGGTTCATTTTCAATTAATGCTGACGCATCAATTCAAATACTGTCTTCAAGTCCTGAATGTGATCATCCTTTGATCGACTCTTAACAGCAATGTCATCTGCGTAGCATTCAACTATCTTCCATAGATGTTCTTGAAAGATGTTGCTCATAGCCCGTTGATACATGGCACCGGCATTTTTAAGACCAAACGGCATAACCGTATAGCAGTAAACCCCAAGGGGTGTACAAAAAGCAGTATGCTTCTTATCTTCTGGATGCATCTTGATCTGATTGTATCCTGCGAATCCGTCCATAAAAGATATGCGTTCAAAACCACATGTATTGTCTATCATAACATTAGTAATTGGAAGTAGAAATTCGTCCTTTGGACAAGCCGCATTAAGATCTTGATAATCTATGCAAACTCGGACTTTTCCGTTCTTCTTCATAACAGGAACAATATTGGCAACCCAATCCGGGTGTTGCTCTTCACGAACAAAGCCACATGTAATCAACTTTTTGACTTCTGCTTCAATTGCATCCATTATATCTGGTCTAAAGCGCCGTTGATGTTGTTTTACAGGCTTGACATTGGGCAAAATATTGAGTTTATGAGTAGCAACTTTAGGATCTAGCCCTGGCATATCCTCATAACTCCATGTGAAAATGTCAATATATTCTTTGATAAGTTTTATCAACTGTTCCTTTTCATCTTCGGAAAGATTCTTACTGATGAATATTGGTTTGGACGCAGTTCCATCTCCAACATCAATCTGGAACTGTAGACGAATCTTCCCCAGTGGTTTACTCTTGCCAGAGTTAAAATCAACTATCGTAGTACTAGTGTAAGTCAGATCACTTGTAGGAATCCTCAGGGGTCTTAGCATACTCTGAAGAATTATGCTAATTGAGGACCCAGGATCAATGTAAATCCTGTCAATTTCAGTGGATCCAATATACCCAGTGTAGCACAAAGGCCTATCATGTTTGTTATGCTTCAACAGCATATCTTCTTGTGTAAAGGTGATATTGGGAATTGCTTCCATCACACTATGACATTGCGGACATGACACTGGAGTATTATCAGGACTCTTAAGTTGAGCCAAGCATGAATCTGCTTGAAGTAAAGCTTCACTCAAAGTTTCTCTGCTTTCTCTAAAAAGATGAAGCAGCTCAAATATAGATAGTCTAGCCGGAGTATTGGCCAACTGAGCTAGAATATCAAATTTGTAAGGTTTCATCACCACTCCCTGACTGGAAGCAGACTTCAATGGGACGTCAAAGCGTACTGCTTTCTGTTTCTCCTTTTCAACCACAGATGGTTTAGCAGGAACATGAGAAGGTTGAGCTGGTAGTGTTTCCGCTACGTCTTCTGCTTCTTTGGAGGATCCCTCATAATCTTTGTGGTACTCTTTCCCTGATCTTGTACCAGTGAAAGTTTCTTCTTCGGACTCAGGAGAAGAAAGTATCATATTACAGGATTTAGTCTTCCTTTCCTTAACCTTCTTCTTGTGAGGATTGTTATGAGGAACTTCAGAACCCAATCCAACAGTGGAGTTTTAATTTTGAATTTGTAAAGGAAGTCGTATTCCTTTATCATAATTCAAACCTTCTGCCTTTTGAAAGTCATAACCCATCTTCTTCATGAGAAGGATAGATTGTTGACTATACAAGTGAGTAGGCAGTGGACTTTTAATAGATGGTTCAACAGAAGAGGAAGAAGCAGGACCTTCTGTAACCACAGGAGAAGGATTTGAGATACGAGGAAAAATCCCTGTAGGAGCCTTTTCATAGGCAGCAAAAACTTGTTGTGCCCTGTATAAAAGAACACTATTCATGGCTAGCCACTGCTGATGAGTAAGCTTGAGCTTGGTAGGAGGAGCTAGACTTGGAGGACAGATGTTCAGTCCTCTCAATCTATCTTCTAAAGGGAGGCCATCCCATAGACGATCCAAGTCATCATGCTCTGGAATAACATAAGAAATCATGTTGCAGGTTCTGACTTTCTTACCTTTCTTGGATTTTGAAGATTTACCTTCATTTTCCAACTCAGGTACCAAGTCGGGATGTACCCACATGATTTCACCACTCTTTAATGTGGGCAGCAGCAATCCTTCATTTTCTTCTCTAGCAGGCGGGATATTCACGATCTTTATTGTCGCCTTTAGGATTGGAATAATTCTGTCTGGGACTTGCTGTGGAGAAAAATCTCCGAACTGAAGAGAAACCATATTGGTTGTAACCGTATGGTCATCATTAGTTAAAGCGATAGCACCACCATTTATCAGCTCTTGGATCTTCTTTTTCAAGACATAGCAAGCACTGGTAGGATGATTAATGTATCTATGATAGATACAATATTTAGGATTGTCAGTCAGATTCACCTCATTAGGCCTCTTTGGCTCCGGAATCTGAAGTTTGCCACTTTTTATCAGACATTGGAATATCCCTGGGATATCACTTTCGTCAAAAGAGTATTCTTCCTTTGGCCTGAAAGATTTTTGATTGTTCGGCGTCGTTTTGTTCTTGGAAAGATTAACCATAAGAGTTTCTTTTCCTTTCACATTACGATAGCCAGAATTATTACCAGGATTACTTTTCTTTCCTTTATCTTCTGAAGCGAAAATCATCCTATGTTCACGAGCCAACCTGCCATTGGTCTCGGCAGAAACTGCTGCTATGATAAACGAAGCCCAATCTGTGAATTGGGAACCCGTAAAGACAGCAATGGATGGTCGCAGATTCATCTTGCATGTATCAATCAACGCTGAATTTGGCATACCAGGAGGCATCTTTAGAGTAGCCTGTCGGAAACGTTCGATGAACGTCCGAGTATCTTCTTTCTCCTTTTATTTAATTTCTATCAAGGAGGACATGTTCATGTCCATACCTCCTTCATAGAAGCGGGAGAGAAACATTGCCTTGAATTCGTCAAAAGACGAAATAGAATTATCGGGTAAACTACAATACCAGTCGTAAGCTGAACCCGTCAGGCACCCGATGAACACTCGAGTGAGAAGAGCATCATTTTTCTGCAAATATACAGTCATAATATCAAAGTAATTGATATACTGACTGGGAGATGTTTTTTCATCGAATAAAACCATAGATTGTGGCTTAAATTTCGGTGGAAAGGGTACATCATTCCAATGAGGAGGATAGGGTTGCTTAATCCCTAACCTTTGGAGCTGACCTTTGTGCTTCAAAACTTCAAACTGTGCTTTGAGCTCACGCACTGCTTGAATGGCTTCACTGGTTTGAGGAAGCACATTTGACTGAATGGTTGTTGGATGTACCGTAACTCCCACTGGAGGTGGTACATCTTCAGGAATGATGGAATCTGGAGATGCAGAATTTTGGTTAACAGCAGGCTCTTGAATATTCAAAGATATTTCAGCCCCTTGACTATCTTGAGTTTGTGCTGCTACTGGTACCGGTGTTACTACTGCCGGTTGTGCAGTTTGCTGAGTCAATATTATCTGATACATGCTTTGCACCATATTAAGCATGTCTTTCAGTGATTGCTCGACGGCAGTGAGACGTTCCGTATTAGCAGATGACGTCTCTGGTTCATCTCCAATAGCATAGGATTCAACTTCTCTTGAAGATACAGAGGGGTTAGTATAGAAGTATGAATCCACACTATCTGTTTCGGACTCAAAAGATTGAGTACCCCCAGCTTCTGAATCAGAAGTCTGCAATTGTCTTTGTCTTCTTGATCGAGTATTCTGATATACACCTTCAAAGGAATCAAGAAGTCTGTTGAACTGTTGTTGACCTGGAGTTTGGGACATATTCCGTCTCGGACGTCGTCCTCTGTTAGTATGAGATGCCATGTTGACTGACACATATGACAACTCTTGTTCTTGGTCTTCAGCTTGATGTTGAGGCGAATTAAAACTTAATCGGTCAAAAACTGACCGTTTTGAAGCCGAACAACAACAGTTGATCACAACCTGGTGATATGCACAATGATGTTTTTCTTGGGGGAATGTCACCAGAGATTGTCTGTTCTTACGCTTTTGCATTAGCAACTCACGTAAATCGGGAGGGGTAGAGGGAGTATTCTTCTTTATTATATTTGGGGTAGAGAAACGTTTAGTCCCTTGTGTATAAAGAAGATTACTGGCTGCATTCGCAGAACCAAACTGTACATTTTTACGCGTTTGGAGTTGTGTGCGTAAATCTTGAGATTTTTTAGCACAAAGGACTCCATTTTTATTGCATGTAATTTATAAGTTTGGTACTTAGCGTAAAGCAGTATAAGAAGGTTGTTGATGTAGGACTGAAGCTTTACCAACCATATTTTTACGATGTATGCGTTTAGGTATATTCATATTAGATGTGCAAACATCGTTGCAAATTTTATCTACACTGTCACAGACAGGAGACATACCTTTACGCGTAGAACGTAAAAATTGATTATCTACCTCGTCACAGACGGGAGATTCTTTACACGAAGAGCGTAATTTGCGTGTGTTTACCATGTCACAGACGGGAGACTTATTTTTATACTCAGAAGCAATAGAGTCTGCCACATTACAAATGGGAGACTCATTCTTATGCCTTGAGCGTAAAACTTGGTTTTTACCCACTGGGCGTAAAACCTGATTATCTTCACCGTGACAGACGAAAGATAAATTGCCACACTTAGAGTGCGACGCTGAAGTAAGGACTGCCTCGTTACGAACGGGAGCCCCTACGACAGGAGTGGGAAGAATTTCCTTGCTATCAGAAGCAACAGAGAGATCAGAAGCTACTTTGGATTTAGGAATCCAAACTTTTTATGCTTTACGAGACTTTTGAATATTGGAGCAGCGAGAACCACCCCCAGTTCGGAGCATTTCTTCGTAAGCAGTCTGGTCGAAGTGTACAACCAGAGTCTTCTTGGTCGAACTGACCGAAACATCATCATATTGAGCAATTGCCTCCTCGTCAGAGGAGAAGGTCTTCCCCAGCAGAGTCGCCATTTTTTTTCACGTAACAAAATGCCAGGAAAATTGGCTTTCGAAAATAAAACGAGAAAAAGTACAAGAAGTACAAATTTGATTCTAGGAAAGTATTGCTATGGAAGTCTGATCTGTAAATGATTACTTTGTTCCTTGGACCATACGATGATGATGAAGATCGCTGCTTGAAGTTGAACAATTGGAAGAACTAAGTCACCAGAAAGGTATCGACGCACTTGGGCACTGATGGCGAGGCCGAATGCTTTTCTGCTTTGCTTCACCCTGTTCTGAAAGAAAGATTGAAGTAGAATGCTCTAGAGAATCAAAATCTCTTAGTTCTAGTCTCTTTGTTCTCTCCTTTTCTGTCTCTGTCCCCCTTCTATGAGAAAAATAAGTCTATTTATACACTCGCGCTCTTGTGCGTAAAAACTCAGCAAAAGTTCCATCTTTACGCTAACAACTGCCACCCACGACCACCTCTATATACGTTGACACGTGTCCCATCATTTCATTAAGAATAGGATGCACGTACACACGTTCTTCGAGATGTGTGGCATGAGAGCCATGTAGGCAAACCACGTTCCAAACTGGTCAGATAAATAGGGCGTAAAAACATCCCCAATGTACTCTGAGCGTAAAGCAATAGACTAGGCGTAAAATAGCCCTGACATAGACTTCCCGCGTAAAGTGGTTGTTAAATAACCTTGAGCGTAAAAGTAGCTCATAGACTTTACGCACACGACAACTTTGAGTGTAAAAACTCATATAGTCTCCATGCGTAAAAGAAGTCACACTATGAGCGTAAAGTGGCTCAGTCCACGTGCTAAACGACAACATTGGTCTCTGTATAAAACAAATCCCTTCGAATTCTGTGATATATGTCATCATTAATATCTTCATGTCAGAGTTTGCATTAAATGCAAGACTTGACAGCTTTGTCCAGCGTAAAAGTAGTTAGCCTGTCTTTGGCGTAAAACCATTGGCATAGACCCGAGCGTAAAGTGATTAGCCTCTCCTTGGCGTAAAATAGACCATTATGAGTGGAATGATCCATCTCCTTGACTCATTAAATGAAGCACTTTTTACGCTCCTACAAAGATAAGTTGTAGTCTTCAAGGGTTTGCTTCATCCACAGAATTTGTGCACAACAACGCCCAGCTGCGATGTATTCAGCTTCTGTTGTGGATAGTGCGACAGAATTCTGCTTCTTGCTAAACCATGAGACTAAAGCCTTTCCTAATAAATGACACGTACCTCTCGTACTTTTACGGTCGACCTTGCATCCGGCGAAGTCAGCATCAGAGTAACCAATGAGGTCAAATGATGTTGACTTGCGATACCATAGGCCTACTGTAACCGTACCCATAAGGTATCGAAAGATACGCTTAACAGCAGTCATGTGTGATTCCTTAGGATTTGCTTGATATCTAGCACAAAGGCAAACGCTAAACATAATATCAGGGCGACTAGCAGTTAAATAGAGTAGACTGCCTATCATACCTCGATACTTACGTTGATCCACGGGTTTGCCGCTTTCATCTGGTTCTAGTTTAGTTGTAGTAGCCATTGGAGTACTGATTGGTTTGACGTTGTCAAGGTCCAATTTCTTCAGCATGTCCTTCGTATACTTCGACTGACAGATGAAAGTTCCATTTGACATTTGTTTGACTTGCAGTCCAAGAAAGTAGTTGAGCTCCTCCATCATGCTCATCTCAAACTCGGTCTGTATAAACTTGGCAAAATCTTGACAGAGGGTTTCATCAGTAGATCCAAATATAATATCATCTACGTATATTTGCACTAAGAGAATAGTGTCTTTGAAAGATTTTATGAAAAGTATGGTGTCAATTTTCCCTTTTGAAAAACCTTTCTCAAGCAAGAAATAGCTTAGCCGTTCATACCAAGCTCTAGTGGCTTGTTTGAGGCCATATAGCGCTTTCTTCAGCTTGAAAACATGGTCGGAAAATTTGTGATTTTCAAAACCAGGGGGTTGTTTTACATAAACTTCCTCCTTAATATATCCATTCAAGAAAGCACTTTTAACATCCATTTGAAATAATTTGAAATTTTGAAAATTTGCAAATGCACAGAGCATCCGAATGGATTCCAATCTCGCAACAGGAGCATACGTCTCATCGTAGTCGATACCTTCCTCTTGGTTGTATCCTTGGGCTACTAGACGAGCTTTGTTGCGTGTAACTGAACCATCTTCATTTACTTTGTTTCTAAAAACCCATTTAGTACCAATAATCGAGTGATTAGCCGGTCTAGGAACGAGTTTCCATACTTGGCTCCTCTCGAATTGGTTGAGTTCCTCATGCATAGCAGAAATCCAAAATTCATCATTAAAAGCTTCTGAAATATTTTTCGGCTCAATTTGTGAAATGAAGGCAGTGCTAGCAATGGAGTCTCTTAATGATGATCTAGTAGTTACTCCACGTGAAACCTCACATATTACCAAATTTTCTAGATGTGACGGCTTGAAAGAGAATTTCTTTGGCAAGCCCTCCAGAGAATTGGTTTCGGTGGTGGTATTCATTGGAGTAGAAGTTGATGGCTCAACATCATCATCAAGAGTAGCTGCTGCACTGTTATCTTCATTAAAAGTCACATTGGTAGACTCTTCCACAATTAATGAGCGTTTATTAAACACTCTATATCCCTTGCTCTTGGCAGCATAGCCAAAAAAAATACCATCGTCAGCTTTGGCATCAAATTTGCCTAAGTTGTCTTTGGTGTTAAGGATAAAACATCTACAACCAAAAACTCTAAAATAAGAAACATTTGGGGTTCTTCCAAACCAAAGCTCATAGGGTGTTTTCTTTGTAATAGGACGAATAAGCACCCTATTTAAAATGTGGCATGTTGTACTGACAGATTCAGCCCAAAAGTATTTCGAAAGTGAAAACTTATTCAACATGACTCTAGCCATATCGCCAAGAGTCCTATTCTTCCGCTCCACAACACCATTTTGTTGAGGAGTTCTTGGACAAGAAAACTCATGATCAAAACCATTAGAATCACAAAACTTTTCAAAATCAGTATTTTCGAATTCGCCTCCATGATCACTTCGGATTCGAGTAATCATGTAGCCTTTTTCGTTTTGAACTTTCTTAACAAAAATCTTGAAAACTAAAATAGCATCGCTTTTGTTTGTAAGAAAGAAAACCCAAGTAAATCTAGAAAAGTCATCAACGATAACAAAAGCATAAAGTTTTCCACCAAGACTGGCTACTCTACTATGGCCAAATAAATCTATATGAAGTAGTTGCAAGGGTCTAGTAGTACTTACAGAGTTTATGGAATGAAATGAGGACTTGGTTGCCTTATTCAATTCACATTCGGCACATACCGTGTCCTTTTTGAATATGATATCGGGCAAGCCTCTAACTGGCTTCTTGGTCGATAGCCTGGATATAGTATCCATATTGGCATGACCAAGACGCTGGTGCCACAGTAATCTTTCATCCTTATGAGCATATAGGCATCTACCTGCATTGTTAGTATCTCTAGACAGATAGAAAATATAAATATTATCCTCTCTCGTCCCTTCAAAAGTGATGTCTCCTGTTGATCTATCATAAATAAAGCATTTATTTTGTCTAAAGTTAATGTCATATCCACGGTCAGCAAGATGACTGATGCTGAGCAGGTTATGCTTTAACTCGGTCACTAGGCAGACATCCTTTATTACGGGAGAGGGAGGATGACCAATAATACCATTACCTATAATATACCCTTTTAGGTTGTTGCCGAAGGATACATATCCTTCTCTCTTCATCGATAGTGATGCGAAAAGATTTGCGTCTCCCGTCATATGCCGCGAGCATCCACTATCGAGAATCCACTTACTCTTAGTTGAGGAGGGAAGGTCCACCTACATCAAGAGTAGATGTGACCTTTGGTACCCGAGTTCTTGAGGGTCCTAAAAAGTTAGTTTTCGGAAACCATGCATATATATTTCTATCTACTAGTCTTCTAACTCTATATTGTGGCAAAATGTGTCCATGTAATCCACAATAAGTACAAATAGCATTCCTATTTATGTTAGGATCATGTTGATGATGTCTATATGTAGAGTGGTGTGGAGTAGCATGGTGATGATATGTAGAGTGATATGGAGTAGCATGGTGATGATATCTATGTGGAGCATGATGATGACTATAACCATAAGCAGTATGATGGTGATTTTGTTTATGTGCAACATGGTGATGATTGTATCTATGTGTAGCATGGTGATTATGTGTTATATTGGAGTGAAAGTTATTTCTACGTGCATATGGTTTGTGTGCTTTATGAAAGTGGGTATACATGAAAGCATGATTGCGTGCTGCAGGTGTATGACGTGTTTGAGTAGTATGAGAAGTGTTGTGCTTTGTGTGTGTCTCATGTGATTGGGTTTGAGGTTGAGCAACCTGTTTTCCCAATCTAATCTCTAATTTCTTAGAGATAGCCTGCAGTTCATTAACCTTAGCATTCAAACCATATATTTTAGTAACAGAAATCTTGTGTCTACTCTTTTCTTCAGCAAGCTCCATGTTGAGTTCGGTGATTTCATATGTTTGTTGTCCAATACGTGCTTCGGCATCATGAAGGCTTAGTTTAAGCTTAGACACCTCATTTGTGACTTCCGTGGGTGACGTGTCTCTAATGTTATCAAGCAATAAAGAAAGTCTTTGAATTTCGACTTCATGACTTTTGATCTTTTCTTTGGCATGTTTATATTTACCAATGACCTTTTTGTGATCATCAAGTAAATCGGTGAAAGCATCGCCAAGTTCATCAAAAGTGAAATCATCAAGAGTTTCGTTTGATACCTTGTCGGACGTTGCCATTAGGCACACGTTTGCAACGTCTTGAGGAGAGTCCTTTTCTTCTTCGGAGTCACTAGCTTCGCTTTCATGCCAAATGCTTGTGTTGGCATATTTCTTTGAGGAAGCCTTCTTGTATGGTTTCTCATAACGGTTGCTCTTCTTTAAGAATGGACAGTCTTTTCAGACGTATCCAGTCTTCTTGCAACCGTAGCATGTTGGCTCTTCTTCGTCATCTTCTTGTGGTTCCTTATTACTTCGGTTGAAGCGAAGAAATTTCTTGAAGTTGCGGACAAGGAGAGCTTGATCATCACCTTCCGAGTTATCGTCATCCGTCTCTTCGGGGTCAGTCCTTCGTCGGTGCGCTTTGAGGGCGATCTCCTTAGCCTTAGGAGCAGGCTCTTCGAAGTCTTTGAGGTCAAGCTCATGAGTCATCAGCTTTCCCATCAAAGTCTCCATGGACATAGTTGTGAGATCATTTCCTTCTCTGATGGTTGTTACCTTGGGGTTCCAAATCTTTAGTAGCCCCCTAAGTATCTTACGGATCTTCTCATGATTTGAATATTGTTTGCCGAGAGAAGACAAGGGGTTGATGATGTCGAGGAATCTTGTAATCATTTGTGTGATCGTCTCATTTGGCTTTATCTTGAAAGCCTCATATTCTTGAGTGAGACGACTTATCTTCGATTCCTTGACTTGGGTGGTTCCTTCATGCGTCACTTCTAGAAGTCTCCATACTTCGTGAGAGGTGGTGCATGTTGAGACCCTGTTAAACTCATTCCTGTCTATAGCATAAAATAAGGCATTAATAGCTCTCGCGTCTAGACTTGCCTGTTTCTTCTCCTCGTCAGAATATTTGTCATAGGTTTTCTCAACGAGATCACTATTGACAACTATCCTGGCGGGCTTTTTGTAACCATCGGTGACGATAGTCCACAGGTCGAAATCTAGCAACTTGAGATAAAAGCTCATCCTTGTTTTCCAATAGGTGTAGTTAGTTCCATCAAATAGGGGAGGCCTATGAGTGGACTGCCCTTTACCGTGATTGGAAATCAAGGATTGTGTGGTTGCCATGGATCAGCTCTAGGATGTTAGTCCTTGTTGAGAGAACAGAGCTCTGATACCAATTGAAGAACAGATGGCAACTCTAGAGGGGGGTGAATAGAGTTTATAACGATAATAGCCAATTAAAAATTTAAACTCTTTCACAAGTTGAAAGTAATCAGAGTAAATACGGAAATAAATAAGGAGCAAGAAAACATACGCAAACACAGCCGATTTTTAACCTGGTTTCCCTCGTGGAGGACTAGTCCAGGCCTAAGAACTCTAGCTCAGGATTAAATTCACTATTTGTGAAATAGTAGTTATATCCCGTGCCTTTTCTTCAGAAGAGCACGTCAACTTCTTACAAAGATCGCAGTGGCGATGTTTAGAATTTTCCAAGCAACTTCTTGAACTCTTGCACAAACTCCTAACTGAAAAGTACTGAGCACTTGAGGCTTAGGGAGCTTGTGGCTAGTAGATGAAGAAGGGTATGGCTTGTATTGAGCTTTAGAGAGAAGAGAAGAGAAGATTGGATGAATGAAAATGAGAGAATTTATGGCCTATTTATAGGATACCAGGTAGGCAGAATTCGGCCAGAATTCTGGTTGGATCATTCAAAAATTTGGCCGTTGGACAACTTGCAACCAGCCAACCCTAAAAATTAGGATGCTAATTTTTAGGAGACAGAGTTCGGCCCGAACTCGGTGTGGAGGCAGAGTTTGGCCCGAACTCTGTCTCCAGAGCACAGAATGGGTCAATGGTCCAATGGGCTTATTTGGATATGTGTGCAGCTTTTGGATTTTGGGTATGGGTATAGGTTAAGTCTCAGATGTTCAACACAGCTCAGTTTACATAAGTCTAGACTCAATAAAATTGTAAAATACAGACTCAAAAATAACTTGCATTACAAATCCGAGCTGTTGTCTGACTTGTACTGGATGAAGGCGTCATGTGTCGTATTGAATGATCACAAGTATCATGTAGTCAATTCTATCAATATTTGGTTGACTGTGATTTTGTGTCAACAGATCTGATCACAGGCATATGCTACTACTCCTCCACCCCCAACTGGTAGAATGGATCCAAACCGGACACGTCACTGCACGAGATTCTAATGAGAAGGGAGCAAGTCTTCTCTAGAATCGGTGACCATATATTGTGCAAGTGCTACAATGGAGCTTGCACAATACATCCCAAGCTAGCAAGGAGCAACATCTCTCATCGAGATCCAGGAATACCAATCCGTGAGAACCATGTGTCAGGAATAAGTATATCTACACTAAGTACATGAATCATAACAGTTATAATAAATTGGGAAACAGTTATCAGATAATGTACTCGCCTGTGATGTGATGGATAAGTCATCTGAGTCCAAGAACAGTGCCTCGATGACCTATAGATGGAATACTGTATCAATATAAGGGTTTGGAAGTAAAATCAAGTCATACTAAGTCAAACTAGGTCAAGATAAGTCAAAGCAAGTCAAACTAGGTCAATCTAAGTCAAGGGTTGACTTACTGTTGACTTTTGGTCAACTGGTCAACTCTGGTCAAGTTTTAGACATTCCTAGGCCAAGTGTTGAGTGATAGTTCACTTTTGTTCAAAACAGTCAAACTTGGTCAACCGATGTCAAAACTAGCCTAAGCATACTATTCCTAAACATTACCAACCAAGATACCATATATCTTGGTCAAACAGGGTCAACTCTAATCTAAGAATTTAAAATATCAAGTTGCACCTCGTTATTTGTACATCGAAACCAACGACACACAAATCGAGATAAGATAATCAACAGTAAGGTTAATAATCTTATCACAGTGATCCACATGATCATCTTGCCAATTTCAGCGATGTGAGATCACTGGAATCGACTGATCTCAGTTTCGTTGTACTAATTCCGAAATACGAACTAAATAAAAATTAGTTATAATAAAAGGGTAATACACAGAAAAATATCTACAAACATTGTCGGATGATAAAACAACATCTCCAACGTGTTCAGAATGGTCGAAATAGCTAGAATAGCCTGTCCATAAGTCCAATTTGGACACAGGAGCAAAAAGGTAATTTCGGGTCAAAACGGTGTCCGTGTCGGACCCGCTTTGTAACGAAAAAACGTGCAAGAATACTAGTCTACCAAACCTAACAAATTATATGTTCACGAATCCAGAATGACGATACGAACCCAACGGTATATCCAGAATTGGATTCCGTTGACCCGATCTCAAATTGGTCCGTTGACCAGGACATTGAAATTTCGATTTGCACGAAAAAGTGTGTCGGAGCCAATGTCCTCAAAACTCAGAAAATTATATGTCAACGAGTCCAGAATGACGATACGAACTCAACGGTATATCCAGAATTGGATTCCGATAAGCCGAACTCAAAATGACCTGTTGACCCGGATATTGGTATCCGACTTGCACCGAAATGCGTGCCGGAACCAATGTTCACTAAAACCAGCAAATTATATGTCAACGAGTCCAGAATGACGATACGAACTCAACGGTATATCCGGAATTGGATTTCGATGAGCCGGCGTCAAAAAGTCCCGTTGACCCGGACTGTGGGGCCCGCTTTGTACCAAAATGCGTGCCAGGGCCCACGTCCACCAAATCTAACAAGTTTTATATGAAAACATGCCAAAACGACGCTACGAGTCTACTGGTGGTGTCAGAAATTGAATCCGGAGTCCCGGGTTCAAAAATGGAATTTAACAAGTGCAAATTAAAGAATTCGGACGGCCAACTTTGGTGTCGAATTCGACCAACCAAACGTGCTTATAATGAAATGAAACTTAAAGGAGGCAGGAAGAGGGTTATACCAGCTGCGCACAGGAATAGGTAGTGTGCCAACCGGAGCTGCGACGACGGAGTTACGAGTCGACGAAGTCGGCTCCGTAAAACTGTCCAAAAATAACACAATTTAAATGGTCAACTTGGTGGCCGGTTTTGATGCATTAAACGACAAAATTAACGGATGAAATTTGAGGGGCGTGAAGATGGATATACCGAGATTGTGATGGAGCGAAGAAATCGCCGATCCAACGGTCGGATGGTCCGAAAAATCTACGCGAAGTCGCTGTCCCGGGCACGAATTTTGGGTTCCGTTCCCGCGCGCGACACGGCGGGAACCCGTGCCAAACGCACGAAACGCCTAGGCGGCACGTCCCGAAAAATGATGGCCGCCATGGGGAGGTCGCCCAGCCCGCGCGCGGCCGTGGGGGGGCTCGCCGGCGGCACGTGGCCGAGGACGGCGGTCTGTGGCGCGCGGCTGCCGGCAACGGCGCACGGAGGTGCTGCCATCGCGCTACTGCTGCTGCCTGCTGTTGCTACAGCGGCTACAGCTGCTTGCTGCACGCAGGGGGGCACGGTGCGGCGGTGCGACGCGGCTGCCCAGCGGCGGTGGCCGCAGCGGCAGAGGTATACGGGTGGTGGCGGTGTGATGGTTATTGGTGTTGATGATGGTAATGGTGATGGTGGTGCTTGTGATGATGGTTAGTAGAAGGAGAAGGAGATGAAGAAGAACTTAGAAGAAGAAGATGAAGAAGAAGAAGGAAAAATAATAATGATGAAGAAGAGGGAGATGGGGGTGTTCTTGGCCACATGGGGAGGAAGGAAGTTTGCTGTTGTTGGTGATGGTGTTTAATAAAGAGAGAGAGAGAAATTATTAGTATATGTGTGTGAGTAGGAAAATATAAAGAGGGAGAGAGAGAATGAGAGATATTAGATAGAGGGGGGAGCTAGTACTGTCGGCTGAGATGGGTATGGGCTGGTGGAGAGAGGGGGTGAGGTGTTTGTATAAAAAGAGAGAGAGAAAGTTAGATATTATATACTATATTATATATGTACATATATATACATATATAAAAGAAAGGGAAATAGAGATATTTAAAAATAGGGAAAAGTGGGAATTTATGTAGGGTGTATGGGTAGTCATGAGAGGACAACATGGAGCTGGAATTGGGTTCAGTGGAGCCGGGTTGGGCCAAAATGGACATGGTACAATATTTGAATTAAAAATAGGTATTTATGATCATGGATAAATAAGTAGCATGTGGGGGCTCAAATAAATGGGACACAAGTGTCAGGCGGGTAGTAGGCTCAATGTGGGCCATGTCCATATTTTGGGTCGACTAGGCTGGGTTGATGTCGGGACCCGAAATTAAATTGGAAATTAAATCAGGTTTTACGGTAGATAATTAATCGGCCCAAATTGACCCGAAAGTTGTGCGAAGGAAATGGAGCACAAAATGGAGTATCTGAGTGGGACACGAAGGTCATGGGTGAAGAGTGTCTCGAGTAGATCATTCATGAGAAGTTGGTTCTGAGAAAACGACAGGTCTGGTGCTCCTAAATTAAAAGTCACGATAACGTGCATATGATGATCAAGGAAAAGAGTGGAAATTCAATTAATAATTAAATGGTCTAAATTGACCCAAACTTGCGCGAAGCAAAAAGAGTACAAGGGAACAAGTTCGAGTGGGACACGAAATATCACTGTGAAGATAATCTCGTCTACTACAAACTTCAAGAAGAAAGTTTCCAGAGACTGGCATCCCTGATGCTCTAAAATTCCAAGTCACGGTAAAGAGCATTTAATGATCAAAATTAATTAAATCAAAATTAATTATCGAGAATAAATTATTTGGAAAATTTAAAAATAAATCCTGGAAATTCAGGGGGCTTACAATGCCATCCGATACGACCTATACCAAACCGATATACCGATACTGATCCGCTACGATCGATACTAAGTAAATACAGTCGAGGAGGTGGATCCGCTACCGATAGTTCGATACCAATAGCGATAGTCTGATACCAATAGTTCGATACCGATAACATAATATTGTCTTTGTCGAAACTCTTCAAAAATAGTTTATTGTCTTTGTCGACAAAGATATATAGTCGAAACCGAACGGATAACATAATATTCTGTATATTAAGAGCGACGGTGTCCGATAGCATAATACTTATTGTTCATTATAATTCTACCTCACAAAAGCTTGGAGTGGAGGTGCTCCAAAATCTTATATGATGTCCAAGCGCTCGGTCTTACTTACTAGACATCCGGTTTCAGACATAGCATCTCGGTTGTTCGAACATCCTCCAAAGAAGTAGTTATCTTCTTCTCGACCGCACTATATATAATAGATATATATGGAGGGAGGCATTAGTAATGATCAGCTCCACAGGGACCGGGTATACTCTTGTAATCGATCTTATGTCAACAGTAGAACACATGGAAGTCATTAGAATAGTCAACGGAGTTTTTGGATTTTACAATGATGTATGAAATATAAATTTTATTTACAATAAATAAAAAATCCCCAAAGTTCTTCGGTAACAACTGTTTACAAAAAAGGCTGATTCTTGAAAAGAACCAGCAATCCAAACCATGCCTATACTCCAAATTTTGAGAACTTAAGTGGTCAATGAATGGACATATCAGAGTACTTGTTTCAATTATGACTACTCTTTTTGTACTGCAAACAGTTACTACTTAGAATTTTGTGCTGCAAACAATTATAACTACTCTCAACTTACAAACCCCCGCCAACCGCCATCCCCACCCCCGCCACCCCAACCCCCAACCCGTGCTGCCCCGACCCGCCGTCCCCGTCGACCCGCTGCCCCGATCCGCTGCCCCCCAGCCACCCACATGTACCCCACCCCCGCCGCCCACACCGCCGACCGCCATCCCCACCCCCGCCACCCTAACCCCCACCCCCGCTGCCCCGATCCGCCGTCCCCCCCGACCCGCTGCCCCGACCCGCTGTCCCCCGCCACCCACCGCGAGAGAGAGAGAGAGGATTACCTGGAGAGAGAGAGAGCCACCGGAGAGAGAGAGGATCACCTTTAGGAGAGAGAGAAAGAGCCGCCGGAAAGAGAGTGAAAATTTGGGGGGAATGAAAAATTTCCCCCGTCGTTTGAATTTAAGTTAGGGTCGTACATTTAGCGATGGACTAGCGACGGATAATATTCGTCGCTAAGCCGACGCTATACTAACATAACTGCCGACGGAATATCCGTCGCTACATAGTCGTAAAATTATCCTGCCACTTTTTCCAACATTTCCTGCCAAATATTCGACTACATAGCGACGGATATAAATCTGTCGCTATTTCTCCGACGCCGTAACGACGGACTGGCGACCTTTTCTCACCCTTAAAATAAAAATAAAAATTTATCAGCTTCTCGTCAGTAATCCGTCGGTGCTTTGTCGAAAGTTCGTCGCTAATTTCGACAGAAAAAATTCATCGCTAATTGCCTGTATTTTGGTAGTGAACATAATAAAGTCCTATCCTCTTGAGATATTAGCATTATTCTTCTAGATTCTGGAAGATCATATTGAGGATATGGAACATGAGACAAATCCTCTTGGTATTTCGATACTCGAAAAGCTGAAGCCAGTCTCTCAGCATCGGGGTCTTCTCGAGATCAACTGCAAAAGAAGAAGCAAAGTTTAGAAACATGAAAGATCAAATTGCAAACTTTGCACAAAAATATTCAATTTGCGCAAACCAACACACATTGCGCGAGCACAATGGCTCTTGAGTGGCGCATGATCAAATATCTTAAATCAATGCCTTATGACAAAATTGTTTTGTTACTTTGGCATAAGATATGACAATCCATCAAAGTGTTGCACATAAACAACAGTTAAAAGCATTGCGCGCAAGACATTTCAAAACTTGTGCGAGGTTAGTTTTGTGCAGGATCTGTCACGCCCCGATCCCGCTAGGGTCGTCCGCCTTGCCTGGATTCCTGCAGGATCGATCGTCCTCGCTAAGGCGTGATGCCGTGCAAGCCTAAGTTGCGCTTGCACAAGGCCATGTACCTGCACAAAACAACTAGTCAAGCAAAAATACACGTACGCACCCATTCATTACAGAAAACCAAATATTGGACACAGAGATTTGAAATGGAAACACTTTTTTTATTGATAAACTTGATAGGGATACAAGTACAAAGCTTTACAAACTCAGATTTGTCTTATCTTGGCTACATAATTCTCTTTAAAACACTCTTTAAAAAATAGTCGCAATGCCCATACATGATATCCTTTTATTACATGCTGGAAAGTAAAGACACCTTCAAAGGAAAAGAAAACTTGAAACTTGACTTGAATTGAAAGGAAGCTTCGAGGCAGTTCACAGCTCTACTGGGCTAGACGAGCTTCAGTGCCTCACTTGAAATCCTCCTGTCTTATTTGCTTTCTGAAAAGGATACCCACAACGTGGGTCAGCACACATCATGTACTGGCGAGCGGCTCTTCGCCGAAACTCATAAATATCTGCACTAATTCAACATGTGAAGCTACATATTTACTAGTGCTCTTTCTACTTGTCTAGGTTCTTTTTAACAATTCATAAGAAACAATGACAGTAGAATAATTCATAAGCAACTTACCCTTGCCGACAGTCATCCCTGCACAAAACAGGTTAGCACAATTTGCATTTGATATAAAGATATACTGTTTAACACCGCATCTCTTGTTAGGCTGCAATGCACTCTGATTTCATAAATGCAACTAACTATATGTTGGTCTGTCACGAACCGCTTCCGAATAATCGGACACGAGTCGGACACGTTCAGCCTTCATCGTTAGACACGACGAAGTAAGCTGTACCAGAGTAGGAAAATCTAACCAGATAATCATAAATGTATATAATCACAGCATCTAAAAACGTATCCCAGAATGATCACCATAATCCACAATTCTATGTATATAAATGTACGAGTCATCAAGAATGAAATGTACTATAAATTCTAAAGACAATATCTAAGAGTAAAGCTAACAGTCTAAACCTGAAACCTCAAGCTAAGTCATGACCCATTCTGCTCAGCTAAGATCTCGGGCTCTGGCCCATATGGTAGAATGATATCCTGCAAGCATACCTGCAACTTATCCAGTCAGAAGCAGAGCAAAGTACAGTTCTAGGTAATGAATAAGACATCATGATATGAAAGTACAAGAGAACATGGTATGTAAAGCACAAGAAGGAACATGGTGTATAAGTACATAAAAGAACATAGTATGTAAGAACATGAAAGAATATGGTGTGTAAGAACATGAAAGAACTTGGTATCTCAGGAATCACAGGAACTAAGTACATGATATATCTCCTGAACATGTGTGTACAATATTTGAAATATAACTAAGTATGTGACCGGCTAGGGGTAAGCACATGAAAGCACATGAATGGTACGGCTTAGGACCCGCGTGCACGATGTGGGGTCTAAGCTAAACATACCTGATTTGTTTCTTGGGTTTGGTCACATAAATAGTATTCCCAGGTACAAGTAATAAAAACAAGGAACATGAGCACCAGAAAAACATGTTGTGTCGCAGTGTGTCAATCAAGGAAGCACATGATATAATGAAATGTACAAGACCATAGAGTGTACTTGCCTTGCTCCGAAAAACTAAGGGTAATGAGTGTAGCTGGATGTCCTCAGGTTCAATTGATTTTCAAGTTGGTTAATATCTAAATAAGCTCTAAATTGGTATTTTGTAGCTCTACATTTATAATATTTGGTTAAACCCAAATATTAACTACTCAGTAATTATTTTCCCTTACAACTATTCTTAAAACCATTATTAGAATATAAATTAGCTAGGTCCCTAACCCATTCCCAAATTCCTTAATTTATCCAAGACAAGCATATACATAAACTCAAGTTTATTGATAAAAATCTGACATGACTTTTCAGCTACAAAGGCAGACACTTATGTCTTAGGAAGCAACCTTCCCAGTAAATATGGTCATATCAGTTTATTAGACTGAAAAATAGTGTAGGGCAATCTCAGGCTTAACTTGAAATCATCTTAGGTTTAACTGAGATTTCAATTCTCAGGTTTAAATGAGATTTCAATTCTCAGGTTTACAATAGGCCATCCAATCTCAGATTTACAATAGGCCATCCAATCTCAGGCCACATTGAGATCAGGCAGTGATGAGAAGTCCCATGAGTCTATAGATTTAAGCATTCAAGATGCAAAATTTGTGATATACCAATCCTGACCTATATTGAGATAAAATTTATACTACTGATCAGTCCTTACCAGGACAGTACCCAATTTCTTTATCAATCTAAACCAACCCGATGTTTATCATTGTAATCATTTAAATACAACACAACCTTCAATAATTAAATCGACTATGAATACATATGAGCTCAAATTGTCAATACAACTGAATGGCTATCACTGATTCACTTATCAGTGTAACCAAGCCTGTACTGATAGTACAAATAAGATTTAAATTTTTGAATCCAACGACTACTCTACCCATGAAATTGGCAGTTCCTGCACTGTCTTCATCACACTCGTATACTTGACTCGACCTGCTACTAGCACACAGCTGCTATACTCGCCCAAACACGTCCCGTATTCTATTGAATTTCAATTGAGACAACGTCTAGACTGGACACTCGTTCACGGACACAGTCCTGATCTGAGACACGAACGGATGTTAATACTAATAATCCCTTAGCCGAACAATTGCTATACTGAAATGAACATCACGTTAAAGCAATATTTACCTGAAGGAAGAAGTTAATCCAAAGATACACGGCCCCGACGAGTCAGATACGAGTCCAAGTGTGGAATTTGGAATTATCAAACTCTGTGAAACATAAGATCAAACAGTTGAAGGGCATCTTAGTTCATTAGAGATGTCACAGATATTTGAATTGTTTGGATGGAAAATTTTTGTAAAGACAGAAGAAGATACTGCTAATCAACTCACAATTCAATTAAACTTGAGAAGAATACTCAAAATCCTAGAATTAATCCATCCGACCCATCCATCTCTTCATCATTTCAAACCGACACAATTAGAACATTTCACAACATAAATCAGAAATTTGACTCGCAGATTGCAAAAATTGAGAAATCGATCTTACCAGTCGATCAATTCAAAGACGAAATGAATTTCTCAGCTGATTCCAGTTTAATGCTTCCAGAGTCAAGTTCGAAATGACGATCGTAGAAGGATCGAATCCTCTGCAATCTCTGGGATCAACTTCCGATCTGCAGTTTTTGATGGATTAACGAATTAACACGAGATGAAGAGAATGAGTGAAGGAGGATCGAAATCGAATCATAACGAGATGGAGTATAAGATTGTTCGAGACTGGAACTTATTGGCGATCGCCGAAGAATGTCGAAGCCGTGCCGCGCTGAGCGATCATTGATACTATGTGGATCGAACGGTCTAGTCGCAGAAGAAAGTTGCATGCGCCACCGCCATCATCGTCATCGCCATCGCCATCGCTTCACTTTACTTGCTACGAAGGAAAAAGAAAATGGAAGAAGAGAGCTCGGTTCTGAGGAATTGATGAAGAGACTGAAGAATTGATTTGTATATAAAGGAAATGGTTGCTTAGGGTTCACGCCACTTTGGCGCCAAATGAACAAAAGAGCAGGTGGACACAAAGTTTGTTAGAGTTTTGATTAACTTGAATTTTGAATTCGTTTTCTCAAAACTAAGAGAAAATAGCTGAAGGACAATTGGCATTGGGCCCAATTACAGGCCTGACCCATATGGGATTTAAAAATATAGGTGATTCTAATGGTTAACCCTAAGATAAAAATTTTGGCCCAAGATCCTGAAGTTTATATATGAACCCATACTAAAAGAAAGCCTTGCATTAAATTAAGTTCAGAATATAGTAAAATATTTTATTATATAAGAGTATTTTCTTAAACCTTAAAATATTTATTTATTAAATCCATTAGTTATTACTTCAATCTCTTAAGAAAACTATATATATTATTTTAAAACTAATTTATGATTCAAAACTAAATAACAATTGTTATTTATTAGAAATCAAATTTATTTTCTCAAAATCGGGAAGTGGAGTTACAAATCTCCCCTCCTAAAAAAAAAATTCGTCCTCGAAATTCGAAAACCCAAAAATAAATCTCAAAAGATCCAAACCTCAGTCATTTATTAAAAATAGAATTTTAAAAGAACAGAGTACAATCAAATAGATTGGGATAGCGCTCCCGTATCTCATCCTCGCGCTCCCATGTGGACTCTTCCGGAGAATGGTACCTCCATATGACGCGAACAAGTGGAATAACCTAATTTTGCAGTTGCTTCTCTCTCCTGTCAAGGATCTCCACTGGCTGCTTCTCATAGGTCAAACTCGGACCCACCTCTAGCTCTGCGTAGTCCACCACATGGCTCGGATCTGGAATGTAGCGTCGGAGCTGAGACACATAGAAAATATCGTGCACTCCCTCCAAGCTTGCTGGAAGCGCTAGTCGGTATGCCACCTCGCCAATCCGCACCGTCACATCGAAAGGCTCGATCTACCTCGGTCTGAGTTTTCTGCCTCTGCCAAAACGAATGACGCCCTTAGTCGACGCGATCTTCAGGAACACTCTATCTACCACCGCAAACTCCCGTGGCCGTCTGCTGTCCGCCCAGTACTTCCGCCGATCCTGTGCAACTCTGAGACACTCTTTGAGCCTTGAGACCCTGTACAATAATTACACACAAAAAGTTGGAATAACACGATCAATGATCAAGAATCAAATAGGCACGAGATAGAATGAAGTTCCAATTACAACTTAGCGGAGCAAAATCATGAAGACACAATTATTAAGAACGACCAAAAATCGATAGTTTAACACAGGTAGACTAGAACAAGATAGAAAATCATGGTCAGATAGACATGACTTAAGATCGAAGTTTAGACAAGTCACAAACGAAGTACGAAATCACAATCTGGTAATATACAATTTTGAGGAAATCAATGATCTAACGATAAAATGCTAGAAGGAAAATTTTAGCAAGGGTTGATTGAGGAGACGTACGAAATACTCAGGAGGTATTAGTATCGAATCATGATGAACATGCAAGGATTTGTGATTCTCAAAAACCAATAATCATATAAAAAGGATATAGTTTTCATGGTGTCCGGGAACATATAGCTATTCGAAATCACTTTGCTTAGAATCCCTACCCCGCCAGTATATATCTGACTGCAGTGGACTTTCGGCTCCGTGACTCAATAACAATATGTCACCGAATAATCTGTCAACCTTATCCATTTTTCAACAGTCATTTGACGGAGCAACCCAAGACATCAAGGTGTGAAGAATATGACAAGTCTCGACAGTACTCAAAAACCTATGATTGTCTGAAATCACTTCAACGTAGAGTTCCTGCCTCGCCAGTGCGCTACTGGCTGCAATGAACCCTCAATCTCCATAATCCAGCTAATGGCTGTAGCGCGCAACTGTCGTGCCATAGTAGGTCATCGAATAGCCACTCGACTTTATCCCTAGGAATTTCAAAAGAGTTCCAAGGAATTCAAAATGAGTTTCAATAGTCTAAGTCACAAAAATGGTAAAGTTACCTGACTGTTAGAATACAAGGATTTATTAGGTACTAAGAGACGATAAGGGATCCCATCAGTGAGTACAAAGGGCAACCAGGGAGATTTAAAATTCCAGACAGGGCAAAGTTTCAAATTATGACAAAATATCAACTGATATCTGGAATGGTAACAAGATTCCATATATGGGACGTTATCCCGAAAGGATAACAGAGTCTCGAAGGATGAACTGAGACAAGGTATTAGATAGGAGACAAGTTTCAAAATAAGAAATAAAATCCCGTACTGGAAACAAGGTTCAACAACATCTCAATTAACAACGAAACCTCAAACAAAATTTCGAAGGGAAAACAACCTCCCATAGGATACAAGGTCTCAATTAGAGAACCAATATCAACAAGGTCGTGATTAGGAAATAAAATCTCGACTAGAAAATCTTGACGAGGAAACAAGGTTTAGAATAGTGACTAGAAAACAGGTTCTAATAGGAGACAAGGTATTGGATTATAAACATGAAACAAGCGAATCTCAATAGCAACAAAATCATAAATAGAGAACAAGTCCCGAATAAAGTCAAGAATGAGAAATAGAATCTCAAACAAGCATCAATAGAAGCGAAGGTTCAAACAAGGTTTCAGAATGATATTTTAAGTAGGAATAATTCTGGAATAGTACAAGTTCGGTTAGCGAACAGAATATCAATAAACGAGTTGGAACAGGTATCCATGAAACAAGCAAAATCTTGGATAGGAGACAAGATCGAAACAAAATAGTGGACCAACAACTCTCGACTAGAAAATCAAAGTCATGAATGAAGAAATAAGTCTCGAATAGGAAATAAAATCTTCAAAACCCTCAAAGGAATTTGCAACAATGTCTTGAATAGGACGGAGCTTAAACAAATTTTTGAATGAGGAACAGGATTTAGAAATGAAGTCTCGAGTAAGGATTAAAATCTCAATTAATGCGAAGTTTGATAAAGGAACAAAATTTACAAAAATAGGAGCCATTACTAGAAAACAAGGTCAGGAATGATGAATATGCAAACAATATCTAATAAGGGATTTCAAACAATTATCGAATTGTGGATCTGAAACAAGTTTACCGAATAGGAAACAATACCTCAAAATAAGTTTCGAATATCCACCAAGGTTCCAAAATAGAAAACAAGAAGTTCCAAGAAATGGTCTAGATGTTAAAAGAATTTTAAGGAAAACTGGATTGCTAATCAAGATACATGGTTTTCCCAACCATGCAAAAGAAATCTTCTGTCTTCAGTCTATCTTCAATATTCCTTCGGGACTGGAATCTCTTCAATCTTCTTTAACTGTCCTGACGTAGACTGGTCCATACGGTAGTGCTCCATGTGATTGCTGAATTTGGAGAGGCGAGTCCTTCTTCTGTAGTCCAATGCTCCTCATGCTTATTCTTGGACAGTACGATCAACGATCTCCGGACAATCTTTGACTTGATGGGCAGACGATCCGTAGAACAAGTATAGCCTCCATCTTTTGCGACACTCCTCGAAGCGATGTCCTAGATGGCGGCAGAAAGCACAATTGTTCATTGTCTGAATCTGATGATGCGATTGAAGAAACATTGTCTGAGTTTGATGACGCTTTGCGGATCCACAGTAGTTGTCATCCCCGTCATAAGTCTCTATGTCCTTCATGAGCTTCAACTTTCCATATCGTTTCATTGTCTGCGCTACATTCTTGACCTCCTGGCTGGTGACTCTAATCTTCAGAGAAGTTGGGTCCTCAGGAACTTGGGTGGCCTTCAGTGGCAGCTCCAGGTTCTCGATATGTTCCTCGGTGCAAGATATACGCTTGGTGTCGGAAAAGTCCAAGGTCTGAGAGTCTGGAAGTCCTCTCTAACTCGGAAAATGCATTTGCAAGTCTGGGTTAGAAAAGGATGGCCTGCTGGTGTCAAGGAACTCTTGAAACGTCTACGTCAACTGAGTACTACCCATGGAGATAGTAGAGTGATAGAAGGTAGTGGGAGCTCGAAACCCTCAAGGGTAGGTGGATCGACTGTTCTGGTGTCGCGTACTTTTGGGCTATCTGAAAAATAGAAAACTTGTTAAAATAACCTAGACCTAAATACAACAAGTGTTTATAGAATATCAATATACCTGTTATACCCTTATTTTCCAATTTTTTCTATGCTGTGATCAAGTTTCCCTAGTTAATCAAGTCCCCCAATAGTACGCTAAGACCTAGGTACCATTAGGATAGACCTGCATGGGCCACCACTAAAAATATGTCACAACCCGCTCCCAAATAATCGGACACGAGTCGGACACGTCCAGCCTTCGTCGTTAGACATGACAAAGTAAGCTGTACCAGACTAGGGAAATCAAACCAGATAATCATAAATGTATATAATCACAGCATCTAAAAAGTATCCCAGAATGATCATCATAATCCACAATTCTATGTATATAAATGTACGAGTCATCAAGAATGAATTGTACTATAAATTCTAAAGACAATATCTAAGAGTAAAGCTAACAGTCTAAACCTGAAACCTCAAGCTAAGTCATGACCCATCCTGCTCAGCTAAGATCCCGGGCTCTGGCCCATATGGTAGAATGATATCCTGCAAGCATACCTGCAACTTATCCAGTCAAGAGCGGAGCAAAGTACAGTTTTAGGTAATGAACAAGACATCATGATATGAAAGTACAAGGGAACATGGTATGTAAAGCACAAGAAGGAACATGGTGTATAAGTATATGAAAGAACATGGTATATAAGAACATGAAAGAACATGGTGTGTAAGAACATGAAAGAACATGGTATCTCAGGAATCACAGGAAGTAAGTACATGATATATCTCCTGAACATGTGTGTACAATATTTGAAATATAACTAAGTATGTGACCGGCTAGGGGTAAGCACATGAAAGCGCATGAAGCACGTGAAAGCACATGAATGGTACGGCTTAGGACCGGCGTGCACGATGCGGGGTCTAAGCTAAACACACCTGAGTTGTTTCTTGGGTTTGGTCACATAAATAGTATATTCCTCCTCCCCAGGTACAAGTAATAAGAACAAGGAACATGAGCACCAGAAAAATATGTCGTGTCGCAGTGTGTCAATCAAGGAAGCACATGATATAATGAAATGTATAAGACCATAGAGTGTACTTGCCTTGCTCCGGGAAACCAAGGGTAATGAGTGGAGGTGGATGTCCTCCTGTTCAATTGATTTTCAAGTTGGTTAATATCTAAATAAGCTCTAAATTGGTATTTTCTAGCTCTATATTTATAATATTTGGTTAAACCCAAATATTAACTACTCAGTAATTATCCTCCCTTACAACTATTCTTAAAACCATTATTAGAATATAAATTAGCTAGGTCCCTAACCCATTCCCAAATTCCTTAATTTATCCAAGACAAGCATATACATAAACTCAAGTTTATTGATAAAAATCTGACATAACTTCTCAGCTACAAAGGCAGACACTGATGTCTTAGGAAGCAACCTTCCCAGTACAATATGGTCATATCAGTTTATTAGACTGAAAAATAGTGTAGGGCAATCTCAGGCTTAACTTGAAATCATCTCAGGTTTAATTGAGATTTCAATTCTCAGGTTTAAATGAGATTTCAATTCTCAGGTTTACAATAGGCCATCCAATGTCAGATTTATAATAGGCCATCCAATCTCAGGCCACATTGAGATCAGGCAGAGATGAAAAGTCCCATGAGTCTACAGATTTAAGCATTCAAGATGCAAAACTTGTGATATACCAATCCTGACCTATATTGAGATAAATTTTATACTACTGATTAGTCCTTACCAGGGCAGTACCCAATTTCCTTATCAATCTAAACCAACCCAATGTTTATCATTGTAATCATTTAAATACAACACAACCTTCAGTAATTAAATCGACTATGAATACATATGAGCTCAAATTGTCAATACAACTGAATGGCTATCACTGATTCACTTATCAGTGTAACCAAGCCTGTACTGATAGTACAAATAAGATTTAAATTTTTGAATCCAACGACTACTCTACCCATAAAATTGGCAGTTCCTGTACTGTCTTTATCACACTCGTATACTTGACTCGACCTGCTACCAGCACACAGCTGCTATACTCGCCCAAACACGTCCCGCATTCTATTGAATTTCAATTAAGACAACGTCTAGACTGGACACTCGTTCACGGACACAGTCCTGATCTGAGACACGAACGGATGTTAATACTAATTATCCCTTAGCCGAACAACTGCTATACTGAAATGAACATCACGTTAAAGCAATATTTACCTGAAGAAAGAAGTTAATCCAAAGATACACGGCCCCGACGAGTCAGATACGAGTCCAAGTGTGGAATTTGGAATTATCAAACTCTGTGTGACATAACATCAAATAGTTGAAGGGCATCTTAGTTCATTAGAGATGTCACAGATATTTGAATTGTTTGGATCGAAAATTTTTATAAAGACAGAAGAAGATACTGCTAATCAACTCACAATTCAATTAAACTTGAGAAGAATACTCAAAATCCTAGAATTAATCCATCCGACCCATCCATCTCTTCATCATTTCAAACCGACACAATTAGAACATTTCACAACACAAATCAGAAATTTGACTCGCAAATTGCAAAAATTGAGAAATCGATCTTACCAGTCGATCGATTCAAAGACGAACTGAATTTCTCAGCTGATTCCAGTTCAATGCTTCCAGAGTCAATTTCGAAATGCCGATCGTAGAAGGATCGAATCCTCTGCAATCTCTGGGATCAACTTTCGATCTGAAGTTTTTGATGGATCAACGAATTAACACGAGATGAAGAGAATGAGTGAAGGAGGATCGAAATCGAATCATAACGAGATAGAGTACTAGATTGTTCGAGACTAGAACTGACTGGCGATCGCCGAAGAATATCGAAGTCGTGCCACGCTGAGCGATCGTTGATACTGTATGGATCGAACGGTCTAGTCGCAGAAGAAAGTTGCATGCGCCACCGCCATCATCGTCATCGCCATCGTCATCGCTTCACTTTACTTGCTACGAAGGAAAAAGGAAATGGAAGAAGAGAGCTCGGTTCTGAGGAATTGATGAAGAGACTGAAGAATTGATCCGTATATAAAGGAAATGGCTGCTCGGGGTTCACGCCACTTTGGCGCCAAATGAACAAAAGAGCAGGTGGACACAAAGTTTGTTAGAGTTTTGATTAACTTGAATTTTGAATTCGTTTTCTCAAAACTAAGAGAAAACAGCTGAAGGACAATTTGCATTGGGCCCAATTACAGGCATGACCCATATGGGGTTTAAAAATATAGGTGATCCTAATAATTAAGCCTAAGAACATTTAGCCCAAAGCCATTCGAAATCCTATCACCCCAAATTCCTATGTTATCATCAAACCTAACATGCATAAACTACAATGTAGGTGAATACTTTGTAAAACCTTTTAGATTTCAGTAAGGGAACAATTTAAACTCAGGAATTGATGTGTAACATAAACTCAGAATTTTAGTGTCAACTCAGTGTCCTGTGTGTGGTGTGTATGACAGTGGCATAGTGTAGATGTGTGTAAAAACATTAAAATCATGTGGGGAATAATATGTATGTGCAATTGATAAAGATGCAAGGGGATATGCAAGAGGTGATGTGCAGGGTGATGAATGAGTGCAACATGTGTGAGCTAACAGGGAATACCATGTATCAAGTGGCAGTGTAACTAATTAGGCAAGTCAGGATATCAATTGGTGTATGTAGGAGATAAATCATACCGTACAGGGGTTGGTCGTGTGTGCAGAGCAGTATTTACTGTAGAACAAATGAGGTATGAATGCAAGGGAATAAACTGGATGCAGAACGCTACAGTAATGCAGAGAACCAAAAAATGCAATGAAGGATATGGAAAATATGTTCGACTGAAATCTGAGCAATGTTTACTGTAGAACAAATGAGGTATGAATGCAAGGGAATAAACTGGATGCATAACGCTACAGTAATGCAGTGAACCAAAAAATGCAATGAAGGATATGGAGAATGAGTGAAGGAGGATCGAAATCGAATCATAATGAGATAGAGTACTAGATTGTTCGAGACTAGAACTGACTGGCGATCGCCGAAGAATATCGAAGCCGTGCCACGCTGAGCGATCGTTGATACTGTATGGATCGAACGGTCTAGTCGCAGAAAAAAGTTGCATGCGCCACCGCCATCATCGTCATCGCCATCGCCATCGCCATCGCTTCACTTTACTTGCTACGAAGGAAAAAGGAAATGGAAGAAGAGAGCTCGGTTCTGAGGAATTGATGAAGAGACTGAAGAATTGATCCGTATATAAAGGAAATGGCTGCTCGGGGTTCACGCCACTTTGGCGCCAAATGAACAAAAGAGCAGGTGGACACAAAGTTTGTTAGAGTTTTGATTAACTTGAATTTTAAATTCGTTTTCTCAAAACTAAGAGAAAACAGCTGAAGGACAATTGGTATTGGGCCCAATTACAGGCATGACCCATATGGGGTTTAAAAATATAGGTGATCCTAATGATTAAGCCTAAGATAAAAATTTGGGCCCAAGATCCTGAAGTTTATATAAGAACCCAAACTAAAAAAAAGCCTTGCATTAAATTAAGTTCATAGAATATAATAAAATATTTTATTATACAAGAGTATTTTCTTAAACCTTAAAATATTTATTTATTAAATCCATTAGTTATTACTTCAGTCTCTTAAGAAAACTATATATATTATTTTAAAACTAATTTATGATTCAAAACTAAATAACAATTGTTGTTTATTAGAAATCAAATTTATTTTCTCAAAATCGGGAAGTGGAGTTACATAGTCCATGGATCATTTCCCGTGATTAGTCGCTGTGACACATGGGTTCATCTCGTCGCTATTTGGACATTGATTCAACACTCGAGGTTTCTTGTACCTCGAAATGTCTAGACAATCTCCCCCAGGCCCAGCGATTCCAGGTGCCCCCAGACCCGCTCGAGAGATCTAGTTTCCTTGTATACAAGTTGTCCAGGACCTATGCATACTCTGTAAGGCGACTATTAGGCAACACATGTCTTTATGCTTTGCTTTGGTTTATGACAGAGCTTGTAGCTCCTAGCTTTGGGACAATTCTCTTACTGTGGTAATGTGTACAAGTTCGTCTGTACACATCTAAACATTTGAAACATATTCATAGGCAACAGATGAAGTGGCAACATATAATCCAGCATATGATTCAATTCATTATCTTCTCTTTATCTTTTGTTATTGGTATCGTTGATCGTAGGAACTAGGCAGCAGAGTGGACTAGAGATCATTTTTATTAGGGCGTACAAATAAATACAAGCCCGGTTAGAGCAACTCACCAAGATGAATCTTAGTTGAGAGAATGAGGGACTTCATGCGCCGTTCCTGAATAGTTCACGTGTCCTACATTGGCACCAATAATTGATTAGCATTCTTCGGTCTCTTTCTCTCAAGACTCGAAATGAATGCGAAATGCGATGAAAGCGAACAATGAAAACCAATCATCGAAAACCAATACAAAAATGCATTCATCAAAACCAAGCAGCGAAAAAAAACATCCAACAAAACTCTTCGATTCATTTCAATAGAAGCCAATCCATCAATTGGAATGGTTCATTGCATTTCATCCGTGATCAATCGATACCGACAAAGGTTTCCCCAAAGACTGAGTCAGCAAGCCGTAGGTATTACATAGTGGATCGCGAGAAGCAGGGCACTACATAATAACCCACTGAGAAAAAGTTTTATCCTCAAAACTTAAGATATAAACTCACCTCCACTTTCAGGATCAAGTAAGGTGGAGATATTGTAGACACGCGATGTCGCCGTGTTGGCATTCCATAACTGCTGATTGTGAAGACGGTCTCGAAACGGCGGTGGGCCTGGCAGCTGCCCATGCTCCTCTGTATCATCTCTGGTTCGATTTTTCTTTGGACAATTTCTGACGACGTGACCATGCTGGCCACAATCGAAGCAAGCTTTGCTCAAGGAACGACATGTTTCCTTTGTGTGGCCCTTCATGCCACAGTAGCTACATTCTAAAGCTTTCGTACGACAATTATCTATGGTATGGCCCTGACGGCCGCAGAATCTGCACTCTACTGTGTTGCAGTTATCTCCCTTTGTTTTCTTCTCGCCGTCATGGTATCTTTTTCTAGGCTGATTGCGACTGTACTGAACTTTTGTTGACGCCTTTCTCAAGCTAAATTGTTCCAACTGAAGCGCTGCCTCAAAGGCCTGAGGATATGTCTCACATTCTCGGTTCAGTACGCTCAATTAGATGTCATCGTTCAGACCTTGAACGAACCGATTTATGCGGGCCTGCTCTGTTGGTAGCATAACAGCAGCAAAACTGGCCAGCTTAGCAAATTCAGATTCATAATCTTCTACGGACATGCTCCCTTGCTTTAATGTTATAAAATCATTCTCCATCTTCTGGCTGATAGAAGAAGGGAGATACTGTTCTAAAAATGCTTTCTTGAACGAGGCCCAAGAAATCTTTCCATCCCTAGCAGTTGCGAGCAGCTCTGGTTTCTTCACTTTCTACCAATCCTTTGCCCACAGCCGTAGAAGCAAAACGGCACAAACTACCTTCTTGCTACTCGAAACTCCCACGAACGCGAACAGACTCTCCATTTTATCAATCCAGTCCATCACCTTGTCGGGTGACGTCCTGCCTTCAAATTTCGGAGGTTTCGCGTCTAAGAAGTCCTTTAGCCTAAAGGAAGAGTGTCTTTGCGTTGGTTGGGGTTCGTCACCCTCTACGGGCTCAATCTCGGGCGTTTCCGTTGGTTTAGTCGCTGCGGTGGTATCTCGATTTGCCGCAAGTATCGTGACAAGTTGGGTCAAGGAATCCAATTGTTTCTGTTGGGCCTCAATTCGGGCCTGTTGTATTTGGCCACGCTCCTCATTGTCTTGCCTTTGTAGTTCAAACAATATCATGATCCGTTCTATCGGATCTGTCGAGGAAGCTGGTCGAGTAGGGGCCATTTCTCTACAAAAGAGTATAACTTCTGTCAGTCTCATAAAATATTATGGACTTATTGTATGGGGCATTGGTTTTCATAACTCAAAAATCGGGCATCTTTTGAAAGCCATCAAAATACTTTATATGCTTTTTCGAAAACGATATTTGCAAGAGGCCTAGGACATAAAACTTTGCTGGCCACAACCACATAAGTCGGTTCGTTCAAGGTCTGAACGATGATATCCAATTGAGCGTACTGAACTGAGAATGTGAGACATATCCTCAGGCCTTTGAGGCAGCGCTTCAGGTGGAACAATTTAGCCTGAGGAAGGCGTCAGCAAAAGTTCAGTACAGTCTCAATCAGCCTACAAAAAGATACCATAACGGCGAGAAGAAAACAGAGGGAGATAATCGCAACACAGTAGAGTGCAAATTCTGCGGCCGTCAGAGCCACACCATAGATAATTTTTGCATAAAAGCTTTAGAATGCAGCTACTGTGGCATGAAGGGCCACACAAAGAAAACATGTCGTTCCTTGAGCAAAGCTTGCTTCGGTTGTGGCCAGCAAGGTCACGCCGTCAGAAATTATCCAAAGAGAAATCGAACCAGAGATGATACAGAGGAGCGTGGGCATCTGCCAGGCCCACCGTCGCTTCGAGACCATCCTCACAATCAGCAGTTACGGAATGCCAACACGATGACAGCGCGTGTCAACAATCTCTCCACGTTACTTGATCCTGAAAGTGGAGGTGAGTTTATATCTTACGTTTTGAGGACAACATTTTCTCAGTGGGTTATTATGTAGTATCCCGCTCCTCGCGGTCCACTATGTAATACCTACGGCTCGCTGACTCAGTTTTTGGGGAAACCTTTGTCGGTATCGATTGATCTCGGATGAAATGCAATAAACCATTCCAATTGATGGATTGGCTTCTATTGAAATGAATCCAAGAGTTTTGTTGGATGTTTTCTTTTGCTGCTTGGCTTTGATGAATACGTTTTCGTGTTGGTTTTCGAGGATTGGTTTTCATTGTTCGCTTTCATCGCATTTCGCATTCATTCCGAATCTTGAGAGAAAGAGACCGAAGTATGCTAATCAACTGTTGGTGCCAATGTAGGACGTGTGAACTGTTCGTGAATGGCGCGTGAAGTCCCTCCTTCTCTTAACTAAGATTCATCTTGGTGAGTTACTCTAACCAGGCTTGCATTTATTTGTACGCCCTAATAAAAATGATCTCTAGTCCACTCTGCTGCCTTGTTCCTACGATCAACGATACCAATAACAAAAGATAAAGAGAAGATAATGAATTGAATCATATGCTGGATTATATGTTGCCACTTCATCTGTTGCCTATGAATATGTTTCAAAAGTTTAGATGTGTACAGACGAACTTGTATACATTGCCACAGTAATAGAATTGTCCCAAAGCTAGGAGATACAAGCTCTGTCATAAACCAAAGCAAAGCATAAGTACATGCGTTGCCTAACAGTCGCCTTACAGAGTATGCATAGGTCCTGGACAACTTGTATACAAGGAAACTAGATCTCTCGAGCGGGTCTGGGGGCACCTGAAATCTCTCGGCCTGGGGGAGATTGTCTAGACATTTTGAGGTACAAGAAACCTCGAGTGTTGAATCAATGTCCAAATAGCGACGAGCTGAACCCATGTATCACAGCGGCTAATCACGGGAAATGACCCATGGACCAATATATAGTTAGTTGCATTTATGAAATCAGTGTGCATTGCACCTAACAAGAGATGCGGTGTTAAACAGTATATCTTTATATCAAATGCAAATTGTGCTAACCTATTTTGTGCAGGGATGACTGTCGGCAAGGATAAGTTGCTTATGAATTATTCTAATGTCATTATTTCTTATGAATTGTTAAAAAGAACCTAGACAAGTAGAAAGGGCACTAGTAAATATGTAGCTTTACATGTTAAATTAGTACAAATATTTGTGAGTTTTGGCAAAGAGCCGCTCGCCAGTACATGATGTGTGCTGACCCACGTTGTGGACATCCTTTTCAAAAAGCAAAGGAGACAGGGGGATTTCAAGTGAGGCACTGAAGCTCGTCTAGCCCAGTAGAGCTGTGAACTGCCTCGAAGCTTCCTTTCATTTCAAGTCAAGTTTTAAGTTTTCTTTTCCTTTGAAGGTGTCTTTACTTTCCAGCATGTTATAAAGGGATATCATGTATGGGCATTGCGACTATTTTCGAAAGAGAGTTTCAAAGAGAATTATATAGCCAAGATAAGGCAAATCTGAGTTTGCAAAGCTTTGTACTTGTATTCCTATCAAGTTTATCAATAAAAGAAGTATTTCTATTTCAAATCTCTGTGTCCAATATTTGGTTTTCTGCAAAGAATGGGTGCGTGCGTGTGTTTTTGCTTGACTAGTTGTTTTGTGCAAGTACATGGCCTTGTGCAAGCACAACTTAGGCTTGCACGGCATCACGCCTTAGCGAGGACGATCGATCCCGCAGGGTTCGAGGTAAGGCGGACGACCCTTGAGGGATCGGAGAGTGACAAAGTGGTATCAGAGCACAGTTTTACGTCTTTGGCCTCTTGCAAATATCGTATGTAGTGCCCCGCTCTGCGAAGGCACTAGATAGACAGAAAGATCGGATTGCTAACTTTGTAACAGAAGACGATTGATCTGGGTGAGTAGACGAAGTCTCATTTGCTGATTCGCTTACGCCTAATAAGAATTTGAGTTTTTGATAGAATGCTTTTGTTAATAACAAGATGGTAAATCATCGAGTATGCTTTAAGAGAATTCACATGTTGCCTTGTTAAGAAATGAATGTTGCCTTGATCAAGAGAATCTTGTCATGCTAATAGCAAGACGATAACCAGTATGTATGCTTGTAAGAGAATTCACATGTTGTCATGCTAAGAACAAGAAAAGAGAGAACCTGTAAGCTAAAGAAAGAATAATTTGCATGCTAATAAGAAGACTTGTTGCCTGCTAATAAGAACTGATATGATGCTTGTCATGCTTGATAGGATAAAAGAAGACAAATGAATCGAATTGAATGCTTGATCATTGTTTGTTACTAAGTATGCTTGAGAATTGTAGACATGTACAGATGAACTTGTACATGTTGACATGAATAAAACAAAGGCACGAAATAAACGTGTCGTTTATCTGCAAAGGCATGAAATGAACATGTCGTATATCTGTACAAGCTTGAAATGAACATATCGTATATCTGCACAGGCATAAAAAGAATATGTCGTACATCTGATCACAAATCTGTCTCATCTGATAGAACTGCTAGAGCATGCATGTGGTCTCGGACAACTTGTTAACAAGGAAAATTTGTCTCTCGGGTGGATCTGGGGGCGCCTGGATCATTCGGCCTAGGAGAGATTAGGGCCTCCATGTGAAAATGGGTATCGATCTGAGTCCTTAGCGACAAGCTGAACCCAAGAGAGTCACAGCGGCTAATCATGGGTTTTCTCATGGACCATCATATAGATAGGTGTTGGTTGGTGCAGAGCTGAACCGGAGAGTCACAACTGTCAATCGAGTTTGCATGTGTCAAGAATGTTTTGCTAAGAGCTAACGATGCAGAGACGAACAGGGATGACAATGTTGGTTTTATCATGTTTATGCTAATCCTTGTCTTGGGCAGGGATGGGCGGTCGGCTATGGTAAGAATTACTGAATAAGTGATAATACGTATTACTTGAGTTTGCTATATGAATTGCTTGCAAAGATTAATCTGTTACCAAGAAGTGCTATGTTCCACTAAAGAAAAGATGTAATATCATGCTTGTAATCTGACCCTAAGAATGTCTTGAACAAGAGAAAGGAATGTTAATGACGTTGGTCTAAATGAAATAAATATGCTCATGAAACACGCTGTGCACTCCACAGAAATGAATAGTTGCCGTGCTTGAATTGTATAGTCCCTTGTATGCTTAAAATAAAATAAAACAAATATTGGCTTTTCAAAGATGATTTCAAAAGAATGTAAACTGACTCTGTATGCATGAAATAAATATAGGTAAAAGTAGAAAGATCACATCACAAGAAACGTTTTCTCCCTAATTGAACAGTGATCATTTCAGAGAAATGTAGCTCTTTGTTCACAATCATCAGTATGCTGATATACTGACCCACCATTAGTCTGCATGCAGGTGCACTATGCATCGAGAAGGATAGTCCGAAGCGATAGCCCGAGCCTCATCCTCAGAAGCCAAAAATCAGAAAAGATGCCAAGAGATGACATCTGTTGCAAGAGTTTGGTTTTATATATAAAGGGATGTAATGTATGGGAACGGGATTATTGTAATCTTTAAGTTCTGAGAGAATGTAACATTGTATCAGAGAGAATTGAGAGCTTGTAATATGTTCAAATAAAATCAATAAAGAGAATTGTTTCTTGTTATCATTGTGTTCAATGCATGAATTCTGAAACATGTCCGCTGCTGCTTCAATTATCTGCAATATGTTATGCTGTGTATTGTCAATCTTGTCTTGCTTCAGGTCTTGGCCTTGTGCAAGTGCAACTTAGGCTTGCACGGCATCACGCCTTAGCGAGGACGATCGGTCTCAAAGAGTCTGAAGCGAGGACGAAAGGACTCTGCGGGATCGGGGCATGACAGAATGGTATCAGAGCAATACGATCCTCTGGCCAATTTTTTGATTCAATTAAATTCGTACATGTTCTTCTGATCGAAATGTCCTTGCCTGCTTGATATCATCAATGAGATGAATGTTCCATACAATAAGTCCGTAAATATTTTTATGATGTCGGCATATGTTTTATCGATTTGATTGATTGAGATTGAAATGCTTTATTGAACAAGAGTTTTGATATGATCTGAATTATGATTTCATGGATTAATGATGGCGAAGGATGAGGACTATCGGTGCTAAGGATATCGTAACTTTCTCCTTAAGTTTCGAGGACGAAACTTCTTTTCGGTGAGTAATTATATGGTGCCCCGCTCCGCTAAGGCACTAGATAGACAGAAAGATCGGATTGCTGGCTTTGCAACAGAAGACGATTGGTCTGGGTGAGTGGACGAAGTCTCATTTGCTGATTCGCTTACGCCTAATAAGAATCTAAGTTTTTGATTGAATGCTTTTGTTAATAATAAGATGGTAAATCATCGAGTATGCTTTAAGAGAATTCACATGTTGCCTTGCTAAGAAATGAATGTTGCCTTGATCAAGAGAACCTTGTCATGCTAATACCAAGACGGCAACCAGTATGTATGCTTGTAAGAGAATTCACATGTTGCCATAATAAGAACAAGAAAAGAGAGAACCTGTAAGCTAAAGAAAGAATAATTTATATGCTAATAAAAAGACTTGTTGCCTGCTAATAAGAACTGATATGATGCTTGTCATGCTTGATAGGATAAAAGAAGACAAATGAATCAAATTAAATGCTAGATAATTGTTTGTTACTAAGTATGCTTGAGAATTATAGACATGTACAGACGGACTTGTACATGTTGACATGAATAAAACAAAGGCACGAAATGAACGTGTTGTTTATCTGCAAAGGCGTGAAATAAACATGTCGTATATCTGCACAGGCATGAAATGAACATGTCGTATATTTGCACAGGCATAAAAAGAATATGTCGTACATCTGATCACAAATTTGTCTCATTTGATAGAACTGCTAGAGCATGTATGTGGTCTCAGACAACTTGTTAACAAGGAAAATTTGTCTCTCGGGTGGATCTGGGGGCGCCTGGACCATTCGGCCTAGGAGAAATTAGGGCCTCCATGTGAAAATAGGAGTCGATCTGAGTCCTTAGCGACGAGCTGAACCCAAGAGAGCCACAGCGGCTAATCATGGGTTTTCCCATGGACCATCATATAGATAGGTGTTGGTTGGTGCAGAGCTGAACCGGAGAGTCACAGCTGTCAATCGAGTTTGCATGTGTCAAGAATGTTTTGCTAAGAGCTAACGATGCAGAGATGAACAGGGATGACAATGTTGGTTTTATCACGTTTATGCTAATCCTTGTCTTTTGCAGCGATGGACGGTCGGCTATGGTAAGAATCACTGAATAAGTGATAATACGTATTGCTTGAGTTTGCTATATGAATTGCTTGCAAAGATTAATCTGTTACCAAGAAGTGCTATGTTCCACTAAAGAAAAGATGCAATATCATGCTTGTAATGTGACCCTAAGAATGTCTTGAACAAGATAAAGGAATGTTAATGACGTTTTCCTAAATAAAATGAATATGCTCATGAAACACGCTGCGCACTCCACGAAAATGAATAGTTACCGTGCTTGAATTGTATAGTACCTTGTATGCTTGAAATAAAATGAAACAAATGTTGGTTTTTCAAAGATGTTTTCAAAAGAATATAAACTGACTCTGTATGCATGAAATAAATATGGGTAAAAGTAGACAGATCACATCATAAGAAACGTTTTCTCACTAATTGAACAGTGATCATTTCAGACAAATGTAGCTCTTTGTTCACAATCACCAGTATGCTGATATACTGACCCACCATCAGTCTGCATGCAGGTGCACTATGCATCGAGAAGGATAGTCCGAAGCGATAGCCCGAGCCTCATCCTCAGAAGCCAAAAATCAGAAGAGATGCCAAGAGATGACATCTGTTGCAAGAGTTTGGTTTTATATATAAAGGGATGTAATGTATGGGAACAGAATCATTGTAATATGTAAGTTCTGAGAGAATGTAACATTGTATCAGAGAGAATCGAAAGCTTGTAATCTGTTCAAATGAAATCAATAAAGAGAATTGTTTCTTGTTACCATTGTGTTCAATCCATGAATTCTGAAACATGTCCGCTGCTGCTTCAATTATCTGTAATATGTTTCACTGCGTATTGTCAATCTTGTCTATCTTGTCTTGCTTCAGGTCTTGGCCTTGTGCAAACGCAACTTAGGCTTGTACGGCATTACGCCTTAGCGAGGACGATCGGCCTCAAAGAGTCTGAAGCGAGTACGAAAGGACTCTGCGAGATCGGGGCGTGACAATTTAAAACTTGCGCGAGGTCAGTTTTGTGCAGGATCTAGATGGTGCCAGTTCATAGGTTGCACAAGTGCTCCTCGACGCAAGTGTGTTTTTGCGCAAGCTTGCTTTTTGTACATAACACAATTTGTAAAAATAAAGTGTGTGCGCTATAATACGGCCAACATTCTAAAAAGAGGAGGCATGGGTTGTGAAGTGTGCAGGGTTAACCATAGCTCTAAAAAGAGATGGTCGACACTGGCACGTTGTGCTGCCATCAAATGGTACCCAAAATCAGTCGTTTTATTCACCGACGATCACCTTCGAGCGGTGGGTTCGCCCTTTCGACTCCGTCGATGGTGGCGCGTACAGAGGCACCCCTAATCGTGAGGCGCGCGATGAACGCTCGGTGACCCCCTTAACCTTGTCAGCAGCAGATGTCCTCAGTGCCATTGATGGTTAGAAAAGCTTCTAAGGTTAGGAGGAAGAAGGCAAAGAGTTGGAGAGAAAATAACTTTTTAGTAGAAGTAAATTTTCTCTCTTAAACAGCTATTTATAGCCTATGGCGACTATTTTGACCGTTACGCAACCTACGCGCAAAACTCGGATCAGTTACAATAATATCTCGTGCCAGTCAGACAAATCACTTCTAATTCAAAGTATTTCAAATTTTGAATTTTTTTGAATTTGAAAACTTTAAAGGGGGTCTTGTAGGAGCTCAAAAATAATTAGACGCTACTCATAAGATGGCACCAGGATTCAGAATAACGTTGGTCACTGGGTTGCACGAGGCTTAGGTGGCGCTATGGTCAGGTGGTACGTGTACCACGTGGCAAGCCTCCTCGAGAAGCTGTAACAGTCATAATGATGGCTGACAGCTCGTCAGTCAAAGAAAATCTCTTTGAATCCTGGGAAGCACGACGCTCGAGAAGGCTGTGTCAGCTTTGTAATAAATATTGACGGCTAGCTCACACCAGCTATCAAGTGGCACGAGGTAGTTAATGATGACAGAACTGACAGACTAATTAGGAGGCGCCATTTATCAAATTGTGCCTAGCGCCACCTAATCAATTTTCATCCAGAAGTCAGATAACGTGGCGTGCATGCCACTAATCTCGAAGAACGTATTCACTACATTGCCCATGACCACACGCATCTCTCTCACAGAATGTCACGTGTCCTTAGCAGTTCGAGTAACCATTCATGCAACTGGATGAATGGCGTACAAAATGCAGTACGCACCACCCAGAATAACTACTTGATAGTTATTTCAGAACTCTATAAATAGAGTTCAAAATCAGTTCTAAAGCATCACTAATGATCATAATCTCCTGACAAGGTGCTGCTGTATTCTCCAGAGGCTCATGTCTTCGAGATCACATCGTTCAAGGGATAAAGTGATCGTCTTCTGATCAGATTCCTATAGTTGTACTTCCACAGAAATTATCTTTGTACTTTCTTTTCTTAGTTTGTAATTAAACTTTTATTTTTGCAAACAATACGGGAGGCACATGACGGAACGTACGGAGCACATCAGTAGGGTCCAAAACTACAAGAATGCCTCTATCGTATGGGCTACTACTGGCCCACAATGGTCGCAGATGCTATAAACTATGCTAAGAAGTACAAGGAATGCTAAATCTATGCAGATTTCATCCATAGGCCTTCAAAAATCCTTTATCCAATGCTAGCATCTTGGCCATTCAAAACCTGGGGTATGGACATCATCGGACCAATCACCTCTCCGTCAGCAAGAGGGCGCTATAACTGATTACTTCTCCAAATGGACAAACGTTGTACCACTAGCAGAAGTGAAGGCACTGAATGTGATTGCTTTTATTAAGCATCACGTAGTTTACCGCTTTGGGGTTCCTAGGCGCATCATCCATGACACCGGCCCTCAATTTGCGAGCCATATCTTCTCCCGATTCTGCAAAAAATATCGGATTCAAAATGTGGCTTCAACTCCTTATCACCCAACAGCGAATGGGTTAGAAGAAGCTTCAATAAGATAATTATCAAATTGCTGAAGAAGTTTACCTCGTCCAACAAACGTGACTGGGACGAAAAGTTGGAAGAATGTCTCTTAGCTTACCGTACAATGGTCCGGACTCCAATGGGCAACACGCTATGCTCACTCGTACACGAAGTAGTACCCCCACTGGAGATCCAGATTCCCTTCCTTCGTGCAGCCCTCTCGAGCCAACTCACTGAGAAAGACAATCATCGCCTGCGGCTCCAAGATTTGGAATCTCTAGATGAAAAATGCCTCCAGGTTCAGCAGCGGATCGAGCTATATCAAGCACGCATCGCCAGGGCATTCAATAAAATAGTCAAAGAAAGAGCATTCCAAGTTAGTGATCTGGTCCTAGCCATCAGAAGACCAATGATCCTGACGCACACAATGGCAGAAAAATTCTAACCCAAATGGGAGAGATCCTACATAGTAGAGTCGGTGTATTCCAACGGCGCCTACAGACTTGTCCATTCCAACGAAGATTTGATGATGATGCCCATCAACGACAAATTTTTAAAGAATATTATGTCAAAAAATAAACTAGACATACCAGTACTGGCTGACATCTCCCAGAGGTACAAAAAATGCGATACATGCACTTCATAAGGCAAACCATTTCAATCTTGCACTTGGAAATATTTATCAAACACTATTGTGCAGCCCAGCTGCCCCAAGGGTATCTCACCTATTGACCCCCAGTCAGGTCAAAGGTATTATCTACTGCCCTTTCCCCGTGGGTAGCATAATCAAAAAGTTACGTCCACATCACCTCTGGCTTTTTCCTCCAGAAAATGACCACGTCCTATCACTTCTGAGTCATTTTTTTCGAACCAAGAAATGTACATTTGCCATGTCCACATCACCTCTGAGCAAAATACTCTTGTTGTTTGTCCCAAAATAGTACCCTGATCACAGACACTTGCCATGTCCACATTACCTCTGAGCAAGATATTCTTGCTGCTAGCCCTAAAAAAGCATTATGATCATGATAACTTGCCACGTCAACGTCATCTCTGAGCAAATTATCCACGTTACTCGTTATCAAAATTATGGCATAATCACAGAGCCTTGCCATGTCCACATTAGCTCTAAGCAAGAAACTCTCTCCCTACATCATCATGCCAGTCTATTATTCCTTCTTGATACTCGTACCCCATCTTTGGTACAACATGGATAAAAAGGCCCACTAAAATCCTAGTATACTCCTACTAAGGGACATCCTCCACTTTCCAAACATCCCTTTCAACAGAAGTTTTTCAGAACATAGGATAAATAGTGACAATTCATCCATGGAGCAGTAGTTAGCCCTAAATGATCTATCAGACGAAGTGTGCTAAAAGGAAACTTCATTGATAAAAGATAAGAAAGGGGGTACAAAGTGAGGCCACGATGTCACGACCCACACCTGCTTTTCGGACGCGAGCTCGTGAGCAAGCCAGCTACGTATCGAGCAGACTCCAGTCCGACTCGAGTACGTATAAGTTGTCAAGGTCATGGTATCATGTCTAATCTAACCAAAATCTCAATCTACAGAAATCATATAAAACAAGAATGAACAAGTATGGGTTATAGTCTGCAGCCCATTAGCATATTGTTCGATTAGACTCCAAGAATGATATGAGTCTATAAAGTAAGCAGAGTATACATGGTATGGAAAATAAAGCACGAGAGGATAATAAAGAAATATCACAAGCAAATACCTGTATCATACATCGCAATCCTCTACCATCCTGCTCTGCTAACTAACTCCATGTAGTCGCTAAACCTGAAGAGATCATCAGGTCCTCAGAGGACTAGCAAGATACATAAAACATGCCTATCTAACAGTTTAATCATGCGATAATATAATCAGGGTATAAACAGGAACTAGACATGAGACTGACAGGTGGCTATTGACAGGTAGCTATGAACACGGATACGGGATCAAGTATGCATAAATGAACTGCTGGTAGATCAATAGATACCAACCCTCGTCCCGAATGTGGACTCGTAGGTCAGTTTCAAGATAAGTCACCCTCGCCCCGTATGTGGACTCGCAGGTGCAAAGGACAACCCTCGCCCCGTGTGTGGACTCGCAGGTTGTGGAAAAGACAAGGAATAGCAGTTCACTCACGCACACTTGCAGACACGACTCAGTCAAGACACAGGTAAAGACACGACACGACCCAATCACGATACACGAGAGAACTAATCCAATATGAACTAACAAGGCTAACCATGTACAAGGACTATAGCTATACTAGCATGTACGATATACAAATCACAAGCAAAAACCAACTAGTAAACTATATAACAATAGAAATATACATGTAAATAAATTGTAGAGGGAGGCAAGGTATACTTGCGTGGAGGTTGCACGAAGATCCAACAAATATATAGTCGACTGGTAAGCCATACGGTCCAAGTCATCACAACTGTCGACGAAAGCTGAAACAAACATTACCAATATTCTCAGAATAGTCAAATTAGCTAGAATTGTCTGTCCTTAAGTCCAATTATGGACACAGGGGCAAAACGGTAATTTTGGACAAAAACGGTGTCCGCCGTTGGACCCACTTTGTACCGAAAAGCGTGCCAGAGTCAATGGTCTCTAAAGTCATCAAAGTACATGTCTACAGATTGGTTTTTTGATACGAACCCAACCGTATGTCCAAAGTTGGATTTCGACGGGCCGTGCACAAAATCGTCTGTTGAGTCGGACTGTGGCCCCGCGAAACGGCGTTCCGATTCAACTATCTCAGAATTGGACCAAACTTGGCATACAGGACCAGAAAAATGATACGGTCCTGTTGGCGCAAGTTTCGTCTCAATCTGACGAGCGTGCACGAAGTAATTGGGAAATTTGCACAAAGGCCGATACGGTGAATTTCGACGGATACGTATCAAATTCATCGCGCACACGCGACCAATTTGAATTCCGTCAAAGTCCACCCATCCACGAAGCCGATACGCAGCTTTTGATACTTTCGGTTCGCGACCATGTCGCCCGGATTGGCGGGACGCACGTCGTGTCGATGAATTTTATTGATTTTCTAATATTTGAAAACGAGTTTTTGCAAAACTTTAGAATCAAATAACTCTGAACCTACCCGATGATTAAACTGTTAGATAGCAAAACTTTACACATATATATTATATATATATATATATATACACATATATTTATATATCCATTTATTTACTCTATATATATATATATATATATATATATATATATATATATATATATATATATATATATATATATATATATATATATATATATATATATATAATGTATTTATCTTATACACACACACATATACATTTATGTATTTATATATAAATACACCTACACCCACATTCATATATATATTTATATAAAAACACATACACTCATATATATAATCTATATATTTATATATACGTACACATACACATATTTAATATATTATATTTGTGCATAAATTATAAATCACATGATAACAATTTAATAAAACAATTAAATATAACCATTAAATATAACCAATAAAATAATAACATTAAATAACAATCCCAATAAAATAATAATAATAGTAATAATAATAATAATAATAATGAAATTTAATAAACCAATAATGGTGTATATACCATTTTGCACCATCTAATAATCCCAAAAAATGTACAAGGCCTATCTTATACAAATATTATTGAATATCAACTGATAACAGTATTTTTAATTTTTAATTAAGAATATGTAGAAATATTCATTAGATCACTAAAATGGAATACGACACAATCATACCAAAAATGCATCAACACGAATGTCATTGGACGTACCGCATGACTACATGGGCTTGGGCTCAGTTCGGTTCAGTTTGACTAGTTTGGTGCGACCGGGTCACCTAGACATCAAATAATATTAATAATTAATAATTAAACTATTTATAATGGTCATGTCACAACTTGGCCTGATTTTTCTAGTTAGGACATCTCTATGGCTTGGCCTTCCTTGGCATGGCTATTACACTGGTCAAGGCACGCCACTGCACCATCCGTACCATGATTCCTAGTCGTCTGGTACTTCAAAACTCAACTATGGCTAAAGTCATCTACCGTAATAATTAACTAAATAATTATTTATAAAATCAAAAATCACCATCCAAATAAAATAAATAATAATAAAATATTTCAAAAATTTCCGGGAAGGGGAGCTACACACGAAGGCCTAGAAAAAAACCTAAGAAGAGAAGGACTGGGAGTCATTGATGGCGTCCGCTATGTCCTGAAGGAACTGGTTGCCGGAATGTCAGAACATTCAGCAAAAAATGTCCACCATCCCCATCTCGCCTTCTTCTCTAGGTCCAGGGCAGGTGAGTCCAGATCCGATGATACCATCAGAGGATCAGTGATGTCCTCCATGCTGAGGCCAAGGACAGTCAAGAAGTGGTCGACAATCGCTAATTTCTTCTCCGCCAACCTCTTTTTTCTCGACTCGGGAGAAGGCGAAGAAGGGAGAGCCACCACAAGCCCTTTAGCGGATGCGGCAGTACTAGCAGGTGCAACCCTTCTCGATCTCCTGAAGCACCTCTGACGAGAAGTTCTTTCTGGAACCATGGAAAAGATAATGAATGAACTCCAGAGTAACGTTCTCCTTATATAGACGAAGCAAGTGACCCTTCATAGTCATTTACTTCTGACATGGGGAAGAGGAAAAGCCTTCATGATGAAGAATGATGCCTCAATTCCCTCTATAATTTGATATCCTTCAAATGACAGAAGAATAGAGCTCGAAGCAAGATTTTATCAAATCGTGAAGCAGGTGTCAATCAGAAACTTGCCAACCAGGCAACGCTTCAAAAAAGGGTGCACCCAGACGAAGCGACGTCATCAGTAGACCAAAAGACTTTACCAAAGCCTTAGCGGCCCAAGGACCTTGAAGAGCACATGCTTCTGTTAAAAGTATTCCAACACATTGTTAAGTTTGAAAACCTTGAAAGGAGTCTTATAGAAGCATAAAAATTTTCCAGGCTCAATCAATACCAAACCACCTCAGGCAAAGTGTACGAAGGCCCAAAGATATCCAGTAGGATGCCAAGTCCCAACAGTATAGTACCCCGAAGTACATCACCTTTGTAGAACCAAAGGCAGCTCGACCACTCCTTGTGACCAGATCACATGCGGCCCAGACACCATGCAGCCTCCCTTCTATTAAGCCCCCATGTGACTAATGGGGCATATGCCTCGAACGGCCCAACCAGTCTCCACATCAAGGCAGACGGCTCGAGTCCCTGGCTGAGCTACCTTCTACACCAAATAGCTGGTTCGTGCCCCAAACTAAACTACCACAAGCTGGTTCGCTCCTCGAACCAAACCACCATAAGTTGGTTCGTGCCCCGAATCGGACCACCACAAGATGGTTCATGCCTTGAACCGGATCACCACAAGCTTGTTCGCGCCTCAAACCGAATCACCTCAAATCCCGTTAGTAACGGCTGAAAGGATCAACACTACGTTTATGGTGTATGTACCATAATTACCACATTCAAACTGGAGATTCTTTCTAAATCACGGCCAGTGCCACGCATCAACTAGTGATCATGACACCTGATTTAAGTCTTCCGTTTATGAAGGGCACGTTACATAGCCGCACCATTCAAACGACATGTTGTCCTAAATATTACTGCGTGTTAGGTCACCAGTGATCAAGTCGTAAGAATGGACAGTCATATTCACCAACAATTGCACCCGAGGATCCTTAGGTCCTTACCCAGAGCTCCTGCAGCAACAGCCGCCCAATCAATGCCTCGACCAGGCCAAACGGTTAAACAGCCTGCCTAAATGTTGTAATAACCCATATGACATATTTTACGCATGAGATCCTCCTTCATCATTACCACCTTCATAGATTGCCCGCTAAAAGGCAAATATAAAAGAGGTGCAGCTCACCAAAAAAGGAGAAGCCCAGTCGAAAGAAAAGATAAAATCATCAACTGATCAGATCTACCAAATTAATCTCATCGCTGAGGGTACCAGTTACACAGGAGAGAGTCATGGAGATAATTTTGAGAATCTATTAAGAATCATATCATCAACGGAGTAAAGGGGTCATTACAGTACCCGATCTTCATTGGCACACTTCCCTAGAATCTGTATTTGTACTAGCAAATTCTTACTGTTAGGGATTTGTTGTACTGTTCAAAGTCATAATATATAACGAAAAGGAAAGGACCCTTGTCTCAACCTATCTCTACTTCCCTCTGAAAGATACATATCATTCCAACATAATTTCCCGTAATAGCGAACACATATGTCACCCCAAATATACATCTGTTTCATACAATAATCTATCTAGATCCTCCAGAGTCATCTTCTAGTCGATGTACTATCTCGATGTCCTCACCTAATATGTCAACCACCCAATCAGGATTGGAATAAAGTACAACCATACAAAAATCGCATAATAGAAAATAAAGGTAGAAAGATAAATACGTTAAATAAAACTAGATAGTGCAACACTAGATGCTGACATGGAGTGCAACCTACAACACGAGAAACCATGAGCAGTTGACTATGAACAAGAATAAATATGACTAGCATCTACGTGTATTGAATTATCGTTTCAATATGTGGACGGCTGGACTTTTTTTCCAGATTGGCCAGACTCGAACATACGTGTAACCCCTCTTCCCAAAATTTTGAACTATATATTTTTATTATTATTTATTGACTTAATTAGGGATTTTTGGAATTTTATAAATATTTTAAATTAAATGGTTATTATGATAGAAGGCTTTAGTCTTGGTTAAGATTTGGAGTACAAGATGACTAGGAATTATGGCACGAAGGGTGTAGTCGGGTGCTTTGACTAGTGTTTTAGCCATGGTAGGGAAGGTCGAACCATAGGTGTGTTCTTACTAAGAAAACCAGGCCAACTTGTGACAATACCCCTATAAATAATTTAATTATTTATTATAAGAGTATTGACTTTTAGAAAACTCGATTGTTCTAAAATAGCCCAGACTGGACCCGAACCAAGCCCAAGCCTAAGTAGAAATGATATATACGAAAAGACGTCAATGTGGATATATTTTATTTATATGCATATATTTTGTATTTATTTTAATGGAATAATAATTTGATATTAAATATTTGTTGTAGATATAATCAAAAAAAGATTATTCATTATTAAATGGATCTATGCGTTAAATATATAGGTATATACTGGTATATACTATTATCCTCCAAATCTTTTATTATTTCATTTCATTCTATCCATTAATTTTTATTCATTTACTTATTTATTTATTTATTTATTTATCATAGAATTTATTTGACATAGAAATAGGATTTATGGTACAAGCAAGGATTTTGTTTTAGAATATTTTTAATATTCACTCTATTTATCTAAAGTGTGTATAAATAATTTTCTATATAACTAAATCTGTGAGTATATCTATATATAGGAATTATACACATTAGATATAGATTAGATATACAAATCAACCATACATTATATATATATATATATATATATATATATATATATATATATATATATATATATATATACATCGCTGGCTGGCGGCAGAACCATGTGCGTGACAGAACAGCGAAAATAACAGCAGTAGCGAGGCTTCTTCACGGTATGTTTTCTCCCTGGTCGTTCAATAAAATTTGTTTCCGTAAATTTTTATGTGTAGCCTAGTTGACCCTCTTCGACCCCCTTTAAAGGGAGTTGGTTATAACCCAATAGATCGATCAGAAATTTGAATCAAAGATCATCAAAAAAGTTGACCAAAAACAAAGCCTGGCACTAGTTCAAACACCCAACTTGGCAGACATTTTCTGAACTGAATATTAGAGGATTTAGAAAAATAATTTAAGATAGTCATAGACAACCTATAGGGCTTTGCAACACATTTTGCAGGAGTCGATTTCATCGACTATGCGCCGAGCAATCGGTTCGCTAAAACTGTCAAAAGCTGTTTCGAAAAACTGTAGAAACTTAAAAAAATTCCTGATACGGCGTGCGCCCCAACAAACCGGGCGACGTGGTTGCAGAGCATCAAAAGACGCATATGGATGTTGTCGATGTGTGGGATTCGACGGAACTCGATCTCGTTGTGCGTGAGTGGCGAAATCGAAGCATATCCGTCGAGATACCCCGTATCAACCCTTTTGTAAACTAGTCTATAACTTTATGCACGTTCGTCATCTCGAGACAAAACTTTCGCCAACAGGACCATGTCATGTTTTTGGTCCTGTTTTCCAATCTTGGTCTGATTCTGAGAATGTCGACCGGAACGCTATTTTGACGGGCCCATGACCTAATCTAATGGACGAATTTGTGCACGGCCCACCGGAACCCAACTTTGGACATACAGTTGGGTTCATATCGTCAAACCAGACCCGTAGACATATTTTATTGATTTTAGAGACCATAAACTCTAGCACGCTTTTCGGTGCAAAGTGGGTCCAACGGCGAACATAGTTTTTATTTAAAATTATAATTTTGCCCCTGTATCTAGAATTGGCTTTTGGGTAGACATTCTTAGATTTATTTTTATACCAGACACGTTGGTGATATTTGTTTCAGCATCCGGAGACTGTTGCGCGAGTTGACTTTTGCGGCTTACTAAGTGGTTTGATATTGTGGGATTTACGTGCTACCCTAGCCAACTGGACTATTCCGACCGCGATCGTATTATCGGTATCACCAGCAAAGGACCCCAGGCGAGTATATTTCTGATAGCTTTCATATTTGATCATCTCTATAATTCATGTATTTAGTAGTGTTTTACATTGATATTCTGTTGACTCTCGATATGATGGGTACACGATATGGTAGTTATGGATTCTTTACATGTTGTTCGTGACCAATGTTTATCATGTTCGTGACCTGTTTGGATCCATGAGTACTAGTCGGGCGGAAAAATACATTAGTAGACATGTAAATATACCCATCAACATCCTATTTTGTCTATTAGTGTCTGATAGTAGTCGCACACATCACGTACGGGGGTCGGATTTACCCCTTAGCCATTTACATGTCGAAAGTGTATTTCAACTCACTAGTTAGATGTAGTCTTGCTATATTACAGTTCATGTTTCAGTCGTTTATTACAGTTACTTCCATGTCTTGAATGCCATGCTCTCTTGCTTTTACTCACATGTTTCATTCCATGATTCCCTGTTTATACACCCATCATGTATTTCAGTATTATTTACTATTTAGATTTTGTCAAATTATTGGAACTGTTGTTAGAATGTACTCGTTCCATTCCTGACTGGAAACCAATATTTTTTAGATTAGTCGCGGCTTGCTATGTATGGACCGTTGGGAGATACATGGGTATATGTTGAGGTCAATCTAGAAGATTAGGTAGATAGAGTAGTTCTTTTACTTTATACTTGTGAGACATTATAATTCCTTCAGTTGTAAATCTTTGAATATTGTAAATTTAATTTAATTGTTGTGAATGAGCAAATCAAGTTATTATTTGTGTGATTTGAGCATTGTGGCTAGATAACGTTCTACCGTCGACACTGCGGCGTAGGCTGGCTTGGACACACACTCGCATCCAGAAAAAAAAATGGGTGCGGGTCGTGACAATACATGCAATGTATGCTGATCTATTCTTCAAATTCTAATGGTTTGTCCATATACCTACTTAGTATTTTCCATCCCCATGATTCAAAAATTAATATGAAGCAATATTCAGATTTGATTGCAGATTCCATAAATAATATCAAGGATATAGAGTCACTTCATGTCAGAATTGTATCACAATATAAAACTAGACAAGAAATAAAATATAGCATTTATAATATATTGAGAAACATTACATAAGGAGTACTTGCCTCATGTCCAATTGCAAAAAATGTTCCTAGTCTAACCTATGCGTAGATACCAGAATTCGTTATTAGGTTCGATATACCTCCTAAAGTTCCTATTCAAGTCCCTAAATAGTCTTAGTCGAATTTTTTAAAAAGGAACCCACTATTAAGACTCTCTTATGCATAAATAATACTTTTTAAAATTCATAACATGTATTTAACATATTTAAGACTAAGAGCTTTTATTTGAATCTACCCATCTATATTAAAGAAACCCATACTCAATTCTTTTGTATCATAAGTTGAATTTATTATCAAATTTGTACAAATATAAGCTTTAGTAATACATATAAACTTTAATATGCTTAATCATTATTAAATTGTACTAAATATAAGCTTTTGTAAGTTTAAGATTATTCAACTGAAAATTTATGATAAGTAGAGTAATGTTTAATAACTTACGTTATGCACGTAACATACATAGTTATTATGAATAATTGATGATTCTGAGAAGTAATGAATAAGTATAGAAGAATACTACTGAAGCATATGGATATATCAAACTAAGAAGGCTATGAGTGCTCTAAGTACTAAATAAACTACATACAAAAAAATGTATTATGTTTCACTTTCTTTGTATGTGCATGTATATACATGAAAACTAATTCTGGAACTCCCAAAATTTGTTGACATAGGGAGCATAATATACAAATGCTTGAATAAATTCAAGCCACTTTTGTTACACTACAACTTTTAGTTTTTAGTATTATTTTTTTGAATACAGTGTTGTGTATAGAAATTTTGTCTAGCACCTACAACTTTAACGAAGAAGAAGAAAGAAAAGTATGAACATATTACTCTTGGTTGGATAGGGATATCAAATTTTCTTAGAATTATGAAAAGCATTTCAATTTCTATCTACCAATGGTTGACGAAAACCTCTATTAAAAAATAATCCATCATGGTTTATTATCGGAATCTTAGTTAGGTTATCTTAGCATTCTCTTTTGCATTCAACATTTTTTGATGGCATAAAAGACCAAAAAGAACATCACTGCAACAAATCAATCAATATTATCCTCAACGAATTCATCATAATGAAAAACAATAACAAATATCTTAAACCTATCTAATAAAGGCAGTCTTTGTCACGCCCTGATTCTACAGAATCATTCGTCCTCGCTTTGATCTCTGCAAAACCAATCGTCCTCGCTTTGATCTCTGTGAAACCGATCGTCCTCGCTTGGACATGATGTCTTGCAAGCCTAAGTTGTACTTGTACAAGGCCAGATCTTGTACATAACAAAAATAGACTACTTAGACAACAATACAGCAGAAATTTAAATACAGAGTTTGCAACAACGAACAATATTACAGAAAACCAAATGAACACAATGATATAAGAAAACAAATCTCTTTATTAATAACTTCCAATCAATTACAAGGCCCTCAATGTTTCTTTGATACATGTTATTCTTGGCTTACAATCTCCCATGAACTACACAGAATTACAATGATATCGTTCCATACATTACATCCCTTTATATAAAAACCATCTCTTTGCATCTTCTTCTAATTTTCGGCTCTCGAGGAAGAGGATCTGGTTATCGCTTTGGACTATCCATTTACACATCTCGCACCTGCAGACAAACAGGCGGGGGTTCAATACATTAACATACTGGTAAAAAAAACAAAGGCTAGACCATCTGAAACGATCACTAAGTATTCAAGTGAGAAAATATTACATTATTTGTGATCTTGCTATCTTTTACGTATGTTCCTTTCATACAGTACAGATAAGAGCCATATTACTTCCTTGAAAACATTTTCAAAAACCATAATTCATATTCCATATTTAATTTCTCTGTTCAAGCATATGTCATGGTTAACTCCATGTACGATAAAAGTTTAATTCTATTAAAACATGTGCAGCATATTTCATGGGCTATAATCAATTCTTTAGGGACAAATAGGTAGCATTTCATTGATTCAGATTCTAACTCAAAAGCAGTTTATGAAATAACTATAAGCAATAGTGAACATCACTTATTCAGTGATTCTTACCCACGGCCAACGATTCATCCCTGCACAAGACAAGGATTAGAACAAGTTGAGTATATACAATAATGTTCCATGTTCTTCTCTGCATTGTTAGGCTTGCAATAATCATTACATATGCATGCCACCAGATTAGAAGTTGTGACTCAAGGCTCAGTTATATACTAATATATGCACGTACCAGCAACTGTGATATACGGTCCAGCTCTTTTACTAGCATACGCTCATACTAGCAGCTGTGACTCATGGTTCAACTCTGCATTGATATACACACATATTAATAGTTGTGGCTCAGTGTTCAGCTCTTCACTAATCGACACATATCCATATGATGGTCCATGGGTCACTCCCCATGATTAGCAATTGAGATGTATAAGTCCATCTCACTAATAGAAATGAACATCCCCTGATTGTAAGGTCTTTTTTATATCAGGGTGTTCCTCTAATCCCCCTAGGCCGAGCGATTCCGATGCCCCGAAACCGATTATAGGAAAAAAAATTTGTACAAGTTGTCCGAGACCAATGCATGAATGTAACTCTATCAGATAAACTCTACTACGCAACAATTTATCGACCGATCAACAATCATTTATATATTCTCTCTTCTTTTCATATTACAGAGCACATAGCTCCTCTCTTCTTTTATAGTATAAAGCCAACATCTCCTCTTTTCTCTACACGAACAAGCCATATCATCTCTTTTACAGCACAAGTACCTTTATATAATTCCATCTTTTCAGTATACACTATAGAAACATGTAACAATCTTTATTTACACAAGTATGGCAATAGTTCTAAAAGATTAAGCATATCAAATCTACTCTTTGATGGCATACGTTTCAGGGACATGTAAGCATCTTTTTTTCTCTTCTTATATATCATGCATGGCAAGGTTCTTCAATCATACTTACAATCTACTTTAACATGTAAACTTCTTATCTTGACTTAACATAGCAATGGTTCGTTCATTACGCAGGCATCCATTCAAAACCATGTATTCTCTATTAGATGTGAAAGGATCAGAAAGTATAGTCCTTGTCCACTCACCCAGATCAATCGTCTTCATTAAGGCTTCCTCTCGAGCCAACACTGATCTCTTTGTCTATATAGTGACTTCGTGGAGCGGGACACTATAGCCATCTCCTCTAATCAATCAATATATTATCTAATCAAGATGATCATTTACAGGTCAATGTAAAACTACTAATATAAACTAGAATTATCTCTATGATCCGATACCAATCACTAGATCAGAAATAGAAAAGAGATGATGATATAATAGTATTTCTCATCATGGTTAAACCAGAATTGCAAAAATATTGGAGAGGAAGCGAACGAGAACCAGAGTCAAACTTCTCGAGTCGTTAAACCAGCAGTTGGATCTCCTCGAGCATTCATGCTGATAATGTGTTATGGATATAGAAGAGAAAGAGAAGATTTATAGCCGAATAGAATTCATTTGTCTTTCTTATTAAGAATATATTTTTTTATTTTCTTATTATATATAAATAACATAGGGACTAGGATAAGGGTGGTTGTAGATTGGGAATAAGGATATCTATATTTGGGTTTATCCACAAGTCACAACAGACACCATAATTTATTGCTTATTTTACAAGTTAATACCATGAACTATATATCATTTATATGTAAATTAATAATATAAATTATTGCTTATTTGTGAGTTAATAAGATGAAGTATCGCTTATTTGAAAGTTAATGTCGACAACAGGTTATAGCATTAACCAAAAAAATATGGAAATCCATCGTTCATGGTAGCAAGTTACTAGTGCAAGTTCATGATAGGAGCTTGCAAAAGTGTAGATGTTTACTATATTTAGCTGCAAATTAGCCTAAAATGTGTCATGTTGTCTAGTTATGGGTCTTAGGGTTCTAGTATGTTTCTCTAGCCATAGGTAATACCAATATGTTGTGGGTTATTAACACACTATTTGGCCTAATTAGCCAAGTTTCTAATGTTTAATCAATTAAGTGGGTATCTTATGTTGATGTTACACGCACACATGTAGTAATGTAGTCAATGAAGTTCCAATCATGTCAAATTACCTAAGTGAAATATTCTTTGTTAACACTACATCACAATAGTACAAATATGGATATCGGAAAAAATGACTTAAGAATGGAAGAGAATGGGTTACGATTTAATGAGTGTGAGTTTGATGATGAAGAAACGAGGGGTAAATTCGTCAAAACTACGTAAACAAATAATTTTAACAATGAACCCTTAACTAGCCTTGAGCTTATGAGTATTAATGTTAATAATTCGAGGGATCTCCTTCCAAATAACAATTTTTTTAGAATTATGTGGAGGAAATAGACAATATTTGAGGGACGAATTTGTTTATTTTGCAAGTTAATACCATGAACTATTATTTATATGTAAGTTAATAAAATGTTTGCTTATTTGTGTGTGTGTGTGGTGTGTGTGTTTTTTTTTAAAGCAAACTTATTTGTGAGTTAATACGGTGAATTGTCGCTTATTTGAAAGCTAATATGGACAACATGTTATAGTATTAACCAAAAACATGGAAACTCACCATTCATGGTAGCAAGTTACAAGTGCAAATTCAGCAGCTTGCAAAAGTGTAAAAGATTATTATATTGAGTTGGATATTAGTCTAAGTTTTATATAAAAAGAGCCTTTTGACCAATCGACTGCTTTTATAATGGTGCTAATTAGTGTTTAGATCCTGGATTTTATAATAGTTTAGAGTCCTAACATGTCCAATTGAAAAGTTTAAACGCTGAATTTCTATTTTTGTTTACTTTTTTTTATTACATCCTGAACATGAGTAAAAAGGCATCAACCAATACATGGTGGAAAGGAGGGTATAATGAAGAAAAGAAAAATCTTGATCCAGAATTTTCAATTGAACATGACACAGTTTAAATTCCAAGTAATTAAATTTTTCTGAAAAATTACATTCTCATGTTTGGTTACTATATAAATATTTCCTGAAAAAAATGATAAAAAAGAGGGGGGAAAAACCCAAAAACGAAATAATGTCGAAAAGGGAAAAAAATGACAAAAAAGATCAAAAGAAAAAAATGACTAAAAAAGATCAAAAACAAAAAAAACAAAAAATCAAATAAAACGACCAAAATATCCAAAAAAAAGGACAAAAAAAGACCAAAGCGACCAAAAATCGACCAAAAAATGACAAGCGACAAAAAACAAAAAAAAAAGATAAAAAGAAAAAAAAAGACATAAAATGACGAAACTAAAAAATGACCAAAAATGACCAAAAATGACAAAAAAAATCAAAAACAACAAAAAAAACTACTACAAAACCGACAAAAAAAGACAAAAACGACAAAAAACAAAAAAGATAATAAATTACCAAAAACGATAAAAAACGATAAGAAGAACAAAAAACTACTAAAACGACAAAAACAAAATAAAAACAACAACAAAGAGCAGCAAAACACGATAACAAACAATAAAAATGACAAAATAAACTACTATAAAATGACAAAAAGGTAACAAAATTGACCAAAAATGACAAAAATGACAAAAAAGCGACAAAAAATGATAAAAATGACAAAAAAATGACCAAAAGACAAAAAAATAATAAATATGACAAAATACGACAAAAAAAGTCCAAAAATGACAAAAACTACTAAAAATGACAAAAACGACAAAAAAGGATAAAAATTGGAAAACAAAAATGACTAAAAAGTAGTAAAAAACGATAAAAACGACAAAGATGGCAAAAAAAAGTCCAAAAAATGATAAGAATTATTAAAAAATGATAAAAAGGACACAAAATGACCAAAAAAAGGGCAAAAACCGATAAAAAACGACAAAAGACGACAAAAAATCCAAAATAGACAAAAATGACAAAAATGACAAAAAATTACTTTTAAAACGACAAAAGGAGAAAAACGACAAAAAATTGACAAAAAACGATAAAAACAACAAAAAGGACCAAAAAGGACAAGAAACGATAAAAAACGACAAAAATCGAAAAAAATGATAAAAACGAAAAAAACTTTCAAAAATTATCAAAAAAGAATAAGAAATTTTAAACAATTTTTTTTGTCCGGATAAAAAATATATACCCACCTATTCTTAAGGGATAGAATTATCATATTTTATGGATAAACTATTTATCCGGGTATTTCTAATTCCCTAATTTGATATAATATCCAGAGTCTAAATACTAATTAGTTATTTATAATTGTTGAGAGTAAATAAGGGACTTTAGTCCCACATCGGTTAGATGTAATATGAAGAGGGGTTGGACCCTCTATAAGTAGTAGGCAGTAGCCCTCAATAATACTATCTGAGATATTAGACTCATTTCAACTTGGTATCAGAGCCGAGTTCTCCATCCTCTCCTCCAAACCCTAGCCGCCCTCCCTACCCACCTCCACAGCCGCCACCCTCCTCCACGCCGCTGTCATACTCTAAACCCTAGCCGCCAAACCCTAGCCCCCCTCCAGTGCCGCCCCCTCCAGTGCCGCACCCCCCCTCCAGCGCCGCCCCCCTCCCTAACCCTCCAGCGCCGCCCCCCTCCAGCGCCGCCCCCCTTCCAGCGCCGCCCTCCCTCCAGCGTCGCCCCCCCTCCAGCGCCGCCCCCCTCCCTAACCCTCCAGCGCCGCCCCCCCCTCCCTTTACTGCTGCTCCAGCAGCCCTTTTTAGGGTTTTTCGCTGTTCTGAAAAAAAAATAGATTTCCTTCTCTTTAGAAGATCTCTGTAGTTGCCTCGAGAATCAGAGTTCCTTCTCTTTAGAAGATCTCTAAACTCAGATTTTCTTTAGAAGATTTCTGATTGTTGCCTTCGAGAATCAGTACCTTCTTTTTAGAAGCTCTACTACGAATACGAAATCTCTTTAGATTTTCGTATCTCAGAAATGTTGTCTTTACAATCGTTTCTGCACGGCTGGTATACCTCTGGTTTGTCTCATGCAAGGAGCACAACTACGTTGGTTATCCTTGAGCCGTCCGAACGCGTTATCATGACGCGGTTCTAGTTGGTCGTATAAACTATGACATATCAGTGAGGGATCTCGTTTTGTTGTTCCCCCCGATAGCTGACTAAGACGAAGACGACTCAAAAGAAGACGACTCAAGAAACAACAACACCTCACTGATTGCAGTTGAAGAAGTCATGGATTCCATCTATGGGAAGTTGACAGCAGAAGAAATGAAGGCCCTGGTCGAGGATCTCCTGACCAAGGGATTACCGGAGGCAACCCCACGCGTGACCCATACTGATGTGGATCCGTCACCGTACAAAATGGGGAAGTTGGACAAGCTGGAGACGAAGTTGGAAGGCACGACCAACTACTTAAAATGGTCGCGGCAGGCGATGCGGACACTGAAGGGACGTGGCTTGGTTGGTTATGTAGATGGCCACACCAAGGCCCCTGTCGATCACTCCTCGAAGGAGTTTGCTGTATGGGACATTGTCAACAATGACGTGGCTGGTTGGTTGACAGCCTCTTTGACCGACCAAGTGTCGGGTAACGTTGAAGCAATGGAGGGAGCTGCTGATATCTGAAGAACATTGAAAGACATGTACTCCAGTTCGGATAACCCCATGCGAGTCTTCCAACTGCAGGATGAGCTCGATCGGGTAATCCAAGACGATCGTACCATCTCTGAGTACGCTGCCTTGTTGAAGAAGTACTGGTCTGATCATGACCATTATGATCCTCTTGGCATGGAGGATGCTCAGGTTGAACCGGCTTTTGTAAAACATTTCTAGAAATTTTGGATTATATCTCGCGACAACGGATGATGAAGTTTTTGAAGGGGCTCAACTCTGCATTTGAGCAACGGAGGAATGTACTTCTCGCATAACCGAAGCTGCCGACATTAGAAGACGCCATAGCTGCCATGGCACAAGAAGAAGCACGGTTGAAGCTGATGCCTACCAAGGGTATCTCCCAGGGGAAGCAGGCCGGAGTTGACACATCTACTCTTGCCACTTTCACACAGCCTCCTTCTACGGGAGGCGTTTGCCACAACTGTGGTGACACAGGGCATTACATCCACTTTTACCCAAAACTGACATGGACTCCCTCGAATGGTCGGGGCCGTGGTCGCGGTGGACGACGAGGTGGTCGAGGCAGCTACAGTGGTGGAAGGGGCACTTACTCTGGAGGCAACAAGGCGCATCTGGCGGATGAAGGTGGGGACAATCAACTGGCGGACATCACTCCATTTGAGAGAGAAGTTCTCGAGAAGATGCGCGGCTCAAAGCTTGGTTCTGGTGAACGATAAGTCATTCCTGGGGCGCCGTCCACTACAGGAGATTACTGCACTTACTTCTCCCAAACCAGTGCCGGTATACCTCCGCGTGCTCTTGCATCTGTCTCTCAGCCAGCTTGGATTATGGACTCTGGGGCATCTTGCCATGTCACGGGGTCCCGAGGTGAGTTCTGGGAATACTCTACTCTAACGCCGCCAGAAAGCATTCAGACTGCTGATGGTACCTCCAGGCCTGTTACGGGTAAAGGCACTGTTGATTGCACTCCTTCCATCACTCTATCTAATGTCTTACATGCTCCTTCCTTTCCTGTCAATCTTATATCCATTAGCGCCATTATCCTTGATCTAAACTGTATTGTTTCCTTTGATATTCCTAAGGTAACTTTTCAGGAGAAGGGAACGAGGAGACGACTAGGCACTGGCACATGGCATAAGGGTCTATGGTACTTGGACAGGAACGGTCTGGATAGAGCACTGGCATCTTTGGTTACAGACGTACAACCGGAAGTCCGAAGTCGAAGTGTCGAAGCCGAGCTGCTCCTCCACCATCAGCGTGTAGGATATTCTTCTTTTTCCATTATTAGTCGACTGTATCCGTCCTTATATCAAAAAGCAAATAAAGAGTTGTTAGTTTGTGATGCTTGTGAGTTGGGGAAACATACTAGAAGCTCATGTGAGTTCTGGGCATCGATGTTCTGCTGCTTTTGATATGATTCATTCCGATGTGTGGGGCCCTTGTCCTACAAACGGTGTTAACGGTTATAGATGGTTTGTTACTTTTATTGACTGCTCTACCCGCGTAATGTGGGTCTACCTGCTGAATAATAAAAGTGATGTTTTTGAGGCATTTCAAAGCCTCCATCAACGGGTAAAGACACAGTATAATGCTCGTGTTAAGTGTTTCCGGTCGGATAATGGGACGGAATATACCCATAAGAGGTTTGCTGCGTATTTATTCTCTCATGGTATACTGCATCAAACCTCTTGTGCATATACACCGGCTCAAAATGGTGTTGTCGAACGAAAGAATAGGCACCTGCTGGAGGTAGCTCGGATAATGATGCTGGCTATGAATGTCCCTAAATTTTTGGGGGGGCAGGCTGTCTTGACAGCCTCTTATCTCATCAACAGGATGCCCTCTCAATTACTGGACTGGAAGACGCCTTTGGAAATGCTCACGGGGACAACTGCGTACACCGTTCCTCCGAAAGTATTTGGTTGCGTATGCTTCGTCCATGATAACAGGCCTGGCATTGGTAAGCTGGATCCTCGAGCAGTTAAGTGTGTCTTTGTTGGGTACACCGGGACACAGAAGGGTTACGTATGCTGGAGCCCGGTTGAACGGAAGCTGTTTGTAAGCATGGACGTTACATTCAGAGAGCTGGAACCTTATTATGGTTCGGACGAAGGTTCTGCGTTTGGGAACACGCCTCACACAGCAGGTGTTAGACGTGAGGGGGAGGTAGTACGCCCAAACGTAGTTGTCGGATCGGTACCTTGTCCTGTCGTGACACACTGGAAGAAAGGGGGAGAAAGCATCAATGATACTGATACGGAGGATGAAGAAGACAATACGTACATTACGCAGGGAGAGAAGCAGACAAGGGAAAAGGAGCTCCAAGTTTACAGAAGAAGACAGTAGAGGTCCAGTACTGTGCCGTGCCATGTGCCTATAGTGCCAAGTCCCTCGTCTACTCCTGCCCCGACTCCTGAAAATGTTACTCCTGCACCGGATCGCTCGGATTCGGAAGCGGGTCTCTCCGATTCGGATGGTATGCTTTTTCCACCACCCATTGCTCCCTTAAGGAGGTCTTCTCGCATTAATGCGGGAAAGGCTTCTATTCATTATAAAGATTATGAACATGATATCGCCAACTACCTATCTTATTCTAATATTTCTCCGACTTATCAAACATTCCTCACTTCGTTAGTGTCACGCCCCAGAACCAGAATATGGAGAGCGGGGGCGTACATAGCCAGCTACGTATATTGAAACAGAATACATCTCAACTATACGATCACGGCTGTCTAGATATGAGGGTTTACTACAAGCCAGCAGTCTCTTAAGGTCAAGCCTATTGTCTCAATCTCAAGCAATTAACAGAGTTACAAGATGTTAGAGCATCAAATATATATATAAGGCGTCCCAAATATTACATATCGGATGATCATGAAGCTAGTCGTACAAAATGATAGGACTAGCAAGAGTTCGGTCATACATGATCAACCCTAGGATTTGTTAATCATGTTTACAGCCCGTAGGCAGACAGTAAGTAAATGTGCATCGAGCTAACAGGTGCTCGTCGGCTAAACGCCTCAAAAGAATAAATTTACATATAAGTGGATGAAACAAAAAGGAAAAACCCACTCGTAGCCCGGGTTCCGTCTAGTGTTCACCATTGGGCTGGAAGCTTGGTAGATCCTCGGGAGCTGCTCCGAAATCTGGCCACACAAAACCAGCTAGGTCAAACCCCAGAAAGAGCAAGTGCCACAAGGAGGCCACAAATAAGAACAAAAGCCGGCATATCAGAACATAAAGAATAAAAGGAAAGTACAAGTAATAAAAGTACACAGAGCGATAAACGACTAGGGACGTGGAACCATTCCGGGAGCCAGGTTACAATCCTTAAACCAAACAAGGACCGGGATTGTACCCCTTCGCCTGAATAGCTCACTGTCTCTACCCATTTATCGTTAGAGATAAGTAAAACAATCATGATCAAGAGTTCCAGATACAGGGGCTAGACAAGACTTAGACAGAGCTGGACACCATTCATTCACAATCGGCCAAGCAAGTACTACGGCTTACTACTTTAACTAACTAGGGTTATCACAAGCCTAATTACTAACAAGATGCAAGTGAGAATTTCCAGTCCCAAGCCCTGCAGACTATCCAGTTATTCTTCCGCGGGTTGAGAGTTATAGGTGGGTACATTGTCCGGGAGACAAATGTACCCTTAGGTGACTTAGAGGGTGCAACACATGACAGTGTGCTGGAAATGTGCTCTACTCGTCGGCAAGCTACAAGTCCATTAAAGCGCCCAGATAACGAGATTGCCTGTGACTGGGAATTCTTCATGTTCTAGTTTGATCTAATAATTAGCCTAATCCAATTTAGCGCGAGTCCCTGGCCGTGATACCCAGGAAGTCACGTCCTAGACATGATGCAAGACAAGACAAGTGGATTGCACAAGCAAGCAAGCAGGAGCACCCACGGTGTCAAGTTGATTATACGAGTCAAGTTACAAGTTACAAGTCAAGTCAGGAGTGCGTCGCCACGGGCTACTATCAAGTTATCAAGATAAATCATGTCAGGGTACTTGTCAGGAGCGCACCACGACGGGCCACTATCATGTCAGGTTGGTCATGTCAGGAGTGCACCACTACGGATCACTGTCGTGTTATGCTAGTTCATTGCCATACCAAGCCATGTACAATAGTCATTCCAAACATATTAAGTAAAATCAGTTCATGACAAAAGGCGTAAGGATATAAAATGGGCGTAAAATATCTAAATAAATACCAATATATATAGGACTATAGAAGAGCCAAGCTTAAAGAAATAAACAATTCATCATAGACAAGTAGGTTGTGCAGGAGGGTCAGGGGTTGGGCTGCGCAGGGTATGTACTGCGCGCTGCGCAAGAGTTGCCTTGCACAAGGGTTACCTTGCGCAAGGGTAGACTGCGCAGGGGGTCAAGGGGTACAGGGTTAAAGGGGCACAAGGGATGCCTTGCGCATCAATTGGATTGCGCAAGGGAGGATTGCGCAAGGGTAGACTGCGCAGAGTATGGACTGCGCAATGGTCGAGTGCGCAGGGGTTACCTTGCGCATGGCTGGTTTACGCATGGCTAGCTTGTGCCAGCACAATCCAGCGCAGCGCAAAGCACTGGCTGAGCCTATGCGCAATCGGCCATGCACTAACGAGCACAGGTCGGGGTGCGCAAACGGTCAAGTGCTAAAGAGCACTGGCCGAGAGCCTTCACCAAGGCTGAGATGAACTCCTCAAGAACACTAAAAACTTCAAATCTTCATAACTTAGCCAAATCAAAACCAAATCTAGAGTTTCAAAGTTCTAACTTGAGTAAAATCGAATTCTCTTCCACATGGAAGCATCAAAACATGCAAAAATCGAAGTTTAATAGATCAAAACCAAGGATTTTCGAAAATGGTTAAAACCTAGATCTAGAAGAATGAAAGCTCCAAATCACAAAATGTCAAGTTCTAAAGTTGTTTCCCATGGCCTAATCTAGTTAATGGACAAATAAAAGTGGTGCTTATTTGATGGCAAGGTGCACTTGCCTATGGTGTGGTGTTGTGTGGAAGAAGGAAGAAGAAGAAGTTGTAAGAAATTAATGGAGTTATGGAGGAGAGAGAAAAAGTTTGTGGGTTTTAATAAGGGTGGTTGTGATGGAATGGAGGTGGAGAATAGGCTAAGGTGTTCCACTCATGATGAACCAAACCAAACCAAACCAAACCAACTCCACAAAATAAAACCAAGCCATGGTCCAAAACCCATTTACAAGAAACCGAGTCCACAAGTCAAGAAAATAAAATACGTGCCAAAATCAAATTACGAGTACAAATATGAAATACAGGAAATGGGGTTGACAGTTAGACTCCACTTCTTTACCTAAGAATTGGCAGGAAGCAAAGAAGGACCCAAGATGGAAAGCCGCAATGATGGAAGAACTTGGGGCACTAGAGAAAAATAAGACATGGAAGCTGGTGCCATTACCTGAAGGAAAGAAAGCTGTGGGATGCAAATGGGTTTACACAGTGAATGAGACACCAGAAGGAAAAGTTGAACGATACAAGGCGAGACTGGTTGCAAAAGGCTATACCCAGACATATGGTATCAACTATGATGAGACTTTTGCCCCAGTAGCGAAGATGAGTACCGTAAGAACGCTGGTCTCCATTGCAGCAAACTATGGGTGGAAGCTACACCAGTTAGACGTAAAGAACGCATTTCTTCATGAAAACCTACAAGAAGAAGTATACATGGAGACTCCTCCGGGGTGCTACTCTGTGTCAGATTTAGGTGAAGGAACATCACATGGAAAAGTGTGCAAACTGAAGAAGTCGCTGTACGGGCTGAAGCAATCTCCTCGAGCCTGGTTTGACAGATTCAGAAGGGCTGTCACTGGCATGGGGTACCATCAGACAAATGCAGATCATACTGTCTTCCTCCAGCATGCAAGGGGCCACATTACTATACTTGCTGTATATGTAGATGATATAGTGATCACAGGTGACGATGTAGTTGAGATCACTAAGCTGAAGACGAAACTCGCCAAAGAGTTTGAGGTGAAGGACCTGGGAGAGATGAGATACTTTTTGGGTATCGAGGTGTGTGATGGTGAACAAGAAATTGTTCTCTCACAAAGGAAATATGTACTAGATCTGCTGAAAGAGACAGGAATGCTGGGATGCCGAGCAGCAGTCACTCCAATTGACCAAAAGTGCAAGATGGGAGCAGAAGTAGGAAAGCCTGTTGATCGCGAAAGGTATCAAAAGCTAGTAGGCAGACTGATTTATCTAGGGCATACTCGCCCTGATATCTCATTTGCAGTAAGTGTTGTAAGCCGCTATATGCATGATCCAAGAACGGGTCATATGGATGCAGTATTTCAGATCCTAAGATATCTGAAAGGGACGCCGGGAAAAGGACTGTGGTTCAAGAAGAATGGATGCACAGATGTTGAGGGATACTGCGATGCAGACTGGGCAAGCTGCATAGACGACAGAAGGTCTACCACAAGGTACTGTGTTTTTGTAGGAGGAAACCTGGTTTCATGGAGAAGCAAGAAACAGTCAGTGGTAGCACGGTCGACAGCTGAAGCAGATTACAGAGCAATGGCTCTAGGAGTATCAGAATTGCTATGGGTAAAGGCGCTGCTGATAGAGTTGAAGCTAGACAAAGGGACACCATTGCACCTTCTGAGCGATAGTCAAGCTGCGATAAGTATAGCGAACAATCCGGTTCAGCACGACAGAACGAAGCACATCGAGATCGATCGATTCTTCATCAAGGAAAAGCTGGAACAAGGGATACTGAAGATTGACTATGTTCGCTCAGAAGAACAAGTGGCAGACTGTCTGACTAAGGGTCTTAGTTCATTGAGTCTGTCAAAGCTATGTAACAAGATGGGGATGATTAATATCTATCGCCCATCTTGAGGGGGAGTGTTGAGAGTAAATAAGGGACTTTAGTCCCACATCGGTTAGATGTAATATGAAGAGGGGTTGGACCCTCTATAAGTAGTAGGCAGTAGCCCTCAATAATATTATCTGAGATATTAGACTCATTTCAACTATAATGTTTGGAAGATAAAATTATAAAATAATAATTAGAAAAAAGTTTGGTTCCAATCCCATTGGCTGTACTACCAAAACAAGCTGCAACTGCTTCTTACCATTATATAATGAAAATTGCAAATGGTTGGTAAAGAAAGAAGAGAAAGAAGTTATATACAATGTGACAGAGAGAGAGAGAGAGAGAGAAAGAGACGGGCAAAGCAAGCTAGATCCCACAGTTGAAACTACTGGATAGATATAAAGATAGAGTAGCATTGGTTTCTCCAATACCCAAGAAAAATAAAGGCGACAGTAACAAAAAAAAAAGAAGGAAAGAAAGAAAGAAGACGTAGGAACCAATGGCTGTGGCCATGGCAGCTTGTGGGAGCCTTCGAGTTTGCCAGAGCTTGAAGCCTGCTGCTGAGAATGGCTCATCATCCCAGAGGTGCCATGCCCACCTCAGCTTCCTCTCTCTGCAGAAACTTCCACTGCTCAAGGGAAGGTTGTAATCTCTAGCTAGCGCTTCTTTTGTTTTTACACTCTACTTCTTTCTATTGGTATTTCTTTGGATTCATCAGAGCAATGTGGACTGAATCAAAGTAGAGTTGGAATTTTCTTGCTTGTTGCCTTGATTTTTTGTGTCAAAGATTTGATTTTTATTAGACAAGAAATTGGTTTCTTGACTGGATTTCTTGGTGGGTCTTGTAGTCATCTTGGATTTATCAGAGCAAGGCAGATTGGATCAATATAGACTTAGGATTTTCATGCTTATTTTCCATCAAAGTTTGCATCTTTAGACAAAAATTGGTTTATGGGCTGAAATTCTTGGTGGGTTCTTGAAATCCAAGTATTTCTTTGCTAAAAAAAAAAAAGTATTTCTTTGTTGGATCTTGCAGTTTATTTGGATTGAGATCAATGCTGAGAGGGATTTTCTTGACTGAATTTTCCCATGAAAGATTTGATCTTTAAAAAAAAAAAATCGGTTTCTTGACTGAATTTCTTGGTGGGTTTTTTCTTTGGTGGGTCTTGCAGTTGTCTTTGAATTTCTCAGATCAATGTTGAAAGGGAGCATCTTGCTGTTGGTTTTTTATTGTCTTTTTCATCATTATTTTTTTAGGCTAAGTTTATTGTCTTCATTTAGTGTTATTGCATTTATATTCTGAAATTCCTAGAACTGTGAACTGATTGAATGCACTTAGATTTTTTTTTCCTTCTGTGGTCTCCTGTCACGACCCGATCCCAAAGTAATGGGTCTAGTCGGATCATGTCCAGCCTGCACCGTTGTGAGACGGCGGCAGTAAGCTGTATCAAGCAGTGAAACGCAACATGCAGAAACATCTAACGGAAATAAAACATTTTTATTAAACTGAAACTGGTCTGAAATGGAAATAAAACAACAACACAATTCATTTTATTACAACTGTTCTGAAAAGGAAGAAAAGGAAAAGTACTAAGCCAACACTCTAGGGTTCTGGGGTTCCTGGTTCATCCTCTGTGGGACCCAAGTCTGTCCCATAGAAAGTGCAATAAGACAGCTCCTCTTCGTCGCTGTCACCTAAAAATGTTGAGTCTCTAGTCAGGAGTGAACAAGAAACATATTTACTCCACATCTAGCATTTTTAAATTAATAATAAATGAAAAATGAGAAACAGTTTAAGAAACAATATATTTTTGTATTTAATAGTAAAAAAAGACCGGCAAGCAACATGATGTCAATTTCCAGCATGATGCAATACTAAGCTAGTGTTTTGAGTATATAACATGGCCGGTGACCGGCTGGTGTGGCAATATGTATACTAACGTTTTTGGCCAAAACGAATAGTATACGGTACGGCTCAACCCCCTGTGTGGTAAGAATTAGCGCGAGGCAATAAACGATCGATATTTGGCTTTAGTCACAGACGTTATACTACTCCCCCAATCAATCCCCAAGCAATAAGTCAATGAGTCAATGAGTCAATATAGCAATCCAATAATCCGTCAATCGATGTGGAGTCCGAGAGGGATCTACGGTGAATCAGTGTCACTATAATACATGTAATCAACTGATGCATACATTTAATTATTAAAATAAAGACACAGACATGGAGTAGATATGAAACTTGCCTTGGATAACTCCTTGGCGTGGAACGCGACGAGCAGCAAGTAACCGCTAGGATTTAAGGTCCCGAACCTACAGATCGTAGTACCAGATTTAGTAACCAGAACTACGCTCTAATTCTAAGGTGCAATACTAGGCTAAGTCAGGCAGGTTGGTGATCCTAATTGGAAACCACTTTGTACATAAAAATAGATTTTGTTACTAAAGGATATAACCGTTTCAATAAAATATAGATTTGTCGTAAATATTAATTAATAGGAAAAATACTTTAAAATAAATTTCTCGAAATTAGTAATTTTCGTAAGAAAATAGTTTTTATTTAAATAACATTTTAAAATAGAATTTATTTAATCAGAATGATTTTCATAAAATATATCTTTTAGACATTTCATAAATTATGTAGAAAATCACCTTTAAACATAGATAATAATAAATGCGCAAAAATACATTTTCTTACCAAAATATTGGTTTAAAGGTAATATAAAAGGTTTTCGGATTTTAATATTAAATACCATTACCAAAATAACCTTTTTAAATAAATATTAGTTTTTATTATATTAATTCTCCTTATAAAACCTTCTTGATTAGAAATCATCTCTAAAAGGGTAAAACATATCATATTTATAATCATTTAACGAAATCTAATTTTTATTATACTATTTACTTAACCAAACTTTTATTTTAAAGAAAATAACTTTTAAACGAATATTTATTTAACTAATATTTGTAAACAAAATATTAAATTATTATTTGGTTTAAAAATCTCTACAACTTAACATTAAATTTAAAAGATAATCCTAACTATATATTTAATCAACTTAAATTATTTTAAACCACCTTTTAAATTATGAAGATTGAGCTACAAATCAATTAAAACCAACAATGTATATATAAGGTTTCCTAAAATGATTATTATTACAAAATTACTAATTTACATCACAGAAAGCTAAATTATCAAACCACAGAACCTAATCAATTATCTATAGAACCTATTCTGAATCTACAGAGGCTATTTCTAGGCCAGAAACTCAAATGGGTTCTGAGAACAAACAGAAGGTGGAAAAAGAGGAAAGGGGTTACCCAAACTTGCACGAAGGAGTACCGAGGGGAGGCCTCGGACTCGGAACAACGTCGGGATTGACGAGCACGGACACGTGCGCGCACACGGGCGGACACGTGGGCGAAGGCGCGCGGAACCGGGGCACGCGCGGGGCTGGCAGAAGGTGACGGGCGGCCGGCTGCTGCCGGGCAGGCGGCCGGCGGCGGGCAGCTGCTCAAAAATGGGGGAAGTGGGGTCTGGATTCGGAGAGGGCGGCGAGGGGAGCGCGGTGGCGGTCGCGGATTTGGATTTGGTGGAGTAGGGAGAGAGTTATGAGATAGTGAAGGAGAAGGAATGGAGTTTCTGTGGAGAAGGGGTTTCTGAAGAGTTACGTAAAGGTTGAGATCTGGAAGGGGGGTGCGCGCGGGTTCAAGGGAGAGAGGGGACGTAGTTTTGAATGGGTTTGGGTATGGGCTTAAGTCATGGGTTTGGGTATGGGCTTCACAACCTTCCCTCCTTAAAAAATTACGTCCTCGAAATTTCAAGATGAGGGCCAGGGTACAATCATGCAATCATGCCTCAAACCGGTCTGGATATTATTCCTCAATAGCCTTATGCCTAATTACGCTAACTGTCCCATAGCAAAAACCATCAGTGCAATATCTTCATCAATGTTATTCACTATTCTCAAATAACATTCTTTCCTCCCTAGAAGCACAGTCACTAACCATAATTTGGATTTCTGCTTCCACCCCTGAATTGTCAATTACCGTCATCACCTTAGAAAATTTGTCTTTCACATTTTCATACTAAACACATAATATTTCCTCCAATATATACTATACTTTCTTCAGCTTGCTAATATATACAAAATTTAACTCTATAATTTGATACACTTTGTCTTGTCTTAATACTTCAGTATCAAGCCTCGGTAACCCAATATCATATTTTAGAATCCAACATCATACTTCTATACTCCAATTTGTCATGATTAGAAAAATTTATTATTCCTTACCCATATGTGATCACTCTGTAATTTATTTAGACGTCCATTTTCATCAACATGTGTATATCTTGATTCTAAATCCTCATTTTTCATATTTGATCCCGAAATTTCAACAAAATTTAATTATCATGCTTAATCTCGAATCCTTCATCTTGATTTTACTGTATCATTTGACCAAACATTTCTTTGTCAAAAAAAAAAATCTTATTAAATCTTTCCACCTTGTATTATTTACAATCATCCTAACTCTGCTTTCTGATCTGTAATCTTTTGCACTTTTAAATTCATATGATTGTCATCCTTAATTATTTACACCTTAAGTCCAAAATTTCTGGTTTCAGTCGTTCTTTATATACTTTCTGATTCATCATACACCTTCCTAAAGTACATTTCCAACCTCTAATCTATCAATTTTACATTCCTTGATTCAAAACACAACTGTTCATTTTTATCTCATCTTTACCCCCATAACTCATGTACTCTATAAATCTCTGTTATACATCGTTCCAGGTTTAAATTATGAGGCATAATCGGATTCGAGGCATGATCGCTAGGTACAATGATAAAATATAGGCATGGTCAGAATTATCTAGATATGATCTGAGATAGAGTTGGAATATTATTGTGATCAAAATCATTTTAGGCACGAGTAAAATCTAGCTACGATTAAAATATAATCAAATGATTAAAGATAGGAAAAATCAAATGAGGTCTCGTGACACAGAAAAGACAACAAAGAAACGAGCGTCAACAGTTTATTGAAAAGGCAACAAGAAATGAAATCTTCTGTGATGAGGGACAAAATTTCCAATTCAAATTAGGATGAGGTATAGGAGTTTGTGACTCAGGAAAAATTAACAAGTTGAATGATTGTAGGATAGCGAGGGTGATTAGAGAATCTATGATATGAATGTAATCAAATAAGATATTTCTGAAGGTAGAGACAATCGCTAGATATGCAAATCCTCCAGCCGAATAAAAGTCAGAATAATTTGATGGTGCAAAAAAAAAGACAAACACGGTATGGATATAGTCTTAATAATATTCGGAAACCAAATATATCCGAAGTCACTTTGCCTCTAATTCATGCCTCGCCAGAGTGCACCTGACTGCAGTGAATTTTTGGCTCCATAACTTGAATAAAAATAGGTTTCCGAGTAGTCTATTAACTTAATCCATTTCATGGCTGAGCAACGTAGGGGCAAATCTGATGCATTTAGGACATAGTCTCAATAATATCTGAAAACCTATGAACACCTGAAATCACTTCAACTTAGAGTCTATGTCTCGCCAGTGCGCAACAAGCTGCAGTAAACTCGCAGTTTTCATAATTCAGACAATGACTACAACGCATATGTGCGAAGCCATATTAGGTCCCTGAATATTTTCTCAACTTTGTCCATGAGAATTTCAAAGGAGCTTCCGAAAAATTCAAACGAGTTCAAAAGTTCTAATCATGATAGGAAAGAGACGTAGATGCCCGTTCTTCTAGAATCAAGAAAATTTATCAGGATAAATATGTGTTCCAGTAGCTCTTGAGATTCAAGAGGTCGGTTTGAAGTCAAGTGGAGTATCTGTTCTTCGACATTTTCTTCAAAGATTAAACTTATGGAATTGATCAAACATGATTCTGACTAATTGAGTTGGACACAAGACAAGAAAGAAGCATCATCGCTTCGAGTTGAGTAGAAGAAGCCAATGAAAATATTTTCGGCAAATCACTTAGGGAATACAAATCTTTATTGAAATTATTTGGAAAATTAATTTCTTACCAAAGGAAAGTTTGAGAATTTGCTAGGTAAGTTGGGCTAAAAGGTAAATCTTATTGATTCAAGGAAGTCAAGTTGAAATGGTTTAGCAAAGCCAACAAGGGAATAGTTTTGGAATATTAGTCATGATCTGAAAGGTTTAGGTACAAACATAAGCAAGGTAACCTATAAACTATAAGTAAGCAAAAATAGATTTTTAAATATATAATTTCGGTCATATGGTGTAACAAGGTGAATATAATCTAGGTGTTCTAATTGTTTCTAAAGTCTGTTTTCCTAAAGTCTCATCTAGGCCTAAGTCAAGTTGCAGGACTGCATGCTGGTCTAGACTAAGTTGCCTAGACCAACTTACAGGACTAACCTGCATGGGCCACCATTAAAAATATGTTACGACCCGATCCCAAAGTAATGGGTCTAGTCGGATTATGCCCAGCCTGCACCGTTGTGAGACGACGACAGTAAGTTGTATCAAGTAGTGAAACGCAACATGTAGAAACATCTAACGAAAATAAAATATTTTTATTAAACTGAAACTGGTCTGAAATGGAAATAAAACAACAACACAATTCATTTTATTACAACTGTTCTAAAAAGGAAGAAAAGGAAAAGTACTAAGCCAACACTCTAGGGTTCTGGGGTTCTGGGGTTCATGGTTCAGCCTCTGTGGGACCCAAGTCTGTCCCGTAGAAAGTGCAATAAGGCAGCTCCTCTTCGTTGTTGTCACCTAAAAATGTTGGGTCTCCAGTCAGGAGTGAACAAGAAACATATTTCCTCCACATCTACCATTTTTAAATTAATAATAAATGAAAAATACGAGGAAGTTTAAGAAACAATATATTTTTGTATTTAATAGTAAAAAGAGACCGGCAAGCAAGATGATGTCAATTTCCAGCATGATGCAATACTAAGCTAGTGTTTTGAGTATATAACATGGCCTGTGACCGGCTGGTGAGGCAATATATATACTAACGTTTTTGGCCAAAATGAATAGTATACGGTACGGCTCAACCCCCTGTGTGGTAGGGATTAGCGCGAGGCAATAAAAGATCGATATTTGGCTTTGGTCACAGACGTTATACTACTCCCCCAATCAATCCCCAAGCAATAAGTCAATGAGTCAATGAGTCAATATAGCAATCCAATAATCCGTCAATCGATGTGGAGTCCGAGAGGGATCTACAGTGAATCAGTGTCACTATACTACATGTAATCAACTGATGCATACATTTAATTATTAAAATAAAGACACGGACATGGAGTAGATATGAAACTTGCCTTGGATAACTCCTTGGCGTGGAACGCGACGAGCAGCAAGTAACCGCTAGGATTTAAGGTTCCGAACCTACAGATCGTAGTACCAGATTTAGTAACCAGAACTACGCTCTAATTCTAAGGTGCAATACTAGGCTAAGTTAGGCAGATTGGTGATCCTAATTGGAAACCACTTTGTACATAAAAATAGATTTTGTTACTAAAAGTTAACATATAACCGTTTCAATAAAATATAGATTTTGTCGTAAATATTAATTAATAGGGAAAATACTTTAAAATGAATTTCTCGAAATTAGTAATTTTCGTAAGAAAATAGTTTTTATTTAAATAACATTTTAAAATAGAATTTATTTAATCAGAATAATTTTCATAAAATATATCTTTTAAACATTTCATAAATTATGTAGAAAATCACCTTTAAACATAGATAATAATAAATGCGCAAAAATACATTTTCTTACCAAAATATTGGTTTAAAGTTAATATAAAAGGTTTTCGGGTTTTAATATTAAATACCATTACCAAAATAACCTTTTTAAATAAATATTACTTTTTATTATATTAATTCTCCTTAATAAAACCTTCTTGATTAGAAATCATCTCTAAAATGGTAAAACATACTATATTTATAATCATTTAACGAAATCTAATTTTTATTATACTATTTACTTAACTAAACTTTTATTTTAAAGAAAATAACTTTTAAACGAATATTTATTTAACTAATATTTTGTAAACAAAATATTAAATCATTATTTGGTTTAAAAATCTCTACAACTTAACATTAAATTTAAAAGATAATCCTAACTATATATTTAATCAACTTAAATCATTTTAAACCACATTTTAAATTATGAAGATTGAGCTACAAATCAATTAAAACCAATAATGTATATATAAGGTTTCCTAAAATGATTATTATTACAATATTACTAATTTACATCACAGAAAGCTAAATTATCAAACCACAGAACCTAATTAATTATCTATAGAACCTATTCTGAATCTACGGAGGCTATTTCTAGGCCAGAAACTCAAATGGGTTCTGAGAACAAACAGAATGTGGAAAAAGAGGAAAGGGGTTACCCAAACTTGCACGAAGGAGTACCGAGGGGAGGTCTCGGACTCGGAACAACGCCGGGATTGACGAGCACGGACACGTGCGTGCACACGGGCGGACACGTGGGCGAAGGCGTGCGGAACCGGGGCGACGGGCGGTCGGCTGCTCGGAAATGGGGGAAGTGGGTCTGGATTCGGAGAGGGCGGTGAGGGGAGCACAGTGGCGGTCGCAGATTTGGATTTGGTGGAGTAGGGAGAGAGTTATGAGATAGTGAAGGAGAAGGAATGGAGTTTCTGTGGAGAAGGGGTTTCTGAAGAGTTACGTAAAGGTTGAGATCCGGAAGGGGGGTGTGCGCGGGTTCAGGGGAGAGAGGGGACGTGGTTTTGAATGGGTTTGGGTATGGGCTTAAGTCATGGGTTTGGGTATGGCTTCACAACCTTCCCTCCTTAGAAAATTTTGTCCTCGAAATTTCAAGATGAGGGCTAGGGTACAATCATGCAATCATGCCTCAAACCGGTCTGGATATTCTTCCTCAATAGCCTTATGCCTAATTACGCTAACTGTCCCATAGCAAAAACCATCAGTGCAATATCTTCATCAATCTTATCCACTATTCTCAAATAACATTCTTCCCTCCTTAGAAGCATAGTCACTAACCACAATTTGGATTTCTGCTTCCACCCCTGAATTGTCAATTACCGTCATCACCTTAGAAAATTTGTCTTTCACATTTTCATACTAAACACATATAATATTTCCTCCAATATATACTATACTTTCTTCAGCTTGCTAATATATACAAAATTTAACTCTATGATTTGATACACTTCGTCTTGTCTTAATACTTCAGTATCAAGCCTCGGTAACCCAATATCATATTTTAGAAACCAACATCATACTTCTATACTCCAATTTGTCATGATTAGAAAAATTTATTATTCCTTACCCATATGTGATCACTCTATAATTTATTTAGACGTCCATTTTCATCAACATGTGTATATCTTGATTCTAAATCCTCATTTTCTATATTTGATCCTGAAATCTCAACAAAATTTAATTATCATGCTTAAGCTCGAATCCTTCATCTTAATTTTACTGTATCATTTGACCAAACATTTCTCTGTCAAAAAAATATCTTATTAAATCTTCCCACCTTGTATTATTTACAATCCTCCTATCTCTGCTTTCTGATCTGTAATCTTTTGCACTTTTAAATTCATATGATTGTCATCCTTAATTATTTACACCTTAAGTCCAAAATTTCTGGTTTCAGTCATTCTTTATCAACTTTCTGATTCATCATACACCTACCTAAAGTGCATTTCCAACCTCTAATCTATCAATTTTACATTTCGTAATTCAAAACACAACTGTTCATTTTTATCTCATCTTTACCCCATAACTCATGTACTGGGTTCATTTTTATCTCTGCTATACATCGTTCCAGGTTTAAATTATGAGACATAATCGGATTCGAGGCATGATCGCTAGGTACAATGATAAAATATAGGCATGGTCAGAATTATCTAGATATGATCTGAGATAGAGTTGGAATATTGTTGTGATCAAAATCATTTTAGGCATGAGTAAAATATTGCTATGATTAAAATATAATCAATTGATTAAAGATAGGAAAAATCAAATGAGGTCTCGTGACACAGAAAAGACAACAAAGAAACGAGCGTCAACAGTTTATTGAAAAGGCAAAAAGAAATGAAATCTTCTGTGATGAGGGACAAAATTTCCAATTCAAATTGGGATGAGGTATAGGAGTTTGTGACTCAGGAAAAATTAACAAGTTGAATGATAGTAGGATAGCGAGGGTGATTAGAGAATCTATGATATGAATGTAATCAGATAAGATATTTCTGAAGGTGGAGACAATCGCTAGAAATGCAAATCCTCCAGCCGAATAAAAGTCAGAATAATTTGATGGTGCAAAAAAAAAAGACAAACATGGTATAGATATAGTCTTAATAATATTCGGATACCAAATATATTCGAAGTCACTTTGTCTCTAATTCATGCCTCGCCAGAGTGTACCTGACTGCAGTAAATTTTTGGCTCCATAACTTGAATAATAATAGGTTTTCGAGTAGTCTATCAACTTTATCCATTTCATGGCTGAGCAACGTAGGGGCAAATCTGATGCATTTAGGACATAGTCTCAATAATATCCGATAATCTATGAACACCTGAAATCACTTCAACTTAGAGTCTATGTCTCGTCAGTGCGCAACAAGCTGCAGTAAACTCGCAGTTTTCATAATTCAGACAATGACTACAACGCATATGTGCGAAGCCATATTAGGTCACTGAATATTTTTTCAACTTTGTCCATGAGAATTTCAAAGGAGCTTCCGAAAAATTCAAACGAATTCTAAAGTTCTAATCATGATAGGAAATAGATGTAGATGCCCGTTCTTCTAGAATCAAGAAAATTTATCAGGATAAATATGCGTTCCAGTAGCTCTTGAGATTTAAGAGGTCGGTTTGAAGTCAAGTGGAGTATCTGTTCTTCGACATTTTCTTCAAAGATTAAACTTATGGAATTGATCAGACTTGATTCTGACTAATTGAGTTGGACACAAGACAAGATAGAAGCATCACCGCTTCGAGTTGAGTAGAAGAAGCCAATGAGAATATTTTCGGCAAATCACTTAGGGAATACAGATCTTTATTGAAATTATTTGGAAAAATAATTTCTTACCCAAGGAAAGTTTGAGAATTTGCTAGGTACGTTGTGCTAAAAGGTAAATCTTATTGATTCAAGGAAGTCAAGTTGAAATGGTGTAGCAAAGCCAACAAGGGAATAGTTTTGGAATATTAGTCATGATCTGAAAGTTTTAGGTACAAACATAAGCAAGGTAATCTATGAACTATAAGCCAGCAAAAATAGATTTTTAAATATATAATTTCGGTCCTATGGTGTAACAAGGTGAATATAATCTAGGTGTTCTAATTGTTTCTAAAGTCTGTTTTCCTAAAGTCTCATCTAGGTCTAAGTCAAGTTGCAGGACTGCATGCTAGTCTAGACTAAGTTGCCTAGACCAACTTACAGGACTGACCTGCATGGGCCACCACTAAAAATATGTCACGATCCGATCCCAAAGTAATGGGTCTAGTCGGATCATGCCCAGCCTGCACCGTTGTGAGACGGCGGCAGTAAGCTGTATCAAGCAGTGAAACGCAACATGTAGAAACATCTAACGAAAATAAAACATTTTTATTAAACTGAAACTGGTCTGAAATGGAAATAAAACAACAACACAATTCATTTTATTACAACTGTTCTAAAAAGGAAGAAAAGAAAAAGTACTAAGCCAACACTCTAGGGTTCTGGGGTTCCTGGTTCAGCCTCTGTGGGACCCAAGTCTGTCCCGTAGAAAATGCAATAAGGCAGCTCCTCTTCGTCGATGTCACCTAAAAATGTTGGGTCTCCAGTCAGGAGTGAACAAGAAACATATTTCCTCCACATCTAGCATTTCTTAATTAATAATAAATAAAAAATGCGAGACAGTTTAAGAAACAATATATTTTTGTATTTAATAGTAAAAAGAGACCGGCAAGCAAGATGATGTCAATTTCCAGCATGATGCAATACTAAGCTAGTGTTTTAAGTATATAACATGGCCTGTGACCGGCTGGTGAGGCAATATGTATACTAACGTTTTTGGCCAAAACGAATAGTATACGGTACGGCTCAACCCCGTGTGGTAGTGATTAGCGCGAGGCAATAAACGATCGATATTTGGCTTTGGTCACAGATGTTATACTACTCCCCCAATCAATCCCCAAGCAATAAGTCATTGAGTCAATGAGTCAATATAGCAATCCAATAATCCGTCAATCGATGTGGAGTCCGAGAGGGATCCACAATAAATCAGTGTCACTATACTACATGTAATCAACTGATGCATACATTTAATTATTAAAATAAAGACACAGACATGGAGTAGATATGAAACTTGCCTTGGATAACTCCTTGGCGTGGAACGCGACGAGCAGCAAGTAACCGCTAGGATTTAAGGTTCCGAACCTACAGATCGTAGTACCATATTTAGTAACCAGAACTACGCTCTAATTCTAAGGTACAATACTAGGCTAAGTCAGGCAGGTTGGTGATCCTAATTGGAAACCACTTTGTACATAAAAATAGATTTTGTTACTAAAAGTTAACATATAACCGTTTCTATAAAATATAGATTTTGTCATAAATATTAATTAATAGGGAAAATACTTTAAAATGAATTTCTCGAAATTAGTAATTTTCGTAAGAAAATAGTTTTTATTTAAATAACATTTTAAAATAGAATTTATTTAATCAGAATGATTTTCATAAAATATATCTTTTAGACATTTCATAAATTATGTAGAAAATCACCTTTAAACATAGATAATAATAAATGCGCAAAAATACGTTTTCTTACCAAAATATTGGTTTAAAGTTAATATAAAAGATTTTCGGATTTTAATATTAAATACCATTACCAAAATAACATTTTTAAATAAATATTAGTTTTTATTATATTAATTCTCCTCATAAAACCTTCTTGATTAGAAATCATCTCTAAAAGGGTAAAACATACCATATTTATAATCATTTAACGAAATCTAATTTTTATTATACTATTTACTTAAACAAACTTTTATTTTAAAGAAAATAACTTTTAAACGAATATTTATTTAACTAATATTTTGTAAACAAAATATTAAATCATTATTTGGTTTAAAAATCTCTACAACTTAACATTAAATTTAAAAGATAATCCTAACTATATATTTAATCAACTTAAATCATTTTAAACCACCTTTTAAATTATGAAAATTGAGCTACAAATCAATTAAAACCAATAATGTATATATAAGGTTTCCTAAAATGATTATTATTACAACATTACTAATTTACATCACAGAAAGCTAAATTATCAAACCACAGAACCTAATTAATTATCTATAGAACCTATTCTGAATCTACAGAGGCTATTTCTAGGCCAGAAACTCAAATGGGTTCTGAGAACAAACAGAAGGTGGAAAAAGATGAAAGGGGTTACCCAAACTTGCACGAAGGAGTACCGAGGGGAGGCTTCGGACTCGAAACAACGTCGGGATTGACGAGCACGGACACGTGCGCGCACACGGGCGGACACGTGGGCGAAGGCGCGCGGAACCGGGGCACGCGCGGGGCTGGCGGACGGCGACGGGCGGCTGGCTGCTGCCGGGCGGGCGGCGGTCGGCGGTCGGCTGCTCGGAAATGGGGGAAGTGGGGTCTGGATTCGGAGAGGGCGGCGAGGGGAGCGCGTTGGCGGTCGCGGATTTGGATTTGGTGGAGTAGGGAGAGAGTTATGAGATATTGAAGGAGAAGGAATGGAGTTTCTATGGAGAAGGGGTTTCTGAAGAGTTACGTAAAGGTTGAGATCCGGAAGGAAGGTGTGCGCGAGGGTTCAGGAGAGTGAGGGGACGTGGTTTTGAATGGGTTTGGGTATGGGCTTAAGTCATGGGTTTGGGTATGGGCTTCACATCTCCTATTGTTTTCTTTGATCAAATATTCGATTCTGGAAGAAATTAATGACTTTTAATGAATTTTCTTTGGGGCATTAGAGCACAACATGGAAATCTGATTTGATTACTGAATTTATTAAGTGTTGTGTCTTCTTCTGTAATGGATGAGGAACTAATATATTGCTTCTTTACCAGTTGGGTTAGATTGTTCATTCATTTGTTAGGTTTCTTTACCAGTTGGGTTAGATTGTTCATTCATTTGTTAGGTACCAGTGAAGAGAGGTCTTCTATTTGATATGTTTGTAGTAAATGGTAAAGATGTTGGAACGCGCGTGGCCCGAACCGGAGTTGGCCCATGAGGTGCGATATTGGACTGCGCCCATATGTCTTAAAAGGGAATTTCCATGTAAGGCCTGAACTAATCTCAATTATCTACACCTCATGATCCCACTTCCTACCTAATGTGGGACTAAATTACCAACTCTATTGTCATCCCCTTTTGAGATTTCAACCGGAAACGAGATACAATCCAACAATCTGCACCTTAGCTAGTTTCCGCTAGCCGAGCAACCAAGCACCTCTGCTACCTTTGCTCGTTTCCGCCAGCCGAACAACCTTGCACCCCTGCTACCTTACTCGTTCCCGCTAGCCGAGCACTCAGGATATCTAACATATTGTCGTCTTGATCCGTTCGACCACATAACCAAACTGATATGTTCATCTACACTACCATTGTGTGCCAACCACGTCGTCTTGCTCCACCTTGGGCGTGTATGGCCCACCATTGAAGCCAATCCTTGTAATTGCCTCCAACGTTAGGTATGATCCGCCTTCCGCTTGCGAATTTTTTGACACTCAGACCACCTTATGAAGGATTCTCCTAACTCCACCTTAAGTAGAGAGCTCGTATAATCCGATTATATGCATACATCACCATCTGTCTCGAACTAATTATAGCCACCTAAAACGGTCTCATAACCATAGGCTCTAATACCACTTGTTGGAAACGCAGTATGATCTGAACCGGAGTTGACCCATGAGGTGCGATATTGGACTGGACCCATATACCTTAAAAGAAAATTCGCATATAAGGCCCGAGCCAATGACAGTTATCTACATCTCATGATCCCACCTCCTACCCGATGTGGGACTAAATTACCAACTCTATTATCACCCCATTTTGAGGACTCAACCGGAAACGAGATACAATCATACAAAAGAAAATACCAGTTCATTGTTAAGTAAGTTTCTACCGACACATAGAGTGATAAGAACATCTACAAATTTGTTGAGAAATTCACTATTAAGACCAAAAGAAATGGTCATTATTGAGACCAAAGTATAACTGTTATTTCAGGTCAGACCCTGAGATATATGTATCTCTCCATGCCAGGGTTGAACAAACGCTTGGAAGTAAAGCAAATTATATATTTAGAGTACAAATGGTGCTATTATGGATAAAAATTCATGAGTAACTATTGAGGGTCATTAAAAAGGCATAAGAGAAATGATATGTATCTCCAGTTTGCAACACTCATGTGCAACTAAAAACGTGTAACCGTTCTAACCATCAGTATTATTAATGCTCCTATTATTTCCTTCTAGTTGAACAAATTGTTATGATTACAAATATTTTCACGTACTTGTGCCTATGATAAAATTGTTGCTTATTATGTTCATGTAAATTTACAGAGTATCATCTTCTCTAACTGTCGGCATTCTTAGAGCTACATCTCCAACAGCTGTGGAGGTATGGGAGAGCCATTACTGCACTGTGATCGGCTAGAATTGCATCTGTGAAATTTGAAATTTTGCATTAACAGGATGGGAGTTCTACTGAGACCAATACAGTTCCCACTCCAAAAGTTATCATAGATCAGGACTCAGATCCAGATGCAACTATTGTGGAGATAACTTTTGGTGATCGCCTTGGTGCTCTTCTTGACACAGTATGCTTCCACATTCTTTTATCCGCTATAATCTACAGTTCAATATCCAAGCATTCGGAAGGGTTCGATGTCCTTCTTGATGTGCAAAGTTAGTAGTTATGGTTATGCTGCTTCAACCTAAGCCAGTATAAACTTCATGCTTTTGTTTATAGATGAATGCACTTACAAATCTAGGCCTGAATGTTGCCAAGGCCAATGTATATCTAGACTCTTCTGGCAAGCACAACAAGTTTGCTATAACTAAAACGTAAGTTCTCTCACTTCATGTCCCCTGTGTTCCGAGCTATGTCTAGGATACGAGCATCTCTATTTAACATCCTATCAGTGGTTGGAATGTTGATGAGTTCTGTGAAAATGACCTTTTACAGGTCTACAGGTCGAAAAGTTGATGATCCGGAGTTGTTAGAAGCGATACGCTTGACAATTATTAACAACCTTATCGAGTATCATCCGGTAACTGTTGATGTATATAGTTTTCTTGTGGTATCGTTATCCTTAATATGCTGCGTTCCGACTCCTACTTTTCACAGAGATTCCATATGTTACTGTACTGTGATTTTCTTTTGACTGCCTTACTTGGTGTCAGGAATCAAGTAGCCAGTTGGCTATGGGAGCAACCTTTGGAGCTGAACCACCTACACAAGTGGTTAGTTCTTACTTATTCCCTTTATATCTGAAGAACCTCATAAATAACTGGAAGGTACTTCTCAATATGATGAACATGTTGCACAACCCATAAACCGGATCTAGGTTATCCTATCCCATCCAAGAATTTTGGCTGAGAAAATAATTGAAGGAATATAGACTGATCGGGTAAGACTTATTACTGTTGGAAATACTAAGAGTTTTTTTGACTTGCCTCCGCTTTGTTTACCCCATTTCACAGTGCACTCCACAATTTTGCAAAAATGTACCGTACCCTCCACTTTGGACGGAATCCGTAAAAAAATATTTTTTTGGACCAAAATGCCCTTGTCTCCTTCCTCTTTCCTCTCAACAATCCCCCTCCCCCTCCCGCGCGGCCACCGCCACCGCCTCCGCTCCCCCCCCCCTCCGCCTCTGTCGTGCTGCTTCTGCTGCCGCTGCTGCTGCCGGAGGCGGGGAGGGGGGAGCGGAGGCGGTGGTGGGGAGGGGGGAGCGCACGGCGGAGGCGGGGAGGGGTAGAGCGGTGGCCGCGGGGGGTTGAGAGGTAAAAGGAAGGAGACAAGGGCATTTTGGTCCAAAAAATATTTTTTGACGGATTCCGTCCAAAGTGAGAAGTACTGTACATTTTTGCAAAACTGTGGGGTGCACATTGAAATATGGTAAATCAAGTGGGGGGTAAGTCAAAATTTCTCAAATAATAATTGACAAAATGGTTCCGTTTTGTTATTTCATCCTTTGATATTTAAGCTTTAATCTTGACCTCTTTATATTTTCCGGCCAAGTTATTGCTGATGATCTCTTGCTTTGAAATATCATCCAATCTTCTTGTAAAGAAAATATATTACTTAATACGGAGCTACTACGTTGCCCGCATTTTGTAACCGCAGACGTGACCGCCGGCCGACGTGGCGGCCGGCCATTGGCCCCCTAGATGCAATGCCATAGCTTTGATGTATTTCTTGCTACTAGATGCAATGCTCTCTCTCCATTTTTCTATGTTTCGGTATTAAAATACATGTATGGCATTTAGATGTTCAATTTTATTAATTTGTCTTCACATCAAAAACCTTTATTTCCCTTCCCAAGCATTGCCTGAACATTGAGCCTTTTGCAATTTTTACTATTTGGAGAAATCAAATGTTAGCTTGATAGATCTTTTATGGTATCCTTGCAATTTCTATGAAGGTTGCAAAGGAAGGCACAAACCCGTAAATCATGCTCTTCATTCGGTCAATAACAACTTGGGTTTTTGTTGCGTCATCCTACAATCTCTTATATGTCATGATATTCTTTTACTTCCATATGTCCAGGTTGATGTGGACATTGCCACCCACATATATGTGAATGATGATGGCGCTGATAAGAGGTATGCATCACTTTTGACATACTTTGTATCTCTATTGTTAGACAAAAGAGTAAAAAATACATTAGCTGGCGAAATATGTATGTTACATTATAGAAACAATGTTGAGATCCAATGCTTAGTTGGTGAAATCATTTTCAAGATATCAAATGCCAACACTCTACAATAGTGATATGTCATTGCATTGCACTAGATAGTTGACCTTTCAATCTGCCAAATCCTTTTATGAACATGATGTTAGGAGAAAATTGAATATTGTTTGCTGAAGTATCTTAGCACCATATCATGCAATATGCTCTTAGGATGCAATCTGTTTCCATGACTCAAACCTACATCATTTCAAGCATCATCTTCAATACTTCTTTGTATCGATAGAAGAATCATCTACCTGGAACTAAGCAAGCAAATGAGCTCGATGAACAGATATGAAAAAGTGTTGCTTCACTGAACAAATCTGGTGGGAAGATATCCTAGATGTATCGAAACCATTTCTCTCAAGCTTCCTTACTTCACTATTTTCCAATTTTTCACTTTGCTGGTTACTCAGAAAGAACAAGCCATCCTGAATAATACTCTGACAGTACTTCAATGGACTGAAGTACACTTGGTGGCTGGTTATATTATAGAATGAATTGTGGACTCACAGTTTCATCAGATTGGGGGTGATTTGCTATAAATATCTTAGTTGAGTGAGCCTGGTTCACCATTCTTGAACTATTAGCCCTTGGAAATTTTCAGATACTCCAAAGGATATGACGAAAAATTGTTATGGACAACATACATTTAGTTTTGCCTATTACTATAATCCTATGACACATCTTAATATGGTCACTAAATCTTAGCTCTCCATCATTTGATCCGCTATGGCCATATAATACTTAGTAAATTAAGAATTAAATTTCTTTTTTGGATAAACAAACTGTTGGGAGCGCGGTGTGATCCGAACCAGAGTTGGTCCATGAGGTGCGATATTGAATTGGGCTCATACGCCTTAAAAGAGAATTTTCATGTAAGGCCTGAACCAATCTCAATTATCTACACTTCATGATCCCACCTCCTACCCGATGTGGAACTAAATTACCAACTCCATTGTCCCTCCTTTTTGAGCGCTTTACCGGAAATGAGATACAATCCAACAATCTCCACCTTAGCTCGTTTCCGCTAACCGAATAACCTTAGCACCTTTCTACATTTGTCCGTTTCCGCTAGCCGAACAACCTTAGCACCCCTGCTACCTTTTGTTCGTTCCTACCAGCCGAACAATCTTAACACTTCTTGCTACCTTTTTATTCGTTTCCGCCAGCCGAGCACCCAGAGGATCCAACATATTGTCATCTCGATCCGTTCGACCACAAAACCAAATCGACACGTTCATCCACACTACCATTGTGTGCCAACCACAACGTCTTGCTCCACCTTAGGCTCGTCAAACCCACCTTTGAAGCCAATTCGTGTAGTTGATGCTCCTACTCCACCTTGAGAAGAGAGTCCGTATATTCGTGTATACGCATGAACGTTCAGCATCATCTGTCTCGAACCAATTAGAGTCGCTTAAACGAATCTCGTACCATTGGCTCTGATATCACTTGTTGGGAACACGGTGACGTTTGCCAACCCACCTGATCAAACCAACCCCCGTCTAACGGACCCCAAGCACAGATAAAGACAAGTATATGGCGGACAAATTCCAACATTTATAACTCAGATAAAAATTACAAGACTGACAAAAACTAATGTTGGACCATTTGCTCTAATAGGTTCAACCCACTCACCACTCTCAAGAAAAAAAATAGAAGATTACAATTGAGATCACTCACCAACCCGTAGCAATCTCCCTAACCGAAGTTGACGTCTCGATTAGATCTTCATGATGGCGAAGGTCTAAGAGTAAAGTACGGATTTTCTCTTAGATTTCATGTGGACGAGCACCCTGAATCTCTACTTTTGTGATTTGTGATTTCACTCACCCCATATATATAGGATGAGAAAATCATATTCTAGTCATAATAGGATTTCCTAAATAGGAATCCTATTATGCCTAAAATATTTCATCAACATCCTATTTTAGATCATAATAGGATTCGTAAACATCTGACGCAAACTGAATATATATCAGACGCATTTGAGAAGTGGCAAACATGTCTAAATGTTTCATACATGCAAATCAATATTAACATATTAAGTAGCTCATAGATCGTTGCCCAGTTGCGCTATACTGTACTTAAAAATGATGTCTGTTCTCTGCCTTTCTTTTCATCAGCTTGCTTGTGGTGGAGACAGCAGATCGTCCTGGACTTCTGGTTGATCTTGTGAAGATTATCACTGAAATAAACATCACAGTTCAATCAGGAGAATTCGATACTGAGGTAAATTAAGGTTAAATTATATTGACCTGTCTTCGCGTCTAAACCTCCTGTGAGCCAACGGTCTTCATCCTGTAGGGGCTTTTGGCAAAAGCCAAGTTCCATGTCAGCTACAACGGTAAAGCTTTAATCAAGCCTCTGCAACAGGTAAAGCTCCCAACTGCTTGCATGTATATGCATTCGTTCGCTCTGATACTTTTTTGCAGATTTTTATACATTTTGTCGATGAGATCAGCCCCTTATTTGTTGGATTTTTACAGGTTCTTGCTAATAGCTTGCGCTACTTCTTGAGGCGGCCGACAACCGAGGAGGCAAGTTTTTGAAGGATTTCCAAAGGGCCCCTTACATTTTATCTCAAAAGAAGATGTAGACACTTTGATTATGAAGAATGCTGACAATATGTACCAAAAACTGAACAAGCTTCATACAGTGACACGGTTGTTGAAGTGAATATCAAAAATACCTTGTCCATTTCTACAATAGAAGATTGTAAAAGTTGATCTCATAATTTTACCTATGGACTATGGATGAGCATTTTTCTATGAACCCCCCTTAGGCGATATAGCTGCTACCATCAAAATATTGTGTTCAAAATTGCGCAAAGATCACTTTATTATGTAATGAATGGTCACACAACAAAATAAACTGTAACAAGTATCATAAGTGCAGATAATATCATGACTAAGAATGTTTTGCAATATTTCGCTTGTAAATTTTGGGAGACAGTTTCCAACATTAGTTAATTTCCAATTTTAATCCAATATAGATTAGGTCTTAGCTCAACTTTGTTTCCATTATAATTACCAACCCTTTCCTTAACTGAAGCTGCACCACCAGGCCAGGGGTCAGCAATCAAGAGGTGGTTTAACTGTTGAACATACAGATGCGCCTATAGATGATGCATCTACTCTCTTAAAAACAACTACTTGAGCTATCAAATCCCCAGCAGAGAGACCAGCAATACCTTATCATTCTTTTTATTCTAGTCAGAATAGAATAATCACAGTTGTTTGAGTGACAACTACAAAATAGACTACGACTTCCAACTCAAAGAAATGAAGAGCAACCAACTACTTGATCACATTTTTCACAAGTTGATACATTACTTCAATATAGATTACATCTTCCACAACTTATCAAATCACATTAAATAAACATAAGCACAAAATATCTTCAAGTTTTCAAAATCTGCAGAAGTATAAGGTCCAAATTGACCACCATTCAGTTTATTCAAGTTATACAGTAACAATAAGGGCCCCAATAAAGGTTGGGTTGGCAGAGTAGAATGTTAGATGGCACTCTTAATATATACACACAACACAAGATTCATATGAGAGCACCAAATAGATGAAAGTAAAAGCGCGTTCTTAAAGTCCCACACTAAAAAAAGAAAATAGTAATAGAAAAACCAAGAAAATTATGAAAAACATATGAGGCGGAAATCATATACACCATATAGTAATATACTTCAACGTGAAGGGTTACAAGACATACCATATAGTTAGTACATTGCTCATTTATCCAAATAACAAATGGACAACACACTGATAAGCACTCACATGACGGAGACTTGGAATGCCCATACTCTGGTATTCATTTGCTCAAAGATAATTTGCTGCTTGCCCGCCAGGCGCCAGAGGTAAATTATGCAGCAAAAACTACAACATTGATCTGAATTGATCATTCCAACTCCTTTTGGTACTCTGTGGATGGATGAGTATCAAGGAAACATATACTTCTCAGCTAAAACCCATCATTGCTGACAAAATATGTGCTCTTCGTTCAGTGATAAAGCAGCTGAAACTGATCGTTAGAAGTTTATAGCTCATGAGGTTACATCGTTCTCATACAGCAGAGCTTGCCAATGAAAGCTCACACAGATCACTGAGCATCCATTCCTCACCAGTCTGGCCTCCAAGAACAATAGCCCTAGTACCTCCAACAACACAAGTACTGTGTCCCCATGCAAATCTTGGAGGTCTTCCAGGCACATTCAGTATTCTCCACGTTGGCTTCTCTTCTGTTGGGTCCAATAGATAGAGCTTAGAGGCCGAGTGAAGTCCAGCCACAGACCCACCAAAGATCAAGATCCTACCACCTGGTAGGCTAACAGCAACATGATCAAGACGGGGAGGAGGTCCAATACCAGCAGGGTTCCCAGATCCAGGCATCCCACTTCCAGTAACATACCGCCAACATGGCTCTTTCTCGCTCAAGTCCAACGTGAATGCATCACTTGAACGCAGCCGTAAGGGCCCACTTTTTGCGAGACCGCCAAACATTAATATCTTCCTACCGTCGTAGACAGAAATTGTGTGCCCCAACCTAGAAGGCGGGGTCCATGCAACAGATACCTCCCTCCAAACAGGTTTCTCCAAAGTAAGATCTAATAAACACGTATCACTGAGAAGCACACCCGAGTCTGCACACCCGCCTGATACCACCAACTTGGTGCCATCGAGGGTGCAGGAGCTGTGCCATGACCTAGGGAGCGGAGGCGCCAGCCCAGAGATCTCACGCCATGCTGGGTGTTTGGCATCAAGATCCAATATGAAGACGTCATTGAGCAAGCCTTGCCTTCCGCAACCACCAAATACAACCAACCATGACCCATTAAGACAAGAAAGTGTGTGACCCCAGCGGCCAGGAGGTGGGGAGCTCACATTGACATGTCTCCATTCAGGCTCACTGGAGTTTAAATCCAAAACGAATGTGTCGTTCATGGGTTGCATGTTGATGCCTTCCCCCCCAAAGAGAACAACTCGGTTTCCAACAGCACAAGCACTGAAATTGCAGCGAGACGGCTCCACGGCACCTCCAACTGTCAACTTTCTCCATGCCACGGCCTCGAGAGTGGTCAGCTCTCTCGCTAACCTTCTCCAACCTACTCGGCGTGCTCCAGGAACAATTTCTAAAGCAGGTGTGGATTCACCAGCCCATGCATTCTGGCAGACCATTTTCCAGAGGTCCTCACTCTTGGTGAGCTGATAGAGCCGTTTGCACGCCAAACCAACAGATGATATATCTCTTGGAGCCAACCTTGAAAGGATCTTATGAGACAGAACCTCATCGCTCAGTTGAAACATGCTACAAAATTCATGACAAACGTTTCCCCCATGCCCTACTGAGATAGGAAGGTAGAATGAATCATCGGCTATGAACCGAGTGGCAGGTCTAATAGGCTCCTTTCTTAAATAACCATGCAGCAGACTTAAATCTACATTTGCTTCTGTGAAGAACTGAACTCCGAGGATATGGGTTATTTCATCATCACCATATATGGGGGTTAGCTGCAGCCTGTTCATCAATGGAGAACCATCTTTCTTGAAATTCAATAGATCACCCTGGAATGCTAACCCATTCTCAAGGCACCTCCTAATTTCAGAAACTACAGCAGAGTCGACCAACGGATGCCTCCTCTGAGCAAAAGGACCTCTACATTGCAAAAATCGGCTGGGAGAAAGAAAAAAAAGCTTCTGTTTAGTTTTGACATGCTTTGCTAAAAGATTTTGCATGCAGAAGTACACTTAACCTTAATAATTAGAAACTTGGCTATAAAGAAAGAAGAGATGAGGTGTTTCAAATAAGTTTTACTTAAGATGGAACTGTAAACATTTAGAAATTATCACAAATATATGGACCCGACAGGAAAATTTTGCCAAAAGTGATGGAAAGTGTGCTTCATCCTAATAACTAAAAAAATTTGCTTGCAAGATGCAAACATATTCCCATCAAGATGGAACTGTAAACATTTAGAAATTATCACAAATATATGGACCCGACAGGAAAAATTTGCCAAAAGTGATGGAAAGTGTGCTTCATCCTAATAACTAAAAATTTTTGCTTGCAAGATGCAAACATATTCCCATCGAGTAGTCATATTTTAGCTCTAATGTAAATTCTGATAAGAGAACAAATGGACCCAAGTGGGAAAATGCAGATAACGATCAACAAAACCAGATCCAACCTTGAAAACAAAAAGTACAACAGGAAACAGCAAGGCATAATAGAGTACTAACAAGAAAAAATATGATCAACAAGTAAAAGCATTTGATTTAATTAGTAACTGAATTATATGACATAGAAAGGCACACCAGGAAGATTTGTGAGTAATGAAGCATATAATTTTTCCTTGAAGAACTCTTAAATTGTATCAATGGTGTACAATTTTTTTAATAATCCTTCGTTAAAATAGCTCCGAATGGAAACACTATATGGCACTTTTGTCAGTAGTCTATACTTGTGTACATGCTTTTGCGTGCATGGACAAAGATCGTGTCCTTGTCGGAAGCATACCTTGTCAAATTCGTCTAAGTCAATCACCAAAATAAAAAGAAAACTAAGTACATCATAAAATGGAGGACTCATCAACTTCACGTTGCATGAACACCACCAGAGAGTTGCAGTCATGAGGAAAATACACCATCCATTCATCTGGAATAAAGAATTTTTAAACTGAGAAGTATCAGAAATTTGCAGGCTTTTGTAGGTTACACATTTGGCACCCAAGCATCACAACTTTTTAATTGCCATAAATTGATAAGGGGAAGAATCCAGTATCATCAATAGAATCAAATATAATTCATATTGTTGGCACCAACTTTTGTAGGTACACATTTGGCACCAAAATATAGGCTTGCTAAGGGTGAAGCAAAGACTTAGGTAATATTAAATGTATCAAAAGTGAAGAGATCAAAATGATATCAAGGATAGTGTTAACAAGAACAACTTAGGAAGTGTTAGCATGAAAACAAATGGGTTAGTTCAGGATAAGTCATATTGTTGTTTCGTAAAATTAAGACTTTTGGGGTTAAGAAAGTTTTAGAGAAAATAAAAAATAAAAAAAAAATGTAGGAAATTGTGATATTCCTATTGAGGTTCGGAAACGTTTATGAAGTTTGACATGGTTAACTAATTTATTCAACAAAACCCTAATGAATAGTAAAATGCCCGAGTTGGAGAAAAAAAACCTATATATATAAACAAGGAGAGACGTACACTACAAGGATAGAGGCTTTAGGCCACAAAATCTGGGACCACCAAAAATATTTAGTCGCCCAAACTAGTGTTTAGTGACTAAAAGATTATTGTTGTTATCTAAAGTTCTCTAAATTTTAAAAAGAATTGTGAACTCTTTAGCGACTATTAATTAGTTTGGGTGACCAAAAAATTCTTTGCAAAAGAAAACTAAGACCACTAGAAAAATATTCTCACCTAAAATAGAGGGGAATAGTAAATTTAAGACGACTAAACAAAATATTCTAGCCTAAAGTAGGGAATTTTTCGCCTAAAGGAGGGGGAATACTAAATTTAAGACAAGTAAAAAAATATTTTCGTCTAAATTAGAGGGAAATATCTAAATTTAAGACGACTAAAAAAATATTCTCACCTAAAATAGGGATTTTCGTCTAAAGTAGGAAAAATACTAAATTTAAGACGACTAACAATGCGTTCTCACCTAAAGTAGGGGAATAATAAATTTTCCACCAAAATTAAGTTTAGGTGATAGACGAAAATTAGTCAACCGCCAATCCAAGAAGAGTAATTCTGTGGGGACACATTTCCTTTGACATACTCTATAGTCATACTGATGTGGCAAGTGATATGGCATCTCCATGTCAGCCTTAAAAAGAGAAATTAATTAAAGGTCAATAATTACCAGTTTTTGACATGTAGATGGACAATTTTGGCATTTAATTATCACACTTTGACATGTAGATGAATAGTTTTAGCATGTATAAGTAATTAAGATCCAAAGATTAATGAGTAATTCTATGAGGACACATTTCCATTAATATACTCTATAGCCATACTGATGTAGCAAGTGATATGTCATGTCCATGTCAGCCTTAAAAAGAGGAATTAATTAAAGGTCAATAATTACCAGTTTTTGGCATGTAGATGAACAATTTTGACATTTAATTACCAATTTTTAGCATGTAAATGAGTAGTTTTGGCATGTATAAATAATTAAGAAGCAAAGATTAATTTAGGTCAATAGTTTTTTACTTTCCTGCCTCACATATTACTCCTTATTTGTTGGCTCGTTGTTAGTGATAAGAGATGGCAAATTCTTCTTCAATAGATCCACTACTTTTGGAATCCTTTTCATTGCATTTAGTTTGGGATACATAGAATATCAATCACAAGGCAAAGTCTACAATAGGAACAATTTGACTTTCTTGCCTCAAATAATACCACATAAAATTGCTATCTTGATATCAATCACAAAGCTAAGCAATAATTTGCAATTCATATCCCATGTATTACTCGTTGAGTTTCTTACTCTTTATGTCTGATTGTGTGGTTGAACATGGTAATTAAAGAAAAAAATTTGGGTCTTAATGACTGTCTATACATGCCAAAACTGTCCATCTGCATGCCAAAAACTCATAATTAAATGTCAAAACTGTCCATCTACATGCCAAAACCTGGTAATTATTGACCTAAGGCTAACATGGACATGTCATATCACTTGCCACAACAGTGTGGCTATAAAGTATGTCAATGGAAATGTGTCCCCATAGAATTACTCAACCAAAAATATATACCTTTTAAACTAAAATTTAGAAAGGAAAAAAAATAGAGAGTAGAATATATGAAATCTTTTTTTTAATCTAGGTGGACCCATCGTGTTCCCAAATTTAGAACTTAATGTATGTATATATCTCCCAAGAATATAATCCGTAACAGTTTATGCGAGAAAAAAAAATAGGGGAAAAAATTAGGACAAAAGAGGCGTAACCCTCTCGGAAAGTCATGTTGTTCTACCACAAATCAAAAGTGCCTTCTATTTCTCTATTCTCCCACGAATCCAAAGTGTCTTCTACTATTCAATTAGTGCATTGACACATCTTTCATGTTAGTCTCAATCATATTACATCAGAAACAACCTTTCAGTTTCTTCTTTGTAGAATTTTTTCGTTCTTTTTCAAATATTTCTCCTGTATAATTTCATCTTAACTTAATCTGCTCACTTGCTTTTGTCTTAGTTGCTATGAAAGGCTTTTCTGGAAAGACCACTAGCAGGTACTCAAGGCCTATTATTTTCACTGGAGAAGAAAATAGTGGATTGTTGGTCACAAATAGATCCCAGCACATTCAGAGTTCGAGGAACTAATTATTTTAGTTATTTAGGTAAAGTTATGTATTATTTATTGTGTGGTAGGACGATTTGTGGAGCTGGAAAGGGGCAAGTTTGGAAAACTAGGCCGTCATCTTCATCTAATACATCTTCAACTGCCTTAAATAAAGAAGTGCAAGAGTTGTAGGCCCAGCTTCAAATAGAGAAGAAAGGTAGAATGAGAATTGTTGCTGAACATGAGAAACAAAAGGCTCAATGGGAACTTGTGATGCATGCACCAACTAAAATTACTTGTTCCCGGATTCTCAATTCCTGAACTCACTCCTTTATCTCATGAAGACAATGAAGATGAAGACAATAAATGAGAGCAACCACAACCCATCTCTTAGATTTGATCTTTTATGGTTGTAGTTTACTAAATACTTTTGTTGAAAATTAGTTTATTTTGTGGACTAAATAATCGTTGTTTTGAGTTATGATAAATATAATGTAATAATATTCATATGCTATGTTGTTACAGGCGACGCCTAGGCGCGCCTAGGCGGCCTAGGCGTCCAGGTTGAAGGGAGGGCGCCTCGACCAGGAGAAATTATCTCCGTGTCTGGCGATGGGCGCCTAGGCGCGCCTAGGCGAACGCCTAGGGTCGACCAGGGGAAGTGAAAGGCGGAGAAGGCGTCTTAATATCTTATATTGTTATAAGTACATACAAATTTATCAATTGTTCATGTTAATGTTAATTGTGTATATTAGTTATCAACTATTCTTGGCAAATCAATTGTTCTTTTGTACTGCTATATTGTTGCTTCTTAATATTTTATACTTTTATAAGTACATAAATTATACATAAGTACATAATTGCATTGTCTACTATATTGCATTTTTTTTCCAGTACATAATCATCTGTGACCTGGGCGGACGCCTAGGCGAGGCGGGTAGGCCGCCTCGACTAGCGCCCAATACAACATAGTTCATATGTGATTCTATTTAATTTACTTCCATTTATTGAGAATAAAATTGTATGGTACATAATACGACTAATTATTGTAGGACTAATTGTTTGGTCGCCTCATATATGGCACGCACATTTCGCTACCATGCAAAATCTTTTACCGCAATATACTAGCAGCCAAAGATTACCTAAGGTGACCAGAATTAGTGTCTTACACGATCAATAATAGTCACCACAGACTAACTTTGGTGGTTAACAATAGTCTCCTCATATTACCTATTACTACCAATCATAGTCGCCACAAAGTATCTTAAGCGACGAATAATAGTTGCCACAAACTATCTTTGGCGATTAATAGTAGTCTCCACACACTACCTATTGCGACCAATCATAGTCTCCACAAACTGTCTTAGGCAACCAACGATAGTCACCATATACTACCTTTGGTGGTCAATAGTAGTCTCCACACACTACCTACTACGACCATTCATAGTCGCCATAAAGTGTCTTAGGCGAACAATGATAGTCGCCACAGACTTACTTTGTCGGTCAATAATAGTCTCTATATACTACCTATTGCGACTAAGCATAGTCACCACAAAATATCTTAGGCGACAATGATATTCGCCACACACTACCTTCTACGACCAAGCATAGTCGTCCCAAAGTGTCTTAGGCGACAATGATACTCGCCACACACTACCTATTATTATCAATCGTAGTCATCATAGACAACCTTGGGGGACTAATGATAGTTGTCACATACAACATATTGCAACCAAATATAGTCGCCATAGACTACATATGCCAACTATTTTAGTCGACAAAGGTACCTCCCTCCTAAAAATCCTACAACCTAAGACAACAAAGCCTTCTTGGCCAAAAGTTTGGAACAACAAAGACATTTTCTTGCAACAGTGTAATAGCCAAAGATCTTTTGCAACTAAAATGCTTAATTAGTCATACCAGACTTTGGGTCAGGAGACTGAGGTGATGATGCTCGCGACTAAGGAATTTAGTGGCGATAAACCTTAGGCAACTAATTTTATATTTAGGCGACAAAAAACTACTAGTCGCTTGAAGGCCTTATACTAGTAGTAGTATAGAGTTACCAACTATCAAGGATGTGTCATATCACGAAACTCTAGGAGAGAGTTCAGAGAATAATTGAGCAAAGACTAAATAATTAAACGAGAATTTCATATAATCAAATTGGTTTCATACCGGAAAAATTCACTATGGAACTAGGAAGCCATTTACTTAGTAAGAACATTAATGGAAAAAAAAAATTAAGGAGAAGAGGGACCGCCATATGGCTGTTATTGACTTAAAAGAATTATGATAAAGCGCCTAAGATAATGTGGTGGCTTTTGGAGGAAAAAAAAAGTTTTTAATAGCTATATTGAGATTATTAGAGATATGATATTATTAGAGATATATACGATGAAGTTATGAATACCGTGCAGACCGTTGGATATCACACCATTTTTCATTATTGTTGGCTATCATCAAGGATCAGCATTATGTCCTCATTTCTAGTTATAGATGAAATTACGAGACATTCCCGTGCGGTCCATTGGACGAGATATCAAACCATTTCTCGTTAGTGTTGGCTAGAATCAAGGAGCACAACTATGTCCTTGTTTGCTCTAGTTATGGATGAAATTTCGAGCGGTGCGGACCATTGGATGAGATATCACAACATTTCTCGTTTGTTGGCTAAAATCAAGGAGCAACCTTATCTCCTTGTTTGTTATGGATGAAATATGAGCGGTGCGGGCTATTAGATGAGATATCACATCATTTCTCGTTATTGTTGGCAATAATCAAGGAGTAACCTTATGCCCTTGTTTGTTTTAATTATCGATGAAATTACAAGATATTCATAAATAAGTTCCATAGTGTATGTTATTTGATGACCATTTTGTAGTATTTGAGGAGACTAGAGAAGGATTACACTAAAATGGAATTGTGGAGTAACCTTGGCATTAAAATGAGTACATCGTAGATAGAGGATATGATTCGTCACTTCAACAAAAGGTAACATAGAAACGAGGGACAAGTGCATATTGATGGACAACAGATTCCTAGGGGCGATAGTTTTAGCGTGTGTCAGCAATCATCCATCATGATGGAAAGATTTAGAAGGATATTGTTCATACAATAAAATCATGATGGTGGAAATGGAAAAGTACTTATAGAGTGCTTTATAAACGTACGATACTATTGAAGTTGAAAGAAAAACTCTATAAAACTGGTTACGCGTTGAGTAACTAAAAATAATGTCTAGAACTGAGCTAGAAAATGAATATAGTTTATTAGAACCATGATATGAATGGTTGGCAACACATTAAAGATAGGACAAAAAACGAGTGATTTTGTGAAAATTTGGAGATTGGAACCAAAATTGAGACAATGAGAGATAATTGTCTCATGTGGTTTGGATATATGCAACATAAACCAACAAATGCATCTGTTTTAAGAGTGATAGGTTATAAGTAAAAAGGGCTAGGTGTAGGCCTACATAAACATGGATCGAGGCTACAACATTGGAAATGGTTTTTGTTAGTGTTACAGAGCACATATTCCTTAACAAAACTGAATGGAAGAAAAGTTATCTGTAGACCTGTACGACAGCAGAATTAGTCATGATATATCTTCACTAGTTCACCTCATAGTTGTTCACTTCACAGCCATGAAAAGCACACAAGCTCAACTGGAGTAAGTTCCTTTGAATTGGGATTTCCACTAATTACATCCAGAGATAACTAAATGACTCCAATCAAAACCTCTAACTCTAAAACACGACAAAAATCCCCAAAAAAGTGGGATCCATAGAAAATCAATGATGCTTTCGAGAATTGTTTTCCCCATATGAACTGTTGGAAAGAATGCAATCCTTCTTCAACAGGACAACTGAATTAATCAAGAAAGCATCAGCATACTTTTTTCGGTTCATAGTTCATTTCACACCTGTTGGAAAGAATGCAATCTTTCTTCAAAGGGACAGCAGAACTAATCAAGATAGCACGAAGCTACATTTTTCTGGTTCATAGTTCATTTCACAATCATCACAGAGCTTGAAAACAGTATGTTCCTTTGCCTTGGAAATTTCACTAGTTCCGACTAGATATAACTCAATGGCTCAACAACTAAACATATAAAACACTAAATTATCCAAAAACAGATCCATACTAATTAGCGATGCTCCCAAGAACTTCCCCCTATGAACAAGAGGACAGCAGAATTAATACCTATCACTTCTAATTTTCTCACTTCGTAGTTGTTCACTTCACACTCCACACTGGTTGACACACAAATATGTTCCTTCACATTGGAATTTCTGCTAGATCCAACTAGAGATAAAACAAGATAGTGATGCTTCCAAGAACACCCCACCCACCCACCAACCACCACCACCACCACCACCACACCATGAATAGTTCGCAAAAATGCAAATTTTCTTCGACATGGTCAATGTTCCAGCTTGATGTCAAAACTGCCTTCTTATAAGGCGATCTTAATAAGAAGTAAGATCTATATGGAACCACCTCCGAGTTCATTGTTCGAAGGATAATTTAGTGTGCAAAAACTTAAGAAAGTGATCTACGGTTCAAGCATATTCTCCTTGCTTGGTTTGAGAAATTCTGCCACGTTGTCACAAAAGTTGGTTTCATACAGTCATGAGATCACTCCGTGTTATCCAAAATACCAATTGATGTCAAAACTGCCTTCTTATAAGGCGATCTTACTAAGGTCTACAAATTGACCAACCTCTGGATTCATTGTTCGTAGGATAATTAGTGTGCAAACTTAAGAAGGTGATCGACGGGTTCAAGCAGATTCTCCTTGCTTGGTTTGAGAAATTCAGCTAGGTTGTCACAAAAGTTGGTTCCACGCACAGTCATGAGATCACTCCCCGTGTTATCCAGGACACCAATTATGGGATTGTTATTCTAGTGGCCTAGGGATTTTCATCTAATAGTCTACGTCGATGATATCTTACTACCTGCAACGATATTGTCGGAGACTAAAGCTCATTTTTAGAATCATTTTGCTAATAAAGATCTAGAACCACCCCTCTATTTCCTAGACATCGTGGTTGTCCAAAGCAAGAAAGGAATAGTTTCCTCTCAATGAAAATATCATAATATGTCATGGATTTGTTGCAAGAAACCAGATTCTTGGTTCTAAATCCCTTGGTACTCCTATCAAACAAAATTTGAATTGGCGGTATGATGATGATTGGGACTTCGAGAACAAGTAGCAACATAGAAAACTTGTCGGAAAACTGATCTACTTGACCCAAACTGGCAAATATCACCTTTGTTATTGGTCTACTTGGTCAGTTCATGGAAATCCCTAGTGGTGCCAGTGTGCCACATTGTGCCACTGAGGTAGCCCTAAGGATCTTGAGATGTATCAAGGGGTCTCCTAGGAAAGGTCTTTTGTATTAACACTTCTACCATATTTAGATCAAATCCGGTTGGCTTAATTTCAACTTGATACCCTTGACCATTTCAATTTTCCAACTTGATACCTTAAACAACTTCTTTTTTGGTACAACTTGACACGCTGGAAAAAATACCCTTATTCAAAATTTAAAACTAGGGGGTGGGGGAGCAGGGACGGGGGCAAGGGTAAGGTGGGGGTAGCTGGAGGGGGACAGGGGTAGTAGGAGGGGGACGGGGGGATGGAGGGGTAGTTTTAGGTTTTATTTGTTTAGGGTACGAAGTTGAAATATTTAATAGTTGATGTTATCAAGTAGTTGAGTAAAAAAGTTTAGGGTATCAAGTTGAAAAACAGGAATAGTTGAGGGTATCAAGTTGAAAATAAGCCAATATTGTTATGATGTCGACTTTGATGGATTGAAGACCAATATGAAATTAACATATGGCTATTTGATGCGGATGAGGTATAGAAGGTCAAAACTAGTGGAGAAGCCAAAAACAACCCACCAACTCTTTTTTATTATGATGTCCTATTTTAAGTTGTTTATGAAGATTTTTCAAATCTTTTTTCATTAGGATTTCTTTGTACTTTCTTTATTTCTTTTTCGTAGTTTAATTAGGACTAGTCTCTTAGGGTCTGCTTGGATTGATGGTTAAGAGAGTTAAGTGAGAGGAAGTTAAGGGAAAATAAAACTGGTTTGGGGGTGGGGGTTTAGGAGGAAGAGGTATAGAGGGTTAAGTAAGGGTTTGTTTAACCCTCTTTTGTCCATTTTCTTAACCTCCTAACTCAGAGGGTTAACGAGGGGGAATGAGGGATTTTATTTAAAAAGTCATAAATACCATTTTTTTTATTTTTTCTTGTTTTCAACATGTTGCTCCGTAGCTTCCTCATTTGTGAAGATATTTTAAAAAGTTCTAATTAAAATTCCAATCAAAATTAATTTTATGACATATGTAATAAGAGTATTTTTGTAACTACTATATTTTTATTAATTCTCCTTTCACTCAAAACCTTTAATCCAAGCAAGAGTTATGAAACACACCTCACTTAATTCTCCCTCCAATCCAAGCAAGGTTATATGTATTAACTCCTCTCCCCCTCACTTAACCCCACTTAACTCTGCTTATTTTTCCCCCCTCAATCCATGCAGACCCTTAGGGTTCAAGTATGTTATTTAGTATAAATAGGACTGTGTAGAAAATAATAAAGTAATAAACATGTTCATTCCTATTGATTTCTTATCTATATTGTGCTTGAGAATTTGGGCTCTAGTCCTCGTTATCTTAGGTCATTGGTTTTCAGTGATCAGCATTCTGTGTTGTGGCAGGTGGTATTAGAGCCTCGACACGTTGAGAGGCGTGATGGGAACCAACACGGTGACGAAAACCACCAACTTCTTGCTGAAGAGCAAGGGATTTAAGACCTCTTCGCGGCGATCCATCACATGGAAGTCTCTCTACAGAATTTGACCCTACGTCTCTAGCGAGTCGAGCAGGTGGTAAGCAATCACGAAACATTGAGGCACCGGTACGTGATCCAGAAACGACATCCCGTGTAAGCAACGCCCACGGCCTCCCGAAAGATGGTCAAGTACAGGCACAAAGCATCATCCGGGGATGGTTTGCTTATATTTGTCTAGTCGAGCGAAGAATTTGATGATTTCATCGTGTGAGATTGTGATGAGCATCATAGCGGTGACATGTTGCCTGACCAATAAGGCTACGATGGTTGGTGCGTTTTCGACTGACGTAGTCGATATACTAACTACGAGAGGAACGATTTTCGCGGCGTCAGAAATTGGTTCCACAACAGCTACGCTTATACGTGGGGAAGGTCCGTACAAGACGTGGGGCAGGTCCGTACAAGAGAGGAGATGACTTTAAATTGAAGGTCCATATTCTGATCTTTCATGGAGATCACGATATCACTGAATTCATGGATGAATCGATTCTTTGATTACATGGAGATCTCGACGAACAAAAAGATAAAGTTGTCATATCGACTGAAGTGATGAGCATCAACTTAGTGGGACAGGCTGCAAGATGAGCGTAGAAGGGAACGAAAGGTGTTCAATTGTTCATTACCTCTTGGGAGAAGATGAAAAAGAAGCTGAAGACACGCTTCCTACTCGATGACTATGAGCAACACACTTTCAATCAGTACCAGAGGGGTACACAAAGACAACGAAGTATCAACGAGTATAATACAGAATTTTTGCGACTTGTTAAGCGAAATCATCTCAACAAAACCGAGGGCAGGAGGTATCTCGCTTCGTGACGGGCTAGACAGAACGTCAACGAGTATACTGCGAAGTTTTTGCGACTTGTTGAGTGAAACCAAGGGACAGCAGGTATCTCGCTTCATGACGGGCTCAAACTAGCAATTCGAAATAGGATCGAGGTTCAATGCTCCTAACGTGATAGAGACCATGAACGGAGCTTTACAGCCGAACAATTGTTGCAATAAAAGTGACAATCAAGCGGCATATCAAAGCGACAATTGAAGACGGGAGAGTCACCGAAAAAATGGCCACAAACGAAGCACCAAGGAGGATAAAGCGGTGGCAAATATGACGAGAAAGAACCCCATATAGGCAAGTACCTGACCCACTAACCCATACACCAAATCCATCCTAGGAAGGTGTTTCAAGTGCAATCAATATGGTCACCGTTGGAGAGATTGCCCATGGAGGAGGCACGTGGCTTATGTTGATCGTGAAGTATCCAGCAACCTACGACCAGTCATCTCATCTAGGAGTTCTGTAACATTTTACTAGACAAGCTTCCTGGAGGACTATCACCCATGCGGAACATTCAACATTGCACTGATCTCGTGCCCAGGACGAGTTCACTGTTACCACGTTACCGTATAAGAACGTGGAAAACCGAAATTTTCAGAAGAAAGGGAGAATTTGCTACATAAGGGGCATATTAGAGAGCACCCGTATGTAGTTCCAGAACTTTTGATAACGAAGAAATATAGCATCTGGAGGATGTGTCTAGACCAAGGTTCAAAATATCGGTATCGGTATCGGTATCGGTATCGGACATTTTGTATGAGGATCGGTATCGGAAGTATCGACGGTATCGGCGGTATCGGATCGGAGTATCGGATTTTTGGTATCGGCAGTATCGGCAATATTAAATAATTAGTAAAAAAATTAGGAATTTTTTAAACATATTTAAGCATTATTTAAATATTTTTAACTTTATATATATATGAAATATATAACTTTATATTATATAAAATATATATATATATATATATATATATATATATATATATATTTATGTATATATATATATATATAAAAAAGTCAGAACATAAATATAAATACATGCAACTTCTAAACATAGAATAGGAATTGAGTTTGTGGTTAGTGTTCATTGTTATAAGTTCTGTCCACAGAGGTCTCTGGTTCGAAACTTGAGGCTTCCCTTTTCTTTTTCTTTTTTTTTTTGTTTTTTCTGTTCTGGATGAGTCATGAGACCGCACAGTCTTCGAGGCTTTTTTTTTTCTGTTCCTTCTCAGACCGCACGGTCTTCGAGTTACTTTAAAGTAACTTTCAAAATGGGGGGGGGGGGGGATATAGAGGCTTCCCTTTTCATTTTTTTTTGTTTTTTCTGTTCTGGATGAGTCATGAGACCGCACGGTCTTCGAGATTTTTTTTTTTTCCTGTTCCTTCTCAGACCGCACGGTCTTCGAGTTACTTTAAAGTAACTTTCAAAATGGGGGGGGGGGGATATAGTGGTCTGGACTCTGGAGAGAGAAGACTGATTTTTTTTTCCTCTCCCTCTCCGCCTCCTGCTGGTGCAAGCCAAGCCGCTCCACCGCCGGCTTCCGCTCCACCGCCGGCCGCCTCCACGCTCCACATCGATCCACCAGGCTTCGAAGGAGATGGGTAGGAGAGGGCTCTGTTACCTGCTGCAAATGAGGTAACCCCTTCACAATTTCTGTAAGAAAATTTTTTTTCACAATTTCTGTAAGAATTTTTTTCTTTGTTGTTGTGGTTGTGGTTGTTTCATGTTAATTTTGGTGCCTTTTTTTCTTTGTCGTATCGGCATGTATCGGTCCGTATCGGTCCGTATCGGCCGATACAAACCCGATACGAACCGATCCATTGCTTTATATCGGGTTCTCGGCCGATACCGATAATTTTGTGCCGTTTCGGATCGGCCAGAGCAAAATCCGATCCGATACGGCCGATACGTATCGGTATCGGCCGATACTTTAAACCTTGGTCTAGACAATCATGCGATCAACAAAATTACGATTCGCTACAAGTTCTGAATATCATGAATATCATGACTGGATGATATACTTGATCGGTTGAGTGGAGTAGAAATATTCTCCAAGAAAAACCTTTGAAGCAGCTACACCATCAAATTCGCATCTCGCTGATGGACGAGTGGAAGACGGGGTTCAAGACGCAAGATGGATTGTTCCTGATGGACGAGTGGAAGACGGGGTTCAAGACGCGAGATGGATTGTTCAAGTGGATGGTCATGCATTCGGATTGCCCAACACACCAAGTACTTGCATGTCTCTCATGAACCAGGTGCTTCTGTCACGTCCCGATTCCGTAGAATCGATAGTCGTCCTCCGGACGTGATGACGTGTGAGCCTAAGTTACACTCGCACAAGACAAGGTTATAAAGTTATCCGAGACACAACAACAAAGAGAATACGAAGAGAAATTGAACAATTACACCGAAGAAAACTTTGCTTTATTAATAATAACATCATTACAAGACTTTATTACAGAGGGTGCCACGCGGCCTTACAAAGTGACTGAGATGAAATAGTCATTCCATACATTTACATCTCCTTATACAAAAACAAAACATTCTCTGGACCTTGAATCGGAAAAAGTTGAGACATTGGAGCAGGATTTGAGCAGCCTTCAAAATGGTGGGAATCGCCTTCGCACACGAGCAAGGATTCAAAATGTTCCAAGCGTCGCCTTCAGCTATATGACACGGCCTTCCTGGTTCGCGACATCTATGAAGAGCGAGTGTCAGTACATTGTCGTGTACTGGAGAATGACTAAATCCCACGATCTCATTCGTTATAGAAGTTATGTAAACATATAGTATATTTAATTATCTTTCTAACCATCCTAGTCAACAATTGCATGGAAACATTTGATAAGGCATAGCATATGAAAGTTACGTTCAATCTTACCCACGGCATAGTCTCAGTGTCTGTATAAAACTTACTATGTTCTTCCATATCAGATTTATATCAATAGCTAAAACATTTTGTAGGTGGAGGTCACTGGCAATTCAAGCCATCCTGAACGTATTGCTTGGTTTAGATGACGACTCTTTCAGCGCAGGTAGCGAGCCCCACTAAAAGTTTCCGAGTAACCGTACTAATATCCAGCACAGCTAACTTGCTTTCCTCCTAGGTCGTCGAATCGGTCATGTGGTCCTGGGTTGTCGTTCGAGGAAGCGAAATCTTATACACAAGTTGTCCATGACCGTGCGAGACTAAACTAATTACTCAAGCATGGTCTACAATACTGTAACCCCTTGTATTTGACTTCTAGTATTTTCTGAAGTTGATAAAAAATTTCTCAAATTTTCGAAATCGTTCTGGAATTTTTAGAATGACAAACCATTTTTTTCATAATCTTGTCATGATTTGACTAGATAGCCATCATGACTTAATTACTGATGATGGCTAAAGTAAATGGTTATGGCAAATGGCTATAGTTATGGTGCCTAACTAATTAAGTTAGTCGTGATTAAACTAGTTAGCTAATTGGTAGTTAGTTGTCCATGGCTAGCTAAGCCATGGAATTTCTAAGAACATTCCACACACCATTGCATTTCCTTTCTTGTCCCTCTCCCCCTTACAAATTACACTTGTGCCGCATGGCATATACTTGGCTCCCAAGCACCATGACCCTATATAATTGGGCATTCCCCATTCTCACAAATCACATAATTATACACAAATTCCAAATTATAAAAATTACATAAATTCCTAGTTTACACTCTGCCTATCCGACCCCATCCCTTGGCCAGTCTCCGGCCATCTGTCGCCGGTCACCGACCACCTTCCCTCTCCTCAGCCTCACCAAACCACCACCATCACCAGGCTACTGCCACCACCACCACCATCCACGCCCCTTTGTCCACCGCCTCCAGACCACCCCTCAGCCTCCGACCACCATTACCATCATCCACCACCATCGTCAGGACCACCATCTACTGCCACCAACTTCACCAAAACACCACCAACGTCAGGACCACCATCTACCACCACCAACTTCACCAAACCACCACCACCACTGCCCTATCCCTCCGCCAGGATACCACCACCACCAACCCAACACCCTCACCTGTCCGTCGACCTCGAACCGCTACCAATCCCGCAAGCGTCGCCGTCGATCCAACCTCGACCATCCCAGATCCGGCCGCCCCAAAGCCGCAGCTCCGCCTACAGAGCTTGCCAGCGCTTGCGAGCGCCCAGCATCGTCGCCGCCGTCAAACGCGCCGCCCTCCGGCTCTGCCTCCGGTGTGAGCTCCTCCGCCGGAAATCCCTCTCGAACTCCCTTCTTCCTCTCGCTCTCTAACTCTCTCCCTCACTCTCTGTCTATAACTCTCTCTCTCTCTCTCTCTCTCACTCTTTGGCCTTATATCTATATATATAATATATAAGTATTAGTATATAGTATATATATATTTCTATGCATAATACTATATGTCAAGCCCCGGTACCGCAGAACAAATCGTCCTCGCTTGTGCGTGATGCCGCACGAGCCTAGATTACACCAGCGTAAGGCAATACTATAACGACCGATTACAACAGCTTGGCCGCGGAATCGTCGCACAGAAGTCCCAAAGCAAAAGCATTGAATAACGAAGGAAACACAAGTATTCAAACAAAATCAGAACTTTTATTGATAACCAGCGGAATTTACAAAGGCATGAGGCCAAGATTACAATCACCCAACTCACGTTATCTCTGGATACAAATCACTCTACTCTCTCTCTCTCTCTCATTTACAATATAATCTCTCATGTCCGAAGGCTTACAACTTGTGGATGCTTCAGAAGGGAATGTCCATACATTATGTCATATATAGGTGAAGGCTCCAACGCGGTCGCACGCCTCGAAACGCTAAGAAACTCCATGCCTCAGCGCGTCCAAGCAAGCTCCGCCATAAACGAGCACCTGAACCTGTACATAAAAACTGATCGAGTGTCAGTACACAACCGTACTGGTGGGGGACACTTCGCCATCCATACAAAACTAACACGTTATTTTAGTGAGTGCAAGTTGTTCTTTTGTGGTCTTTCTAATCTTGTCTTAGGATCAGTTTTATTTCATAACTATAACACTACTTCGTTGCAACATCATGATCGTGCTCCAAATCCTTGTGACCGTGCTACAAAACCTATTTGTGCAAACATTGTAGCCGTGCCATAAGATCCATATGTATAACAACATCGAGGTCGTGTCTCGCAACACAGTGTAACCCATTCATACTTGCCTTAAGGTCTTTCCGATTTCGACATACAAACGACTCAGACCATACTCGTAAACTTGTATCATTGACTCAAACACCCGACGCTATATTTCGTACCGAAGCACATCTCTGCTATAGCCAAATCTTAGGCTTCATAAAAGTCGTGTTGCAAACCGTGCACACATTTCTTGACTCATTCGTGTCGTGCTTACACTTCTTGTGACTCAACTGACACCGTGCATGCGGATTGCTGCTCAGCACACCGACTCATCTATATGAAAGGTCGCTGGCAATTCATGCCATCTTGGACATGGCTTAGGATAGACGGCGATCGTCCAATGCAGGTAGGTAGCCCCACTGAAAGTCCTGAATCTCCCATGCAGTACAATCCAGCTTAGCCACCCCTCTTCCTCCTAGGCCGATATGATCCCGGTGCCCAGACGAAAAATCATTCGAGAAAATAATACCTTGTGCACAAGTTGTCCACGACTACGCAGCTACGAGACATTCTAGACTCCACGTAAACGCATGGCCTAACTGGTGTTTTAACTCAAATCCTTGCAACCTATTCTCATTTAACATACTTTCCTTCATTGGAGACTCCCAAACGAGAGACCGCATCGGCGACAAATGGTCGCATAAACTTTATATATTACCTTTGAAACCCAGGAACGGTTACTGCATAGCTTTCTTACTTAACTTGAATAAAACGTGTTCCATAAGTGACACAGACCATGTCATACTTTATATGACAACCTGTGAGACCGTGGGGGCATAACACTAAAATCAGTCATGAAACAGTGGGAACATGACGTTGAAACCGTAGGAACGTACCTACTATGACATCAAGTCGACAGCCCATAGCATACTCTATTTTATCCAGTCGTAAGGTCGATAGACCGAGTGCCAACTTTGAAAACCATTGTGGATTGATATCTAGGCAACAAGCTAACACTTCCAAGTTCTATACACATTTGACACAATGAGATTATTCTCTTAGCTAGGTGGATTCATCTCTTTTATTATCAAGCCTATTCAGGCAATGAAAATTTTCATTTATTAGTGTGAAGGCCAAGCTGAGACAAGTTCATCGAAGTCACCTACCTGAACAAGGAGTTGCCTCGACCGAGCGGGACTTCAAGCAATCCGCTGCATAGCCAATTACAAATGTCGTTGCGTTTCGATTCCTCCAGTTGAACTGAGTGAGACGGGACATTACAATATATATATATATATATATATATATATATATATATATATATATATATATATATATATATGATTATGTATACATGTATATATGGATAAATAATATATGTATAATTATATATATTATACTGGTATAAATGTTAATATATAATTGTATATATATATAAATAGGTATTGAATATGGGCTTTAAGCCCTACATTGTATACATTAGCCAAGTTGGGCTCTTAAGCCCTACATTATTTATGTTTCTTTTCTAAAATGGCTATTAGCCTACATTGTTAGCTAGAGTACAAAATTGGTCTTTTAGCCCTAAAATATTTAAATAATTAATAGAATGGACTTCCAGCCCTATATTATAATTTTATTATTATTTTTAAAAGGACATTAGTCCAACATTTCTATGTTAATCATTTCAATCGGGCTTTTAGCCTATATTGTTCAAGTAGAACCAAAATGGGCCTTGAGCCCTACATACTTAATTATTTTTCCTAATTTGGGCCTTTAGTCCTAAATTATAATTTATTAGTAAATGGGCTTTGAGCCCTAAGAGTGCATCTTTATTTTATTTTACAAATGGATCACGACCCTAAATTTAATAGTCATATGGTCTAATTTAAATGGCCTAAAAGACTAGTAATAAATCATTAGCCATGTATTTTGGGCCCAAGATCATATTTGACCAATTTTAGATTTGAGCATTTATTTTTAAGCCTTAAACTTTTAATTAATATTAGCACATTCTAAATAATTACTAAATAGTATATATATTTTTTGCTAAATAGTATTATTAGCTATATAACTATACGACTAATTCCTTAATCAATTCTCTTTTGATCAATTTATGATCATGACTAATCATGTGTTTCCTCTTCGCCTTTTCGAACGCGGATTTCTATCTCGATCTCGATAATCGTACCAATTTCCAAATCGGACTTCTATATATCAAACTGGGCTATTTAGACTATTTTGAACTTCATGGAACTGGACCATTTGTTGAAATTTAGCTTCTAAACCATTTCGTGTCAACATGTTCGTGTCGTTCACGTCGACAACAACTACCAAAGCAAGTACTCTACACTTATGATTATCAATTTCTTAAATATTGCTATAAATGCTTGTGTAGTTAGCATAATATGATTTTGTGACACTTGTAGCTTACACATAGTACTCTTTATTCATATGTTATGATTTCATAATTCCATGATCACTGTGATCGTACTTCGTGATTTATGATCATGACTTGTGAATTTACGATCATTTCGTGTCGTGACTTGTTATGAGTACTAGTTGGACGGAAGAAATACCTTAGTATGCATAAGGGCTACCCAGAACTATCTTAATAGTCTTTACATGCCTAATAGCAGGCGCACATCACATGTGCGTCGTGCCGTATCTTACCCCTAGCCGCCCACATATGGAACACGGTATTTGAAACACTTAGAATAAATGTTTCTTTTAAATTCATGCTTTGATTAGCCATATTTAGTTTTGATTGTCATGATTTAGCCATATTTTTATTTACCTTGTCAATATCTCTTATCTAGCTACTTATTATTTCCCTTGATTACTTGCATGTCCCTTTACTTGGATTCATTTCATGACTATTATATGTATTCGTAGTCAATATTTGGTTATGGCTAACATATGTATAAGTGGTATTTGACCAATTTTGACTCGATAACATTTTTAGGGAATGTTGTGGCCACATTCTTCGGACCGCATGATGAACCGGGAGGGATATGACTATCTTCTGCTTAAATCATTTATAGTTCCTTTTTGTCATTTTCTAATTACTTTTATGTTTGCTATCGTATTTGTCTCCGGTAAACTCTTGTTAGCTTTGTATTAATTGTAATCAAACACTTGAAATCTTATGACATTTGATTTTAATAAATTGTTAGTCTTTTCCCATATTATCCTTCTTTAGCTATTGTGAATGAGTTTTTCTATTAAATCATGTGATCTTGAGGTATAGACAGCGCACTACCACCGATGTTGCAGTGTAGGCTGGGTGTGCCTCGTAAACCGTGCCATAACATGCAGATACGGGTCATGACAAATACATAAGAAACTTAATCATTTTCATCGTATTCCGCCTTATCGTAGCAACAGTCATACAATGATTCAATCTTTGCTAAACACAGTTCTATAACAGGCATAACATAAGTAAGCATGTAGGAGTTCATGGTATGACAGTTCTATAGCATATATACATAAGTAAATATACAACATTTCTACTATCTACAGTTCTTTGAAAACAAGCATGCAACATTGTGTCTACGCCTCTATATCTAGCATTCATGTTATTGATATCATTGATTGATTGGAGAACAAGAGGATCAAGAAGAGAAGCGTCAAACCACTCATCGTTGATTGAATGAGGCGCGAGAGAGACTTCTACTCTAAGCGTATCCTATACGATTACCTGCAACGCATAAGCAAAGGATCAATACTCTACCATTTCACTCAAGATTCGATATGAAGTGCGAAGTTCAAAGAACGCAAGCAAAGAAATCCATCGAAAACATTCTCGAAAACGCATTCAAGAAAACCGACGTAAAAAGGGGCAAGTGCGGCATTGAAAACAAAGCAGCGGACAGGTCTCTCCTGACTCAGCCGCAGAGTCCTTCCTCAAGAAGTAACCCGCTGAATATGAGACTTGATTCCGAAGAAGCCGTTCCATAACGAGGAAATGATCTTGATTCAATTTGTTCCGGTAATCGATACCGACAGTATTTCCTAACCGCGCTCCCCGCGAACGAGAAACGGGACACGATGTTGGGACGGGGCACTACGGCTTCGACCTTTCATTGTGAGTTGTGGTTTATTTTGATATTACATTAATCTATAGCAAACACTGTGATGAACACATGGCACTTGAGAAGGGTCTTAGAGGTGTTGAAGCATAATCAACTCTAGTCAACTTGAAAAAGTCACTACTTTATGACGTGGAAGTTGCTCTTGCTCGGGTTCATTGTGTGTGCAGGTGGCATCCATGTCGATGAGAAGAAGGTTCGTGTAATTGGGGAGTAGCCAAAAACAAAGATCGTAGAAAATATGCATAGCTTTCATGGATTGACAACATTCTATCGACAGTTCATCCGAGATTTCATACCATTATAGTACATATTATGTATTGCATGAAGAATGAGGAGTTCAATTAGGAGAAGCAGCATCGGCGAGTGTTATGGTGATTAAGGAGAAGTTTTGTACGGCACGAGTTTTGGCTCTTCCAAACTTTGACAAGCTCATTGAGGTCGATTGCGACGACAGTGGCATTAGTGCAGTACTATCACAAAAGTGGTAGCATATGTGTTGGCACATGAATGATTTTGATAAATTGATCGTAATTAACCTTCATACTATTTTAGTAATATTATTGTTCTACAGATGCATGAACTCAAAAGAAAGAAGCCACAAAAAGCCTCAGACGTCGCTAAAGATCAAAAGAGCATAGAATGCTTACTGTTATATCTCAAAAGAAATACTCAAGATTCAAGATCAGAAGCATGCTTATTACAAGTTCTCAGTTTTGTAAGTATATAGGAAATCTTGTAAATACCTTAGAGGATGGCAAAACAAAAAGCTAAATCTTCTAAAAGTTAAGATATTATTATTTCTGAAGAAGCGGAAAATCCGCCGAACTTTCGCGAAAAACCGACAGATGGAAACAGCAAGTTTACGTGGTCCATACGGATAATCTTCCGGACTTCCGCGGAATACCGTCGGAAGATCCGAATGAAAACAGAAAGTTTTCTGTGGTCCATTCGGATCATCCATCGGATTTCTGCAGAATACCGCCGAAAGATCCGAATGGAAACAAAAAGTTTTCTGTGGCCCATCCGGATCATCCTTCGGATTTTCACAGAATTATATCGGAAGATCCGAATTGAAACATCAAGTATTTTGTGATCCATTCGAATAATCCGTCGGATTTCTATGAATATCCGCCGGATAATCTGAATGGTACAACTAGCCAATTCAAATTTCAAATCCAGCGGCTCCTGACAAACGCATTAAATGCATCCAACGAATATATTTCTATCCGTTACTGTTGAGTTCGAATAATCCGTCGAGCGTCCGCGGACAACCGGTGGATCTTCCGACTGGTGGCAGAAATGCTTTATGCTCTTGGATTTGTATAAATAGACTTCCCCTTTCTGCATAAATGCTCATTCACTTGAGCCTTAAATTTTCTCAACTACCAAAGAGCTTCTCCATTACCCTACCAAGCTTTAAATTTGTCATCTACCAAAGTGTTAAGAGTTGCTCAAGAGTTGTAACATCGATCTTCCAAGTTCTCTCGGAGATCAAAACCCTTCTTTGTAAGAAGTTGACGAGCCTTCGGATTAAAACTCGTGTATTTGAAGTTGACGAGCCTTCGGATAAAAACTCGTGTGTAAGAAGTTGACGAGTCTTCGGATCAAAGCTCGTGTTGTACTATTTACTCAAATAGTGGATTAAAGTCGGAGAGAGTTCCGGGACTGGACTGTCCTAGCGGAGGAAATCATGATACATCAAGTGTTCAATTTCTTACTATCTTGCTATATTTCATTTAGGAGCTGTTTGGTAACACTGAAGTGGGCTTCGAATTCTACTGTTCATTGGAAGTGGGCCATTGAATTCAAGTTCCGGTGTTTGGTTCGCGGGAATGTGGGAGTGGAATTTGGTAAGTGCAGTTTCTGAAATCCATGGGACCCACCTCCAAATCCGGAAAACATCCTCCTCTTTTTTGTTGAGGATGTGGGTTGGAAAGTGAAAAAAGGTAGAAGTAATTAATTAATATATATAGTACTTAGTTAATCACAAATATTTACTAACTAATTAAATAATTTAATAATTATAATTATAATTATAATTATAATAATAATAATAATTATTATTATTATTATATACCGATTTCTCTTTATATAATATCGAATTATTATAATAATAAATTATTTAATAAAAATGATATTGAATAATAATAATAATAATAATAATAATTTTAAGATTACCAAAATGATATTGAATAATAATAATAATAATAATAATAATTTTAAGATTACCAAAATGATATTGAATAATAATAATAATAATAATAATAATACCAAATTATTTTTATTATTGTTATTATTTTGTAATTAAAATTAAAATGACCGGTATTATTGTTATTATTTTTTTAACTAAATTAATTATCATAATTTTTATTATTATAACATATTATTTTACTTTCCACTTTCTAAAATCCTAACCATTATCCACCTTGCTTATCCAAACAATGGATTTGGATTTGGACAAAATCCAATGCCAAAATCTTATTTTACCAAACACTTTTTTGGCATTTGGAAATACATAATTTTGATTGAAATCCAAGTCCAGATTTTCAAGTTCCAAATCCAAATTCACTTCCAAGTTACCAAACAGGCCCTTACATTGCCTTGTTGTGTTGAAATTTTTATTACCCTATTCACCCCCCCCCCCCCCCCCTCTAGGGTTCCTTCAATAGATATCAGAGCTTGGTCTCTTGATTTGGATTTACTTCCTTAGAGTGATCAATAGCTACCAACCCTAGTTTTAACTCACATTACAATGAGGGACACTCCACAAATAGACCCCCTCTATTTGATGGAACCAATTACAATTATTAGAAGATTAGGATGAGTATATACTTAAAATCCCTAGATTTTGATCTATGGATTGTGTTATAAATGGTCTCACTAAATCTTCCATTGTGATTGAGAACGGTGTTTCGGATAGACTTACTAAAAGGTTTCAGAAAATGATAAGAAGGTTTTTAGCCGTGATGCTAAGACAATGAATGCTCTCTATTGTGCACTTGATAGCAACGAATTCAATAGAATCTCCACTTGCAAAACTTCCAATGAAATATAGAAGCTTTTGGAGGTTACACACGAAGGCATATAACAAGTAAAAGAGTCTAAGATTAGTAGACTCACTCAAGAGTATGAGGCTTTCAAAATAAAACAAAATGAGTCTATTACTTGTATGTTTACTAGATTATTTGATATAATTAACCCTCTTGCTTCTCTTGGTAAGGAATATGCTACTCGTGAAAAGATTCGAAAGATTCTTAGAGGACTCACTAAAGGATGGAATTCCAAGGCCACTATCATCATCGAAGGAAATGATCTTACAACAATGAACCTTGAGAGTCTCGTGAGAAAGTTGATGACTCACAATCTAGACATAAAAGACCAAGAAGAAGCATCTATGCAAGAGAAGGAGAAAGAAATGATTAAGGGGAAAAAATCTCTTGCCTTGAAGGCCATCAAGCTCTCCTCAAAGGACGACTCCGATGACGACGAAGAAATTGCCCTTACCTCCAGAGACTTCAGAAAGTTTCTCAAGTTCAACAAAGTCAATCGCTCAAGAAGGAAGACCGATGAAGAACCTGCTTGCTACAATTGCAAGAAGACCGGGCATATCAATAGGGACTGTCCAATGGCAAGGAAGGAATCTAGCAAGTATGAAAAGCCTAGCAAAGGAAGCCCGTCCTCACGAAAGTACGCCAATACTAGCATCTGGTGCAAGAGTGATGCAAGCGACTCAGATAAGGACAAAGAATACAGACATACCGCAAATATCTGTCTTACTGCACTGGAGTCAAATGAGGTACTTGATGACTTCTCCATGAATGCTCTTTCATACACTGAATTAGAAAATGTCATTCTTGAACTACATGATGAACACAAAGTCTTAAGAAATAAGTATAGAAAATCTCAAAAAGAGATTGTTGCTTATAAACAAGAAATAGAAAGACTCACAGGCATCATTAATGACATAAAAGGAAAGACCCCAACTTCTGACACGGATGAGATTGAGTCACTTAGACTAAAGCTACAAGAAGCTCTAGAGGATATCAAAGAAAAGAATGTTGAATGTCAAACTCTCAGGCATCATTAATGACATAAAAGGAAAGACCCCAACTTCTGACACGGATGAGATTGAGTCACTTAGACTAAAGCTACAAGAAGCTCTAGAGGATATCAAAGAAAAGAATGTTGAATGTCAAACTCTCAAAGAGGGATATGACATCGCGAAGGAAATCAGGATACATCGGGTGTTCGATTTCTTACTCTCTGTCTTGCTATATTTCATTTACATTGCCTTATTGTGTTGAAATTTTTTATTACCCTATTCACCCCCACCCCCCTTCTAGGGTTCTTTCAATATGGTGCTCTTCAGTAAGAAGCTTAGCGATGCTCAAAGGATATGGTCCACCTATAAAAAAAATTATGTGATTGAGCAAGGGCTCAAGCATTGGGAGCATTAGTTGGTGGGTAAGGAATTTGTAGTGTATTATAACCAAAAATCTCTTAAATATTAGAGTAGCCAAAAATGCATCAACTACATACATGCGAGGTGGTGATATTTTCTACATAAGTTTTCGTATAAGCTTATGTAACTTCCAACCGGTGGCCGACACACTTAGTAGGAAAACCTCATTGTTGGCTACGATGAGTCAAGACAGTCGGATTAGAGTATATCAAGGGGCTTTATGTAGAAGATAATGAGATCGTGGAGATATAGAAGATGCTTTGTCAAAAGTAAGTCGTCAACGACTTTTACATCCATGACAGGTTCCTAACGAAGGGAGAACGACTTTGTATCCCTCGTACTTCTTAGAAGAAAAAAGTTTGATTCGAGAGCTCAATGGTATTATAGCGACCGTTTCCACACGCTATCATTGGCCATAGTTGAGACGAAACATTGAAAAGATTGTAGAAAGGTATTGTGTAAAATGCACAAAACATAGGATGATATCAAGGTTGTCAAAGGCGCTAGGCATTAGGCGGGCGGGCGGACACCCACCGCCTAGCGCCTAGGCCGCCTACACGGCGATTAATACTTATTGTTTCACATAACTTTTTTTTAATATTTTTTCATTTACTGTTTTTAATGAACTATTGAACTGTGATTAATATTTCAGTGAAGAAAAAAGAAAGAAATAAAGAAAAACGTGAAGAAGAAGAAGCCTCAAGCCGCTGCTTCTTCTTCTTCTTCTTCTCTTGCTGAGTTGCTGTGAAGAAAAAAAAAACGTGAAGAAGCAGCAGCCTCAAGCCGCTGAAGAAGAAAAAGAAAGAAGGAAAAAAAACAGTGAAGAAGAAGAAGAAGAATGAAAAGAAGAACTAAAAGAAGAAGGCTAAGAAGTAGAAGAAGAATTACCTTTGTTGCCGTTGTTGCTGCTTCTCTTGTTGCTGCCGTCGCTGCTTCTTCTTCTCTTCTTGTTGCTGCTGTTGCTCTTCTTTTGGTCACTTTTTAGGTATGTAAACGGGTTTCGGGTAGGGTCGGGTTAACGGGTCACGGGTCAGGTGACTAAAAAAAAAATTCAAAAACCGCCTGGGCGGCTGTAATAACCCGCTCCGCCCTAGCGGAACGCCGATTCAAATGGCAAGTGCGACGACTCAAACGAGCCGTCGACTCGAAGAGTTGCGTCGACCCGATGAAGAATCGATGCAAGACTTATATTGGCCCGTCAAGGATGAATCCAGGCTTAGACTTTCAAAGGCGCGCTCGGAGTATCGCTCGGCCGATGCGAACATCGCTAAGGTGGGTGGCTCCGATGAACCCGTCTTTGCTTAGCCTAGACACATAATAATTCGGACACTATCACTAGAATCGCTAGGCGATAACACCGCGCATGCTAATAAATGACACAACGCACCTAGCTAACGGAATAATCCCATCTTGTATGCTTGTTTAGAACATGGAAAAGAACTCGAAAAATATAAGGACTCTCGCACCGCACTCCACGCTCGTGCTAAGGCACAAGCTTACATTCAAGTTCCTTGTGCGTTCAAACAATGAAACAATGGATGGTTTACAACAATGAAACGGAAAGACTATCGACATAGTCGTTCCGAGTAGAGTATAGCAACATTGAAAGACTTCGGGACCGATGGGTCGCCAAGGCGACTCCCGCACTGGGAGTTGCATAATGTGTGAATGAATGAATGAATACGTGAATGAATCAATGAACGAACGAACAAGTGAAAGAAAGAAAGAAAGAAAAGAAAGAAGGAATGAAAGATAAGAAAGAAAAGAATGGTTAGCGGCAGGTATGACGGGGACGTGCAACTGGGCTCGCTACCCGCGCTGCACGGACGCCAATCTGGTCGATAACGCATTATGACTCAGAGACAGCCTATGGCTCAAAGACAGCCGTTAAGTTAAATGATAAGACAATACGAAATGGTCGTGGACGGACTCGTGCACGAGTGAAACGATTCCAAGGCAACGAACGACGATGTCGTGGCCGGCCTAGGCAGAATCATGGCCTACGGGTGGACAGGTGTGCGGGCTTGGGCACATAACCAAACGTTAGGCCGGGTACTTCAATAGTCTATCAAGGTGTACCAGCCATCACGCTTGATAGATGAGAATACCATAAGTAAATGTCCAAATGGCTCACATAGCCAGCGACCGGTGCATATAGATTAAGTCGGCTTTGCTGGTGGCAATCCACGTGCAAGTCCTTGCATTGAAACAAAATAGTCTAAGTTAACTGAATGAAGCGCCTTCTGAACAGACTTGAATATAACACACCAAATGATCGAGAGTACTTCGTGCAAATGAGTTAGAAAACACGCCTACGATGCGCTAGGCCCTGAGGTAGGGACACGCCCTTGACATTGAATGTTGCGTGAATTACGTTAAGTTGATATATACGAATTGTTGACTAACTTGGTTTTACTTTGGACATGGAAGGCCGGACTGTAAGTATGGGTAAGTCGTGCATGTATTTCCATGCAAACACTTGAATTCGGCAACACGAGATAGGTTATGAAATATGCCATGAAACTGATCCTAAGGCAAAATTAGAAAGACAATGAATGATAGACGGTGCAAAAGTAAATAGAACGTGTATGGTAATGATAGCATTGTGGGCGAGCTAGCCTCCCCACCAGGGCATAACAATGCACTGATAACCCCACAGTTTGCTTGCAAGACGCAGGAGATGTCGTCGGGTGCGGAGCTTTCCTCGAACGTGCTAAGGTACGGAGCCAACTCTGGAGCCTTGGGGCGTTGCAAGGAGCTTAAGCACCATATACAGGACATAATGTATCAGAACATCGCCATGAATCATTCCATCTTGTAAGCCACTTTGCACGCCTTTTATGTTTCAGAGAGAGAGAGCTTGAGCGAATTGTAATCTCGGCCTAGCGCCGCTTGTAAACTTCTTGAATGTCAATAAAGAGTTTGAATTCGCTTTCAATTCGTGTTCATTTACTTTCCGCTGCAAATGGGGACACTCTGTGCGACTCTGTAGCCTAGCCTCAAATCGGCCGTTTCTGGGATTAGCCTTGCACGGGCGCAACCTAGGCCCGTGCGGCATCACACCTTAGCGAAGACGATCGCTCCTACGGGAGCGGGACGTGACAGATTGGTAACAGAGCACGGCTTTATGTCCTTGGACTTCATTTCGATTTTCTCAGTTTTGAAAGCTCGTTTTGAAACAGAAGAAGTGTACGCTCTCTCTCGTTGTGCCTTGGGATGTTCCATACAATAAGTCTAATATTTTCAAAAGCTCGTACAAGTACTCGATTGAACGGGATCGATAGGCGAAGGCCTTTGTGCCAAACCATGACGGACTTGAGTCGAAAGAAAACCAAAATGCTAAAAGTTAGCAAACGCAGTGCGTACTTGAATAACCTTACGCTGACTATCACAAACGAACACACGAGACCAAAGTATGGTTCTAACGGGATGGTTATGCACGCAGCCTTTCGGCTAAGTTGTGCCGAGTATCGCGCACCTAGACCTTCTGGTGCAAACGAGTTGCGAGCGAGATTGATTATCGCTCAGACGAGAATAAGTGAGACTTAGAACGTATGTTGATAAGAGACGCTACTTGACTAATGCTAGAACGAACGCGAAAAAATGGTTCTTAGACTTTGAGGAACGGACGAACGTGCGATTGAACATATCGGTTGGGAATCGAATAACCTTTTGAGGATATGTAGAATGACTTGACCCCGAGTGGTGTATGTGATAGCTTCGAAGAAGGATAAGTGTGAGTGTCGACGACTAGTCGAGTGGCTCGAACCCTGAGTGGTGTATGGACGTTATAGAAATTGTTCGAGCGAGACTAAAGGATTTACGGATAGAACGAGTATGTCGGCAAAATTTGATATCGCGCAAAGCCTTAGAACGAGTAACGCTTAGTTGGTTTTGACTTCGATAGTCTCAAACGAGATATCGTTCGAACGAATTAAGAATGCATAATGCGAATTACGAAACGAATGGAGGTCTTGGTCGAAGAAACATAGAAGATCGTGCATGGGATTTTGAATTTAGTCGAAGGGATTGAAACTTGAGTTAAGGTGGAATACCCATGGACGAGACCGAAGTTAGCACGATCGGAAGATAGCGTGCATGAAAAACGTTGATTTGGAGATACGAGAATGACTAAGGATTTGGAATGGGTGTTGCTCAATGACGAGTTAGCACGAGACAATATGAATTAAGGAATTAAGTTGCACGACTCAGAATTTGTTGCAAAAGATCGTCAGGTTATGTACATCATCGATGGTATTGAGGCGTATCAAAGATCGATGTATGATAACTCGGGGGTACTCCGATTCGATGAATGATGATCGTGTTAGAAGTTATTATTTCAAAGGATGCTATGTTGGAGAATTTGAATAGAGATGAATGTTTGGAATGAGGAAGGGAAGTGACTTGATTGTTCGGTGATAACCACAACGACAACGATCTTGTCTTGCACGAGCGCAACTCCAGCCTCGCACATGCGTCACGTCGGATTTGGGACGATCGTTCCGCGTGAGCGTTGACATGGTGATTCATGTCCAACGGGAATGATCGAACTCGAAATACCTTGACATGGCAATTTTGATCGCTTCGACTTGTGGTTTGAAGCGAAGGCGGATTTGAGGATTGATCGGACTTATGATTGAAAAGACAAAGTAAAGTTGAGGATTGAGTAGACCCAATTTGCGTATCGAAAATGAGTAAGTCTAGACTCAACGCAAGAGTTACGTCCCGATGAGGACGATTATTCCGCGGGAATGTTGACATGGTGATTCATGTCCGCCGTGGATAATCAGACTTGCGTGAGATCGGAACGTGACATATTGCAAGGCTAGACGACCTTGTGATCGACTACGTGAATTGGATAGGATGGATAGGTGGATTGTATCAAACATACTTGAAGAGATAGACTACGATAATTGCTAGTGTGGACATACGATATTAACATGTTGAGGAATCGGTTGAGGACAACCTATCGTAGGATGACTTTCCTAAACGAGCTCAAACTTTGGGCGAAGAATGTGTTGATGCGAATAGGACGAACATTGCTTGATGTTTAGAAAGTTGAGTGAAACGAACTTGGCTAGAAACTCCCGTACGAACGAACAAAATGGTTTGACCATAGGATTGGGGCGAGCGTCGTACAATGACTTTGCACAATGAACCGAGAACTTGACTTGTACCTATGACCTTGTGAGCTGACCTAGCGGATCGGCGGACGACCCTATGCCGAGTGATTGAACCTGTGTGATTGACATTACAGTATCGTCTGGACGGTCGATAGACTTGGGACAACAAGACTTAGAGTAGGACGGGGAACTGGGAGTGTGCGTGAACGACGACAAGATTGGCCCCAAACAAAGTGAACAATAGGAATGGATGATGCGCAAGTAAAGTTGGGATAACGAATTGAATCATTGATAGGAAGACGTACTCGATGATAGTGCAATACTTGGTCTCGAATCGGACGGGAAGTACTTAGACTTGGTCGACTCCGCTAAGAAGAAATCGTATTGATTTCGTAGACAAAAACGCTTGAAAAACGAATCGGATCATCTCGAGGATCGAGATAAAGGATTGTGAGACGCACATGAGTTCGGTTTTAATCGAAATTAGTAAAACGATCGATAAATCGAAACTATCACGAGTAGCTTGTCCGACTTCGCTAATCGCTAAGCTTGGTTGAAATGTACGTATTCGGGGGACGCCTTGAATATGTGCACGATCCAAACTCAGCGATATGTTGAACTCGAATGCAGCTGCAAGTGGGTGTTGAGATGCGCATAAACGAAAGTGAGTTTGCCTCAGCCTACGACCCTCGCATTCGATGAATTACAACGTGCCTCGTGTGACCATTACAGCCCCCCACAATAGGGCGCAATAGCAACCAAGTCGAAGAAACACGACGATTGAATAAGCACCATCAACTCTAAAAATGAGTAAAAAGTCATTCAATAAAATTGACCAAACGTATGCGACACGGAACTTAGAAAGGAACCGAGTATAGTTCAATGCCATCGAACGATAGAGCCGTTCGATAGAAATTGTCTAAGATACACACACGACATGAGTTAAGGAATGGTAAGATGACCTGCACTCAGGAAGTCTCGAGGACGAGACTTGTTTTGAGTGGTGTATTATATAATGACCCGCTCCGCCCTAGCGGAACGCCGATTCAAACGGCAAGTGCGACGACTCAAACGAGCCGTCGACTCGAAGAGTTGCGTCGACCCGATGAAGAATCGATGCAAGACTTATATTGGCCCGTCAAGGATGAATCCAGGCTTAGACTTTCAAAGGCGCGCTCGGAGTATCGCTCGGCCGATGCGAACATCGTTAAGGTGGGTGGCTCCGATGAACCCGTCTTTGCTTACCCTAGACACATAATAATTCGGACACTATCACTAGAATCGCTAGGCGATAACACCGCGCATGCTAATAAATGACTCAACGCACCTAGCTAAGGGAATAATCTCATCTTGTATGCTTGTTTAGAACATGGAAAAGAACTCGAAAAATATAGGAACTCTCGCACCGCACTCCACGCTTGTGCTAAGGCACAAGCTTACATTCAAGTTCCTTATGCGTTCAAACAATGAAACAATGAATGGTTTACAACAATGAAACGGGAAGACTATCGACATAGTCGTTCCAAGTAGAGTATAGCAACATTGAAAGACTTCGGGACCGATGGATCGCCAAGGCGACTCCCGCACTGGGAGTTGCATAATGTGTGAATGAATGAATCAACGAATGAATGAATACGTGAATGAATCAATGAACGAACGAACAAGTGAAAGAAAGAAAGAAAAGAAAGAAGAAATGAAAGATAAGGAAAGAATGGTTAGCGGTAGGTATGACGGGGACGTGCAACGGGGCTCGCTACCCGCGCTGCACGGACGCCAACCTGGTCGATAACGCATTATGGCTCAGAGACAGCCTATGGCTCAAAGACAGTCGTTAAGTTAAAATGATAAGACAATACGAAATGGTCGTGGACGGACTCGTGCACGAGTGAAACGATTCCAAGGCAACGAACGACGATGTCGTGGCCGGCCTAGGCGGAATCATGGCCTACGGGTGGACAGGTGTCGGGCTTGGGCACATAACCAAACGTAAGGCCGGGTACTTCAATAGTCTATCAAGGTGTACCAGCCATCACGCTTGATAGATGAGAATACCATAAGTAAATGTCCAAATGGCTCACATAGCCAGCGACCGGTGCAAATAGATTAAGTGGACTTTGCTGGTGGCAATCCAAATGCAAGTCCTTGCATTGAAACAAAATAGTCTAAGTTAACTGAATGAAGCACCTTCTGAACAGACTTGAATATAACACACCAAATGATCGAGAGTACTTCGTGCAAATGAGTTAGAAAACACGCCTACGACGCGCTAGGCCCTAAGGCAGGGACACGCCCTTGATATTGAATGTTGCGTGAATTACGTTAAGTTGATATATACGAATTGTTGACTAACTTGGTTTTACTTTGGACAGGGAAGGCCGGACTGTAAGTATGGGTAAGTCGTGCATGTATTTCCATGCAAACACTTGAATTCGGCAACACGAGATAGGTTATGAAATATGCCATGAAACTGATCCTAAGGCAAGATTAGAAAGACAATGAATGATAGACGGTGCACAAAAGTAAATAGAACGTATATGGTAATGATAGCATTGTGGGCGAGCTAGCCTCCCCACCAGTGCATAACAATGTACTGATAACCCCACAGTTTGCTTGCAGGACGCAGGAGATGTCGTCGAGTGCGGAGCTTTCCTCGAACGTGCTAAGGCACGGAGCCAACTCTGGAGCCTTGGGGCGTTGCAAGGAGCTGAAGCACCATATACAGGACATAATGTATCGGAACATCGCTATGAATCATTCCATCTTGTAAGCCACTTGGCACGCCTTTTATGTTTCAGAGAGAGAGAGCTTGAGCGAATTGTAATCTCGGCCTAGCGCCGCTTATAAACTTCTTGGATGTCAATAAAGAGTTTGAATTCGCTTTCAATTCGTGTTAATTTACTTTCCGCTGCAAATGGGGACACTCTGTGCGACTCTGTGGCCTAGCCTCAAATCGGCTGTTTCTGGGATTAGCCTTGCACGGGCGCAACCTAGGCCCGTACGGCATCACGCCTTAGCGAGGACCAGTGTTCTAAATGGCGCCCGCCTAGACCGCCTAGGCGGTGCCTAGGCGGTAGGCGGTCCTCTCCGCTCCGCTTTTCTGTAGGCGGTGGAGTAGGCGGCCAACGGAGGTTGGCGGCATAGGCGGGCGCCTAGGCGGAGAAATACTTTACAAAATATTTTGGCCAAAAAGGTTTTTAAAACATTATGGGCCTATGGTTCACTTTTACAAAACTAAAACTTTATAAATTTTCGTTCTACAACTTAGTTATGCATGACACCATTAAAATATGCATATAATGCAAAAAACTGTGGTAAAATAGTAAAAAGTGTTCAAAATGTATCGACCGCCTAGGCGGTGCCTAGGCACCGCCTAGACGACCTAGGCGGTAGGCAGACTCTCTCCGCCGCGCACCCGCCTACCGCCGTTTATAACCTTGGCGAGGACGATCGCTCCTACGGGAGCGGGGCGTGACAGCGGCCACCTTCTTCCCCGAGTGCCTGCTCGTAGGCAGCCGCCTACTCTCCGCCTAGAGCCGCCTAGGTGGCCGCCTAGCGCCGCCTTTTCGTCCCCACCGCCTACAGGCCAATTTCGGCCGTTTCTTGTGCAGTGCGTGTCCGCCCAACACCTAGACGGCGCCTAATGCCGACTTTTAGAACACTGGATGATATACTTCACTACTTCACTACTGGTTTTGAAAAACATTTGGGAAGACATACATAAATTTTATTTTGGGGCTACCAAGGACTCGATAGGGCTCTGCAGTGTTCTAAAATTCGCTATAGGGATTCGATGTAACGGAGGGTCACTAGACACCAAACTTTTTTTTGAAATTTGAAATCCATAATACAAATCTGAAATTTGAAATTCAATATTTGAAATCCAAACATATTCTAAATCCATAATACAATTCATAATTTTTTTGAAATTTTAAATTAAAATTTGAAATCCATATTACAAATTTGAAATTTCAATATTCTAAATCCAAATCCAATCTTAAAATCCAAACAATATATCCCCAATACAACTAAGCATCACAAAAATCAAAAAAAAAAAACTCAAAAACCGAATAGCCGCACAAGGACGACCAGGCCCACCTAGGCGCCGAACGGGTCCAAACAGACGCACAAATCCGCCGAACAGGGGGTTTTCGGTTAGGCCGACGGCTTCTAGCGCCTAGGCCAATTTTAGAACAATGGGAATCAGACTCAATATTCGTAATGGTGGACCGGTTCTCAAAGATGGCTACTTCATACTTGCAAAAAGACGACGTATGCAGCGCATGTAGCAAAGTTGTTTTTTTCTGAAGTACTACGTCTTTATGAAGTGATGAAAAGCATAGTGTTCGACCAGGATATGAAGTTCTTTAATACCTTTTGGTGGAGTATTTGTAACATCTTCAGGTAAATGTTGGAGTTTAGTAGTACAACTCATTCGTAGATGGATGACAAAACCGAGGTGGTTAATAGGACGTTGGGCAACATAATAAGGAGCATATGTGGAGAGAAGCCGAAGCATTGGGACTTTGCCTTAGCACAAGCAGAACTTGCGTAACAACGTGATACATTCATCAAGAGGAAAGTCTCTATTTGATAATTGTTTATTCAAAATCGCCTAATCATGCTCTTGATTTACATGTTTTGCTAAAAGAAACAAAAAAGAATAAAACAACAAAGAATTTGGCGAACCAAATCCAAAAAGTTTATAAAGAGGTTCGAGAATGACTGCATAAGGCTAACACAAAATACAAGTCAATAGAGGGCAAACATCGTAAGCACAAAGGTTTTCAATGTTGGTAATGACGTTACGGTGTACCTTCAGAAAGAGAGGGTACAAGTTGGATAATATGGCAAGCTTCAGCTGAGGAAGTTTAGACCTTTAAAGGTCTAAACTTCCTTTCAGTTTAGACCTTCAGAAAGAGAGGGTACAAGTTGGATAATATGGCAAGCTTCAGCTGAGGAAGTTTAGCTTTAAGGAAGTTTAGACCTTTAAGGAAGTTTACACCTTTAAGATCAACGACAATGCCTACATCATCGACTTACCATGTTCGATGAAACTCTCTTCAACATTCAACATCACAGACTAGTACACTCATCATGCGGACGATGAAGCACTTTATCCTGGTGGCAGCACGAAGAACTCGAGGTCAGTTTCTCTACAAGTGGAAGGGACTCGTGCGAATGGTGTACAGAGGGTCAAAACAAATGGAGAAGATAAAAACAACCCACCAAATCTTTTTATTAAAATATGCTATTTTAGAATCGTTGTGAAGATTTTCCAAATCTTTTTCTACTAGGACTTTTTGAACATTCTTTATTTGTTTTCCTAGTTTTAATTAAGACTAGTGCCTTAGAATCCAAGTATGTTATTTAGTATAAAATGGATTATGTAGAAAACAATAAACATGTTTATTGTTATTGGTTTCTTATTGAGATTGAGGTTGCGTTTGGTTCATTGTAATGTAATCGTAATCGTAATGGAATTGGGTTTGTAATGTAATTGAGTTAGTAATGTAAAGGAATTACAATTACATTACTATGTTTGGTTGAAACATGTAATCAAACCATGTAATGTAATGTCAATTGCATTCATATGTTTGGTTTACCATATAATGTAATTAAGTTTCTAATTTAATATTTTTTTAAATACAACATAAAATTTAAAAAGTTGATCAATAAAAAATTTTAAAAGAAAAAAAATAAAATAAATAATAAATAAATAAGGAGAAAATGGTTTGTTTTCTGCTAAAAAAAGACCAAAAACGAAAAAAAAAACGACAAAAAATGACAAACGAACAAAACGGAAGAGAAAAAACCAAAAACGAAAAAGCGATAAAAAAAGAAAAACGACAAAAAAAATAAAAAATGTGAAAACCACAAAAAGTGACCAATAATGATAAAAAAATTTGACTAAAAACAAAAAAAAATGACCAAAAAAAAACCAAAAATCAAAGGAAAAAAAAAGACGAAAAACGACAAAAAACAAAAAACGACAAAAAAAGGATAAAAAAAGAGCAAAAAAATAAAAAAAAAACGATAAAAAGGAACAGAAATGACAAAAAACGAAAAAGACCAAAAACAAGAGGAAATTAAAACGAGCAAAAAAAACGACAAAAAGAATAAAAAACTTGCAAAAAAAATCCAAAAACGACAAAAACAACAAACATAAAGAAAAAAACGAGCATAAACAACAAAAAAAGTGAAAAAAGATCCCAAAAAAGCAAAAAATGATTAAAAAAGCGACAAAAAAAACGTACAAAATCGATAAAAGACGATAAAAGACGATAAAAATATGAAAAAAAATGGTCAAAAACGTACAAGATCGACAAAAATCGATAAACAACATGCAGAAATGGCAAAAAATGTGCAAAATCGACCAAAAATGAAAAAAACGTAAAAAATTGACCAAAAACGATAAAAAAAAGTGTGCAAAAAGGGCAAAAGACGTGCAAATAAAACAACCGATAAAAAACGTACAAAATCAACAAAAAACGTAGAAAATCGACAAAAAAAAATTTTTAAAAATGCAAAAGCGACAAAAAATGGCCAAAAATGTGCAAAAAACGACCAAAAATCGAAAAAGGGCCCAAAACGAGCAAAAACGACAAAAAATAAACAAAAACAAACAAAAACGACAAAAAACGAACAAAAAAAACCAAAAACTAAAAACAGGGGCCAAAAACGAACAAAAACGCCAAAAAATGACAAAAACGACAAAAAAAAACCAAAACGAACAAAAATGACAAAAAACGAACAAAAACGAACAAAAACGGCAAAAAATGACAAAAACAAAAACAACAAAAAGACCAAATTATAACATACCAACCTTCCGCTTAAGTTGTAATGTAATTGCGATTACATAGGTTTTATGATGTAATTAAGTTTAGAAGAAACTGATGTAATGTAATCAAACTTGTAATCGCGATTACATTACATCTAAAAAAAATTTGTCCAACCAATCACCCGAGTTAGATTGACAACGTAATGTCAATTACATTACGTTGTCTAATCCTGCAAACCAAACGGGCCCTGAGTTTATTTACTATTGATTCTCGTACTTGAAAATTAGGGTTCTAGTCCTTGTTATCTTAGATCGTAGGTTTTCAACGATCAGCATTTTCGTGTTGTCACTACTGCACTTATGTCAACTACAATCTTATTGCTTCAAGGAGCAAAAAGCAAATTATTGTGGCATGATTAGTGCAGTAGAATACTGCACTTATGTCAACGACAATCTTATTGCTTCAAGGAGCAAAAAGCAAATTATTGTGGCATGATTAGTGCAGTAGAATACTGCACTTATGTCAATGACAATCTTATTACTTAGAGGAGCAAAAAGCAAATTATTAATACCAATGGCTCATACAATTTTTTAAGATAATGTATCTTAGAACTTTAATAGCTAATCTTGCTGTCCACTATACTAAGCCCTAACCTGTGCATTGTGACAACCAGGTTCTTATCTTTATTGTCAACAATCCGATCTTCCATAAGGGACCAAGCACATTGACGTCAATTATCACTTTGTTTGAGATGATGTTATGGGAAACCAAATTTGTATTCCCTTTACTCAAGGTGAGGACCAGATCATCATCAATCTATTAACGAAGCCTCTAGCATCTTCTCATTTTTATATTTTGGTACCAATTTGGGCATGCATTATATATAGGCTCCGGTTTCGTGTAGGTGAGTTAGATATTACCCCAAATGTCTAGCTTATGTATTGGGCTTCCCTTAGGTTTTGGGCTTACTCTAGTGTCATATGTATCTATTATACAAAACACAAAGGTTTTTGAATCCTCGGGCTGACCGTGCCAAGATAAAGAGTGGTTGGGATTTAATCTTGGTGAATCAACGGTTGTGGGGTTTTATGGGGAAGAGCATTATTGGGAGTGGGGTTTTATGGGGAAGAGCATTATTGGGAGTGGGGTTTTATGGGGAATCCAAAGATGGGGATTTAATATTTTGATGGTTGGGATTTAATATTTTGATGGGGGCCTCATAATGGTTGTGGATGAGCATTATTGAGAGTGGGGTTTTATGGGGAATCCAAAGAAAATTCACATCCGGCAGTGGTTGGGATTTAATATTTTGATGGGGGCCTCAAAATTATTATTGTTCGTTTAAAATTGGGGGTCCAAGATTTTGAGGGAGAATACCTTAAATGAACCATGCCCTATGGGCACGGGTTATGACTAGTATTCTCTAATCGAAGATATAGAGCTCTTGGACCATTCTCTCAACAATAGCATCACCTAGTTTTCTCGCTTCATAGTTGCTCATTTCACAGGCATTAAGCACAGAAAGTTGAACTAAAGTATGTTCCCTTGCATTGGAATTTCCACTAATTCCAACTAGATACAACTCAAGAACTCCAATCAAAACCTCTAACCCTAGCCTAGGAAAACTAGGGCCAAATCAATGCTGTGTTCCTGTTGCCGCATCGTACTTGTATCCTTGCAACATAGACAAACACCAAAATTTCCCAAAAACCGAGAACCATATCAAATTTCATAAGAAGAAGAAGAAGAACTGACCAATTTCTACCGAGAACTTCTTCGGCGCGATAGCCCGTCCCCTTCTCAAACCCTTCGTTGACGTAGATGATGGGATGGTCGGGCTCGATCGCGTCCGACACCACTAGACCGTACGACAACGAAGGGACCGGAACCGGAAGGCCGGGAAACACCGCAGCGCCAACCGCCGGAAAGATCCCTCCGCCGAAACCGAAGAAGCCCTCTTCCTCCTCTCCCAGATCGCTCTCCCAATCCATCAAACAAAACCGAACCCTAACCCATGGCAGGAAATTAGGGTTTTAGGGTTTCGATTAAACTAGGATTTTCTTTTTTTCTTTTTCTTTTTTTGTGGGTTGGGGTTGTTGGGGGACGATAAGTGGGAGATTTGGGATTGGAAATGGGAGGCGGAGGAAATGAATGAACGAACCAATGCCGAACTGAATTATTACAGTCGGAAATATGGACTTATTTGTAAATCGGTTTTAAACGTGGCTCTTTTTCTTTTTTTTTTTGCTTAATTTTACCTTTCATAATTCCAAATATTGTTTTTTTTTAACTTGATTCCATTAAACTTTGATTCAACTTAATATCTTAAAAATTAAAAACAAAATTATTCTCGTACATCCCTAGTCTCTGGTTGCGCTGCCACTACCCCCTAGCTATCTCACCCCCAACCCCCGCCCCTCGCCCCGACAACCCCACCCCTGCCCCTCGCCTCGACTACCCCACCCCTGCCTCCATTTCTCCGTACGTGTTGCCACTGTTGTCGTCATTGTTGCTACTGCAACACGTGCGTAGAGAGACGTTGGAGAGGGGCGGGTTGGTGCAACCGGGGGACAGCCTGGACGGGGGTAAGGAGGCTGAGGCGGGGGTGGGACACCCGGGGGGGGGGGGGGGGGGGTGTTAGATGGGAAAGAGGGGGTAGTTTTGTCCTCTTTTTTGGTATAAAGTTGAAAATGTTCAATAGTTGATGGTATCAAGTTGTCGAGTAAGAAAGTTTAGAGTATTAAGTTGAAAAACTATAATAGTTGAGGTGTCACGACCCGTTATCCAAATTATTGGGCCAGGCCGAGCCATGTCCAGCCTACACTTGGTTAAGGCGTAGTAAGCTGTTCTAAGAGTTTATACATGAATGATACTAAGTGTGCTAACATTAAGCCAAATAAGATTTTATCACAACACAGCTTCTATTGACGAAAGTAAACAAGTGTTAAAAGTTATTACACTTCAAATGTATGAGACTGGAGACAAAGTCCAGTATCCAAATATAAGTTCAAACCAAGGTCTAAGTCTCAAAACACATGAAAGATATCTAAGCAAGGTTCCCCGCTGGGGCCTCTTCTGGAGCTAAGGCCAGGTCCTCAAATGCAGTGCCATAATATGTATCACATAGCATTTCCTCCTCGAAAAGTGCACCTACAACGTTATCCTGTCAGGACGGAAGCAAGTACTTGTACTACAAACATATAATACTGATCATGAAATGGTAAGAGATGAAATAACTGTAATCCTGACATGGCACAATCTATCATGTAAAATCACAACTATCATGGCAAGGATACATTTGTCATGGCGACACATGCATATATATAGTTTAAAACTTGAGCAGGTACGTGATCGGTCAATAGGTATAGAATGTACCGGTGTACAAACCATAAATCTGAAATGTACATACGTACAAGTAACAAGCATAGGTGTACATCCATACAAAAATGCGGGATAAAGCCTATGACAAGGTATGCATATACAATGCGACCTTACTCGGTACATACGTACAAATAGGGGGGTTCGCCAGAGTTCGGTCGACGACGACGCTCCGTATCAGAACAGTAACAGGGAAGGGAATTTTCTAAAATAATTAATTTGAGGATTTAATTTATCATTAATTAAATTTGATTTAGAAATTAGAATTTTCTTCCTTGGGGTGTGTGCCTATTTATAGAAATAATTTATTAGGGCAAACTAACCATGGTTAATTACTAACTCAGCCCTAGGGTTAAATATTTACCGTTTTATCATTACGGTGAAAATGCAGGTTTTACGGTAGCAGTTATTTAATTACAAAAAATTCAAATGACGTCTAAACGACTCCAAACAAATCACAGAAAAATTCTAAAATTAATAAAAAAAAATTTAGAACCTAATGGAATCAATTTGGGGCAAATTTGGAATTGTTTTTCATTTATTAAATTTTTTGAAAACAGGGGTTACAAATCTACCCTCCTTAAAGAAATTTCGTCCTCGAAATTTAAGGTTGATAGGGGCTCAAAACACGATAGTGAGTTTAGACAAATATCTTATGCATGATAAAAGAACAATGACTAGATGTGATTAAGATAATCAAAATTGTTTAGTTACGATCAAGTTAGAATCAGGCCTAAGTATAGAATGGTCAATAGGATAGGCACGATCTAATATAGGGACAATGCGATTAGACATAATTAAGAATAATCAAATGTCTTACACGATCAAGTCCTAAAATCACGATCGTGGGGATCAAAGTCGTCTAGTCGTGCCAGATCATCTAGGCACGATCAAGCATGAAGAATGATGGCTAAGTTAAATCATGTTTAGCATGAAACTAGTCATTATTAAGAATTTAAATCGAAAGTTTAGGTACGAGTGATAATGGTATCTAGATCCAAACATGATCATAATCGAAATTTGACACGATCAAAGATAAGGTTAATCTATCCTTGGTCAAACAATAATTAGGCATGATGAGGAATATAATCGTAGTCCAAGCACGAGCAACATGTTGATAGAGATCTAGGTCACGATGGGATTTAAATCAATTAAGTATGATCAAGGATTAAGAATATTGGTATGATAAAGGAGATGACCAAAGTTGAATGGTCGCGATCAAAGGAATTAGAAATTACCGATATTGGAACTTAAAGAATGATTTAAGGATAGGAAAAATCAAATTCCTTCTATTATGATAGAGAAATCAAAAAGCAAAATTTCATAGGGAAGTCAAGATAATCATCTCACTCTGCTACTACCAAGATTATCTGATCATCATTTGCCAATCATACATTTATCTCACAAGTCCAAATATGAAAATCAAACCCTTATATGACTACTACCAAAAATCATAACCTTCAGTCATGAAGATTGAACCCTGCCATAATACTATAGGCTTGACCTGTATTCCAAGGTTACTAACACATAAAGTATGTTCTTGTTTAGAGATTCTCAAAAATTTTTACCCTCCTTAATTTTGCAGTTCATTCTCCATTTAGTCATCCTGAAGTCGAAATTCCTTCGTCTTACCTTTAACCTAGATCCAAAATTCTTGAATCAAGGATCATAAATCCTTAATCGTTATTCCAATTGATACTCTTATATTGCTCAAGTCTAACGTCACTATTGCCATATAAAATTTTATCCTTCATTATAAAATCAGTTCACAATCCTTTCAATTTACACATTTAAACATTATCCTCATTAAATTCAGAATTCTTACAAAAATCTCTAAGGGTTCCTTTAACTCAATAATGTAGTGTTCTCCCTATTTCTAGTCATTCTCTTACCAATCGTTATTCAATCCCGTATCATCACACCATGCGGTTAAAGTCTCTTCCCTATTATTTAAATTCCTAAATTGGTATCATAACCTCAAAATAAAATATCTCGAGAATCAGTAACCTAAAATCATCCAAGTTCTCAAAAACATTTCGACCTTGATATCCTTGTCAGTTCTAAAATACATCTACGAAATATTAATGTTCTAACCATTAATGTATATTCTACTGCTCTTCTTATTCAAAATTCTCCTATGTTCTTTCCAAATAATTCATCCTCAAAATAATTCTCTAGTGTAATTATTTCTAAGTCGATACTACTGATCTCTTCATGTTTCTAATTTCAGTCATAGCTTTCTTCCACAATTTTATCTGAATGTCCAATATTTTATATTTCCACCAAGATTACCATATGATAACAACTTACGTTCTTTCCGAGCTAGATGATTTACGATACTTTTTTTGGCCTTTTCCAAGTGAAGAAATACGAAAATTCAAAGAGATTTCAAAGTGTAACCAACCGAAGTAGATACGAGATAATTGAGATGTAATTAGGACAAGATTAATTAAGACGAAGAAATAATGGTAAGACAAAAGAAATAATGATAGAAATTTGTTCTTGCTTATTTGGTCACAATGAAGTAAACTGATTTAAGATATGATCTGATAACCATACACGTCTTCCTGAAATTATGTTGCCAGAATTTTGCCACGCCATTAAGCATAGATGCAATAAACGATGGAGTCATAACTAAAGTATATACCCTATAATCATGTTATCTAGAATTCTCACCACGCCAACCGGTATGGCTGCAAGAAAATCTAAATTTTATGACTAGGATAAGTATATCCAAAATCAGACTCTATATTTTTGTCATACCAGCTAATATGGCTGCGATAAATTCTAAACTCCATAATTAAAGCAGACATTTACCGTTCTCACTGGTATCATCAAATATGTTATCAGAATACACCTTAACTCAATCCATAAAATTTATCTTGATGCAAAATCAAAAGTCAATAACGAATATCAGGAATCAAATTCAACAACGAATTAAGGAAGAGTAAATGGAAACAAGCGAAAACATATTTTGAGGTAAGATTTAGAGTGAGATCCTCAAGGGTCATCCCAAGGGTACTTTCTTGGTCTAAATTGACCCACTTAATTATAAATAAGAGACTAATTATATTTAACGATCCTATGCTGTGATGAGTTTTTCCTATGTTGCAATCCTAGTAATCCTCTAGGTGTTCTAAATGTTATCCCTAGTGTTATCAAGTTGTCCTAAGATCCTAACTGCAGGCTTGCTTGGTACAATAACGTAACCAAACAACTTTAGTCTCGACCTGCATGGGCCACCACTAAAAATATGTCACGATCCGTTACCCAAATTGTTGGGCCAGGTCGAGCCATGTCCAGCCTACGCTTGGTTAAGGCGTAGTAAGCTGTTCTAAGAGTTTATACATGAATGATACTAAGTGTGCCAACATTAAGCCAAATAAGATTTTATCACAACACAGCTTCTATTAACGAAAGTAAACACATGTTAAAAGTTATTACACTTCAAATGTATGAGACTGGAGACAAAGTCCAGTATCCAAATATAAGTTCAAACCAAGGTCTAAGTCTCAAAACACATGAAAGATATCTAAGCAAGGTTCCCCGCTGGGGCCTCTTCTGGAGCTAAGGCCATGTCCTCAAATACAGTGCCATAATATGTATCATATAGCATTTCCTCCTCGAAAAGTGCACCTACAACGTTATCCTGTCAGGACGGGAGTAAGTACTTGTACTACAAATATATAATACTGATCATAAAATGGTAAGAGATGAAATAACTGTAATCCTGACATGGCACAATCTATCATGTAAAATCACAACTATCATGGCAAGGATACATTTGTCATGGTGACACATGCATATATATATAGTTTAAAACTGGAGCAGGTACGTGTTCGGTCAATAGGTATAGAATGTACCAGTGTACAAGCCATAAATCTGAAATGTACATATGTACAAGTAACAAGCATAGGTGTACATCCGTACAAAAATGCGGGATAAAGCCTACGATAAGGTATGCATATACAATGCGACCTTGCTCGGTACATACGTTGTAGTGTCCCGTCCCGCTCGGTCAATCGGAGGAATCAAAACGCCGACGGCGTTCGGACTTAGCCATGCGGCGACTCGAAGACATCACTCAGGTGGGGTAGTTTCGGTGAACTTGCCTCATCTTAGCCTTCACATAATAAATCGTATGTTTTCAACTTGCACAAGTTAGGCTTGATAATAAAAGAGATGCATCCACATAGCTAAGGGAATAATCCCAACGAGTCGAAATGTGTTAGAACATGAAAAAATGTCCAACGGTCGGCTTAGAGTTGGTACACGACGTGCTTTGAAAATGATACTCGGTCCTTCATCCCGTGGCTTGGGAGAATGAAAGTTGGTCTTCGACACAAAAGCTAAGAGTTAGCCTAAGTCATAGGCGTCGCCCGCATAAACGCTCGATAAAGCGTGCACGGTTCCACTGCGCAAGGCTTGGCATAGCCTTTGCTCGTCCCTCGGGTTCAGTTGTAGGCTTGAGTAAGTTAGGCAAAGTTATACCGGTCGACTTAAGTCATTCCAAGTGCTGTCCCGCTCATTCTGCGGTTGTCAAGTTAAATAGTCCCACAATCCCAAGGCCCGTCATATGAGGTAAGACTTGGGTGATTGCGTTGCGTAGAACACGAGTCAGTTTAAGGCACGAGCCACGGTTGGTTCAGTGGAAAGTTAGCCACGGTCTATCGATACTTAAGGGAAAAAAATATTATGTTCAAGTTAAGTTGGAAGGCTATGCAGTAGCCGTTCCCTGAGTTCAAAGAATGTTAAGTCTAAGCGATGGTTAGTCACCGAGAGGAAATATGTCGGGACTATAGTTCAGTCGCCGAGGCAACCCTGATTTGGGCTCTGCGAAAAAGTATGAAAATTGGAAGAAGCAAGATAACGAAACTAAGTGATGATGATGAGACCATACAATTACGTTAAGTCTAGAAGTTAGCGTAGGCGCGTGGTCATGGACAACTTGTCGACAAGGGCGATGGTTCTTTGGATCGGCAACCTTGGGCCAGGGACCGATCCGGCCTAGGAAGAACAGATTATAGCCGAGCTAGGTAATAGACAATCGGTAGGTCGGAGACTTGCATTGCGAATCGCCACCTGCGGTGGAAGGGTCCCGAATGCTAGGCTATGTCCACGATGGCTAGTTAATGCCAGTGACCATTCATATAGATGTGTCAACACGGGCGGCAATCCGTGTGTGCCTTTAGATTGAGTTGAGTTGAATGTGTATGCAGTGGGAAGACACAATATTTGGGCCTAAGATTTGGCTACAACGAAGGCGACGTGCTTCGGCACGAGATGTTGTTAGGGTTATATACTAAAAGCATCACTTTTGTAGTAACCTTATTTCTTTAAATTTTGAATGAGAATCATATGGGCAAATGTTTGTATATTGTATTTGTTGCAAGTGTTAATGCAAATGTCTGATATTCTATATTGTAGATAATATGGTGTGTGGTGTCACACAGAAGATCATATTATCAGTTTTCTATGGAGTATATAAATAATTCACAACCTAGATGGACTTGGACAATCTATTGGAAAGGTTGTAGTGTAATCTGGTATTAGTTTATCTTGACTATAGGTTTATACTAGTACACTTTGTGTATATTGAACAGGACCACTTGAGGTTGTTCTCTATGTACTGACTACATAAGAGAACAAACACCTCTATTATTATGGATGCTTGTACTCTTAATCCGGATATAATAACGGACATGTATAGATCTGCGCAGCGCCAGATTTTGGATTCGGATAGCTGAGGATGGAGCAGCAAAGATGACCATAATAGTTGAATATTTTCTCTTATTTTTGTCATTTTGCTTTTTCTGATTATGCATGTTTATTATTGTGTGGTTGTTTTTTTGAAAAACTAAGCCTACATTAATAATGGACAATATGGACATAATATCAACTAGTAGAAAAACCCTCATTGTTAAATAACTAAGTGGAAGAGGATTTTTATTTAGTATAAATCCTATGGTCTCCATTACTGGTTTGTAGGTGATGTAATTATACTTGCGTGTTGGCTTTAGTGCTTTTCTCCATATCGGATGAGTATAATTATGGATCACCAGTACAAACTTCCTTAGGGATAATTGTAGAAAGTTACCTATTATGTGTTCACTTCTCCATATGAAGGAACTCATTACAAGGTAATGGACTTAGTATTAAGTAATGGTATACACTTAGATACAAATAATGGTATCCTTCCCATCGGATTCACTGCTATTATTTGTATGACCAGAGCAAGACCAGCATATTAATTTTATTTGTCATAAAGTTATATTGACATGATAGTAAAATTAATAAAAAAAATCTACTTGAATAAAGTTGAATTTGTATACGTCCACACTATCGTGGCATGCTAAATTCATGGTGTTTAAGGTGTTGGTGAATTTCTTATTATTGTTTTGAGGGAATCAATATTTAGTTAATTCAAAAAGTTTTTTTTGCCCTACATAATTTTATTTATGTGATTCTCAGGATTTCAAAAATGGGTTCTTTCAGTCCACTTATGGTGATTCTTAAAGAAAATAAACTTACTGGACCTAATTATATTGACTGGAAACGTAATTTGGATATTATTCTGACTGCTGAGGAGTAAAAATATGTACTTGTTGAGGAATACCCACCTAAGCCTGATGCTAACTCTGATGAAGAGGTCAAAGAGGCTTATAAGAAGTGGAAAAAGGCAGATGAGATGGCGCGGTGTTACATTCTGGCATCTATGTCAAATGTACTGCAACATCAGCATCAGGCCATTGCCACAGCTTATGACATGATGTATAACCTCAAGGAACTCTTCGGACATCAGAGTAGAGCAGCTAGGCAGTTTGCTATGAAATGTTTGATGAATACAAAAATGGCTGAGGGTACACCAGTAAGGGATCATGTTCTCAAGATGATGGGTCATCTGAATGAGATGGAGATCCTTGGAGCTGAAATCGATGGGGAAACCCAGGTCGATATCATTTTCGGGACTCTGCCTAAAAGTTTTGACAATTTCTGCCTTAATTACAACATGAACAAAAGGTTATATAGTTTGGCAGAACTTGCAAAAGAGCTACAGGATGCTGAATCTCTCTTTAGGCAGAGTGGTCATGTTTTTGTTTCTGAAAAGGCTTCTACTTCTAAGCCAAAAGGCGGTAAGAAGAAGAATAACATTCAGAAATAGGCAAACTCAGCAAAGAAGGGCATGGGACCTCAAGGCGCGGTGAAAAAGCCGAAAGGCAAATGTTTCAAGTGCAAAGGGTCAGGACATTGGAAGACTGATTGTCCACTTCTCAAACAAGGGAACAAAGAAGGTATATCTCATTTACTAGTAGTTGAAACATGTTTAGCGGTGTTATCTACCGGCACCTGGTGTATAGATACATGAGCTACTAATTATGTCTGCAATACATTGCAGGGGTTCCAGGAAACCAGACGGCTCAGTGATGGAGAGATATGCTTGTTCATGGGTGATGCTACAAAAGTATCGGTCGTTGCATTAGGAGATATTACTTTATCTTTTGGTAGAAATAAGTCTTTGACATTGAGAGATTGTCTTTATGCACCTTCACTTAGAAGGAATTTAGTTTCTGTTTCTATGTTAGTTAAGGATGGATATTCAGTTTATTTTAATGACAATATTGTTATTAGAAAGAATAAACATTTTATCTGTTCTTGTGTATTGGTTGATAATTTGTATGTCATTAATCCTATTTCGCCCATAATGTAACTTATGGAAATGAATAATATGTCATCTAACTTAAATAAGAGAAAAGAACCTTCTTGTATGAACCAAACATATCTTTGGCACTTACGATTGGGGCATATTAACCTAAGAAGGATTCAAAGACTGGTTGAAGATGGACCTTTGAGTTCATTGGAAGTAGAGGCACTACCAGTCTGTGAATCCTGCTTGGAAGGTAAAATGACCAAAAGGTCTTTTTACGGCAAAGGGGTATAGGGCCAAAGATGTGTTGGAATTGGTTCATTCTGATTTGTGTGGACCCATGACTATCCAAGCTAGAGGTGGCTTTGAATATTTTGTCACATTTATTGACGATTATTCAAGGTATGGATATATTTATTTGATGCGCAGTAAGTCTGAGTGCTTTGAGAAATTCAAAGAGTACAAGGCTGAAACGGAGAAACGTCATGGAAAATGTATCAAGTCATTACGATCAGATCGTGGTGGCGAGTACCTCTTTGGAGAGTTTAGGGATTATTTATCAGAGGCTGGAATTACATCCCAATTGACTGCACCTGGAACGCCCCAATAGAATGGTGTAGCCGAAAGAAGGAATAGAACTCTTATGGAGATGGTTAGATCAATGATGAGTTATTCGGATTTGCCAGATTCGTTTTGGGGATACGCCTTAGAGACTGCAGCTTATATTTTGAACTTGGTTCCTTCTAAGTCAGTACCTCTTACTCCCACAAAGCTGTGGATTGGGCGTAAGCCTAGTCTGAAACATGTTCGCATTTGGGGTAGTCCAGCACATGTGCTGAATGGAAAAGCAGATAAGTTGGAATCTCGTACAGAAGTACGCTTGTTTGTAGGCTATCCAAGAGGAACGAAAGGAGGTTTATTTTATAGTCCTAAGGATCAGAAGGTCATTGTTAGCACCAATGCCCGATTCTTAGAGGAAGACTATGTGATGAACCATAAACCCACAAGTAGAATTGTTCTAGAAGAACTGAGACGTGAGACACCAAGTACTTCAGTACCAACAGTACAAGAGGATGAACCACAAATAACTGCACAACGTGTCACAAATGTTACACCACAACCGATAGTGCCTCGTCGTAGTGGGAGGGTTATGATACAACCTGATAGATATATGTTCTTGGGAGAGTCGTCAGACTTCGTCCCTGAGGAACAAGATTATGATCCCTGTACCTACAATGAAGCACTCCAAGATAAAGATGCAGAGTCTTGGCAAAAAGCAATAATATCTGAAATAGAATCTATGGATTCTAATCAGGTCTGGGAGCTTGTAGAACCACCCATTGGTGTAAAAGCCATTGGATGCAAGTGGGTCTATAAGAGAAAAATAGGATCAGACGGTAAGGTTGAAAACTTTAAAGCTCGGCTTGTAGCAAAAGGTTTTACTCAAAGAGAGGGTATCGATTATGAGGAAACCTTTTCTCCTGTAGCCATGCTTAAGTTTATTCGGATTCTTTTATCTATTGCAGCTCATCTCGATTATGAGATTTGGCAAATGGATGTCAAGATAGCTTTTCTTAATGGAAGTCTTGAGGAAGACATCTATATGAAACAACCAGACGGGTTCATTGAAAAGGGCCAGGAGCATCTTGTTTGTAAGCTCAAGAAGTCCATTTATGGACTTAAGCAAGCTTCCAGATCTTGGAACATATGTTTTGATCAGGTGATAAAATCCTATGGATTTGATCAATGTCAGGATGAATCATGTGTATACAGAAAGTGTGACAGAAACGTGGTGGTATTCCTAGTACTTTATGTGGATGACATCTTGCTCATTGGAAACAATGTGAAGGTATTATCTGATGTAAGGGTATGGTTATCCAAACAGTTTGATATGAAGGACTTGGGAGAAGTAGGTCACATCCTTGGGATCAAAGTTCTACGAGATCGCAAGAAAAGGATGTTGGACTTATCCCAAGCTTCCTATATCGATACTGTACTAACTCGTTTTAGTATGCAAAATTCTAAGAAAGGTTTCTTACCTTTTAGACATGGAATTGCTCTATCGAAGGAGCAGTGTCTGAGGACACCTAAAGAGATAGAGAACATGAAGGCAGTTCCTTATGCTTCAGCAGTAGGAAGCTTAATGTATGCAATGCTATGTACGAGACCAGACATCTGTTTTGCCGTTGGCATGGTCAGCAGATATCAGTCTAAACCAGGACAAGAGCACTGGACTACCGTAAAGCATATTTTAAAGTACCTGAAAAGGACTAAAGAGTATATGCTAGTTTACCAGGCAGATAGTTTAGTTCCCTTGGGGTATACTGACTCAGATTTTCAGTCAAATAGGGATTCCAGGAAATCTACCTCAGGTTATGTGTTTACTTTGGGAGGTGGAGCCATTGTGTGGAGGAGTATCAAGCAAAAATGTATTGCTGATTCCACCATGGAAGCCAAGTATGTGGTAGCCTCTGAGGCAGCCAAAGAAGCGATTTGGCTCAGAAACTTTCTGTTGGACTTGGATGTGGTACCTAGTTTGCCTAAGTCTATTACACTTTATTGTGATAATAGTGGTGCAGTTGCAAACTCGAAGGAACCACGAGCCCATAAGACAGGCAAACATATTGAGCGCAAGTACCACCTGATACGAGATTTCGTAAAGAAAGGAAAAGTTACTGTAATCAAGATAGCATCAGCCGACAACCTAGCTGATCTTTTTACAAAGAGCTTACCAGCTAAGGCTTTTGACAGTCATATTGAGGGAATGGGAGTCAGATGTGTAGCAGCATGGCTTTAAGTATAAGTGGGAGATTTATAACAGTATACTGAAAAGCAATGCTTTGAGTATAAGTAGGAGATTGTTAGGGTTATATACTAAAAGCATCACTTTTGTAGTAACCTTATTTCCTTAAATTTTGAATGAGAATCATATGGGCAAATGTTTGCATATTGTATTTGTTGCAAGTGTTAATACAAATGTCTGATATTCTATATTGTAGATAATATGGTGTGTGGTGTCACACAGAAGATCATATTATCAGTTTCCTATGGAGTATATAAATAGTTCACAACCTAGATGGACTTGGACAATCTATTGGAAAGGTTGTAGTATAATCTGGTATTAGTCTATCTTGACTATAGGTTTACACTAGTACACTTTGTGTGTATTGAACAGGACCACTTGAGGTTGTTCTCTTTGTACTGACTACATAAGAGAACAAACACCTCTGTTATTATGGATGCTTGTACTCTTAATCCGGATATAATAACGGACATGTATATGCAATGTGCATTACTTTGACTCATAAAAGAGTGAGATTCATTATGGATCAACAACCTCTATGAATTGGGTAATAACATTGTATGTATGATGGGCTGTTGATTATAAATGGAATCCATGTCCCGATACATCGGGTTGATGATATCCTCTTAAGGAGCTCATAAGGATTGTCATGTAAACCCTGCAGGTGGATTATATCCGACATGACAAATAAAGTTGAGCGGTACTACTTAAGGATAAAAGATGTCGAATTAATATAGTTGTCAGTAACTTAATTTGATCGACGGACATACGATATCTTAACATGGGAAGCCAAACGAGCATATAATAAAAGGAGCCCATAAACATAATTTGGGATTAGGGAGGTAGTACAATAATAGCTCATTAGTGGACCGAGCTATTGTTAATGGGCCTGGATTGTGTGTTCGGGCTGAACACGGGATATCCAGATCCGTTAGGAGGCCTAACCCTAATTTCTCTTCATGGTCCCTGCCGTAGCCTATATATATCCTCTATTCTCTGGCCGCCAGATTACTGATCAAAAATCTGAAATTTTCTCTAAATTCATGATTCACGTAAGGAGAAAAAGAGAGTGCTGCCAAGGAGAAGAAAAGGTTGGGAGATCGTCGCCCACACGACGTCCAACTCGAGGAAGGAATACGTGCAGAAGATCTTGGGGTCGTCCGCTCGAGATTGCCAGGAATTACTTATCTCCTTTCTGCCGCAGGTATAATTCGGGAACCCTAGTTTCCGCCTATGAAGGGTTAGAACACGTATTAGATCTGTTTAACTTTCTATCGATCAATACACACACCAAAGGAAGGGTCCTGGGAATCCCCAGTTCCATCAGATGTGGCATCGAGTTTTAAGTCGTTGGCATAGAGTTGTATTAGTTAGACTTGGGCTATTGCGAGTTAAGTCGAGAAGGGACGTAGGGCAAGTTGGGTAAAGTTACGTTGAGTTGTTGGACATGACCTCAAAATATGAGACACGGCCACGTTGTCACAACACAAGTATAGGCAAGACCAAGCGAGGAGGCACTGCCTCAGAGATATTGAAGCACGAATCGAGTTCATGGCACGATCGAGTCGTTACGTCCCAGTGTTTGGTACGAAAGACAAGTATGAGTCGGTATGTTGACAATTGTAAGCAAACGAGAAGGTCTTGAGGCAAGGATAAGGATGTTATCGGTACGATAGCACGGTCATACGAAAATGGAGTCTATCGTGTAGTGCGTTCCTGATTATGGCCGTAAGGCAAACACGACTTGATAGGTTAACGTTGTTGGCACGAGAAGGGTCTAGAGGCAAGGTATGAGTTAACATTGTTGTTACAAGCACGAGATGGTCCTCAGATACAAGTAGGCCAAGGCGTCGGTCCTAAAACTGATCCTAAGGCAAGAATAGGAAGACAATCGTAAAAAGGGATACGTTACACAAAAGTAAATTAACGTGTTGGTTTTGTACGGGTGGGCGAGGAGCTCACTCCACCAGTACAGTTGAGTACTGACACCCACATAGTTACATGTGTAGGCACATGTTGAAGCTCGTGGCGCGGGGCTCGCTTGGATGCATCGAGGCACAGAGTCCCTTGGCGATTTGAAGCGTGCGACCGCATGGAGTCAAGACTTATACGGGACATAATGTATGGACATCGCCTTCCGGAGCTTCTACTGGCTCAAGCATTGTATCGAAAGATAAGAGAGAGAGCAGAGTGACTGGTAAAATGAGAGAAAAGTGAGCACGAAAGACTTGTAATCTTGGCCTTGCGCCCATTGTAACCGTTGCTTCAATATCAATAAAGAGCTTCTTTTGAATAACTTGCGTTTGATCTAAATTTCTGCTGCATATTTCAATGTCTCTGCTTGGGACTTCTGTGTGACGACCCCGTCGCCGCCGCTGAAATCGGCCGTTATGGAACCCGCCTTGTACGAGCGCAATATAGGCTCGTGCGGCATCACGCCTTAGCGAGGACGATCGCTTCTATGGGAACGGGACGTGACATGCCGTTATGGAACCCGCCTTGTACGAGCGCAATATAGGCTCGTGCGACATCACGCCTTAGCGAGGACGATCGCTCCTACGGGAGCGGGGCGTGACATAATGGTATCTGAGCACGGTTTTACGTCCTTGGACTATTGATTGAATTCTTTAACTTCGATGTTTCCACAAAACTCTGTTGCTTCCGCAAGTTGTTATCGTTGGTACGCTCTCTCTCAAATATCCCACGAGATGTCCATACAATAAGTCTAAATAATTTGTAAAACGTAGGAGAACAGTTTTTGTCAAAACAAAAAGATGGTTTGTGTAAGCACGATTGGCTAAGTTGGACTGGGCATATACACCAAGGATTGTGTCGACCTTAGCAAAGTTAAGTGCAGGATTCGTAATATTTCGAGCAAGAATGAGTTAGTCTTGATTGAGTAAATAGGATGACTATCGATAGGGGTGCTATCGAGCGACGATATCGTCGGTGCCATATAAATGAGCGTGCTTGGAATTCGAGAAAAGGTTCGAATGAAAAGTTTAAAAAAGTCAATTTTGATTCGAATGATAGTTTTGAGGATTTGTTGAACGACTTCATCCCTGAGTGGTGTATGCGATAGTCTCAGGGATGTCGACCGATTGGTTGAGGATGCGGGGTGTCGTTGACTTTATAGTAAGCGTCGCATTATGCAGAGCCTTAGATTGAGTGTCGTTGAGCAAGTTGTAATCTTGAGGATTTGGGCGAGTTGGTTTGAACGACCTAGAAATTAACGTGCACGGAACGTACATGAGATTGAGGATTACGCGAGTATGAAACGCGAAAACGATTGAGTAGGTGAAATCGAATCGAGGAAAAAGTTAGGGTGTACAAATGGATGACTTGATCGAGGAAATTGATGCGGATCGTATACGAAAAAGTTAGCACGACGGAAGGATTACGTGCATGAAAGGTTTGATTTTGAAGTTATGAAATGACTCTGAGGATTGGAATGAATGTTGCTCGATGATTTGAGTTTGCAAGAAATGATGTGAATTAAAAAATACATTGGTCGATGATTTAAGATGGACGGATGAACGATACGTGAATTTGGGCTTGAGAAAATTGATGTTGTGAATGATTCGAGGGATAATGATCGAACTTAAATTTGAATGTCGAGGAGATTATCCAGTCGAACGATAGTATCGTTCGCACGACTCGAAATTTGGTTGCAAAGGAAGATCGTCAGGTTACACATATCGTCGATGGTATTAAGGCGTATCAAAGATCGATATGCGATAACTCGGGGGTACTCTGACTCGGCGAATGACGATTGTGCAAGTGTTATTGTTCGGTTGGATGCAATACTTAGAATTTTGATTGAAAGGAATGTTGGATGAAAGTTATCTTGTTTTAATGGTTACGCGGATAACTACAACGTCGACGATTTTGTCTTGCGCGAGCGCAACTCTAGCCTCGCACATGCGTTACGTCGGATTTGGGGCAATCGTTCCGCGTGAGCGCTGACATGGTGATTCATGTCGCAGAAATGATCGAACTGGGAAAATCAGGACGCGGCAACTTTGATTGTCTCGACTTGTTGGCTTGATACGAAGGTGAACTCGAGGATTTATAGGACTTATGATTGACGAATGAATGAAACTTAAGGATTGAGTAGGTCCAATCTGCGTATTGAGAATGAATTAGTCTAGACACAAAATAAGAGTTACGGCCCGATGAGAATGATTATCTCGCAGAAGCGTGCATGGTGATTCGTGCCCACTGTGGATAATCTGACTCGCGTGAGATCGAGGCACAACATATTCTTAAGTCGGACGACCTTGTGATCGATTACGTGAATTAGAATGAACGACTTAGGGAGTATGGAATGTGAATTATGGTTTAGCGATGAATTGTGTCGTAGCGTGCTTGACTTAGAAGGATTGATAGGCGTATTATGTCGAACGTGTTCGAAGAAATAGACTATGCAAAATAGCTTAATGAACGAAGTGATATCGATATGTCAAGGAATTGGTTGAAACGTGAGTTATCGTAGGATGGCTTTGCTGAACGACTCGGACCCCGTGCAACAAATGTTGGGAAGTACGTAGGGAATCGATGCTCGATGTTTAGAAATTGGAGTGATGCGAGCTTTGGTAGAAAACTCTGTACTATCAAGTTGGTTTGACCTTAGGATGGGATCAGTGTTGATATTGTTGTTTTGGAACTATGATTCCAATACTGACGGATGACCTTAGCCCAAAGACGTAGCCTAGTGGTTAGGCAGACATTCCGGTGCGAAGCGGTAGGAATTATGGAGGCACCGCTCACGAGGCTCGGTTGACTTACACGTATATCAGGGATGCCCGAATATGTGTACGATCTGACTCGAGTGGTGATGTCGGATTCTCTATCACGAGGCTTAGCTAAAATGTATGTATTTTGGGGATGCTTGAAATATGTGCACGATCCAACTAAGTGATACGTTGAATCAAGTGAGACTTGAGGAACGTGAAAGTATCGAGGATTTTGAGATCGTGAGTTTCGAGAAAATATTGATGGTAACGCGATCATTGAATTGAGACGAGTTCGAATGTTGGTTGATCGGTTGGTGTGCCTTACGACTAAGTTAGCGATAAGCGCGAGCGTGGCTCGGATTGAGGAAACGCATAGGAGTAGGGTGTGCGAGAAACGTAGGATATTGGATCAAGTTATAAGCCAATAAGTGTACTCTGTAAGTTTCGAAGACGAAACTTTTTCTGAGTGGTGTATGATGTAGTGTCCCGTCCCACTCAGTCAATCGGAGGAATCGAAACGCCGACGGCGTTCGGACTTAGCTATGTAACGGCGACTCGAAGACATCGCTCAGATGGGGTAGTTTCGGTAAACTTGCCTCATCGTAGCCTTCATATAATAAATTGCATGTTTTTAACTTGCACAAGTTAGGCTTGATAATAAAAGAGATGTATCCACATAGCTAAGGAGATAATCCCAACGGGTCGGAATGTGTTAGAACATGGAAAAAGGTCCAACGGTCGGCTTAGAGTTGGTGCACGACGTGTTTTGAAAATGACACTCGGTCCTTTATCCCGTGGCTTGGGAGAAGGAAAGTTGGTCTTCGACACAAAAGCTAAGAGTTAGCCTAAGTCATAGGCGTCGCCCACATAAACGCTCGATAAAGCGTGCACGATTCCACTGCGCAAGGCTTGGCATAGCCTTTGCTCGTCCCTCGGGTTAAGTTGTAGGCTTGAGTAAGTTAGGCAAAGTTATACCGGTCGACCTAAGTCATTCCAAGTGTTGTCCTGCTCATTCTGCGGTTGTCAAGTTAAATAGTCCCACGATCCCAAGTCCCGTCATATGAGGTATGACTTGGGTGATAGTGTTGCGTAGAACACGAGTCGGTTTAAGGCACGAGCCACGGTTGGTTCAGTGGAAAGTTAGCCACGGTCTGTCGATACTTAAGGAAAAAAAAATGTTATGTTCAAGTTAAGTTGGAAGGCTATGCAGTAACCGTTCCCTGAGTTCAAAGAATGTTAAGTCTAAGCGATGGTTAGTCGCCAAGAGGAAATATGTCGGGACTGTAGTTCAGTCGTCGAGACAACCCTGGTTTGGGCTCTGCAAAAAAGTGTGAAAAGTGGAAGAAGCAAGACAAAGGAACTAAGTGATGATGATGAGACCATACAATTACATTAAGTCTAGAAGTTAGCGTAGGTGCGTGGTCATGGACAACTTGTCGACAAGGGCGATGGTTCTTCGGATCGACAACCTTGGGCCAGGGACTGATCCGGCCTAGGAACAACAGATTATAGCCGAGCTGGGTAATAGATAATCAGTAGGTCGGAGACTTGCATTGGGGATCGCCACCTGCGGTACAAGGGTCCCAAATGCCAGGCTATGTGCACGATGACTAGTTAATGCCAGTGACCATTCATATAGATGTGTCGGCACGGGCGGCAATCCGCGTGTGTGCCTTTGGATTGAGTTGAATTTAATGTGTATGCAGTGGAAAGACACAATATCTGGGCCTAAGATTTGGCTACAACGAAGGCGACGTGCTTCGGCACGATATGTGGCGTCGAGTTTTAAGTCGTTGGCATAGAGTTGCATTAGTTAGACTTGGGCTATTACGAGTTAAGTCGAGAAGGGCCGTAGGGCAAGTTGGGTAAAGTTACGTTGAGTTGCTGGGCACGACCTCGAAATATGAGGTACGGCCGCGTTGTCACAACACAAGTATAGGCAAGACCAAGCGAGGAGGCGCTGCCTCAGAGATATTGAAGCACGAATCGAGTTCATGGCACGATCGAGTCGTTATGTCCCAGAGTTTGGCACGAAAGACAAGTATGAGTCAGTGTGTTGACAATTGTAAGCAAACGAGAAGGTCTTGAGGCAAGGATAAGGATGTTATCGGTACGATAGCACGGTCATACGGAAATGGAGTCTATCGTGTAGTGCGTCTCTGATTATGGCCGTAAGGCAAACATGACTTGATAGGTTAACGTTGTTGGCACGAGAAGGGTCTAGAGGCAAGGTATGAGTTAACGTTGTTGTTACAAGCACGAGATGGTACTCAGATACAAGTAGGCCAAGGCGTCGGTCCTAAAACTGATCCTAAGGCAAGAATAGAAAGACAATTGTAAAAAGGGATACGTTACACAAAAGTAAATTAACGTGTTGGTTTTGTATGGGTGGGCGATGAGCTCACTCCACCAGTACAGTTGAGTACTGACACCCACATAGTTACATGTGCAGGCACAGGTAGAAGCTTATGGCGCGGGGCTCGCTTGGATGCGTCGAGGCACGAAGTCCCTTGGCGATTCGAAGCGTGCGGCCGCATAGAGTCAAGACTTATACGGGACATAATGTATGGACATTGCCTTCCGGAGCTTGCGCTGGCTCAAGCATTGTATCGAGAGATGAGAGAGAGCAGAGTGACTGGTAAAATGAGAGAAAAGTGAGCACGAGAGACTTGTAATCTTGGCCTTGCGCCCATTGTAACCGTTGCTTCAATATCATAAGAGCTTCTTTTGAATAACTTGTGTTTGATCTAAATTTTTGCTGCATGTTTCAATGTCTCTTCTTGGGACTTCTGTGCGACGACTCCATCGTACCCGCTGAAATCGACCGTTATGGAACCCGCCTTGCACGAGCGCAATATAGGCTCGTGTGGCATCACGCCTTAGCGAGGACGATCGCTCCTACGGGAGCGGGGCGTGACATGCCGTTATGGAACCTGCCTTGCACGAGCGCAATATAGGCTCGTACGGCATCACGCCTTAGCGAGGACGATCGCTCCTACGGGAGCGGTGCGTGACATACGTACAAATAGGGGGGCATGATCACGTACTCAACTATCAGTTTTCTCCATGTCCCAGTAACCATCATGTGAGATATGTGAAAGCTCTTCTAAGCATGTGAAGATACCGAGAATCCGTATAAAGCATGTAATGATATGACTTTGCAGCTTCCATAAAGCAGTATTTTAACATGGTTCATTATCATATGCAGTAAATAAGTTTGTAGGGGCACTACACCAAAATAGGTGATTGCCAACAGTTATTACCGTGACAAATAATTTTCGTCACGGTAATAACCGTGACGAATTGGCCGTGACTAATTTTTGTGACACTTTTTGTCACGGTTATTACCGTTACGATAATAAATTTTGTAACGCTTTTTGTCACAGTTATTACTGTGACTAATTTTTATCTTCGTAACAGTTATTACCGTCATAAAAATATACTATTAAGTCACTTATTTTTCACTTTTGTAACGGTTATAACCATTACCAATATCCTTTCTTTGAAAAAAAATTAAATATATTTTCCATTAACCTATATTCAATAGGCTTCAAAGCAATATGTAATCGAAGATGAACTCTTATCAATGTGCACATAAATTGAAATTCATATTGTAGTAGTTGAATACAACATATAACATTACAAGATCTAAGCCTCAATATCAACACAAAGGAAAACCATTCTCTTCTCAATTCAAATTCATATTACAATAGTTGAATACAACATATAACATTACAAGATCTAAGCCTCAATATCAACACAAAAGAGAACTATTCTCTTCTCAACACAAACGTAAAAGAAAGAAACATTCCTCTATCATAGATACACTAACTACTCTAGTTTTTATGATGAGCAAGCTAACATGATGTATCAGAAGAGAAGTAGTAGACCATTTAGAAGATATGCCTATATCCCAACAGTTGATATGGAATGGAGATATGCCAGCCCCCTTGACAATCCAAGTGCTATTTTGATTCTAAAAGGCCCTTCCATCTTCATTTCAGTAATTCCTACATTTTTAAGAAGTCAAAGATAAAGTAGTAATATAGAAAAAGGGTTCGGTTATATACTGAAATTATTGTGAAGGATTAGCCAACCATTTAGAAGATTATGTAGAGTCTTACTTTCAGCTCTACTGTCACTGCATTTACGTAAGCCCTCCTTGGTTGCAAATGCCAGCATCCCACACTTCATCACCTCGATGGCTGTCAATCCAAAAACTTTGTACAGTGTAGGCTGCACCAAATAAATGGTTATACAATCTCAACATAGGAAATATATAAGATGATTGAAGTAAATTTGTTATCGAGGCCTTAAATTGGCTAATGAATAACAGCTTGCTGGTGATCAGCAGTTGAAGGTTCTCAGCTAATATATTGCCCCATAATTTTATCTGTAGAGAGGGAAAGAAAAAACTGTTATCAACAGATTCAGCCCTTTCTTTGGTATAAACTTAGGCCCAAGTGTCTGCTAGAATGCAAAGATGAGTACTTTTAGTTTGTTACCCCAACTACATGTCAAGCTGCCACTCCCCCACTTGTTTTCTTCATTTCAAACATATCCTACAGAACTACCAATCCCAAGTTGCATCTCACACGCTATGCGAAGTTGTAAGTTAATGCTGTGGGTGAGCTTTGAATTGAAATCTACTTAACTGCTGTTGGATGTTGCCATTTTGTGGCAGTGGCATCAACTTGTGGTTTTGGTGTAATTTGGCAAGCAGTGGTAAAAATTCTCGACAGTTTGACAACGGTACTAGTTCTCTTTTTTGGGTTGAATTAGATTTAGAACCCTTCATGTTGAAGGTAACAATTGGTGTTATCTGTATGTTTGTAAGAGGGGTAATTCGTATCTGTTGCTCAATTTCTTGGTGTTATCTGTATGTTTGAAGGTAACAATTGGTGTTATTAATGATTTTCTTGGCGATCTTTAACATAGGTAGCTTAGGTCTTATTCTTGTGAATAAGCTCAACTCATTAATAGGGCTGCAGTGCAGCTGAGTTAAGTGGAGTCAAGATTGGCATGTCCAAAGTTGACATGTTTCTGGATTGAAATTATAGATCTCAGCTAGAACTTTGATTTTGAGCTAGTCGAGTTAATAAAGTCGAGCAAAGTCTTGTACTCAGTGATTAGGTTTGTGAGCTTGCTTCTATGTTGAACTCCACTTATGTTGACCAGAATGACTTGTTTATTTTGATATCCGATACGAATTAGCAATTAGTGGCTGGCTGGGGTATCATGTATTGATTTTATTATGCTTGAGCAGATAAGTACTAGCCAATTAGGTAGCATCATTTCTTCCAGGACTGTCATCTGAAATCGTGAAAGGAAAATAGTTTTAGTGACTCCTGATCTACAAGATGGTTTTGAATTCATATTTCGTGTAGCGGTAATAAATTATTCTTCTGCCAGCTGAATATTTCTTATTTTCCTGTGCACCAGTTATCTCATTTTCAGTTAGCATTGAATTGAACATTTGTCGACGTCGTGGTAGATTATATTTCATGCATAACGATATACACCTTTATGGACTTTGAAGGAATAAGATTTTTTTTGTTTGCGCGAACCCGTACAGGCGTGTACATAAAGAATTTTTTTCAGTGTGGGCACATCAGTTTCATAGAAATCTATTTTACAGGAACAAAGTATTTTATTTCAAAACAACAACAAAGCCTTTATTTAAAAAATTTGGGGTCAGATGTTTGCAACAAAGGATAGTTTAAACCACCCAACTAATAAAATACTGGTTCAAGGGATAAATTTTGTGTTCATCCAAATTAGCTGTGTTTTTTTTCCAAAATTTGATTGTCATAAAAAAATTGGAAATACCTGGATTGAGAAAACATCTTCAACTGGAAAGGCTTGTAAAGTTGGTGTATGGCAAGCAAAATGTGTTACTTAGTTTGAGGCATTGGCCCGTTTGGTGCAGATACAACAAGAATACCACCATCTATTTGTGCTCCAATAATCATGTTATATAGACAATCCAAATTAATCAACAAGAATTAGAGAACAGTTGACAATAAACAATAAGTTGAAGCATCATAGGCATGTCCAGAAGTAAAATGTGGAAGCACATGATGCAGAAATATCAAAAAGAGTGTTAACACATGGTCCTAACATTATAACAGCCTAGAAAAACAACATCAATATTAATCTAAAAGAATTCATGACTGAATCATGGTCTTCCCTAAATTATGAATCATCATTCATGTTGAATCTAAAATCGATTCTTAAGTAATCCTAATGTAACGTATCTATAACGAAATCCAGAACCCAAAACAAATAACTAAGCTTTCCTAATATGTCACAATCCAAAAATCGAAAACCATATTAACACATCTCAATTTGAAATTCAGCTATGAATCTTCAAAACCATATTTAATTCTAAAATCTCAATTTCAACGTAAGCCTTGGATTTTAACAATAAATATTGGACATGCCACTTTGAAACGAAAACAATTATCTCAGACACAATTTGGCCATTTCTGGACATTACCACTATATACCATTTTATTGTCTCAGTTTCTTTTGAGTGTAAGAAATTAAAGTCATTGGATTTTTTTTACCAGATTGTTGTAAAATTTATTTCATAAATAATATATCAAAAAAGGGAAAAAATGACTCAATACTGATATAGTATTGTTCTATAAATTAACTAGTGTATATAAATCAATATGTAAGATAAGCTAATTAACTACAGCAAAATATGATAGCCACAAAACTAATAATGGCATTTGCAGTTTGAAAATCAAATGTTTCAAATATTATAAATTATGAATATTATTCCTTTAAAGCTGACCTGTACATCAACAATCAGCTAACATGACCCATCCAATGTTCACTGCATGAGTCCGGTCCCCATTGAGATTAGTATAGACCTATTCAAATAAGCGAAAACAAGGTGTATAACATAATTAGAATGGAGAGCAAAATATACAAGTAGTATCTATTGGTCATCCATAGTTTAAATATAAGGAATGTGGTCTGGATTGCAACATATACAAAGAAAAATAATATGATGCACACATCTTATAATTTCAACCTCCGCCTGGAACTCGCTCTCGCTCTGCCCACTCGCAGCCTTCAGTTGCATGACTGCAATTTGCAGTTCGGGAGCATGCCTCTATGAACATACCCGAACCCACCTTGGCCGAGGAGATTAGCATTGGAGAACCCGTCAGTCGCCACAGCCAAACAATTTGAAACAAGCATAAACACTATGCCAAAGTATGTTATAAACACTATACCAAGTTGGCTACGTTAGTATGCTAGTAGCAGGGACCACCCATATTATATTACAGGAATTCAACATAGTAAGAACATAATAACATAAAGAGGGTTTTTAATGTTAGACTTTATAAATCCCCCAACCCAAGCACATAGTAGTTAACAATCATTAGAAAGAAACCCAGAGGAAAAATACAAACATATGCTACCCACAATCAACAATAAAGAAAGAAACATCCTATATACAACTTGCATGAAACAATAATAAAAACATTAAGGAAATTATTGCATCTCTAGTGAAAGAAACATTCAAGATATGTCAAAATCTTGGTTTTTTTTGTAAGACCTGGTATTGCTCGAGTAGGTTGTAATATCAGACCTTATATTTACTTCTTGGCTAGTAGTTTATTAATAAAATCTTGGCTGGGTGCTGGTTTCCTAGTACATACCCAGTTAATCTCATAAAAGTGAACGAGAAATCGAACTTAAAGAGCATAGAAACTACTATGTCTGACAACTCTAACAATCTTGTCGCTGACTCTGGCAACTTATAATCCAAGGTTGAACCATGTATTTAAATATAGTTTTACTCCTTAGTGACAGTTTCGATTGGAATGATACTGTCATATTGTCTTCTTCTTTTTTTACTCTTTGATACAAGACTATGATGTAGTTATGAAATAAGAGATGCAACCTTTTTTATATTCTTTGATACAAAGACCATGATTGTTAGCAGGTGAAGCTTTCACCTCGAGCTAGTTTCATGCAAAACTCAAAATATGAACCTGTAACTTTGGATCTATGTCCAAATCGTAATAAGGACTTAAATAACGGAAGACTGGTATACATTATTAGCACACAAGCTAACAACTTGATCTTTATTATATAATGGTTATCTAACATAGCATCATAAATATCAATCTGTGGTACAATATATGAATACAATAACCTACAATTTGTGGTGCAGGAAACTTCACAAAATTCCTATAATACAACAGCAAGTAGAAACAATCCTAATTTGAGAATAATAGGGATAAGGTTACTATGCACAGAGACAAAGACCATAACTTCAAAAAAATCCCTAAAATCCAATATGTTGATATATTTCCTTCCTTAGAGTCGGGCGTAAATCTTGGCTCCATATACAGTTTTTAAATGAAAGTTACTCTTATCTCTGCAAGATAGTGTGTTGCCACTGTAATTCCAGTAGTCTATATTGCTTCCTTTGCTCTTCTATTGGCATAAATAAACTTCTTTCATGTAAAATAAGTAAAATTCTAGATTTTAAAAAGAGCATATAATTCACATCAAGTTGAAAAATCACAAGCTGAAGCAAAAGCATATATACCTCAAGATAAGATAACAAGACCAAGATACATTGCTCCGCATAATAATATAAATGATATTAGACCCCTGCAAAGAAATTGCAACTTATCAGTTGTATACCAAGGGCAGGAAAATCACTACAACATATTGCCAGTTCCTACAATGTCGACGCAATAAGCTAAGCAAAATCCATTCCACATCAGTACTTAATTATTATAATACACATTCTCACAAGATGATTCTCTATCCTACGTCGTTGCAAGGGCAAGGGCAAACCTCCGCAAACTTCTCAGCATCAATTGAATCGACTCTTCGAGATATCAAATCATCGTAGATATCTGTACAAGAAAATGCATAGTGCATGGTGGAAGGTTGCAACATTTGAGTTACAATTTCAGTTCAGAAGTAACTGCTAGTTGAAACTTTAAGAAAATAAAAAATAAGAAGTCAAATTAAACTGATAATATATATCCCAAATAAAAAATCATACCATAAATTGAAAATAGGTTGTTCCTTGTACCTGTATTTCACATGATAGCAAATAAAGTTACTTTCCAAGCACAAAAACTGTAACATGATGGTGATTGAATGACTAAGATGATGCAGATTGGGCTCACCTATAAATAAGATGGCATACCGCAGAATACGGGCCTTTGTATATTCTTGCAGAACCCAGATGATGGCAAGAAATAAAATGAAGCCTGTAGTGTTACGATATCTTTATTAACTAGCAATCATCAGTGAAGTCAATTAATGAACTCCATATGAAAAGGATACTGATATATACCATATGACAAGGAAGCAAGTATCCAACTTACCAATGCAAAGACCACGAAGTAACCACTGGATGAACACAAAGGAGCAATCAGTGATGCCACCCAATAGATGCCACCGTGGGTTTATGTAGGAAAAGAAACGACAATACATCCAGCAGGCAAAATCACCCAGTAGATGCCACCGCGGGTTTGTGTGGCACCACCCTCATTAGCATGAACCTGAATAGCCTCCATCTGCATGATGTTTTAGATTAGAAAAAAATCTATTGCATCCAAAATCATTTTCTCGAGCAGAATTGATATAAGGGTCATACCTATTAGTTTATAGGTCTTAAGCGTAATCTGAAATTTGAACTCGGTAACAAATTTTTTTTAACACACATCTAATCTGAGGAATTAATGTTTACATCGGAGTTGATGATTAGACCTACTCCTGGTAAAGCTATTTGAATCAATAGACAAACTCCCTATAGCTAAGAAGCATGGACACTCCAAAATTCATGCTCTTCCCATGTCGTGTCGTATCAGACAGACATATCAGAGATGCATGGACACTCCAAAATGCACTAGACACACACCAAAATAGGGCTAAATCCGTGTCATTGTGTCTGAAATGAGTCATGTCGAATATTAGAATTCCTAGGGACTAGACTATAACCTCGGATTATGAAGCTCCCAGCATAGTTCTTTTCCTTCTTAAATTTGTTTTCCTTGTTTCTTTTCCAAATCACAATCCTTAGGTTTTTCTCATGGTGCTAAGAATAGAGTTGTTGACATGGAAGGACCTATATTAAAAGTTGGAGCTTTTATGTTGCTAAGAATGGGCTAAAATTCCAGACTATGAACCTTCATGTCTGATCCACTTTTCTTTTCCCTTCCTCTTTAGTCTTTCCCTAATCAAAATGTCGTAGGTATTTCTTCTGGTGCTAAGAATAAGGGCATTACCCTTGGTCCAAATACTTTTGTTTCCTTAGATGTCCAATATGAATTTGATGCATGTTAATAATTACTCTTCCAATGTATCCATAATAAGAAATTGCATATTTTCCCCAAGTCCTGGAATATATGGATGATTGATGAGAATAGGCTATTGGAAATAACATGTGACAAGATATGGTTGTTTTCACTGTTGCGGGCATACATGGTTGCCCGTGTGCGCCAAACACTGAATAATAGTGGTCCTCCAATCTTCGGGTAGGGGAGGTGAATAGGCAGTTTCAAGCAACCAAACAACCCCTCACTGAATCTACTTTCTACTTGAATTTCTTGCTTAATATAACCAAATAAATAAATAAATGAAAACCACATGCAAAGCACATCAACCATAACTAAGTTCACAAATTTTCACAAAAATGACAAAAACCATAAGTATTTTATCATCAAATTAGTCACAAAAATGGAAGAAATACCTCTAGCTGGGGCAACGCTCATCAAAGAACAAAAAACCGAGATGACTACTCCTTTTGACACAAAAGTCCTTCTCAAGAACCCACCTTTGCACTCTACATACCAAAGCAAACCAAAAAAATCTCTTTTTTTTAGTATTCGTGCATCATATAATACATACACGGATATGGGTATGATTAATTGAGATGAGAAAGTTTCATTCCTTTACAGTGAATCATTTCTAGAACTTTTTCAAAAACAATTACTATGCAAAACATGCTTAAATAAAGATATTAAAATCTAATGGGTAAAATATATGCACAGTTATGATTTATGCACATATCTAATAGTATCAGCAGTGCCTGTACCAAAAAAAACTCAAAAAAACTAGAAATGGCATATTTTGAATTCGCTTTGAGTCAATATCAAAAAGTGTCTATGCAACCTAGAAACGCATTCATAAATTACCCTGTATGGGAACACTAATAGATTGCTACACTACTACTAGCATGAAAAATGAGAAGTAAACTACTGAATAATCTACTTAACAATATAAGATATGATCGGTTGATTAATTTCACAATAATAAAGCAAAATAGTTTGGATTATCAGAATAAGAGAATTCGAGGATATTTGAGGATAGAATTGTTTACTTAACTCACTGGTTTTAGTGTGTTACCATATCGATACAGCTTTGGAGGCATCAAGATGGTTCAAGCGACAGGTCCCAATGAGGAACTCTGAGAGCTCTTTTTCAGTGCTGGCCTGCATTGGTTAGTTATGGTAAGGTAGTTGCAAACAAGTGAAAGAAAATTACAATGAAATATTGGAACATAGCAACCGATAAACATTTGATAAAACTAAGAAATTTGATCAATTCAGGAACCTGACCTCACAACAGAAGAACTCCTAAGCTATTTGTTACAACATAGCAACCGACAGCATAGGTTCTGCTCTGAAGATGGTTTGAACTGGTCCAATTGTTAGTATGTAAGTATATATATATACCAACAATTAAAAGCTAGTATGTATTAACCGTCATCTAGGAAGCACGGACACCCCAAACATGTGCGCCACGTCGTGTCAGACACATGATGGACAAAACCCAGAGCTCGAGAACTTATTTCATCAACATGAGGTTTGCCCCAACCTCCAGGATGATAACCAAAGCTCGCTCCAAGAGATATAAGAGCATTAAGGCTTGTGATATTTAGATGTGGATAGGAAAGAGGAGGGCCATATCTCTGAAAAATTAGTTACCGTAATTCAAACTTGAATCAGGAAATAAAATTGAGAAATATTTCTAAGAGGATTAAGCAACTGACCTGCATATTACTCAGCTAAGGAAGAAGAGCACCATCAGGATAAAATGCAGGATAAACATGTGCATTATTTTTTCTAATTGAAAATCATGGCCAATAAAATGCAGAATTGAGACTAATTCATATAAATGTCTATGAGCTGACAACATAATATACAAGGATACAAATTGAGTCATTCTAGAGCATTTAGACATCAACTCCACTCCCAAGAATTAATGCGTCCAAACTCCACTCCTTACTATAGCAATTTTGAACTAAGATAACAATATGCCAACAACAAATAACAAATACTAAGAACACAAATGTTAACTGAACACTTAACTAACAAGGTTAAAGTTTGGGGACTACCAACATATATCAGCCATAAAGTTTTTTGTTTGCATAACAATCCAAACCACAACAAAAAGTTAGTTACAATCCAAAACCACGACAAAAAGTTAGAAACAATATCAACTAGAATAACTAGAGACCTTTACAGAGTGCAATTGAATAGATGGGTACTAAACAAAACCAGAATAACCTAACATTGGACAAATTATAAACAGTAACATCAACTTCTTCTTAGTTTAAAACTTTGAATGCAAGTTTACAGTTGTCCCTTTATGATTTAATGGACATAGCACCAGTTTGAGAGGTTTAAAGGAAAACCTTCACTGGTAGTTTGAGTTTACTTTCAAGAGTCCGTCATGACTCTGGCAATCAACCTTTCTCATTGAGGCCTAGTGTCTTTGGTTTTTCCACTTAGACTAAATTAAATTATTACAAAACACTATATATAATTACTCACTCCGAGTGTAGTTGAATGATCAAAGCCCTGGTCATTAGCAAGAACTGGTTTTCTTTTCCAAAAGAAGCCACTGACAACCTAATAATTGAAGGTAAATCTAGCAAAGATTGAACCTCCAAAACGGTGTTGAGTTTGTGTCCAACACGTGGCGGACACAAAACAGCTAGTCCAAATACAGTAGGTCAGACCAAAATTCAAGTTGTGCATGTATGGTGGTGTCCGTATTTTATATTCGTGTCCAGGAAACATAGGAAGCAATACTATATCTGAAATAGGCTAGATTGTCTGCTCCTTACAAAAAAAGGAAATAAACCATCACCTGCAATAGACAAGAGTAAGAAAAAGGATATATAGAATACCCATATTCACCAGGAACCCATCTTTATTTCTTCTCTACTACTCCTTCTCTTGATATTTCTCTGTGGTGACATTGACGGCATCTGCGAGCTCTTCCACCCCCTTGAGCATCGATGTGTAACTCCTGCTCCTGCTCTATCCGAGTCTGATTTCCTTCGATGCGTAGCGCCTGCTCTATCCGAGTCTGATTTCCTTCGATGCGTAGCGCCTGCTCTATCCGAGCCTACCAACCATCACATTCCTAAAACAAAACCAAATCAAGAAGAACTGAATGGAATAAAAAATCGGAGTTAGGGTTTATTGTTTCCTCTACTCATGAAAGCCTAGAAAAAAAAGGAGATATAAGAAGAAATTATGAGATTTATAATTAGGGATGGAATTGGAGTTAGGGTTTTGTGGTGTGTGCTGCTTACCGAGATTTAGAGGCGAGGTTGGCATCACGACATGATGCACGACGGATGGATTTAGGTTTTAAGAAAGATTTAGGGTTTTGAAGAGGAAGTGCAAATGGAGTCCGAGGTGTTTATCGTGTTTTGAGAGAGAGATGGTCTCTTGTGTAGCACTTCTTTTTGTTAAGAGTCAGGAGGGAACGAGAGAAGGGAACCAAAAATAAGAAGAGGGAAAGTGAAAATGTTAGCAACTTTTTTTTTTATTACGGATATTACTATTACAAACACATTACTTAAATAAAATAATAAAGCATTGTTATTTTAGTAACAGAAATTTAATTATTGTAACGATAATTATCGTGACAATTCAGTAACGTTAATAATCGTTACGAATTGGAAAATAAAAGTGTTACAAATTGTCTATTTTGGTGTAGTGGTATTTGCCTCGAGCAAAGCAAGAATAAGAATATGAAGATACAGATGTCCGGTGTCCTGTCAAAATGATATACAAACTCAGCCTGTAAGTTATGATTAAGATTATACTAGTGTTGTGACACGACTCCTAATAGGACACTAGCTAGGTGAAGCTCTAGTAGTCCAAAGTGAGGTGTTACAACATCTAGACTAACAAGTAGGTCTCTACACTAAGGTAGGATAGAGTCTCGATACTAAAATACCCCAAAAACCCACAAAACACACAAGTCATTATTAATCAATTAATTAAACAGACTGTACACTGTGTTCCAATAATTATTAAAATAGTTATACAGCCATAAAATAGGTGAAATAATATACCAAATTGATCCTTATGAATTATAGTAATTTAATATAAATTTTCTGGAATTTATAATCCAGTGTAAGTATTTATTAAAAATCAGAATACAAGTGTATATTGAAAATGAGTTCTGGTTTACTATTTTTAAACAGTGTCAAAACAGTAAATTAAATCATGAAAAAATTATATTAAATTAGAATAATTAACATAGTATTTTATAGTAATCTTTCTAGAATTTATTCAACATTAAAAAGTTGTCTGAAAATTCAAAGTTCATAAATCACAGATTCTGAAATTAAATAAATAATTATTTAATGTATTTGTCCGCGTATTTGAAATTGAACCGAAGTCCAGATACGGGACCCGAAGCCATGAATCAAGTCCAACATAACTTGACTAGACCCCGAATATGTGTAGGCTCACCTAAGTCCGATCAACCCATGCTAGGCTTGGACTTAGAGTGGTCGTTTGCACAAAGTACATAAAATCGTAAATAAATACGGAATTTAAATACATGTAATTTAAAGGAATTTAAATTACAGAAATTGAAAGCATACATATTACAGTATAGGCACTGTATTTATAAGTATAGATACTGTATTTATTTACATATTACAGTATAGGCACTGTATTTATAATGACATAATTTAAATGACAGAATTAAATGATAGAATTTAAAATACATATTACAGTATAGGTACTGTATTTATAAAGTACATATTTAAATATTACAGTATATGCACTGTATTTATATTGACATAATTTAAATGACATAAATTAAATGACATAAATTAAATGACATAAATGGAAATGCAAGTTTAAAATATAAATATAATTTTATATAATATATTCCTCCAAAAATACGAAAGAAATTAATATTATGTTGATATTATTTTATCATAATTTTATTTAGAGAGAGATTTATATATGTACATATATATATTCAAACATATACATATATATATACAATATATATATATATGCACATATACTAAATATATATATAAATATTTAGTAGTTAATCAAAATATAAAAAATATACAATTTATATAAAAATTAGTATTTACAGAAATACCAAATACTGTATTTATACAGCATATAATTTATGATATATAACATATATATATATATATATATATATATATATATATATATATATACATATATATATATAAATATACACATATACATAACAAAAGAACACACAAAAATCACCCAAAACATACAATAGGGGGTTCGAACTCGGGCAGGGGAAAGGGGGAGACTTAATGTCACACCCCAGAACCAGAATACTGGAGAGCGGGGGACAGACACAGCTAGCTACTTATATTGAAGTGAATCCTACCTCGCAATACAGTCACGGCTGTCTAGATGCATGAGGGTTTACTACAAGCCAATAGTCTCTTAGGGTCAAGAACAAGCCTAGTGTCTCAATCTCAAGCAAGCAAGTAAATATAACAAGATGGTAGATCATCACACATACAAAGTAAGGCGTCCATACATTATATATTCAGATGATCATGAAGCTAGTCGTACAAAATGCGAAGACTAGCAAGAGTTTAAGTCATACATGATCAACCCTAGGATTTGTCAATCATGTTACAGCCCGTAGGCAGACAGTAAGTAAAGTTGCAAATGAGCTAACACTTGCTCGGCGGCTAAACGCCTCAAAAGAATATTTTTACAAGGGAGTGGGAGAGCAAAATAAAACCCACTCATTGCCAGGATTCCTTCTAGTGGTCACCATCTGGCAGGAAGGCTGGAAGATCCTCGGAAGCTGCTCCAAAATCTGGTCATACAAAACCAGCTGGGTCAGACCCCAGAAAGAGCAAGTGCCACAAAGGAGGCTTCACTTAAGAACTAAAACCAGCATATCAGCACATAAAATCATAGAAGAAATAGCATGAGACATGAGTTAAAGAAAACAGGATGATAAACGATGAGATAACTAAAGGACTATTCCGGTAACCAAGTTACAACCCGTAAACCAAACAAGGACCAGGGTTGTAACCCTTCACCTGAACAGAACTTAGTCTCTAACCAATTATCGATAAAGTAAAGTATACACAAGCATGTCCAGAGATAACCATGTACTGGGTCTAGACAAGACTAGACAAGATGGGACTCCATCCAATATTTACGGCCAAACAAGAGTACGGCTTGATAGTTAAATAACTAGGGTTATCACAAGCCTGGTTACTAGCAAGATACAATGAGGTATACCTACGACCACAAGCCCTGCAGACTATCCAGGTTATCCAGACGCAAGGTTCAAGCTGAGAGTTATCATGTCTTGTTAGGTGGCTTGAGTGCAACACATGACAGTGTGCATAGTAATCGTTTCATGAAGTGCCCCACATAACAGTGAGCTAGAAATGTGCCCTACTCGTCGGCAGGCTACAAGTCCACCAGGGAAGGCGTCCAGATAACAGGATTGCTTGTAGCCAAAATACCTCTCTATATGAACTACTTGATCAATCTAGTCATTAACCTAGTCAGATTCAGTATGAATCCCTGACCGTGGTAACTAGGGATACAAGTCCTAGACATGATACGAGATAAGACTGGTAGCTTATACAAGCACATTCAATACAACCACCCACGGTGTCAAGATGAGAATTTACTAGCATGTCAAGTTAGCCGTCGCAACAACGTTCAAGGTTACATGTCAAGATTTCTTGTCAAGGATGCACCACAATGGGTCACCATCATGTCATGTTACTTGTACTTGTTGCTTGTTAGGAGCGCGCCATGATGGGCCGCCATCATGGTTCATTACATGTCATTCATCATTCTGTGTTCACATATCATGGTTATGCTCATGTAGCATATCATCATGTAAGCAGAAGGGGCATATCCTGAGTGCACCCTAATGGGCTACCGATGTAAGGAAGATAACATAGCTTAGAGCATGAAATATAATAAAGCTAAAGGACATGGCAGCATATAGAGGAAAGTACATACTATGGCCAAAGGGATAAATGCCAAATCATTGTGTGTCCCAAGGCTATGCGCCCACGGGGTTTCAAGTACCTACATGAAGGCCACATATATGCCAAATCGTGCTAAGCCGTGCCACGGCTTGCACAAGTCGTACCGTGTCTCTATATTAGCAAAAACATAGAAAGCCGTGCCATGATCAAACAAAATCGTGCTAATCGTGCTAAGTTGTGCCATGCCTAGCTGTAGTGCCCCGACCCGTAAGTCAATCGAAGGAATGAAAACGCCGACGGTATTGGAACTTAGCCTTGCAACGGCTACTCGATGGCTCGCTCGGTCGAGGCGACTCCTCGCACAGGTGGGGTAGTTTCGGTGAACTTGCCTCATCTTAGCCTTCACTTAATAACTCGCAATGTTTTCAACTTGCACAAGTAGGCTAATCTAAAAGCTACGAACGCACATAGCAAAGGGAATAATCTCGACCCGTCGGAATGTCTTAGAACATAGAAAATGGTCCCACGGTCTGCTTAGAAGTCGGCTCAGCGTGCTTTCAAATGACACTCGATCCTTCGATCCCGTAGCTTGGGAGAAGGAAGTAGCTTGGGAGAAGGAAGTTGGCTTAAGTTGCTAAAGTTGTCCCGACACTCAAAATAGCCTAAGTCATAGACGTCGCCTGCGTGAATGCTTGGTAAAGCATGCACGGTCCCGTCGTTTTGCCCCAACACTCGAATCAGCCTAAGTTATAGGCGTCGCCCGCATGAATGCTTAAAAAAGCATGCACGGTCCTGTCCCGCAAGGCTTGGCATAGCCTTCGCACGTCCCGCAAGTTAAGTCGTCATGCATGGCTTGTTGGCTTAAGTCTAGACACCCGAGAACTTGGTTGTTCAAGTCGGACGCGTGTACGGCACGTTCCCTCGATGCGTAGCTTGGCGTATCCCTTGCTCGTCGAGTCGTTGCCCGAATAAGTTAAGACAAGTGTTGCGTTGGGCTATCGAAGCCATTTCTAGCACTGTCCCGCTCTATCTGCGGTTGTCAAGTCGCGTAGTCCCTTGAGAACAAGGCTCGTCGTATAAGTATATGACTTGAGCGTTAGCGTCGCCTATAGAACCAGGCCTATCTAAGACACGAGTTATGGTCGGTTTAGTGAAAAGCTTGCCATGAACAAAGGAAGTCCACGCGACTGGTTGTCGCCGAGATCGGTCCCGCGGCTTGGAAGCCTCGCTAAGTCTTGATATGTCCCGCACACGAGATCGGTCCCGCGGCTTGGGAGTCTCGCTAAGTCTTGATATGTCCCGAACACAAGATCGGTCTCGCGGCTTGGGAGTCTCGCTAAGTCTTGATATGTCCCGCACACGAGATCGGTCCCGCTGCTTGGGAGTCTCGCTAAGTCTTGATATGTCCCGAACACGAGATCGGTCCCGCGGCTTGGGAGTATCGTTAAGTCTCGATAGAAAGAAGGAATACATGGTCATGTTAAGAAAGGACTGGTTAGATCGAGTTGAGACTTGCATGGTCATTGGACAACTTGTCGATAAGGTGTAGTCTTCTCGAATGATAGTCGGGGCACCGGGATCATTCGGCCCGGGGGAAGCGAGTGTGGCTCAAAGTAGGATGCTGGATAACCGCATGGGAGACTTCGGCACCTCCGGGCTAGCTACCCGTGTAGGGACGAGACCGATATCCCACGAGCCAGTCCAAGATAGCTTGACATTGCTAGTGACCACTTATGTAGATGTGTCGGCAGATAGCGGCACACCGCGTGTATACCTTTGGATTTGGGTCCAGAGCTTGAATGTAGGTCTAGTCGGTAACACAAAGTCTGGGCCTAAGACTGGGCTGCAGCATAGGCACCGTACTTGGCATAATAGATGGCATCGGGATATTCATGGAATCAACACTATGTTGCACAAGTCTTGTCTAAGTTAGCAAATGAGTCGATCAGGAAGGCCGCAAGGCGGTAGCATAATAAGTCTTGATATGTTACGAGGCGCGGCCTCAATCTTGAAGCACGAACAAGTCTAAGCAAGGTCTAGAGGCACGACCTGTACGAGTCGTCCCGTTGTCATCCTTGGCATTTGAATTATTGGCACGAGAATTGGTCTAGTGATCTTGAGTTAATACTAAGTTTTGGCACGGCCGAGTTCGCATGAGTTGCTCCTCGACGAAGCACTGTCTCGAATATGTTGAAGTCCCGAATAGAGTATGGCACGACCCTGCCGTCCCGAGTTCAAGTTTAGTCAAGTACATGCACGATGAGACACTGCCTCGATCGAAATACACGTTGGTATTGTAGCACGACCATGTCGTTGTACGTCGAGTTGGTTAGACGTCAAGTCTTAAAACTGATCCTAAGGCAAGACTAGAAAGACAATCGAAAGGGATTTAAGCTGCACAAAGTAAATAAACGTGTCGGTTATGTATGGGTGGGCGAGAAGCTCACTCCACCAGTACAGTTGAGTACTGACACCCACACAGTGTTCATGTGCAGGCACAGGTAGAAGCTCGTGGTGCGGAGCTCGCTTGGATGCGTCGAGGCACGGAGTTCCTTGGCGATTCGAAGCGTACGGCCGCGTGGATTGAAGACTTATACATGACATAATGTATGGACATCGCCTTCTGAAGCTTCTGCTGACATCAAGCATTATATCAAGAGATGAGAGAGAGCAGAGTGACTTGTAAATGAGAGAAAAGTGAGCACGAGAGACTCGTAATTTGGCCTTGCGCCCACAAGTATAATCTTGTATCCAATATCAATAAAGAGTTCTTTTGAATAACTTGTGTCTTGTCTTTTAATTTCTGCTGCGTATTCAATGTATCTGCTTGGGACTTCTGTGCGACGACCTCGTCGCCGCCGATGTAATCGGCCGTTATGAAACTGCCTTGCACGAGCGCAATCTAGGCTCGTGCGACATCACGCCTTAGCGAGGACGATCGCTCCTACGGGAGCAGGGCATGACATAATGGTATCAGAGCACGGCTTTACGTCCTTGGACTTCAAGTTGAATTTCTCAGTTTTGAAAGCTCATCATTAGAAAATAAGTGTACGCTCTCTCTCGAATGTCCCTCGACATGTCCATATAATAAATCTAAATATTTTCGAAAGCTCGTACAAGCGTTCATCCGAACGCATCGATAGGCCATCGCCGGATGCATCGGTAGGCCTTTGTGCCGAACGTGTCAAACTTGACTTACTAGAAAACATGTGCTAAAGTTAACATGTAGCGTGCGTACCTAACTAGTCCTGCGTCGACCTAGCAGTTGAGCGTGCAAACTCGTATATAGTCTGCACGGGACAGCTATGCACACGGCCTTTTGGCTAAGTTGTGCCGAGTGTCATGCACCTCGACCTTTTGGTGCAAACGTGTTATGAGCGATATCAAGTACCGCTCGATCGGGAATGAAGCTACACTTAGAGTGTCTATCGATAGGAACTCTATCGAGTTAACGTTTAGGCGTACACGGAAGATTGACATAGAATTTGAGGAATAGTGCGAACGACTTAGTGTGTCGATACGACGTAAGCGATTACGCTTGGGATTCGTCGAACGAATGTGAAAAATGGCTTAGCAAATGACGCGAACGTGATTGAGGACTAGATCAGATGGCTCGAATCCTGAGTGGTGTATGGATTTTCTTGTTAATCATTCGAGCAAATATTGAGGATTACGAGTATGTCGACGAGGCGATGCGATCCGCAAAGCCTTAGAACGCGTCACGCTTAGTTTGTCGTGACTTCGAATGTCCCAAACGAGCATCTCGTTCGGACAACTTGTGAATGGACAACGCATGTTAGAAAATGATTCGAAACGATGAATGCAAATGAATGGTCTTGATCGAGGAAACTTAGAGGATCGCACGTACGATTTCGGATTGATTCAAATGAAATGTGACTTGAGTTTTGAACAACGATCTTGAAATGAGCTTGAGGAAGAGCGACTGAACTTGATATTGAATATCGAGGAATGGTGGTATATCCAGTTCGGACAATAGCATCAGTCGTACGACTCGAGATTGGTTGCAAAGGAAGATCGTCAGGTTACGCATATCGTCGATGATATTGAGGCGTATCAAAGATCGATATGCGATAACTCGAGGGTACTCTGACTCGACGAATGACGATCGTGCAAATGTCATTATTCCGATGGATGCTATACTCGGGATATTGAAATGTGTCGAGGAAAAGATTAACTTGGCTCGAGGATTTTCTAGTTGAACGAATGACGGTAGACTATCGAATTGAAATCTATCTTGGATGAAAATGAAAATATTTGGATTTGCTTCGACGATAACCACAACGTTGACATTCTTGTCTTATGCGAGCGCAACTCCAGCCTCGTACATGCGTCACGCCGATTAGGGCGATCACTCCGCGTGAGCGCTGGTATGGTGATTCATACAGCGGGGGTGATCGAACTTACACGGCGTGACAATTTATATGTTCAACTTGTGGTTTGACGCGAAGGTAAACTCGAGAATGACTTAGCGTGCTTGACAATTGAACTTGAGAATTGAGTAGGTCCAATCTGCGTATCGAGAATGAATGAGTCTAGACTCAAACAAGAGTTACTCCCCGATGAGAATGATTATTCTGCAGGTGCGTTGCATGGTGATTCATGAACCACCGTGGATAATCGGACTCGCGTGAGATTGGGGCGCAACGTATTGTCAAAGCTAAACGATCTCGTGATCGAATACACGCATTGGTTAGAATTGGTGATTTGAATGGATTCGAATTCGTTGCGCTGCGCAACGAATGTCTTGATGCGAATAGGTGATCGTGCTCGATGTTTAGAAATCTGAGTGACGCGAGCTTGGGTAGAAAACCCCGTACTACCGACTTTGGTTTGACCCTAGGATTGGGGTCAGTGTTGGCATTATTGCTGGGGAACTATGATTCCAATCCTGACATTGACTTAGCCTCGAAAGGAAATAGCCTAGCAGTTAGGCGAGACGTCCTGTTTCAAGAGTTTGCAATCGAAAGATTGACTTTAAGGATTGACATGGATGGATTGAATGACACAAGAATAGGAAACCCCGCTCACGAGACTCGGCTGACATGTATATATTTCAGGGACGCCTGAGTATGTGCACGATGCGACTCGAGTGAGAATGACGAATTCTCTATCATGCGGCTTGGTTGAGTGCATGTATTTCGGGGACGCTCGGAATGTGTGCACGATCCAGCCAAGTGATACGATGAGTTCAAGCAAGACTTGAAAAATGGGAGTGCGTCGAGATCTTGAAATCATGTTAACGGAAGAATGATAATAGTGCGAGCGTGGCTCGGACTCAAGGAAACACGTAGGCGTACCCCGTGCGACTGTTATAATTCCGTGTCTAGGCTCGATTAAGTCTTGGCCATAGAAATGGTAGGATGACTAATACCAGATTACACTACAACCTTTCCAATAGATTGTCCAAGTCCATCTAGGTTGTGAACTATTTATATACTCCATAGGGAACTGATAATATGATCTTCTGTGTGACACCACATACCATATTATCTATAATATAGAATATCAGACATTTGCATTAACACTTGCAACAAATACAATATGCAAACATTTGCCCATATGATTATCATTCAAAATTTAAGGAAATAAGGTTACTACAAAAGTGATGCTTTTAGTATATAACCCTAACACCAAGTACTATTTCCCTTATACTGCTGGCAATAGTGGTGTTTTCATTGCCACCACTTAGTCTTTCTTCTTCTTTCTTGTGATGGAGAAAGAAAACCAAAACAGTAGAAAAGAAAAAAAGAGCAAAGGAGAGCGAGAGTGAGAGAGTCGGGAGAGGGGGGTTTACCAGAGCGGAAGGCGCACCCTGGGGGTACACCGGTGGAGGATTGAGGGGGTCGCCGGCGCGGGTGCGGCTTCGGGCTACGTGTGTGCGCACAGCTGACCGGAGAGGGTGGCACCTCGTCAGGAGACGCATGTGGCCGTCGAGCACGGCGGTCGGGTGCAAGGGTTCAGCGGCCGGGAAGGCGCAGAACAAAGAGCTGATCTCTCTAGACCGTGCGGGCCTGTGGCTTCTGGCGGCGTCCAAGGAGGAGGTGAGGTTTAGTTTGGTTGGTTGGATTTTTTTGGGGGACACGGCGTGGCCGGACACGGGTGGTCTTGTGGTGACCCTGGTTGTGTTCAGGATTGATGGTGGCTGTTAGCGGCGTTCACCGACGGGGTTTGGTGGTGCTGGCGGTATTGATGGTTGGAGGGGACGATGGGCGAGCATGGTAGTGCTGGTGGTATTGTTGGGTTGTCCGGGGACGGCGCGGGTCGGTTCCGACGAAGGTGGTGGTGCTGCGGGATGCCGGTGACGGCGGAGGTGATAATGAAGATAATGACGGTAGTGTTGGATGGTTCGGACGGAGGCTGTGACGACAAAGAAGGGGGTTGTGGTGGCAGCGGGTGAGGGTTTCTGTGGTTGTCGTTGTGTCCGAGGATGTCGGGCACGACGCGGGTAACTGTAAAAGATCTGGAATAAGAATCTGTGGACACCGACATGATGCACGTCTATGGTGAAAGTTTGGCTTATGGAATTTCATGGAGAAAATAGAACAATAAGGCTCTCCTTATATAGGGATCGGGCTCCTAGAAGGATAAGGATTAGAATTATTTAAATCCCGATGGATAATTTCATCTTTTAATTCAAATCGATATAAAATTAATTCAATCAACTCCGAATCAAATCTAGATAAAACTTCCTTTAATTTAAAGTCTATTTAAAATAAAATCCTTTCCAAATGAGTACAGGAAAATATAAAGTACAGAAATTAGAATAAGAATGCTGGAAAGTAAATACAGGAAATACAGGGAACATGAAATGAAGCCTGAACATGAAATATACAATGAACCTGACGTGTGCAATATATCGAAATACATTCATAGTGTGTGATCGGCTTGGGTAGAACATGGAACATGAAATGGTACGGCTTAGGACCCGCGTGCACGATACGAGGCCTAAGCAATTCACATGAATTGTAACTCGGGTTTGATCACACATCTGTTGTATTTTCCCTTCCAGACAGAAGTAAACTCAAGGAACAAGATACAAGACAATCTCGTGAAATATTGTGTCAAAAAGAAGATACAAGCATGAATATAGAAAAGCACAAGATATGAAGTAATGGACAAATCCGAGGAGTAAACCTGCCTTGCTCAGGGTGATCAAGTGTGGGTGGTAAAACTGGATTTCCTCCTGGTTTACTTGTACAAGTTGGTTAAGTTCTAAATCATGGTATTTGCTAACAAATCTTCTAATTAACTATTTAGTTTATTCTAGTCGAACATACAGTATAGGTAGTAATCTAAAATAATATTATATCTTAATAGTATTTAGGCCCAAAACTTACTAGTAACTAATTATGGAAAGATATTAATTATATGCTAACCAATTATCTTAAGCAAGAAAATATTTAATAAAGTTGTAATATTAGCTAAATATAATTTAGCAACATTATTCTTCATAAATACTACCAAAGAAATAAACAATATTGTACTACAATTCTATTAAAGAATTGTAAGGATAATAACTTGTAAATGGAAAGCCAATAATCAAACCCAGCCTTCTTATTCCTACAGACTACTTCGAGTCTAGTACTAAAACCTTCAACACAATATCTATACCATCCAAAATCCATCCAAACAACCACCTGGGAATTCAACTTGATCATAAAACCTCATCTCCATTGCAACCCAAGCCCTGGATCACAACTCAGCAACATTCAAAAAGTGTTGCCAACCCACCAAGGTCCCACAATATACAAAACATTGTTCCCAGGCAATTTAAAATCTATACAACTTGGGCAACTTCAGCACCTGTATACATAATCATTATTCCCATATAAACACCCCAACAGTATAGCACAAATAATGGTTAAACTCAGCAGAGTCTAAACAACAGACCAAAAATTTAGAAAAATAAATATACAAAACCCCAAATATACATTAAAATCAAACTCATTAACCCCAATCCAAATTCCAGGAAAATATACACATTCAAATTAACCCCAATACAAACCAGAAATCAAAATAAAAGAATATACAACCCATAGATAAGAACCAAAATAGAAATCTATAAGTAACACTACACTTGCTAAATTAATTCCATTTCAGTCAGCCCATCTACGCAAATGCAGACACAGGCGGAGACGAACTCTTGCATGACAGAACTAGTTTGGGACATGTACCCCGTACACTGCTACATCCGACACATGCCACTCCACTGACCAGCAACCACGGACACGATCGTACTGGACATGCCAACGGAAAATTCAAACTCGAAGCAGAGTCACAACATCAAATAGCAGAGTTACAGGAATTTACCTGAAGGAAGGATCCGATCACATGGAGGACTCGATCCAAAGTATCGGACACCGCTATTCCAAACCAACACCAATAATTCGAATAAATCTAGACTCAACCCTGCCCGAAATCATCAGAAAGAACCACAATACTTCATCAAGAATGTAACAAAATTCTCGAATACAAAGGAGTTCAAATCAAGAAACTAGAATCGATCATCAAAAATCAAAAATCTACAGATCTAATAGGAAGGAGGTGCATCGATGAAGAACTTACTGTGGATTGAAGTTCTTAGAAATAGATCAAACAAGCCGAGGACATAAACTCGTTCAGTTTGTTATCGTCCTGATCAACCGTCCCAAGCTCTCTGACAAGGTCGGAGAAATTGAATAAAAGATCAGTTCGATCTTCGATCAAATCTAAAGAGATGGAGACACTCAATCGAACTCACCACTGGAATCACTGCGTCGACTCGAAGGAAGAGGTCACCGAAATGGACGAACGCCGCTGAGGTGGCTGTGCTCTGTCGAGGATTGCGTGTCGTCGGAGAAGTCCGATGGTGGAGTGATGGCGCTCATCGAGCCTGGCTCAGTCGTCGCTCCGCACGAGAATCTCCAGCCTCGCCATGGCCGAAATCGAGAGGGTTAGGGTTAGGGCTCCGACAGGATTTGGAGGAAAAAAGAGTTTTGGAAAGAGGGCTCGGCTCTGGGAAATGAGAGTTCTGATCCCTCTCTCTCTCCAATTGGCTTTATGTAGGCAACAAAATAAATATGTTAAAATGCAATTTGGTATTCAACAATTCACTAATTGCAAATCACTCTCAAAAGTTGCTAGAAAAATTGTTATGGTTTCTAGGAATTGGTTTTTGATTAGTTAGAAAGTTGTGGGGACCACTACAATTAGTTATAACAAATTAGCTTACTAGCTAATTAGCACTCAAAATGATAATAAAACTTCTCAAGCATAATTGTTACAAAAATATAACTAGGAAGAATACTAGATGAATTAGAGTATCTAAAATTTATAAAAACTGGAAAATGGGGTTACAGAGTTGCCTCATATAGAATCTCAAGCCGGGGTTGCCAATCTTTCGGCCGCTCAAATTGCTACTCGTTCTCAAGAAGATCGAGAAATGATAGACGCCCTCCAGGATTGTGACTATGGAGATGCGTCAATTGGAGATAATTCCACAAGCGTTACTGAAGAAGAACCAATTTCATTGGATGTACCACTAATATCGGCCGAAGAAGGCCATATAACTGTTGAGGATGAAGAGTACCCCATTGTTGATAAGAGGCATCCGAGCCCCAAAATTGATGAGCCTGAAAATAACGAAGATCAGACTACGGCTCCTGAAGATGCTGGGAATGATAAAAATCCTAGCAATGTTGCTGTGGAAACTCAGACCCCTGCCGATCAAGCTCTTGAGGTCAAGGATGCAGAAGTGTTTGCCTCAGCTAACCAACCAGAGTCGGGGGTCGGAAGCAGCCATTTCCTATCAGGCGGCTCTGAGGCTGGAAGTAGTCAGACGGTAGTGTCTGAAACTATCGAGGCCAGGCTTTGTACTAATTTGGTTACACCCCACGATATCCCCATGTACTGCCAAGTTCGGGTAAATTTCTGACTTTAATTACCCTGATTTTGTTATGTTATACACTGACTATGTATCTTGACCGTAACAGGTCCTGTGGGGACGATTGTGTTATTTCCTTCGACGGCTCTCTGCTTCAGCTCAACAATAGCTCCTCTAGATATGGGGATCCATACTGGAGAAGGAAGTTCGATTATGATGCCTATAGTCGAGTCTCCTAGTGCACAGTCTATGATTCCTCCAACTGCTGCAGGAGGAGAAATTCTAGCAGAGGTAGCTACTCCAGGCATCTTAGCGATGAACAGTTGCATCGTAGAGTCCTATACCAATGCTTTGATCTTCATATCTTTGAGGCCTCTAGTTCAGAGGGTACTGGAAAAAATAATCCCTATGAATCGATAAAAGGGGTCCTTCCTCCTGTATAATTACATCCATTCACAAGGTCCGAGATATGGATAGAGCCACCTATCTGGAGCATATCTTAGACGTGCTTAAGGAATCTATCAAATCTTACAAAGATCTGATAAGAGAAAATATTCAAAAACTTGTAGATGCTGAGTTTGATGCAATGGCTTACGAGGCTGTAAGACAAAAAAATAAATTCGAAGCTTCTGTGGTGGCATTCTCACAATGCACTATAGAAATGGAAGTCCATATTATTGAAGCAGCTTCTTCTATTGAGCGGCCCAAGATTGAAGCTTTCGAGAAGGAGAAAGAAGATTCTGAGTGCCAAACTCGCATTCGGGAGCTAGAAGCTGAGTTGGCCCGGCTCCAAGAAGTAATTATAGCAGCTCGACGACGTGAAGAGGAAGCGCTAGAGTTGCATCAAATTGCTGAGAGCCAACTAGATGAACTAAGGCGGCAAAAAGATGAATTTGTCCAAGCCGAGCATGCTGAATTAGAGCGCCAAGCTGCCTCACTGATACCCTTTGATCCGGAGTCTAGAAGAGCTTAAGCTAGATAAAAAGTGCTAAATTCTAGGGTAGAAAGAGCTGAAAACTTGAAAAGATTGATCATAGAGCTCAGTACTCGACCTCTCCAATAAAGTTTTTGTTATCTCTTATTTTTTATGATGTAATCTTGATATTTTGAATCATCAATAAAATTAATAATCTTTTTATGGTTCCATTACTTGTTCATGCCTGTGATAGACATAAGTAATAGATCAAAAGCATGAAATATGTTCAGAGGTGCCGGGCGTGACATATCTTCATAGAAAATAATAATATTTATTATATCTATACAGAGATAATATGGACATGGCGGAATATAATGCTTTAAATATTATCATTTCAATAGACGACCTTATCAGAGGTAATGTGGACGTGATAGGTCGCTGACGTAGATAGTAGCATTCAGAGGTAATGTGAACGTGAATTCAAATATTTATTCTAATTATCTTCAAATCAGCCAGGATTTCAAAGATAGGGTTTACGATCAAGTGATACGATGTGGATATATTCCACCGAGGATTTAGAAGTTTATCAGAAGAGTGAATAAGAGACAATAACTCAATGCTTTCTCTCCTTTTTTATGTATACAACATTCATAAGATATTTTATACATCCTTCAAACATAGTATTTCTTTAAAAGTTTGCCATTAATTGGCATTATAGCGACTCGGCCATCAATCCCGGTTACTTGATAAGCTCCGTTCGAAAAAATCTTGCTTACAACATATGGACTTTCCCACTTCGCTTCGAACTTGCCTTGGCTCCTGTGTGTCATAGTCATAGGACGTCTGACAGTAAAAACTAATTTGCCTTTCTGAAATGCTCGTACTTTGACTTTATGATTGAAAGCTTTTGAGATACGGGCCTGGTATAGCTCAGTATATTGTTGAGCTAGTAGACTTTTCTTGTCAAGCGCTTCCAATTCTTGATGTCGAAGACGATCGTTGTTCTCTGTTGTGAGTTTATTGGAAATTGTAATCCTCAAGAAGGGAATTTGAATTTTCAATGGTAGAACAGCTTCACACCCATACACGAAAGAGAAAGGTGTACAACCGGTAGGATTGCGTACAGTAGTACGATAATCCCATAGACATTCTCCAAACTTTTTACTCCAATTGCGTTTGTTGGTAGAAGCAAACCTTTTAAGGAGTTTGATGATAGTCTTATTGAATTTTTTAGCCAAACCATTAGCTGCAGGATTATATGCAGTGGAAGCGACATTGTCGATTCTGTTGTCATCACAGAATTGAGTAAACTTTTGACTGATGAATTGTGGTCTATTATCATGAATGATTCGCCGAGGAACGCCAAATCTGTATATCACATGATGTTTGACGAATGATGACATTGCTGGTCTTAACTTCGGACAAAGGTATAGCTTCGACCCACTTCAAAAAGTAATCGGTTATAGCCAGTATAAACTGATATCCTCTAGACGACGGTGGATTGATAGAACCAATGACATCCATGCCCCAAGCTTCAAAGGGCCAAGATGCGACAGTCGGATGAAAAAATTTCGATAGTTGGTGGATGAAGTCTGCATGGATTTGATAAGCTCGGCACTTTCCTGTATACTCGATGGCATCTGATACCATAGTAGGCCAGTAGTAACCCATCATCGGATACGATCCTGTAGTTTAGGACCGGGCTGATGTGCACCACATACACCATCGTGAGCCTCCCGTAGTATTTGTTTTGCTTCATCTCCCGTAAGATACCGTAGGAGTAGACCGTCAAATGTTCATCGATAAAGGGTCTTTGTGGTATGATTATAATATAATCGGAGTGATCGCCGACGAATGGTTATAGCTTCTTTAGAATCTTTGGGTACGATGTCATGTACAATGAAGTCAATGAAAGGAACTCTCCAGTCTTTGCTGATGACGTTGATTTTAGTTGAATTATTGAACTCAATGTTTGAATTATTCTCGATATAAAATAACTCTCTTTTAGTAATAACAATCATCTGTTGTCTTCTGACTGGAATTTCCAATACTGCTGTAAGATTAGCCAATGCATCAGCTTCGGTATTGTATGTTCGACGTACATATTCAATGAAAAATCCTTTGAACGATGAAGCCATTCTGACTGCTGTCTCATGATATGGGACAAGATCTTGGTGTCGAACCTCATATGTTCCTCTGACTTGATTGACAATCAATTTAGAGTCTCCATACACTTCAAGATATTTATTATCCAATTGTTTAGCTAATTGGAGACCAATGAGCAGGGCATTGTATTCGGCCACATTATTGGAGCATGATTCATCCAAGGAATAAGCTGTTTGAATAGCTAATCCTTCCGGTAATACAAGGACAATTCCAACTCCCGCGATAATGGATCATTTTGGTCTGATTCTGGATGCTCCATCAAAGAATAGATGCCAGGAAAGAATTTCTTCTGAAATCATGTTAGATTCCAAAGTTTCGTCAGGAATCTCGTCATAGAGTTTAGACGTTTTGGGAATTGGATGAGCCGCTAGAAAGTCAGCAAGGGCTAGACCCTTAACAGACTTTTAAGGAACATAAACCATATCATATTGTGCTAATAATATGGCCCATATTGCAAGCCTGGAAATGAGTGTACTGGGCTTCTTCATCAAGACCCGGAGAGAGTGAACTCTGGAAATAACATGAATAGTTTGGCCGATGATGTAATATCTCGTCTTTTGAACAACAAACATCAAAGCTAGACATTCTTTTTCTACTGGGCTATATCGATGTTCAGCCCTGACCATTGTACGGCTGAGATAATAGATAGCTTGCTCATGACCTTTTTTGTTCTTCTAAGCTAGTAATGCACCTAACGGATGATCCATCGCTCTAACTGTCACTCCTATTTTTTGTTATACGTATTTTCAGTATACGTGTACGGATTTCCGACCCGTATTTTGACTTGTCAGCATGGTTTGGTCTTGGTTTAGCTTGGCTTGGTTTGCTTTGGTTTGGTTTATTTTAGGTTGAGATGGAAGGGGTTTATATATATTAGTCAACCTCTCTCTCTCTCTTCATTAACTTCTTCTTCTTCCTCCATTAATCCTCTCCACCCACCAAAGGCAAGTGTAATCTTGCTTCATGATGGATCTTAGATTTTATTGTTCCATTGTCTTCCCCTCTTGATTCTAAGCCTCTTTAGAACTTAGAGTTTTTGGTTTAGATGAAGGGATTCTTGTAGATCTAAGTTTGTAGCTTTTTCGTTTTCTTGGATTTTGATCCACCAAACTTCATTATTTTTATGTTTTAATTTTTCTATGTTGTAGAGAATTTGATTTTACCCAAAATGGACCTTTGAAAACCTGGATTTCGAGTTATTTTGAGTGATTTATGGACTTGGAAAGTTCATGGGTTCCATGGTTCTTCTTTTCGGGTTGGAGAAGAAGAACAGTGTGTGGGCGCATTGCATTTTGTGCACCCACAGTAGCTTCAGCCTTGGGCGCATAGCCCTTTATATGCACCCAAGCTCCCTGCCTTCTTCAGTGTGGGCGCATAGCTTTATATGCGCCCATAGCTTTTACTTGCTTATGCACATAACTTCAGATATGTGTTAAGTCATGGTATTTCTTTGCAGTGGGCGCATAGCCCTTATTATGTGCCCATGTAGCCAGTATAGATGGCTCCTGACTTAGCTTTCCATGCACCCTGCCTCGCTCATGTAGGTGCATAGACCATAGGCGCATGCATGTGGGCGCATAGGCCATGGGCGAATTCACTCTCTTGTGCATTCCTTCCATAGCATATGCCCTACATGATGTGTTTAGACCTAAGCGCATACATATGGGCGCATGCCCTTAGGTGCATAGCCTTGGGCACATGCCACTCTCAGCACATACATTTTGGGTGCATGCTCTTCATGACACTCTATTGACCCCTTGTGCCATCTCTTGTAATTACCTATGTTTGTCCCCCATGGTCCTTGGTATAAGTTGTGACCCTTGAGCATGATGGGCATCTTCCATGATGGCCTTGTATGATGTATTATCTGTGTTTTGTATGTACTGTGGGCTTTAAGCACGATCTTAGCGTGGCATGTACACTCTTTGGTAACTCTTTTGGTGGCCCGCAGTGGCATATTCTTGACTAGTTAATCCTTGGCACACAAGTACACTTAGCACGAGCACATCATGATAGACATGAACGCGACATGACAATGTAACTTTACATGATACCTCTTAATAGTGACCCGTCGTGGTGCACTCTTGACAAGGAACTTGACATGATAATTCTTGTTGGTGGTCCGTTGTGACGCACTCTTGCCTTGATAAGTCACATAACATGACATGTAATCTTGACAAGTAACATGTAACTCTCTTTTTGACACCATGGGTGATTTCTCTTGATTATATCTATACAAGCTATATGTCTCGTCTTGCATCATGTCTAGGACATGGATTCATGGTTACCACGGTCAGGGATTCATACTGAATCTAACTTGGATAATGACTAGATTGATCAAGTAGTCCATGAAAAGATTTTCCAGCTACAGGCCGTCCCGTTATCTGGGCGCTTTAATTAGACTTGTAGCGTGTCGTCGAGTAGGAAACATTTCTAGTGCACTATCATGTGTTGCACCCCCATGTCACCTAATTCAACTCTCTCAACTAGCTACTGGATAACCTGGATTAAATCTGCAGGGCTTGTGGCTGTTGGAACATCTCAATGCATCTTGTTAGTAACTAGGCCCTAGTTAGTTAAAGTATCAAGCCGTACTTATTGCTTGGCCGTGATTGATGGATGGAGTCCCGTCTAGTCTTGTCTAGACAAGGCCAGTACATGGTTACTTCAGTACGTTACTGTTTATGCTTTACCTTATCGATAATCGGTCAGAGACTAAGTTCTGTTCAGGTGAAGGGTTACAACCCCGGTCTTTGTTTGGTTAACGGGTTGTAACTTGGTCACTGGAGTAGTTTTTTAGTTATCTTATCGTTTATCCCCTAAATTCTTAACTGCAAGTTTTTTTGTCATTATTATATCGTGTGATCTAACATGCTGGTTTTAGTTCTTAAGTGAAGCCTCCCTTGTGGTACTTGCTCTTCTGGGTTCTGACCCAGCTAGTTTTGTATGACCAGATTTCGGAGTAGCTCCCGAGGATCTTCCAGCCTTCCAGCCAGATGGTGAACACTAGACGCAATCCTGGCAAGGAGTGGGTTTATTTTGCTCTTTCACTCTATTATAAATTATTTTTTTGAGGCGTTTAGCCGCCGAACAAGTGTTAGCTCATATTGAATTTACATTCCTGTCTGCCTAAGGACTGTAACATGATTGACAAATCGTAGGGTTGATCATGTATGACTTAAAATCTTTTTAGTCTTCGTATTTTGTATGACTAGCTTCATGATCATCTGAATATGTAATGTTTGGGATGCCTTACCTTGCATGTCTGATGATCTACCATCTTGTTATATTACTTGCTTGCTTGAGAGTGAGACACTAGGCTTATACTTGACCATGAGAGACTGTTGGCTTGTAGATAAACCCTCATGTATCTAGACATTCGTGACCGTATTACGAGGTGGGATTCACTTCAATATACGTAGCTGGCTGTGTCTGTCCCCCGCTCTCCAGTTTTCTGGTTCTGGGCGTGACACGGTTTAAGTGGTGGCCCATACAGGTCTTGTAAATCAAGGTGTGTGAGGGTTTCACTGAATAGATGTCTCAATCAACACTCGTCCTTGATCTCTACTCGTGTCTTATAATCTTTCTAAAATCTTGACCTGATCACATGCTTATATCTCTGGTCTACCTCGGTCCTTTCTTATTGTTTTTCATGTCATTTTTTCAGTGGCATTGCTCCTAGTCCTGCCGATCAACAAGGTGGAGTGGCTCCGGTGAACCAATAGCAACCTGGGGAGCAAGCCCAGCATTCCGGAGCAGCATCCCGAGTCATGCCTTCCGGAGATCCAGAGCCACCAATTCAGCCAGCTCATCCTGTAAGCCTGATAATGGAACCCTAGTGGGGCTTATTAGGGAATTGCTTACATCACAGGATCGTCGGGGCGATGCCATGTATTAGACAGTACAAGATGCCATGGGCAGAGTTGGTTATTCGAGGAACAACGCAGCCAACAGCTTCAAGCGTCTGAACCCTCATTTCTTTGACGACAGTGAAGATGCTATCGCTGCTGATGCGTGGCTTCAGGACATAGAAGTTATCCTAGAGGCGGCTAAGATTCCTGCGGAAGAGAAGGTGGTCGTTGTGCACCAACAGTTATTGGACTTAGCCCGCAGCTGGTGGGCGATGCTAGCAGTTGGATTAGCAACGCCTGTCTTATAGGCTGTATTCAGCAATAAGTTCCAGATGAAGTACTTCAACGCGGTAGCTCGGTATGATCTGCAGACGAGATTCACTAATCTCAAGCAGATGGAAAGGACGGTCGATGGATATGCGGTCGAGTTTTCTAGACTTAGTCGGTTTGCTCCTATCTTGGTGGCAACCGAATTGGATCGAGCCCAGCAATTCCAGCAGGGACTCCACCTAGAAATCATTATATCAGTGGAGCAGTTTAGGCACCAGACGTTTGATGCCATCTTGCGAGCAGCAAAGAGGCATGAAAATACTTTGCAGAGGATTGTAGATAGAAGCGGAGGACGAAAGTGGTCTCATGGACAGATGTCCCAGTCATCAGTACCAGCCCCGGCAGTTATGGCTTTGACTATTGGAGCTCATAGGAGTGTTGGCCCATTGGTCATATGGTCAACCTGATTTTAATAATTGATCAAACTCTGTCTCGATATATGAGGCTAGTCAGGATGTATCGGACTCTTGGACATGAACAAGAACAGATATCTACACAGTTCAAGACCGAAGCTATGTTTGTCTGTTCGAGTCTGTATTTCCTTTGAGCAATGTATTTTTCATTTTATTGAGTCTAGGAATACGTTGTACACCGAGTCATACTGGCAAATAGTCTATTCTAAAATGTTTTCAAAATACTTTTAAAATATCCTTTGTTTTGAAAAATATTCTTTTAAACAAAAGCTTTAAAAAGGTTTTCAAAAATCCCCAAAAACTGATTTTAAAAACCTAACCTAACCCTGACAGAACTCGGCCAGAGTTCGGCCAGAGTTCGGTTGGTGGCCGTTTGATTTTTGAATTCTCTGGAACTTGGTCCTCCTGCAGTTGCGGATTTGACCGAGATTTCCTCATCGAATTCTGTCCGAATTTTGCCAAAATTCTGTCTTTGGAATTCCTATAAATAGAGAAGGATTTCGATCATTTCAACTCACTCATTCACTTTCAATCTTCTCTCTATCTAAAGCTTTCAGTCTTCCAAAGAGTTTTTCTCGAGCTTTAAATTTCAGATCCCAAGCCAATTACAATCCTCTAGTCGATTTGCCAGAGCGGTACGGTCTAGAAGTTTCTGAGAGATTGTAATCAGAAGGCTTGATTGAAGAATACCTCTTCACATTTGAAGTTGGACGAGTTCTTCGTATCAAAGTTCGCGTTGTAGAAGTTGCAAGGACTTCGTAAGAAAACTTGCGGTTTTGCTAATAGTGGATTCAACTGGTAGCAAGAGTTCTACCGACTGGATTAGTCCTCAACAGAGGAAAACCAGTATACATCGCTATCTTTGTGTTTGCTTTCTTATCTCTGCCTTTACTTTACATAGTTGTGATTATTATTCTATGATCTTGCTGCTAACTTTTTTTTAATTAGCAATATTTCGCTGCCTACTCTATTCACCCCCTCTAGAGTATTGTGCTTTACGATTTCGTTCCTACAATTAGTATCAGAGCAGGTTCTCCATCTAGAGGTATTATATTTTGATCCCAATTGCTCCTACAATTGGTATCAGAGCGGGTGTTACAGGTAAAGCAAGATAACATTGCAATTATTTATTCATTTAATTAATTGTTATATAGATCGCAGCACAACACATGGCAACTGTGAAATTCACAAGTGAAGGCCAGGCCACAAACAGACCTCCACTGTTTGATGGTACGAACTATACCTATTGGAAAACACGGATGAGTTTCTTCTTGAAATCTCTTGACTTTGATTTATGGTCTATTGTTATTGATGGCTATCAAAAGCCACCTCGTATAAATGTTGATGGAGTTTTAGTTGAAAAACCCCATAGCAGATATACAGAGGAGGAAAAGAAAAAGGCCAGTCTTGACGCACGTGCTATTAACGCTCTATTTTGTGCTTTAGACAGAACTGAATTTAACAGGGTGTCTATCTGCACAACGGCTAATGAAGTATGGAAGCTACTTGAAGTCACACATGAAGGCACGACTTAAGTCAAAGAATCTAAAGTCAGCAGACTTACTCAAGAGTATGAGGTGTTCAAGATGAAGCCCAACGAAACAGTTACTCAAATGTTCGAAAAATTCTTGGATATTGTAAATCCTTTGTCCTTCCTAGGCAAAGAGTACAATAACCATGAAAAGATTCGCAAACTCCTACAAGCACTTACCAATAACTGGATTCCGAAGGCTACTGCAATCATTGAAGGGAACGACCTCACAACTATGTCCCTCGAAGTACTCATGGGTAAGCTACTCACTCATGAACTGGAGCTACAAGATTTTGAAGAGCCTGCACCAAAGGAGAAGACGATCGCTTTCAAGGCTCAGCACAGAAAAGCTGCTGAAGGTGACTCAGACAACAGTAAATCTGATGCTGAAGATCAAGCACTCCTAGCAAGGAAATTCAAGAGATTCATGAGACATGAGAAGAGAGACAAAGAAAACAACAGCAACAACTAGTATCAAGATAATGCTGTCTGCTATGGCTGCAAGAAGAAGGGACACATGAAGAAAGATTGTCCTACAAACTCATCATCAAGCAAGAAGAGCAACATGTATGAAAAAGGGAACCTGAAGAGATCAACATCTAGGAGATATGCCAATACCAGCATATGGCATGAAAGTGAAGCTAGCGACTCAGAAGACGAACAATCAGAAGACGCTGCAAACGTATGCTTTATGGCATCCGATCAGGTACCTACTGAACCTGTAGTTGATACTTATGATGACTTCACCTTTGAGCAATTAGGAGATGCCTTCAGTGAACTGATGACTGATTACAGGAAACTGCGTAGCAAGTATCAGACCTCTAAGAAGGTACTCAAAGAGTACAAAGGTGAAATAGGTAGACTTACCGACCTACTAGCTGAGGTTAGAAATAATGTTAGTGAGTTTGGTGAGCTTTCTTCAATAAAGCTCTTATTACACGAGACTACCAAGTCATCTAAAGAGAAAGACAAAGTTATTGACCAACTCAAGGAAAAACTTTCTAAAGAGAAGAAAAGTCTTCAAAGTGCATAAATCAGAATGGAAACACTCACTTCTGATTATACTAAGTTGTATGACACTTCCAAAAGATTGGAAATTAGGTTAGGAAAAAAGCCTGAGACTGCTGCTTCCTTCCCTAACACGTGTCACTTACTGAAAAATCGGAACATTCCCAAGCCAAACACTGTCAGACCTAACCCTATCAAACCTTTACCCCAAAAGGTTAAGTCCAAACAGGATTATAGGTATGCTTTCTTCTATACTAGAAAACCTAAACCTACCAACCATGCACACCACTCAGCTTTCAACACTCGACATGCAAAATGTCATTATTATGGCCTCATTAGTCATATTTCATCTGCATGTAGAATCAGAAAGCTTGTTGATTTAAATATTTATGCTTGGATACCAAAGGCTAACATTTCAGGACCCTACAAGAAATGGGTACCAAAAGTTTCATCTGCAAACTATTTTGTAGGTGGAACACCTTTCACATGCTAGAAGCAAATGGATCCTCGACAGCGGTTGTTCACGGCATATGACCGGTGACGCTACACTATTTATAATACTGTCGAAGAAAAAGAAGGAAGGCTATGTCTCCTTCGGTAATAACTTGAAAGGGTATATTATTGGTATCGGTGATGTTGGTAAGTCTTTCTATCCTATGATTAAGGATGTCTGTCTGGTTACCGAATTGAAACATAATCTACTCAGCGTAAGTCATCTAGCTGATCATGGTTATGGCATCAACTTTGGCAAAGACAAATGTACTATAGTTGATAGCTCAACTGGTAGAACTATCTTTGAAGGTATCAAGGAAGACAACATATATGTTTTCTATTTGTTGAAAGAAACTAACATTTCAGGTAGATGCTTAATAGCTAAAAGTGATGAGAGTCATCTGTGGCACATGAGACTCAGTCACGCAAATATGGATACAATATCAAGATTATCCACAAAGAAGCTAGTACGCGGTTTACCGGACATTACATTCAAGAAGGATTCGGTATGCAGCCAATGTGAAAAGAACAAAGCTACCAGATCCATATTTAAGTCAGTAAACGTAGTATGTACTACTAGACCTCTACAATTGCTTCATATGGACTTATTTGGTCCTAGCAGAGTTGCTAGCCTCGGAGGTAAACTTTATGCTTTTGTAATTGTAGATGAATTCTCTAGATACACGTGGGTATACTTCTTGACACGCAAGAATGATGCATTATCTGAATTTGTCGCCTTTTACAAGAAAGTTCAGAATGAAAAAGGTTACATGATCACTCGTATTAGAAGCGATCATGGTGGCAAATTCGAGAATACAGAGTTTGAGCAATTTTGTGACACATATGGTTTTGTACACGAGTTCTCCTGTCCTAGGACTCCACAACAAAATGGAGTTGTGGAACGTAAGAACAGAACTCTATCCAAAATGGCCAGAGTAATGTTAAACCAGTTTAGTCTACCCAAATATTTTTGGGCTGAAGCTGTCAATACAGCTTGTTTTGTTCTCAGTAGAGTTCTAATTCGACCCAAATCGAAGAAGACTCCATTTGAGTTATGGTTTGATAGAATTCCTTCCATTTCATATTTTAGAATATTTGGTTGTAAATATTTTATTCTTAATACAAAAGACAATTTGGGAAAGTTTGACGAAAAAGCCGATGAAGGTATATTTTTAGGTTATGCGGCCAAGAGCAAAGGATACAGAGTCTTCAACAAACGAACCATGATTATCGAAGAGTCAATCAACGTCACTTTTGATGAACTGAATCAAATGACTATCGATGACAATGACGAAGATCCAACTGTACCAAGCTCAACAACAGCTGATTCTCAACCAAGTTCGGCACCAGCTGATCCTCCTAGAGAAGATCCAGGAACCAGCTACCTTCAGAGTCTGCCAAAAAGATTAAAATTTACGGCTGATCATCCAAAGGATTTGGTAATTGGTGACATTACCAAAGGTGTAAGTACTCGTACATCCAGTAGAGATATTGTTTCTAGTGTTGCATTTATTTTACAGCTAGAACCCAAAACTATTGATGAAGCATGTAGTGATAGTTTTGGATAGATGCTATGCAAGAGGAATTAAACCAATTTGAACAGAATCAAGTTTGGAAACTTGTTCCCAAGCCTATTGATCGTCCGGTCATTGGCACCCGTTGGGTATTCTGAAATAAACTGAATGAGAATGGTTTAGTGACTCGTAATAAGGCTCGACTCGTAGCTCAAGGATACAATCAAGAAGAAGGTATCGACTACGATAAGACTTATGCCCCAGTTGCGAGATTAGAATCCATTCGCATGTTATGTGCATTTGCATATTTTCATAATTTCAAATTATTTCAAATGGATGTCAAGAGTGCATTTTTAAATGGTTTTATAAAAGAAGAAGTTTTTGTAGCACAACCTCCAGGTTTCACAGATTTTAAAAACCCTGATCATGTTTTCAAGTTGAAGAAAGCTTTATACGGTTTGAAACAAGCCCCTCGTGCTTGGTATGATCGTCTAAGCTCTTTTTTACTTGACAACGGTTTTTCAAAAGGCAAGGTTGACACTACACTTTTTATTAAGTCCTTTAATGGTAAGCTTCTTTTAATACAAGTCTATGTAGATGATATCATATTTGGATCTACTGATGAATCTCTGTGTCAAGAATTTTCTAAGTGTATGCAGAATGAGTTTGAGATGAGCATGATGGGAGAGCTAAAATTCTTTCTCGGACTGCAAATCAAACAAACTGACAATGGGACGTTCATAAATCAAGCCAAGTATACAAAAGATTTGCTAAAGAAGTTCGATCTGGACAATGTCAAACCTATTGGCACTCCGATGGCAACTTCAACAAAGCTTGATATTGATGAACAAGGCAAGCCGGTCGACACACGTAAGTATCGAGGTATGATCGACAGTTTACTTTATTTAACTGCTAGTCGTCCAGATATAATGTTTAGTGTTTGCCTGTGTGCACGTTTTCAAGCTAATCGAAAGGAATCACACTTGTGCGCAGTTAAGCGTATCTTTCGATACCTTAAGGGCACTTCTTCTGTTGGCTTGTGGTATCCCAAAACTAAGTCCTTTGACCTTATTGGTTATTCGGATACAGATTTTGCCGGATGCAAAGTTGATAGAAAAAGTACCAGTGGCACATGTCATTTCTTAGGCAAAGCTTTAGTCTCATGGTTTAGTAAAAAGCAAAATTCTGTAGCCCTATCAACAACAGAGGCTGAGTATATTGCCGTAGGACGTTGTTGTGCTCAGATTTTGTGGATGAAACAAACCTTGGAAGACTATGATTTATTTTATACACATATTCCCATTTTCTGTGATAACACGAGCACTATTAATTTGACTAAGAATCCTGTATGTCATTCTCGTACAAAACATATCGAGATTCGACATCATTTTCTTAGAGATCATCATCAAAATGGAGATATTGACCTTGTATACATAGATACTGAGAATAAATTAGCTGACATTTTCACAAAACCTCTAGCAGAAGATCGTTTCAATTATTTACGTCGAGAATTAGGAATTTTGGACGTCAATAATATTAATTGATTTTATTTTATGATTTTATTTCAATATACAAAAACTGTGTTAGAGACATGCTAATAAAGAGTCTGTCTGTCACCACAACTACGGTTGAAGCGAAGTGGTACTTAAGAGTTCCCCGGTGAACCTCCGCCAGCTGGGACAGTACTCCTACAGCTAATCTGAAACAGTCGCTGTGTAATGATATTTAATCTATAAAATAATATTAATTATGTTAATTGAAGGTTGAAATTACTAATCTTTGAATTAAATATTTGAAATGAGCCAATGAAAAAGAAAGTGTCCCAAACCAAACCTAGGCGAATTCGGCCAGAAGTCGGACCGAATTCGGCCCGAGTTCGGTTGAGGGTGTCAGGTTATATAACCAGAACCCGAGAGCCTTTCTTCCTCATTGCTTCTAAACCAAATCAACAGCAACTAGCAGCCGCGCGAGGAGAACCCCAAACCCTAGTTCTTCATCACTCCCTCTCCACCAATCTAAGTGGTGAAATCAATCCAAACTTTGGATTCGTGCGGAGTTCTTCATTCTCTACAACATACTCCGATCTCGGGAGGTATAACTCCTTGTTTCCTCTCCGTTCAATTTCATTCTATTTCCTTTATTTTTCAAATGGCACCCAAGGGATTCAACCCCTTTAAGAGGAAGAAGACAACCAACCCAAGTGAGGAAGGTTCATCTTCGGATCCACCCACTAATTCCCTATTTTCGCTAGTCCAATCTAGCGACGGCGCGTTCGATGGGTTTTACTTTCAAACCCTAGACCAAGCCTTACTGTGGTATGGAGACTTCTCCATGAGATCCATATGCACAGGCGCACCCATCAAGTGGACTGTATTTCCTGATCATCGCCATTTCTTTGAGGCATTAGGGTTACAACATTTTGTTAAACTCTGTTTTCCCGTAGCAACTAATACCATTAGACTGTTTTACTGTAATATCATATTAAACACTTTTGATGTAAGCACACGTGTTGGAGGATTAGATATCAATTTCAATGATGTTCTCTTAGCGAAGATCCTTGGTATTCCCAACGAAGGTGAACCGCTTGTTGACATCACTGAATTTGATTTCCCCGAAGGCACGACACTTACCAGTTTCAAAGCTGAACTTTGTGCACCTGATAGAGTTCGCTCTGGAAAGTTCAAGGCAAACAACCTAAACTTGTTTAATTATGAATTGCACTGTATCATTTATTCCACTCTCCTTCCGAAATCTACTTCGAATGTCACGTCTCTTGAATTATCTGCTATGTATCACATTCTTAAGGGGATTCTATTTTCTGCCCCTAAGACCATTATTCAGATGATGGGACGTTGTCGTGCAAGAGATAGAAATCTCTCTTATGCGATGATTCTCCCACGCATCTTTCAATATTTCGACATTGACTTATCTACTTGTGCTCAAGATCCTGAGCCCAAGGTTCTCAAGTTATCTCGTCGCAGTATGACTGCATCTTCTCCTCCTACTGCTCCTGCTACTGCTCTACCTCCTCCACCTCCTCAGCAGTATGCTATGACTTTTGAGGGCATACACCAGCACCTTTCAGATTTGCACTTCTCCATGACGGACATGGCCCACGAACGTGAGTTCCGCGACGTCACCCGTTATCAGGCGATTGCAAATTCCTTAGCTGATCTTCGTTTCGCCCAGACTGGACATTCAGTCGGTTCCATCGATCCAGCTTTCTCTGGTTACCGCTGTGAGGATGAGACTATTCATGCCTACTTCCAGCCCGATAACGCATATGATTGGTACCGTTCTGACTGTGCTCCTTCTCGTGATTATGTCGGTGAGTTTTACACTAGCGCTCCTCCTCACCCTTCTGGCGCGGGTACCTCTGGAGCTGGTCCTTCTGGACATGTTGGTCATTATACTGATGATGATGATGATGATGAGGAGTTGTATTATGTTAGTTGATGTTTGAGACTTAGACTTTATCTACTGTACACTTGGAAATGCTCTGACATTCCAAGTTTTTCTATTTTCAGACTTTATTATCAGTATTTTTTTTGAGGACTTGTGCTGGATTTGTTTTTTTATCTTTATGAGATTCGTACTTTATGATTCACATCAGTTTATTTACTTAGCATTTCTTTATTTGCTTCTCAACTATAAACTGCCTGTGATATAATTCTTTGTTTATTATAAACTGCCTGAGTACAAATACATGCCTGTGATGTTATTCAAATTTTCTTTACTATCATTTATCATATTTATTTTCTTGTGTTTTTTCACTGTTTGTTATTTATGCATTGATTGCGGGGGAGTTTTTACTCTTTTGCAATTATTTTGCTAAGTGACAACGGGGGAGAAAAATAAAGATCTAACATTCTTTTGAGAAAATGCAGGACATGAACAATTTTTGATTTAATGTTATATCATTCATAGTTTATCAACTATCAAAATAGGGGAGATTGTTGGCCCATTGGTCATATGGTCAACCTAATTTTAATAATTGATCAAACTCTGTCTCGATATATGAAGCTAGTCAGGATGTATCGGACTCTTGGACATGAACAAGAACAGATATCTACACAGTTCAAGACCGAAGCTATGTTTGCCTGTTCGAGTCTGTATTTCCTTTGAGCAATGTATTTTTTATTTTATTGAGTCTAGGAATACGTTGTACACCGAGTCGTACTGGCAAATAGGCTATTCTAAAATATTTTCAAAATACTTTTAAAATATCCTTTGTTTTGAAAAACATTCTTTTAAACAAAAGCTTTAAAAAGGTTTTCAAAAAGGTTTTCAAAAATCCCCAAAAACTGATTTTAAAAACCTAACCTAACCCTGACAGAACTCGGCCAGAGTTCGGCCAGAGTTCGGCCAGAGTTCGATTGGTGGCCGTTTAATTTTTGAATTCTCTGGAACTTGGTCCTCCTGCAGTTGCGGATTTGACCGAGATTTCCTCATCGAATTCTGCCCGAATTCTGTCAGAATTCTGTCTTTGGAATTCCTATAAATAGAGAAGGATTTCGATCATTTCAACTCACTCATTCACTTTCAATCTTCTCTCTATCTAAAGCTTTCAGTCTTCCAAAGAGTTTTTCTCGAGCTTTAAATTTCAGATCCAAAGCCAATTACAATCCTCTAGTCGATTTGCCAGTGCAGTACGGTCTAGAAGTTTCTGAGAGATTATAATCAGAAGGCTTGATTGAAGAATACCTCTTCACATTTGAAGTTGGACGAGTTCTTCGTATCAAAGCTTGCGTTGTAGAAGTTGCAAGGACTTCGTAAGAAAACTTACGGTTTTGCCAATAGTGGATTCAACTGGTAGCAAGAGTTCTACCGACTGGATTAGTCCTCAACAGAGGGAAACCAGTATACATTGCTGTCTTTGCGTTTGCTTTCTTATCTCTGCCTTTACTTTACTTAGTTGTGATTATTATTCTGTGATCTTGCTGCTAACTTTTTTTAAATTAGCAATATTCCGCTGCCTACTCTATTCACCCCCCTCTAGAGTATTGTGCTTTATGATTTCGTTCCTACAAGGAGGGCGACCATAGCCTTGTCGGTTCAGCACTCGATACCGATGTATCCTCAACAGCAGAAGCAGAAGCAGTCTTCTGTAATGGGCTGCTCTTATTGTGGAAAGCCAGGACATGTAGTATCAGAATGTCGCAGAGCACAGGGATTGTGCTTGGCTTGTGGGACACCGGATCACAAGATAGGTCATGTCTGAATAGAGCCAGTTCATCGTCATCAAACCTAACCAGTCCATCGGTTAGGGTTCCAGCACCAGTAGCAGCCTCCGAGGCCATTGTCGCCTCAGGCTCAACAGTATGTCCAAGCTTAGATTCAAAATCGGCAACGAGGTTTCCAGCAGAGGGTACCAGCACCAAGAGGACAAGGACAGGCTATGTCTCTGACCGTGGCAGAAGAATTGGCATCAGATGAGGTGGTGGCAAGTACCATTCTTGTCAACTCTTTTCCAGCATCAGTCTTATTTGATTCTGGTACATCGTATTCATTTATGTCTGCACGATTTGTGACACAGATAGGACTAGAGCCCACGTCATTATCAATAAGGCTCAATATACTTACTGGTAACGGTCTTGTGGAGGTAGATAGAGTCGTTTCCTTGTGTTGAATCGCAGTTAGCGATAGAAAGTTTTCCGCTAGATTGATAGAATTTTCGATAGACAACTATGATGTGGTCCTAGGAATGGGTTGGTTGAAGGATCAATACATAAGAATAGACTGCCATATTGGCAGGATTATTTTTGGTATTCCTGACGAACCAGAGTTTTTGTTTTTCAGAGACGAAGTAGAACCTTCTCCACTAGTCATGCGGATGGCAGTAGCAGTAGCAGTTCAGTTTCCTAGAGTAGTAGAAGAGTTTCCAGATGTATTTCCCAAAGAGCTTCCAGGCATGTCCCCAGAGAGAGAGATAGAGTTCACCATTGATTTGCTTCCAGGGACGACACTAGTGTTAGAGGGAGTCTACAGGATGGCACTTTCAGAGTTAGAGATCTTGTACAAGATGATTAAAAAACTAAGAACCAAGGGATTCATTCGTGCTAGTGGATCACCTTGGGGAGCCCCGATACATCTTGTGAAAAAGAAGGATGGTACATCAAGATTATGTGTTGATCATTGTACCTTGAACTCTGTAGTAATCAAGAATGATATCCTCTACCAAGGATAGATGATTTATTTAATCAACTCAGAGGAGCGGCAGTATTTTCGAAGATTGACTTGCGGTCAGAATACCATCAGATTAGAGTCAGAGAGCAAGACATCCCAAAGACAGTATTCAGATCAAGATATAGACATTGGGAGTTTCTAGTTATGCTATTTGGAGAGACCAATGCGCCAGCCGTATTTATGGACCTCATGAATCATATCTTCATGCCCTATTTGGACCAGTTCGTGATAGTATTTATAGACGACATCTTAGTCTATAGCAAGAATGAGGAAGAGCATGAGCAGCATCTTCGTGTAGTTCTTCAGATTCTCAGAGAGCACCAGTTATACGCAAATTTTAGTAAGTATGAATTTTGGCTGGATCACATTTCGTACTTAGGTCACATCATCACTAGAGGTGGAGTGGAAGTGGACCCCCAGAAGATAGTGGCTATAGAGACATGACCAGTACCCAGTACCATCGCAGAAGTTCAGAGTTTCCTAGGATTGGCCGGCTATTAGCGGCAGTTTTTATCAGACTTTGCTCAAATTTTAGCACTATTGACGCAGTTGACCCGTATGGATGTACAGTTTGCTTAGACAGCAGAGTGTCAGAGTTCATTTAAGAAGTTGAAGTAAGGATTGATGACGACTCCCATTCTCACGCTTCCAAATAGGACTGGAGAATTTTTAGTTTATTGTGATACTTCCAGCAGAGGATTGGGATGCGTCTTGATGCTGCATGGTAAGGTAGTAGCTTATACGTCACGTCAGCTTTGTTATCATGAAAGGAATTATCCAACCCATGACTTGGAGTTAGCAGCGGTGGTTTTCGTACTTAAGTTGTGGAGTCATTATTTGAATGGAGATCAGGTAGAGATTTTCATCGACCACAAGAGTCTTAAGTACGTATTTACTTAGAAGGACCTTAACATGCGTCAAAAAAGATGGCTAGAGCTACTTGTGGATTACAACATCAACCTGCAGTATCATCCGGGTAAGGCCAACGTTGTTGCAGATGCATTGAGCAGAAGTGCCAGAGTTTATTTTCTAACAGCACAGCCAGAGTTGTTAGCAGATTTTCAGAAGATGGGTATTGAAGTTGTTCTTCCTACCAATGTAGCATTGATGGCCAGTATGCAAGTTCAGTCCAGTATAGTTGAGAGGATTAAGTTAGCTCAGTCAACGAATTCTAAGCTTCAACGACTTAGGACAGAATGTGTAGTAGGACGGAGAGCAGAGTTATGTATCCATGAGGACGGTACACTTTGACATGGAAGGCGACTTTGTGTACCTAGTGGTGACATCAGACAAGAGATTATGGCCAAAGCTCACCGTTCACAGTATTCAATTCATCCCGGCGGTATGAAGATGTATCATGATATCCGTCAGTATTTTTGGTGGAATGGAATGAAGATGGAGATAGCCCAGTTTGTCTCTCATTGTTTAGTTTGCCAACAAGTTAAGGCTGAACATCAGAGACTAGCTGGACTTCTTCAACCTTTACCGATCCCAGAGTGGAAGTGGGAGCATATCACCATTGATTTTGTAACTGGGTTACCTAAATTCCCAGCTGGGAGAGATGCTATCTGGGTTATAGTTGACAGACTCACCAAGGTAGCTCATTTTCTCCCTTTTAGGATTGGTCTGTCGACGAATCAGCTTGCAGAGATGTACCTCAGGCAGATAGTGTCAGATTGCACGGAGTATCAGTCATTATTGTATCCAACAGAGATTCGAGATTTACATCACACTTTTGGTAGAGTCTTCAAGAGAGCTTGGGGACTCGTCTCAAGTTCAGTTCAGCTTATTATCCGCAGACAGATGGTCAGTCAGAACGCACGATCCAGACTCTCAAAGATATGTTACGATCATGAACACTCGACTTCGGTGGTTCGTGGAAAGATCTCCTGCATCTCATGGAGTTCTCCTATAATAACAGTTTCCAAGGCAGTATCCAGATAGCATACTTTGAGGCCTTGTATGGCAGAAAGTACAGATCTCCGTTAGCATGGGATGATGTCAGCGAGAGATAGATGCTTGGTCCAGAGATGATTACGCAGACTATTGAGGTGGTCAGACAAGTCAGGGATGATCTTCGAGTTGCGTAAGATCGCCAGCGTCATTGGGCTAATTCTCATCGGCGTCCTCTTGAGTTTGCTATCGGCGACCACGTATTCCTTAGGATCTCGTCTACTCGTAGCGTCATTCGTTTTAGCGTACGGGAAAAGCTTAGTCCTAGGTATATAGGGCCGTTCGACATTTTAGACAGAGTAGGTGATGTGTCATATCGTCTCGCTCTTCTGCCGTCATTACGTGAGGGGCATGATGTCTTCCATGTATCCTAATTACGATGGTATATCCCGGATCTGAGTCATGTCCTTAATTATTCGGAATTGGTTGTTGGTACCAACCTTTCGTATGAGGAAAGACCCATATCCATATTGGACCAGAGAGAGAAGATACTCAAGAATAAGACTATTAATCTAGTCCCTGTTGCTTGGGGTCATCACTCTTTGGGTGAGGCAATGTGAGAATGTGAGGATGATATCCGATCGCGATATCCACACTTGTTTGACTCATAAGGTATAATGTCTTCCTTATGCCTTATGCTTTTAATTTCTTGCTTGTATGAATGATTACTTGATTGACTGTTAGTCGTAGATTGTCTGTGATTAGTATAGCTTGTCCCGACATCTCTAACCTTTTGATTAAATTCTGAGGGCGGAATTCTTTTAAGGTGGATAGAGTTGTCACTCCCGTTTTCTGTTATACGTATTTTCAGTATACGTGTACGAATTTTCGACCCATATTTTGACTTGTCTATCATGGTTTGGTCTTGGTTTAGCTTGGCTTGGTTTGCTTTGGTTGGTTTATTTTGGGTTGATATGGAAGGGGTTTATATATATTAGTCAATTTCTCCCTCTCTTCATTAACTTCTTCTTCTTCATCTATTAGTCCTGTCCACCCACCAAAGGCAAGTGTAATCTTGCTTCATAAAGAATCTTAGATTTTACTGTTCCATTGTCTTCCCCTCTTGATTCTAAGTCTCTTTAGAACTTGGAGTTCTTGGTTTAGATGAAGGGATCCATCTAGATCTAAGTTTGTAGCTTTCTCGTTTTCTTGGATTTTGATCCACCAAACTTTATTATTTTTATGTTTTGATTGTTCTATGTTGTAGAGAATTTGATTTTACCCAAAATGGACCTTTGAAAACCTGGATTTCGAGTTATTTTGAGTGATTTATGGACTTGGGAAGTTCATGGGTTCCATGGTTCTTCTCGGGTTGGAGAAGAAGAACAGTGTGTGGGTGCATTGCATTTTATGCGCCCACAGTAGCTTTAGCCTTGGGCGTATAGCCCTTTATATGCGCCCAAGCTCCCTGCCTTCTTAAGTGTGGGCGCATAGCTTTTACTTGCTTATGCACATAACTTCAGATATATGTTAAGTCATGGTGTTCCTTTGTAGTGGCGCATAGCCCTTATTATGCACCCATATTTCCAGTATAGATGGCTCCTGACTTAGCTTCCCATGCACCCTGCCTCACTCATGTGGGCGCATAGACCATAGGCGCATCTATGTGGGCACATAGGCCATGGGTGCATGCACTCCCTTGTGCATTCCTTCTATAGCATATTCCCTACATGATGTGTTTAGTCCTAGGTGCATACATGTGGGCGCATGCCATTCTCAGCACATGCATTTTGGGTGTATGCTCTTCATGACACTCCATTGACCCCTTGTGCCATCTTGCAATTACCTATGTTTGTCCCCCATAGTCCTTAGTATAAGTTGTGACCCTTGAGCATGATGGGCATCTTCCATGATGGCCTTGTATGATGTATTATCTGTGTTTCGTATGTATTGTGGGCTTTAAGCACGATCTTAGCGTGGCATGTACACTCTTTGGTAACTCTTTTGGTGGCCCGCAGTGGCACATTCTTGACCAGTAAATCCTTGGCACACAAGTACACTTAGCACGAGCACAACATGATAGGCATGAATACGACATAGTAATGTAACTTTACATGATAACTCTTGATAGTGACCCATCGTGGAGCACTCTTGACATGGAACATAACATGATAATTCTTGATGGTGGTCCATTGTGACGCACTCTTGCCTTGATAAGTCACATAACATGACATATAATCTTGACTAGTAACATGTAACTCTCGTCTTGACACCGTAAATGATTTCTCTTGATTGTATCTGTACAAGCTACATGTCTCGTCTTGCATCATATCTAGACATGGATTCCTGGTTACCACGGTTAGGGATTCATACTGAATCTGACTAGGATAATGACTAGATTGATCAAGTAGTCCATGAAGAGATTTCCCAGCTATAGGCAGTCCCGTTATCTAGGCACTATAATTGGACTTGTAGCCTACCGTCGAGTAGGGCACATTTCCAACGCATAGTCATGTGTTGCACCCCCCAAGTCACATAATCCAACTCTCTCAACTTGCTACTGGATAACCTGGATTAAGTCTGCAGGGCTTGTGGCTGTTGGAACATCTCAATGTATCTCTTTAGTAACTAGGCTTGTGATAACCCTAGTTAGTTAAAGTATCAAGCCGTATCCATTGCTTGGTTGTGATTGATGGATGGAGTCCCATCTAGTCTTGTCTAGACAAGACCAGTACATGGTTACTTCAGCATGTTACTGTTTATGCTTTACCTTATCGATAATCGATCAGAGACTAAGTTCTGTTCAGGTGAAGGGTTACAATCCCGGTCGTTGTTTGGTTTATGGGTTGTAACTTGGTTACCGGAGTAGTTTCTTAGTTATCTTATCGTTTATCCCCTGAATTCTTAACTCTAATTTTCTTGTCATTATTATGTCGTGTGATCTAACATGCTGGTTTTAGTTATTAAGTGAAGCCTCCCTTAAGGCACTTGTTCTTCTGGGTTCTGGCCCAGCTGGTTTTGTATGACCAGATTTTGGAGTAGCTTCGAGGATCTTCCAGCCTTCCAGTCAGATGGTGAACACTAGACACAACCCTGGCAACGAGTGGGTTTATTTTGCCCTTCCACTCTATTGTAAATTATTCTTTTGAGGCGTTTAGCCGTCGAATAAGTGTTAGCTCGTGTTGAATTTACATTCCTGTCTGCCTAAGGGCTGTAACATGATTGACAAATCCTAGGGTTGATCATGTATGACTTAAACTCTTGCTAGTCTTCTCATTTTGTATGACTAACTTCATGATCATCTGAATATATATTATTTGGGACGCCTTACCTTGTATGTTTGATGATCTACCATCTTGTTACATTACTTGCTTGCTTGAGATTGAGACACTTAGCTTGTACTTGACCATAAGAGGCTGTTGGCTTGTAGATAAACCCTCATGCACCTAGACAGTCGTGACCGTATTGCGAGGTAGGATTCACTTCAATATACGTAGCTGGCTGTGTCTGTTTTCCGCTCTCCATTTTTTTGGTTCTGGGGCGTGACATAAACATATATCAAGAATGGTATTCCTGAGATTCTAGGTAGTAAGACTGGTGTCTTCATCGAGTACCGCTTTGTGTCTTCAAATTCTTGCTGGCATTCTTCAGTCCAAATGAAAGACACACTTTTCTTCATCAATTGAGTGAATGGTCTGCAACATCCAGACAGATTCAAAATGAATCTTCTGATGTAAGCAAGTCGACCCTGGAATCATCGTAGCCCTTTTAGGTTGCGTGAAGGACGCATCTCTTGAATGACTTTGATCTTCTCGGGATAAACGTGTATACCTTTAGAGGTAATGACGAATCCGAGAAATTTGCCACTAAAGACTCCCAGAAATGACTTGGTGGGATTCATCTTGAGTTGATGCTGGCGCATTAGATCGAAGATAATTCTCAAGTCTTGGAAGCGGTCTTCCTTTAGACGACTTTTGACAGCAATATCGTCGATATAGCTTTCAACAGTCTTCCGCAAATGATCACGGAATATTGTACTTACAGCCCGCTGATAGGTGGCTCTAGCGTTCTTAAGACCGAACGGCATGGCAGTGTAGCAATAGACTTCCAGAGGAGTACGAAAAGATATATGTTTCTCATTTTCTGGATGCTTCTTGATTTGATTGTATCCTGAGAATCCATCCATGAAAGACATTCGTTCGAATCCGCAAGTATTGTCGATCATGACATCAGTGATTGGAAGAGAAAACACATCCTTGGGACAAGCATCGTTGAGATCTCTAAAGTCAATGCAGACTCGGACCTTTCCTATTTTTATTCATAACTGGGACGACATTAGCCACCCAGTCAGGATGTTATTTTTCTCTGACAAAACCACAAAAGATAAGCTTCTTGACTTCAGTTTCTATAGCATCCATCATGTCAGGTCGGGATCGACATTGTTGTTGTTTGATCGGCCTTGTATTGGGAAAGATGTTGAGCCTGCGGGTAGCAATCTGAGGATCCAGAACTGGCATATCCTCATAACTCCAGGTGAAGACGTCAATGTATTCCCGAACAAAATAAATTAATTCTTGCTTGTCTGCTTCTGGGAGTTTTGCTGATGAAGATAGGCCTTGGCGAGCCTTCTTCTCTAACATCGACATGAATTAATTGATCTTCAGTAGGTGGTTCTCGTTCTTTGAAACGAAGTTCCCACAGAGTGTCCATTCTTTGTGCCCAAGGATCTACTTCAGGAGCTTCAACTACGTCATCCTCGTCATCTCCTGAAAATTCGACAAACACCATATTAGAAGATAGTGTCACTCGATGTACGTGCCCGACGCTGGTGTCAGAATCCCATAAAACAGAATCAGAAGAATTAGATCGCTCTTCTTTGTCAGATTCGGAAGCTTTTGGGGTTGGAATCGGCGAGGTATAGTCTAATCCATGCTTCGTTTTGCTGTAGTATTGTAGTGATTTTTCTTTTGGAGCGGAGATACGAATGGAAATTTTCCTTCTTTAATCGCCATTGAGACCAGCTTTAAAATTATAGCCCATCTTTTGAATAACATCTTTTTATTGTTGGCTATAACGATGAAGTTGGAGTCTCCCATTATCATCATTTTCTTCTTCGCTATTGAGAGTAGTTTCCTGTTCTGTTCCTTTACTAAAAAGTATTGGAAGTTCATCTTTTTTTTTTCCTGAAGGAACTAAAAAGAAGGAATCTAATACTGGTTCGAGCAGTACTTCATTTTGGAGAGGTTGAACTGCTCCTATTTTAAGTAGTTCAAAGTTATATAGCATTTCTAAATAACATCGAGCATAATAAAAGACATCAGTATACTGCAAAGGAGATGCTATTTTATTAATTTGTACAACATCATTTACAACAGGATTCTTGACCTTAGCAGAAGGCTTAGTTAGATTGATAACCAGAAGAGGAGAAGAAGAAGGAGAAGGCTTGTTACGACGGAGGCCAATAACAAGGGGCTCAGAAGAGGTGAGCTCCCTTCATTCCATCTTTCCAGCAGGAGGGTGTTTGTTATAAGCGAAAAGATGGATAGTCAACGTTTGAGAAGACGGTGGACGAGTAGTACGTCCTTTGACTTTGATTACGAGAACATCATCTGAGGTGTCTCTCTGATCTTCTTTACTATCCATCGCCAGTACAAACTTTATGAACTCTTCCTTGTACATCCGAGAATCAGTATAATATGCTTCGATGCCTCTGAAAGGATTTAGATCAGCTACTTCCTTCTGGACTTCTCCATTGACGTCCACATATTTGAAGCATTGGTGGAGAGTGGATGGTATAATGTTATGCTCATGCAGGAATGGTCTTCTCAGCAAAGCATTATAGGAGCCATGATTATCGATCACGTAGAAGGTAACCTTTGTACGACGATTATCGATTTGAACTTTCAGGCAAATCTTCCCCAGGGGTTCACTTCTTCTAGAATTAAATCCCAGGATCGTTGTGATAGTTGTAGAAAGATTATGCACATGAATCTTCATTGCATCCAGTAGAGTCTTCGACATGATGCTGAGTGCAGGTCCAGGGTCGATTAAAATACGATCAACTTTTATGGTATCGACATATCACGTGAAGTATAGGGGTCGGTCATGACGATTATCTTCCAGCAGCATATCATCTTGTGTAGAGGTAATATTGGGCATTAACTCCATCATACTATGAGAGTGAAATCAAGTCACAGGTTGTTCCTCTGGCTTCTTGAGGAGTGTTAGACAAGTATCTGCTTTCATCAAAGCTTCACTCAATGTTTCTCGAGTTTCCTTTGAGAGATGCAGGAGCTCAAAAATTGATAACCTTGTCAGGGTATTAGCCAGCTGAGCCAGTATATCAAAGTTATACGGCTTCTCGAGTCCCAGAGGTGGGGTCTTCTTCAATACTTTATCGAAGCGTACTGGTAGTTTTCCCTTATCTGTCGTCGTTGGTTTGGGAGGAGTCAGTTCCACTGCAGGTGATAAGGCAGATAGAACATTCACAGCAGGGGAAGAAGGTGTTAGGATAGCCTCCGGAGCTGGAACATTGTTCCATTGACCTTCTGAGTAATCTCATAAGTAAAATCTTGCAGAGTTGGTACCAGTTAAGGCTTCTTCTTCAGATACAGGTTCGAAGGACACCATGTTGAAATTCTTCGTGTGGCGCTTGTTTTTAGAATGTTTCTTTTAACAGGATGAAGAGTTCGTCCAGAAACCCAAGCCAACACGAGATTAGTTGTGTGGAAGGCATAGAGGTAGAGGTATTGGAGATCCTTTTCCATGATTCAAGCCGGGGGCCTTCTGTAGATCATATCCCATCTTTGTTATTAGTTCACAGGATTGTAGACTATACAGATGAAAAGCTGGTTGATATTTAGTCTCTGACTTTGGCAATGTTGTTTCAGAAGAAGAAGGATCTGCCACCAAGATGAATGTAGCAGTTAAAGGTGGAAGATAATGTTTACCCAATGAAGTCATATGACATAACTTGTATTTGGTCGCCTTTTTGGACTTTGTGAATGAAGAAGGTGCTTCGAAATTAGCCACTAAATTTGGATAGATCCACATGATTTTCCTTTTATCAGTAGATAAGGGAACGAGACCATTATTTTGTGCAGGTGGGAGATTAACAATCTCCAAAGTGTTTCTCGGGATGGGGACGACGCCGTCCTGCAGAAGTTGAGCAGGAAAATTGCCAAAATGTAGAGAGATGACGTTAGCCGTTATAGTCTTTTTATCCTGTTGGAGAGTGATTGCACCAGAATTGACCATCTTCTGGATCTTGCCTTTGAGCACATAACATGCTCGATTCGGATGTCCGATAAACCTGTGGTAAACACAATATTTAGGGTGGTCAATTTTACCTACTTCCTCTGGCCATTTTGCTTCCGGCAGCTGAAGTTTATTGCTCTTGATCAGGCAATCGAAGATACTTATGACATCATCTTCATCAAAGGAATATTCTTGTTTCGGACATGGTGCTCTCTGTGGTGGTGCCGTTGGTGTAGGTGTTAATTGACCTATATTGACGGCTAGAGCTTCTTTGCCTTTGACATTGATAGCCAAAGTTTCCTTGCCCTTGCAGTTGTTCTAACGGCCACTGCTATTTGATGCAGCATGTTCATCTTTGTCAAGATTAGGCATTTAAATGCCCAGTTGTTTGAATTTATCGACACTTTCTTCTGCTGCTTTGGCATTCACTATGAAGGAAGGCCAATCCTAGAACTGCGTCGATCCAGTCCACATGCTGATTATAGAAAATAAGTTTGATTTGCAAGTGTCTATAGTCAAAGCATCTAGAGCTCCGTGAGGCATTTAGAGTGCCTCATGGCGGAATCGTTCAATGAAACGTTCAGTCATTTTATTATATCGCTGTTTAATTTTGATAAGGGCAGACATAGTCATAGCATTTGTTCCCTCATAAAATTGTTCCAGGAATATTTGTTTAAATCCAGAGAAGAAGGTTATACAACCATCTGGCAAACTACGGTACCAGTCGTAAGCTGCACCTGCTAAGTATTCGACGAACACCCTACTGAGTAGAGCATCGTTTGGCTGTAGTTGATCAGTCATTACCTCAAAGTGATTGAGGTACTGACTTGCGGATGTGCTACCATCAAATAACATAATAGTAGGGGTTTTGTATTTGGAAGGAAATTAAACTTCCTTCCACTCTATGGGATAAGGCTGCTTGATTCCAAGCATCTGTAGGCCGTCTTTCTGCTTAAAGGCTTCAAATTGAGTACACAAAAGTTTTACGGCCTCATTGGTATCTCCCGATGATTGTGGAGTAGTGGACTAATTTGATGTGTTGGGTGTATGATAAGTACCACCTCCAGCACCAGATTGACTAGGAATAGCCTGCACTGGTATAAAAGCGGTGTGAGGAGACTGTACCCCCAGACCAATATTGACGGGAGCAGATGTCGTTACAGGTTCTTGGGTCAGAATCAGATTCGCAACCGGTGGAACCATATGTTGTGCCATAATCACAGCATGCATGTATGTCATCATCTCAGCCATACTCTTCAAACTGGCCTTCAAAGTAGCAATTCTCTGCTCTTGACTGTTAGAACTGGAAGCATCTTAATCTTCTGTGACGATGTAAGCAGTCATTTATCTAGCTATCGAAGACAAGCTAGTAGAAAAGATGGTCCATTCAGAACTTTTACTATCGGCATCAAAGTCATATATGGAACTACGCCCAGGATGAGTGATGGGGAGATCCCTTTGACTGAAGGAATCTTGGCTGGAATCAGGAAGATTCCTTTGACCGTTTGTATCTTGGTCAGAAGGAAGATTCCTTTGACCGATTGTTTCTTGGTCAGAAGGAAGACTCCTTTGACCGATTGTTTCTTGGTTTCTTGATCTGGTGTGTCGGTATACTCCTTCGCCAGACTCACAAATCCGATCTAAGTGCTGTTGATTGGGATTGTGAGATGCATTGAGTCTTGGATGCTTTCTACCCCCAGTGTTTCAAGACGTCATATTGACAGAAGCGTACAATAATTCATCTTCATCCACTATCATTGGTTGAGGAGCCTTAGCATAGTTCAAACGGTCGAAGATAGACTATTTAGCTGACTAACAATCGCATTTGATAACCACTTCATGGTGATGATTACAGTGGTATTCTTATGGCTGTATTACAGGTGGATGAGACGGATTTACGATCTTCCGCTTCTATTCAAGAAGTTCACGAAGATCGGTTACAACAATAGGATAAGAAGAAGTCGGAGGAACATATTATTCAATGATGTTAGGAACATGATTCTGATTCTTGAGATGTTCTGTTCCCTGAGTGTACAAGGAAGTGCTAAGTTGATTAGCATATGTAAAAGGGTTCTTGACTTTAGAAGTCTGTCTATGGCTCAGGTTAGCCACTGTCACAGGCTGCTTGCATCTTGCTGAAGTTGACGCTGGCTGGTGCCTATTGAGATGGTGCATAGGTCAGAAAGGTATGGCACTTACGTATCTGTCTGAGATACTAGCAGTTTGCCTTGCTTGGATCTTGAGATGCACATGTTTGGAAGATCCTGAGTTGTATTCTTGGGAGTAGGCAGAATCCCTTTTCGTGCTGCACAACCTATTTCTGTGTGCTTGGCCTGGCACAACTGGGTGACAAAAAGTTCAGTTTGGACAGAATTCACTTTCTTAGCAGAGATTTGACTGTCTCTGTCAAGAGGAGTAAGGTTTCTGCCCAAAAGAGCTTTTTTTACTGATTGGCGCAAGGGCGCAACCACAGTTATTTTCTGCCGAATCAAGAACCGAAAAAGAATAAGGAAAGGCCAAAGGCCACTTTCCTTTGTTCTGTGATAAGGTATGAATAGATGTATTCTTTGCCAAGTTTATATTTGGGGAAAGAGAAGGAGTAGCTAAAGAGCGTTTCACTTTGTTTTGTGGCTGAGAGGCCACAGGCACAGGTTGAGGAAAGGCCAAAGGGCGCTTTCCTTTGTTCCGTCTAGCACTCCCGCTAGATAGGTTCTTCTCAGAATTCAGAACGGAAGAAGAAGAGGGGGTAGCCAAAAGGCATTTCCCTTTGTTCAAAGCCAAAGAGACAGTAGGCGCAGGTTGCGTAGAAGCAGTATACGCAGGTTGCATAGAAGCAGTGGTTGGTACTACAGAGGACTTAGGAGTCCATACAGTGTGCGCCTTGCTCTTGGTAGCAACTGAGGTGTGCCTAGTACCCCCAGTGCTGATCATTGCTTCATAGGCGGTTTGGTCGACTTGAACGACCAAAGTCTTCTGCGTCTTGCCGATCGATGCGGTATCACATTGAGTTGTCACTTTCTCGTCAGAGGAGAAAGCCGTCTCCAGCAGAGTCGCCATTTTGTTTACAAAAACAAATGTTTGATTACAAACTAAAAAAATAGTACAAGAGTACAATTGATTTCTAGGGAAGTACAACTGTAGAAATCGGATCAGAAGACGATCACTTTATCCCTTGGATGATGTGATATCGAAGATACAGCCTCTAGAGAATACAACAAAACTTTGTCAGGAGATTATGATCATTAGTGATCCTTTGGGACTAATTTGAAACTCTATTTATAGAGTTCTTAAAATAACTGTTAAGTAGTTATTCTGAGTAGCACGCACTTCAGGTTGCGCGCTTCTTGTCCAGTTGCGTGAGCGATTAATTCAACTGCTGGGGATGCGTGGCATCGTTTGAATGAGATACGCGTGGTCATGGGCAGTATAATGGACACGTTCTTCGAGATTAGTTGCATGCGCTGTAAGTTATCCTGCTTTTGGACATAAAATTTGATCAAGTGACGCCAACTAGCCAGGTTGCATGCGGGCGTAACTCAACAACTGGCGCCTTTGACTGGATCTTCTGTGCTGTATTGATTAATTCTCGTGCCACTTGACGACTTGCGCGGGCCAGCTGTCAAAATTAATTACATGCTGACAAAATCTTCTCGAACGCCACATTGTACAGGATTCGAATGGATTTTTTTTGATTTTTGTGCTGTCAGTTGTCAGTAATGATAATAGTCGTTACAGTATCTCGAGGAGGCTTGCCACGTGGCACCGCACACTCTGGCTTTGGCACAACCTGAGACTGGCATAACCTAATGATCTGGTGCCACTTGATGATGGCGCACTTTAATGAGTGGTGCCCCTTGATTTTTTAGGTTCTACAAGCACCTGCGCACCCAGTACCGTAGCCCTACGGCACTTGCGTGCCTGCTGTGCCTGCGTTGTGAGTCGCGCACAGAGCGCATCAACTGTGCACAATGCGCCGATGCTGATGTGCTAAGTGCAAAGTACGCCAACAAAATACCACTTTACGCCCTTGAGCCCGAGTCCGAGTCTGAGTCGCTAAGCCCCTTCATGGCTTAGCTCCACAAGAAAATTATCCCATAAGCATAACAAAAGCATTAATACTTCTTTGTTGGTTTAGCCTTTTTTCCACTAGAAAAATGTTCCCACATGGCACCCATGTGCCTCTCCACACTTCATGTGATCTCTCAACACAAGCAAAGCTTTATATAAAGATACCATCCATTTGGTTTTTCCAATGTGGGACTATCTTTCTAGTTTTTAAAGCAAAATACCAACAAGCAAAAACACCAACATGTATAGACTATCGAAAATTAAATGCTAATACTAGAAAAGATTATTTTCCTTTACCTTTTATTGACTAAAGTTTAGAAAGACTCTCGGGCCAAAATTATTATTGTTTCTTAGATGGTTATTTAGGTTATAATCAAATACCTGTATATCCTGATGATCAGGAGAAAACAACTTTTACTTGTCCATTTGGAACTTTTACATATAGAAGAATGCCATTTGGTCTATCCAATGCTCCAGCCACTTTCTAGAGGTGTATGATGGCAATTTTTTCAGATATGGTAGATAATTTTTTAGAAGTTTTTATGGATGATTTTTCAGTTTTTGGCTCCAGTTATGAGAAATGCCTTACAAATCTCGAGTTAGTATTCCAACATTGTGAAGACAGCCATTTAGCATTAAATTGGGAGAAAAGTCAATTTATGGTGACTGAAGGCATTGTCTTAGGTCACATAATTTCTAATAAGGGTATAGAAGTTGATAAAGCTAAAGTAGGTTTAATTTCAAATTTACCACCACCTACCACTGTAAAATAAATCAGAGCTTTCCTTGGTCATGCAGGTTTTTATAGATGATTTATTAAAGATTTTAGTAAAATTTTTAGACCATTATGTCATTTGCTTACTAAAGAAGTACAATTTGATTTTACTCCAGAATGTCTCCAAACATTTCATATATTAAAAAATATGCTTTCCAATGCACCTATCATAAGAGCACCAAATTGGGAATTACCTTTTGAAATTATGTGTAATGCTTCTGATTATGCCATTGGGGCTGTGTTAGGTCAGAAAATAGAAAAGACACCATATGTTAATTACTATGCTAGTAAAACTCTTTCTGATGCTGAGAACAATTATACCATAACAGAAAAATAACTTCTTGCTATTGTTTTTGTACTGGAAAAGTTTAGATCTTATCTGTTTGGATCTAAAATTATTATTTTTATAGACCATCAACGTTAAAATACCTTATTTCTAAAAAAGACCCAAATCAAAGATTAATTCTATGGGTACTTTTATTACAAAAATTTAATTATGAAATTCGGGATAAGAAGGGCTCAGAAAATTGGTTGCTAATTATCTTTCCCGTAATCAAACTATAGATGTTGAAGCATAGACGGGACGAAGTAGGCTTGGATTCCATACAATTTTGATCATCATCCAAGTTCGACTCAAAATCGAGCACACCATAGCCGTCGTCATCGAAAGAAGCTATTTTTATTTTAATTGTGTAGTGACAGAATAGTTACTGTTGGAAGATAGTGTATTGTTAGAACAAGGGTTTGTAAAAATAGAACAAGTGATGAACGAAAACTAGTAGAAAATTAATGTTTAAAAATATGGAAAGAATGGACTTAATTAATAAAATAATACTTATTCAACACTATTATCAAATGGGGAAAGAAAGTCTTCTAGAATAACTGTAGTGTAATTTAAAATAAAGTTGAATAATGTAATATAGGGAAAGAAAGTATTGTGGAAGAACACTGTTCCAAAGCCCTTATACAAACAAATGCTAACTAAACTGCTATGTTCGGTTTGATGCTATTGGTTGCATCTTATCGGTAGTTTTTTTTTGTTGAATCGTTGCTTTCCTTTTTTGTGGGTGCATGAATAGAGGAGGAGGTTTTGTTTGAACCACCGCGTCCTTCCTTGTGTTTTAGAGATACGAAGTGAGTGCACTAGAAAAGAACGGGAACTAGGTCGATCTATTCCATGGCGAAGCATCCGAAGCATAACTGCACACTTACACGATCTTTGTCGAGAGATAGGGGCATGCGGTGGAACCGGTGAACTACACTTAACTTTCGGTTTCATTTTTTACGTTGCTTTGGGATTATTTTTCATATGCCTCAATTGCGATATCAAACTATAGATGTTGAAGCATAGATGGGACGAAGTAGTCATGGATTCTATACTATTTGATCATCATCCAAGTATGACTCAAAATCGAGCACACCATAACCCTCGTCATCGGAAGAAGCTATTTTTATTTTAATTGTGTAGTCACAGAATAGTAACTGTTGGAAGATAGTGTACTGTAAGAACAACAGTTTGTAAAAACAGAACAAGTGATGAACGGAACTAGTATAATATTAATGTGTAAAAATATGGAAAGAATGGACTTACTTAGTTAATGAAATAATACTTTCTGAATGCTATTATCAAATGGGGAAAGAAAGACTTCTGGAATAACTGTAGTGTAATTTGAAAGAAAGTTGAATAATGTGATATGGGGAAAGAAAGTGTTGTGGAAGAACACGGTTCCAAAGCCCTTATACAAACAAATGCTAACTAAACTGCTACGTTCGGTTTGATGCTATTGGTTGCATCTTATCAGTAGTTTTTTTTCTTTTTTTTGTTGAAACGTTGCTTTTCTTTTTTGTGGGTGCATGAATAGAGGAGGAGGTTTCGTTTGAACAACTGTCGGTTTCATTTTTTTAACATTGCTTTGGGATGTTGTGCATCTCCTGGAAAATAAGGGACAGATGGTCTATTATATATATATATTTATTATTATTATTATTATTATTATTATTATTATTATTATTATTATTATTTTTGGGAAAAAATGTGAACCGTCACTGTTCCAAAGTCTTGTCCCATTTGTCTATTATTTTTTATTTTTTTAAAGGGAAAAAAATATGAACCGATACTATTGCATGGAAATGTGCATGTAGCAAATTTGCTTGGATGTAGCAAAAATGTGAACGAGCACGTGCATGTGAAGTTAATGGTATTTTTGCATGGTTTTGTGCATGGTTTTGTTAATGGTATGCTTGCATGTAGCAAAAATGTGAACGTGCACGTGCATGCTAAAATGAAGAGAAAAAATTATCACAATCTTGGCATGAATGTACAAAAAAGTAAAAAAAAAAAATCATATCTGATTATGTAAGAACGAAACTTTTATTATTATAATATGTAAAGAAAATTAAGGTTCTTCTAAATTTATAGTATATTGTGTATCATGATTTGTTTGAAGATTGATAACATATTTAATAGTTGGCCAATAACTTTCAGGATACAACCTTTTTGAGGATCTTGTATTTCTATGACAATGTTAGGTGATGCTAAAATTACAGTAAATGGGCCTCTCCAACGAGTTCGTAATTTTCCAGGAAAGAATTTTAAACGAGATTCGTACAACCATACTTTTTGATTTGGTAAAAATATTTTTCGGAGGATAGCTTTATCATTAAATGCTTTCATTCTTTCTTTATAAATTTTAGAATTATCATAAGCTTCTTTCCTTATTTCGTCTAATTCGCATAATTGCAGTTTTCAGTTTGCACCAGCTTCTTTTAAATCATAATTTAACTTCTTAATAGCCCAAAATGCATGGTGTTCGAGTTCAACTGGTAGATGGCAAGGTTTACCATAAACTATCCTAAAGGGTGACATTCCTATTGGTGTTTTAAAAGCAGTACGATAGGCCCATAAAGCATCATCTAAACGAAGACTCCAATCTTTTCTGTATTGTCTGGCAGTTTTCTCTAAAATTTATTTTATATCTCTCGATTGGAAACTTCTACTTGTCAACTAGTCTGATGATGATAAGGAGTAGCTACTCGATGGTTAACAAAATACTTTTTCACAAGGCCGTAAATGCCCTATTACAAAAATGACTCCCTCTATCACTAATGATTACTCGAGGGACTCAAAACCTGTTAAAAATATTTTCTTTCAAAAATTAATTCACAACTTTATGATCATTGGCTTTATTTGCCTTGGCTTCAACCCATTTGGACAGATAATCAACAGCTACTAAGAGATAGGCATATCTATATGAGTTTGGAAATGGTCCCATGAAGTCGATACCCAAACATCACAGACTTCCCAAAGAAAAGGATTAAGTGGCATCATATTTCTTCGAGAAATGTTACCAGTCTGCTGACACCTATGACAAGCTTTAACAAATTCATGTGCATCTTTAAAAAGAGTAGGCTAGTACAAACCTGATTAAAGTACTTTTGCAGCTGTCTTTTTTCCTCCAAAATGACCTCCACAAGCATGACTATGACAAAATGTTAGGATACTATGAAATTCATTTTCAGGAACACAATGATGAAAAATTTGATCTGGACAAATTTTAAAAGGCTTAGGATCTCCAAAAATAATATATTATTTGAGAAAAGAATCAATCTTTATCCTGCCTTGACCAATCATGAGGGTTCTGTTGTACTACTAAATAATTCACTATATGAGCATACCATGGTGGATTATTGATAGTTGTAAGTCCAAAGAGGTTTTCATCAGGAAAAGAGTCATTAATATGTTATGAATTCAAGGGTATAGGATTACGGAAAATATAATCAGTAACTAAATTTTCTGTCAATACACTATCTTCCAACAGTAACTATTCTGTCACTACACAATTAAAATAAAAATAGCTTCTTCCGATGACGAGGGATATGGTGTGCTCTATTTTGAGTCGAACTTGGATGATGATCAAAATAGTATGGAATCTACGGCTACATTGTCCCATCTATGCTTTAACATCTATAGTTTGATATCGCAATCGAGACATACGAAAAATCATGATCTAATTAATCTCATTGAGGTAGTTAGAGCAACTTCTACCACTATTCAGACTATTGCAATCCTCAGGGAATATCGTCGTCGGCAAGGTCTTCACATTCAAGCACATACTTTAATTATTTAGTTGTCAATTGTGTTAGCAAGTTATCTTCTTGTTATTTTTGTAACCATAGTGTGTTGTGTACTGTTTGTTCATTGTCTATTATTTTCTAAAAGTTTGTTTACTCAAATAACATATTTGTTTAAGAATTGTTTCTATGCATAAGTATGGGGGAGACAAAAAAAAAGAATGTAATTCCTTCTAATTTTTTTGTCTTAAGTAATTAGATTCCTTTAGCAATTTTTTTCTTCTTTTAGTTCTTTGCCCTTGCCATTGAGGACAATGTTGGTTAAATTTGGGGGAGTTGTTGATTACAGAGAAATTTACTTATGTCTAAAACCTTTATGATTTCAAAAAAAAGAAATAAAAATCTTTTCTTGAAGCACATTATTTTTGCAAATATATATTAAACTTGATTATTGCCTAGTAACCAGATTTGTCTAATCAACAAGGAGATTCACATAAAACTCTAATAATTAAAAATAAACAATCTAATTTAATCTTGTAGCCTAAGCAACTTTGAGTTATTAAATCCGTGGGGGTGTTTTAACACCTAATATCCTAAGGGCAACTGGTTTGGGAAGCGTTGATTCAACACTCAATAAAAAACTTATGTAGAAATTTTAATAAGATTATATATTTCATAAATTACAACAAAGATGCATTATTTTTGTGTTGTAAGTTAGAAAAAAATCTATGTAAAAAGGCTAGGCTTATGATGTAAAATTTCTTTTTATCCTACTACTTTATCTATATTTATTCCAGACGTTATATTATATGCTTGAGTACAAGCATAGTTTAAGTATGGAGGTAGGACCGATACGTAAATATGACAATTATTTAATTATTATTTAAATAATATTAAATTACTTTATAAGTAATAATTTTATAATTATATATTTTAATGCACTTAATGAATATTACAAATACAACAAGTTTAGTATAAAATATGTACTGATATATACTATGGTTTCAGTTTTTGCCTATATATATATAGTTTTTAATACCTTCCCATTTTATTCCATAAGACTGAAAAGCCGAAGCTATATAAGTATACCAGAAGGCACAAAATGCCGAAGCCTATACACGTATACTAACAAAAGAAGGGGAGGAAAGCAGCCCAAAACGACTAAACCGGGGAAAAGAGGGAGTCCCAGAAGATCGTCTGGCCGTGGTTGCAGAGGGGTCTCCTCTTACAACACTGCATGATGGTCTCCTTAATAAGTTGGTCTGCGGAGTACTGTCATCCTTCATATCTTGCCTTGTTGCGGTTCTTCCATATCACCCATGTAGCAGCTGCTGCCACGATCTGGTGGCCATGGGTCGCTGCACCCCAAGCCTCAACACGCTCCTCGTAGCCCCCATCCCTAAGTGTCATCCTGCAGCATTGGGAAAGAAAACTCTATACCAGCACCGGGAGTTCTTCGTGGCAGAAGATGTTGTCCACTGTCTCCAATTGACGGTTGGGGCAGCATGTGCATGCTGACGCAAGGCTATAGCCAAGTGTGGTGAGGGTTTCGTCGGTGGGGAGGATCTTACGCTTAGCTCTCCAAATGATGAAGGACCACTCGGAGCAGAACAAGGGCAAGGTGTCGCCGGGCCACGGACCATGGTCCTGGCCAATCTGATCGAGAAGCAACCTGAGGCATCCTCCTGCCATCGAAACTCGTCAGCGTTGGCCCCGATCGTCAACCCGCCGCGACGGATGAGCTCAGTCGCCACCGGGCCGGCCCAGTCCCGCACTTTGTTCTAGTTCCAATCATTATCGATGGGATCCCACATGTCCTTGATCTTGTAGTACCTGTGGGCTTTCGAGAGATTTGGGAGTAAGGTGTCTCCCACCCATCGATCATAGAAAGCCGATGATTCGTCGTTGCCCACAATAAGCTGCATCGCCGGTTCCGCAAAAGACCGGCCGATAAGCGTACGGCGCCAGCGGAAGATCTGCTATTAGAAATGGCCTTCGACGGGTGGATGTGCTTGAAGTATCTGGCATTCATGAATCTGGTCTATAAGTTATGAGCGGTGCGGATCTTCCACCACAGTTTCATTGAGAAAGCTTTAATGATGTAGAAAAGTTTGGTGAATCCCAGACCCCCATCCCCGGTCGACCGTGCCATGGTATCCCAACTAGCCCAATGATGCTTGTTGTGGCCATCACTGTGTCCCAGAAGAAGTTGCTAAAGATTCTCTCGATCAAATTGAGGACTTTCTTGGGGGAAGAACATGCTGCCAGGGTATAGATGGGAATAGAAGTGAGGACGTACTTGATAGTGATCATCTTGCCACCCAGGAATAACGTAGCGTTATGCCATCCTTCAAGTTTTTTCCTGATGCGGTTGATCAGGTCCTCGAATATGGCAGTATTAGATTTCCCGTACACGAGGGGGCATCCAAGATAGTTGAACGGCGGATGCTTGATAGGAAAAGAGGTGGAATTGGCCAGGGTGTCCGCGTGCTCTCTATTGATCTTGTGATTAGTGTAAATGACACTTTTATTCAGATTGACTTTCTGACCAAAACACCTGGCATATCTCTGAAGAGTGTTGTGGACCACCTCTATCGACCAGGCATCCCCGGAGGAGAAAATGATGATGTCGTCAGCAAAGGCTAGATGGGTGATAATAGGGCAGCCACTGGCAGTATGGTAGTGGTGGAAGTTGGTAGTGCCTACTATTTTGTTGAGGTTCCTGCTCAAGGCATCGACAGTAATGATGAAGATGGTGGATGACAGAGGTTCACCCTGCTTAACCCCTCGGCTCAATTTGAAGAATCCGTCAGCCTGACCGTTGATTACCGTTGAAAACCAGGAGTTGCTGATCGATCTCCACACAATGTTGGTTCAGGTTTTGGAGAAACTGAAGCCTCTAAAGACCCAGATCATGAATTGCCAATCCAGTCTGTTATTAGCCTTTTACATGTCTAATTTGATTACAATGTTGCTCCTTCTTATTGGAAATTTCATACAGGTGATCAACTCTTGAGCTAGCATAATATTATCTTGGATGTTCCTACCGTGAATGAAACCGCTCTGCTCCTCGGAGATGATCTTGGGAAGGAGACCAGTCATACGGGAGGCTACGATCTTGGATATGATCTTGTTGGTAAAGGTGTAAAGACTGATGGGGTGAAAATCGCAGAATGTCTCCGGATTTCCTTTCTTCGGGATGAGGATCATGTTACTGCTCGAGATGGCTCTAGGGAACCTCGTGCCTTGAAAGAAGGCAGTGACCGCTTCATGAATGTCGACCTTAAAGATGTCCCGGCAGGATCAAAAGAAAACCCCTTAAAACCCGTCTTGTCCGGGAGCGCTGTGCTCGTCAAGAGCCCAGACGGCATCTTTCACCTCTAGCTCGGACGGAGGGAGCTCTAGCCAGGTGTTGTCCCTGTCATTTGTGAGATGAGGAATTTCCTCGAGGAAGGTCCAGTCTCCGATAACCGGTGTATTATGATGAATCATTGACTCGAAGAGTTGCGTTGACCCGATGAAGTATCGATGCGAATCGATGCAAGTGTACGTTAGCCGAAGGTAAGCCTTGAGTCGATTGGAATCTATAAATCAAATCGATGCAAAGGATAAGTCCCCTTTGAGCAAGTGCTGATTTTAGTTGATCTGCTGTGTAGGCTATGCTTTTACGCTGGACGATAAGAGGTCGGCATTCTGCCTTATTCAGTGAAGTGTCCGCGAAACCAAATCGTGGCCTTGCAACGGATTGTGGCATGGGCACGGTAGGCCAAATCAACCAAGTAGTTCAAAGGAATGGCTAAGTTCGAGAGTTAGCTATGCAATCAAGTTATGGAAGCGAGCCGCTTCAACTCGGCGGAACAAGAAGGCGTATCGACTTAAGGTGGGCGGGTTCTTGACTCTCTTCCTATTCCTTCACGTCTAATAAAATGTATTCATTGTATGCAATTTAGCTATAAAGTTAGCTGGTATGGGTCGGGCGAGTAAAGGGCTTAGTACGTGTTGAACATTAAGATAGAACATCGAAACTTGAACAATTGAAGCGACGTGCATCAAGTGTACGGGTCGCGGTAGGGCGGTGGTGGTAGAACATTGAAAGACTATATCGAGATGTGCATCACGTGCACGACTCTGAGAACATTGAACACTAAGTCTAGAACATTGATTATGGCGTCAAGCGTGCCCTCGTGCACGAGATTTAGGAAATGACTAAGTAGCTACGGAACTGTTTTTATGCGAATAACTCATGAATGGAATGCGTCGAGTACAAGTACGAGAATTCTAAGCCGTTGGGCGTCGTGCATCAATACGGATGTGTTGGGGCATAATGCCATCGGAACTTGAGATAGAGATTGGGGATTATGTTTATGGAACACAAGATTGGTTGGTATGATATGACTTATATGCTATGGTACGTATTGCATGGTTAATGGACTCGGATGGCCTGTGCACGGGTGCGGCTTCCCTCGGACGGTTATGACCGGGGCACCGGGACCGTTCGGCGTAGGAGGGAATTATGTATGGTATTTATGGTGCATATCATTCGGACGGATTGTGACAGTCCAATATTGTGATAAGCTATGATATCAGTAAGTTTGGGATCCTTCGGATATTGGGCTAGCAATCCGTATCGAAGCGATCATAGGCTTACACATAAGAGATGCCAAGTCCATTACGGTGCAAAATACCGTAACCTTCATATAGATAGGGCCAGTGGACTGAGATTAGAGTTGGGTGCAGGCGCAGGGCCTGCTACCCTTATACATATGGCTAAGTTTATGGTTGGTTGCATGAATTGAAGGATTTCTTATGTACAGTCTAACCATTGCAGGCTAAGCAAAATGGGATGGAGATGAGCACGATCACTATGCTTACGTTTATATTATGTCTAACTGTATCTGCTGCAGGAACACGATATGGGACACAATCATATTAAGTTGCTATGTTGAATATTGCCATGAAACTGATCCTAAGGCTAATTAGAAAGATCACCAAATAATATTGCATGTTCTACTAAATATACTTAGTGTTTGGTTTGGGTGCGAGCGGGTCTTGATCAGTGCGAAGCGAGGACGAAAGCACTAATCCTCCACTAGTTTATGTGCAGGTTCAGGTTATAATCGGCTCGGGGCGGGGTTTGGCTTGGACGTGCCGAGGCATGGAGTCCTTAGCGTTCAAGAGGGCTACCGCATAGGCGTTTGGACTTGCGACATGGAGATGTTCGACCAAAGACTACTTGTTGGCTATAAGAGGCATAATATATGGAACAATGTAATCCTTTGTGAGCTAGAGAGATCATGAGCGTTGTAGCCAATTGGCATTTTAAGTTAGGCTATTCAGGGCCTTTGTAACATTCACTTCATTATGAATAAAAGTGATTCTTATTATATACTCTGTTTTCCTTCCGCTGCTTATGTTATCAATTTGAGATAAATACTATGTGAACCTGTTATCTTGTCTTGCATGAGTGCAACTCCAGGCTCGTGTGGCATCACACCCCAGTGAGGACGATAATTCGGATGAAATCTAGCGAGGACGAGCGATTTCCCGGGTCGGGGCATGACATGCTTCTTTCATCTTCGATGTGGATATACTGGAGGTAACCCCGTCGGAGTGGTTGGTGGGAGGGTCGACATCTGGTTCGATTAAGTATCTTGCCGAATTTGAACCTGGTTCTTCTGGAGGGATGAGAATGGAGTCCTCCAGTAAGGCGCACCGGTCTCCTTCCGATCGGAGGTAAAATTCCACAACTAGGACTTGTAGACCTCTCTGGGCTTGCTCTGGCCCTAAAATAACGAGGGCTTCTATGACATCGACTTCGTGGGGAGGATGGGTATTGAGGAGCTCTTCCGTGGCATGAAGGCGGTCATGGAGGGCCTATTCAGCGGCTTTCGATTGGCTAGCTCTGATGACCGATGAGTCCGTCTGGGAGGCCGACTTAGAGATTACAATAGATCCGGTCTCTAGGGAGAGATCTGTCGATTCTGAAACCAGGACGTTAAACTGATTGAAAAGGTTCAGAGTTGGTGGAAGGAGGGGAATAGCCGATCTGACTGAGGGTGGGGTCTCCAATCTGTCTGTTGTGGGGTCTTATCCTGTTATGCTTTCGCTGGATTGGAATCTGGTATGGGAGTTCGGTAGCTGGAGTAGGGGGGACCGGGTGGGCGAGTGGGGCTTGCTTCCTAAGGTTAGGATAGTTGGCCTAGCCGGTTTCCTTTTGAGCTCAGGGTGGAGACGGTAGCAATGCTTTGAGAGATGGCCGCGCAGATGGCAGTGGGAGCAGAAGATTATATGATTTTCGTAGATGATTTCCTGGGTGTGGGACCGGTCGCACAGTTTGATAAGGATGTGGTTGGGGGGTTCGGTCGAAAGATCAAGCTCCACACAAATCTTTGCGTAGTGAGCTTTGGTTAGGTTGCTGGTTTCTGCGGCCGTGGCTACATAAGTTCCAAAGGAGTTGGCTATTCGCCTGAGAGCTGCTGGGATGAAGCATATCAGGAGAAGGTTGGGAAGGGTCACCCATGCGGCCACCGTCGCTGAGTCTTCCTTGGTACTAAAGTTCACGGTCCATTTGATGATTTTCATCTGGTGGGAGGCCACCCTGCAGGTACCTTTGGACCACACCGTCCTATGGTCCGTATCGGAGGATAGATGGAGCAGGATATGTTTAGGATCAAGGGGTACCACCCAGTATTCAGCAGATAGCCGCCAGCTGGCAATAGTCTTCTGGACCCTAGAGAGTTTGGGGCAGCCCGAGGAGAACTTGAGAACAAATGAGTAGGGGAAGGAGGTGGCCAAGGATTGGAGCTCCTGGGCAAAAAAGAGGACTGTGGGCATATGAGATGGAAGCGAATACTCCACTTTGGGAAGGTGGACGTCAGGGAACATGAGACTCTGTTTGACTGCTCTGTCAGATCGGAGCTTGTCGGCGTAGGAGGCCACCGGTTGTACCAACGAAGGCGAGGTCCCTTGGGTCACGCAGGGGACAGCCCTCATCACGGCGGTATGGAAGAGAGGGATATTGGCCGGCTTGGGTTACCTTTCCCAACTCGAAAGGAGAGCAAGGAGATCGGCAGGAAGAGCGGCTCCAGACGGGATAGAAGGAGCGGTGGGGGGACTGAAGTCACAGACGGGACGTCAATGACCACAACACTACCCATGAGATCAACCCTCGCAGAGGGAAGGTGGCCAGACGGAGACTGGGCGCTGGAGGGGGGCAATCTATTACGACCTCGGGAGGATGGGGCCCGAAAGAGAGAGCGTTGGCGGGGCCATATGCGCCACTGGAAGGGAGGCCGCCGATCGCGGCCACGGAAGGATGCGGCCTACAAGAGGAATTGATGGCGAATCCATATGCGCCCTCCAAGGATGGAGCATATGCGCCTACAGGGGCTGCAAGGGGAGTGTCGACTCTGGTCGAATGAGGGGGGTAGGTATACGTCCACCGGGGCTCCAAGGGGTGGGGATATGTGCCCACAGGGGCTCCAATTGGGTATGCGCCAACAGTGAGGGAGGTAACGAGGGCGCCCGCGAACGACGGACCGCATGCGTCCACTGGAGGGAGAGCCAAATGGGGAAAGCATGCGTCCACCTTGGGGGAGACAACATGTGCACCCAAATCGTGGTGGCCATATGCGCCTAGCGGCACGGGGGCGCAGCCCGTGGCCTGGGGGAGCGAACGGGAATCGAAAAATCTGAATTTTAAAATTCGAAAATAGGGCAAGCGGCCGCCGCTCCTGAAAAGGACCATTGGAAAGACAGGAAAGGGGGATCCGTCTCCTTCGGAGGGTGGACGGACGGGGCCCCTCCGCCCAGAAGTCGGTCGAAAACCACCGAGGCCGACGACTACAGGGGAGGAGGGCGCGGGAAGAGGATGGGGAGGGGGAGGAGGCATCGGAGAGCTCACAAGGTGGGAGGGGGGGGAAGGAGTGGCCACGACAAGACGGAGGTGATGGAGGAGTAGGGAGGGGAGATCACGGCGTGGCGGATGAACAGCAGGCAACGGGGGAGGGATGTCGCCGAAAATGGCGAGGAGATCGGAGGGGGGTCTGAACCGGTCGCAGGGGGGGCATGCGGAGGGGAAAGGGGAGGAGGGGGGAGGAGGAGAGAGGGGGGTGGGATGAGGAAGGGGAGCTGGCCGGCCGACGGCCTAGGCCGGGCCGGAGGGGGGGCGGGGGGTCGCTGACCCGAAGGATCGGGGGAGGAACCGGGGAAGCTCAACATTAATATATATATATATATATATATATATATATATATATATATATATATATATATATATATATATATATATATATATATATATATATATATATAAACCTTGGCCTTTATTTATATTTTTTAATACATATGCAAAAGAACTTGTTCCATGAATGCAATGTTTTATACATTGAACTTTGTAATTTCTAAGTATACTAAATTATTTTCTTCTTATTTATTACTCCATGTTATGAGAAGAGAAGGAATATGAACCAGATTCGAATAAATACATGTAATGAATCGGGACAACGTTACAAATGAACCAATGGATAAAACATTTCACAAAAGCATGAAAAACTTGATAACATTGATGAACACACATCATGAAAGAGGAGAAATACAATGAATACTTGAAAATATGCGAAGTAATGAAGATTCGATGAACACTAACATTCAACGAACATAAAGATTCAACGAACATGAAGATTCGACGGACATGAAGATTCGAAGAATCTAAATGAACCAACATGTTTCATACCTCTTCAAGTCCTACATAAAGACCAACTATCCATAACTTGTACACTACTTTTTTTTCGATTTCTACTTATAATAAAAGAAAAAGAGATAGAGTGCGTAAAGAGAACTTGCAAGCGTCAGAATGATCTCCAATTCATCTTTGATGTTGTTCTCCAAGAGTATGTATAACTAATTTCTTTCCAAGGTTCAAGGGAAACCATCATAATGTATGTATTTTTTATCTTTTCCAATAAAATTTTCTTTATGATTAATGCATTGATTTGTGTGAAAGTATTCTGAATTGATATTTCTAGGGGATAAAAGCAGATTTATTTGTAAATTATTATTGTCCGTGATTGTGAGATAAGGGTTTATTATATGCATTACGTAGTATTGGTGGAAATTCCATGCTATTATAATTATCAATTCATAGTTCTTCATGATAATGCATTACTTCTGAAATAAGTTACACTTAAGGTTGCACGGTCCGTACTCTAATCCGTACGGACCGTAGTCTCTACGGTGTAATTTGTATTTCAAAATAATATAAGGATATTTTTGTGAGCGATGTCATTGTGGTGGAAAACCCAATACATTTAGATCATAAAACAAGTATTTTTAATATTTATTAATTATGGTGATTCCAGATTACAAATATTAAGGTATTATTAAGTTGGAATGATAATAAATTATTTTATTATTAACGGTGAACCTATGGCCTTAGAATTATTCTCTATTTGATAAACTCTCATTTACTTAAAACTTTAGATTTAAATTATTTTCAGTCAACTATTTTACCAAAGCAACCTTTTAAATACCTCTTGGTTTTTAATTTCATGAATAATTAAAAATATATGTCCTCGTGGGAACGATCCAGTATTAGTCATATATTACAAATGATCCGTAACAAATATCGGGATACAATGCTCTATTTCGAGCGTATCAATTGCTGATATGGCAGATTCGATGGTCACGATTAGTTTTCCTTTTATATATATACCCCTTCATTTTTTTTTTACTTTCTCTTTACTTCTATTCTATTCTCTTTCCTCTCTCTAGATTTTTTTCGTAAGCTTGAAGCTTGGTCTTGAGGCCTAAGATTGCAATTTTTGAACTTTTCTTAGTGGTAGAGTAGAAGATTTAGGCTGAAAGCTCATTTTTAGGCAAGTTTATCTTGTCAAAATCTTGAATAATATAGTTTTATTGTTGTTTCGTTTTCCTTGGTATTGAATGCTCATATTGTCCAAAACTTATTTTTGTTAAATATGTTTCCTTCATGATTCTCGTCTATGTACATGTTTCTCAACTTAATTTGAGCTAGGTTTATATTTCCTATAAAGTATTGATTGTTTCCATACAAAAGAATGCTTCTTTTTATATAAAACTTTTGAAAGTATAAAAGAATCCTAACAACAGAATTCTACGTACAAAAGAGAAATCTTGGGAGTGCACCACAACAAAAAGGTGTTCAAGGACACTCGAAAGTGTCGTCGATGACTTTCTATGGCACTTTTTAAGTGCTGTCTAGAGGGGGTGTCATAGAAAGTTTTATTTACTTTCAACGACACAACAGAAAGACATGTAATAAATATATGCTGACACTTTCTGAATGTCATGTAATGCTTATTTCTTGGCATGATACTGGTGTCATCTTAACGAGCTTCAATGTCAGCTGATAAGTGTCGTCATAACATTTTTTACTTTCAACGACACGACAAAAATGCCATGTAATAACTTTATGACGACACTTTTTGAATATCGTTTAATGCTTATTTCACAGCAATTTTTATGTGTAATCTAAACATGTAAGTCATAAATATCATTGATGCGACGACACCATATATCTGTTATCTACTTCACTTCTACGACACATTTTAAATGTCTTCAAATTATCGTCGAAGTATATGAAATATAAATTGATTCCATTTGTATATTTATTTTCTTATAATTAAGCAAAACCAATTTTGCAGATAATAAAACTTTAATGAACCAATAATAATATATATTAAAATCTCAGCCCAACGAGCACAAGCACAATTTGCAACTAACTTCCAACATTCAATAACAGACTGATCCAAAAAGAAAAAATTAACCAAGTAGAAAGTATAAAGAACTAAGATACAAATTGGCTTAGTTTTCTAACAACTTTGGAATTAGGGCTTGTCGATTGTTTGAAGACTGGTGAGTAGTTATGGTGCTTGATGATCATCAATAGGACCCAACTGTTTGCAGCCAAGAACATTAGCCTCACCAACCATAAATGCACAAAGACATTTATCCCATTGAACTGCAGGAGATAACCACACATTAGCCAATGAATTTGGGATCCCATACATATCAAAATGTAGATCAATTCCCTCCATTGAGCTTCATACTACTCCAAGGAAGAATTTGGGGCAATAGTCAAAAGTACCATACAAAGTAATATGTAGTAATAACCTATTGAGGACAACAAATAGGATGTGCAAGCATGACAAGCCATGAGTCGAGACAAGAGAGGCTAAAATGTTGCCCAACCAAATGAACCAAATGGGCCCTTAGTATGATTAGTGTCAAATCAGTATGGTTTCATAACAAATTGGACTCAAGTATTTTTATATAAATGTCAACATTGTATATATTACTGGTAAGCTGTTTATATCTCTAGTGCTGAGTGATAGTCTCTATGAGTGGAGTTGGTTGTCCATGTAAATGTTGCTGTTAACTAGCAATCAAACATTCGGCTCAGATATTTTTTGGTAATATTTCATTGACTTATATCATATAAATATTATCTATCGAATATACATATGAATACACATCTATTGGGACTAGGTAAGTAGATGATGTGATACACTAAGAGCAGAAAGTAGAACATATATTCACTGAAATTGGATTGAGGGTGAACTATAGTACCAATAATATGACAAAATATAGACACAACACATAGTTATGATTTTGGTGTTTAAAATGAGACACATACATAGAACTGGTTTGAGTGCCTATGTGTGATGATTAAATTTGCTGCTTAGTTTCATAATTGATTTGGATATACTTATTTTTGTTAGATGTCTATTATACATACTATTTTTGTAGTTATATTTCTTAGATGTCTACTATACATGCTTTTATATACTTGAATATTACAGATGGCTGATGTTCGTGGTCGTGATCATGATCGATGTGGATGTGGTCGTGGTCGTAGTGGTTATCTTATATTATCCGAGGATGGATTATCTCCTCGATCACGAGACCTCTCTACCCCTCATTAGTCACATGCCCCTCCACTCTCCCTTCGACTACATGCACCTCCACTCTGCCATTTACCCTATACCACACTACTGTAGCATCGACACCTATACCCCCCTACATCATCTGATGTAGATCCCGTCATCCCATTATATGTTCGACCACAAGATACTCCGATGGGTCCCGCCACCCTATCGATAGATCCCGCCACAGCATTGGTAGCTACACGATGGGTCCCGGAGTATCCAGACTTAGAGTATGATGCTAGTTATCAGTATATTTACCGACCGATAGTCCTCATATTCCATCAGATAAGCCGAAGGGGCAGTTCATATAAGAGTTTTGGCCCTTTACCAACGAGCTATAATTAATTGGGGTTGAAATTTAATGTCATTTTATATGGTTTATTCTTTTTTCAACTATATAATTGGTTGTTATTAATAATTTTATAGGTCTTTTGTCACGACCTGCACCCGATTTTAGGGGCACGAGTGCGTGGGACAAGCCCAGCCTATGCCGCAACATCGACGATAGAACACTGTCTAGGTCAACTGCTATCTATCCAGATTTTATGACATAACCTGTCAATGATATCTTAATTCTAAGTGGAGGACAATATAATAATAATACTAGTCTATACTCAATCACAATATGCTATAAGGAAGATAAATGGCACGATAATGGTAAGAAGAAATAAATCCAAGTAGAAACCAGGAATATATGTGTCTAAACAACATCATGGTCTAAGAGTCTATCTATCTCAACATCCACATAAGTACAATATGAAAACATACAAATCTCATGGTCTAATACAAATTCAGCACAATAAAATACTAATGCTACCAGGCTACATATACTGGTGTCTTATCTACTGGGCTGGCTCGTCCTGGGTCTCCTGCAGATAGCCCTCATCTACACCTGCTCCATAGTACGTAGGACATAAGTCCTCTAGGTCCTCTGAAAAATGTTATCCAGTCAAGATTGGAGCGAAACACATTTCTAATAACAGTTCCAATATATGATAAATACTATGAAATTGTAAATAGTAATAAGATATATGATGAAAAAGGAAACATAGAACCATGGTACAGAACATGTAATAAAATACCTAAGTAAGACAGTAAAGAGAGCCATGAAATTAAATACTAGTAAAGGAAATAAACTAAACATGTATCCAGCAATATAAAATATTTAGCATGTATTGGAGACAGCAATGTGTAGTGAGACTAGAAAGACTATTTCTATCTATTATGTTTTGAAATACCACTTTCCACATGTAAATGGCTTGGGGGTAATGTAAGACATCTCGCGCGTGCTCTACGTGTGAGTACTATCTTTCCTGATCAGACCAGAAGGGGTGATTCCAGCATGAGTGGTTCCAGATTTTGGGTATGTTTACAGTCTTCTAAGGTATTTCCCATCCAACAAGTATTAAATGTATTCCAGATCCATATATGTAGCAAGATACAAGTCCAGCCCGAAATACAAGTGATACCAGCAAGTAAGTTGATGCATATAAATGGGTCATGATATATTGGTCTAGTATGAAATAACGTATCTAAGATGAATCTATGTAATGCTACTCCATGTGACCATCGTGTCAAAGATCAAGTAAAACAGTACTGTAACATGAATCATAGAAAATATCAGGATGGAAACTATCAGAGAATGTACCCGTCTGTGGTCATGAGTAATGAGTGAGGATCAGGGTCCAAAATGGAGTCATAAAGACCTAAATATAAAATATCGATGTCAATTGGTGTTTTAGAGTGATAAAAATTGATATCTAAAACGAAATATAATTTCTAGGTCAATTCTAGGTCATGAAAGTCAAACAAGGTCAGTACACTGCTTCTAGAGTCAAACTAGGTCAAGTTATCTAAAGGGTTAAGTTTTAGGATCAAACTAGTGAAAATTAGTTAAAACTAGTTCATACCTAGGTTTCTAGTTCCATACCCGCATATAAATAGGGATACTAGGTATGATGTATACATATAGACTCATATACTTCAATACCTTAACATCTCCCCTTTACCCTATACACATGTATTAATATACCCTGCCTATTCCATGTATGCATATGTACCCATTACCTTGGTTTTCCAAGATGCCATATGCATGTACCACATCATATCCCTATGCCTATACCCATTACCTAGGGCAATATATGTATATAGCCTATTTTCCATGTTAGGCTTGCATTACCAATACCTTGGTATACTAGGATTTCCATTACCCTAGCTATACACTATGTATCATATACTATTTATGTGTGCCTACACTCAAATATATCAAGATACTGCATTTACCTACACTTAAACCTATCATAGTATCTTGATACCATTCTAAGATTGACACATACCTATACTAGTTATTTCTCGGTATCTCTAATCCCATTCCTACATATAAATTCCAACCAACTATGAAGCTAACTACAACTGCACACTGCTCTTTCTCTATATGCACTTGCTATTGCTGTATCTGTTGCTTGGAAATTGCTACCTTGTGCCAGGTAAGATAGTTGCTCCATCTGCTCCTAATGCTTCTTTTTTCAAGTGAAACTGCCACTACTGTCTGCTTGGCAAGGTAATTGTTGTTGCACTGCCATGTACAATTGCTAGCTGCTGTGTTTGTCAACTGCTGCTTCTGTGCAGCAGGCAGAGTTTGTTGTTGTTGTTGCTGCTACACTAGGCTACTGCATTGGCAGAAAGCTGCTACTGTTCATGCCTAGCAGTTAGCTGCACACCTGCTATACATTAATTCCCCCCTCTTTCTATCACTTACCTTCCCATCTATTAGACTGAACATTGAATATAATTTTTTTGACTGCTGCAGATTATTTCCCCCTTCTTACACATCCCACACACACTCTCTACACCACTACCTACTGTACACAGGGAGGACTTCTCACTGACTCTCTCAATCTCTCCTACAAACACACCTATGTATGTACATACATATATCTCTCTTACAGTCAATTACATATACACACTCTCACACTAACCTCACAACCCATCTATACACATATAGTACGCACACTTCTATCTACATATATAGATACATACACATACAATCATAGGTGGAGATACACCTCTCTATCTATACATATACATATCCCCTCTACAATTTGACTCTAAACTACTCCATGCATGACACACACACATATGTATGTGCACACAAACTAGAATGCATAACCTACACTATATAATGCATACCACATATCGACACATATGACACTCATATATGTGCATAATACCAAATACTTGGTGTGCACCACACTAGTAACGTACCGATACTCTGATACTCTCCTGATATGTCCAAGATACCTATACCGAACATTGTCCGAACCTAACCAAATCACATGAGCATGTCTAAAATAATATTTAGAGCCTAATTAGAATAATATTTAGCTAATGCAATGTGTCATGGAGAACGTCGTATGTTTGCTAAGTATCGGAGGAAAAATGCTCATAATGACTCCGTGTCCCACCGTATCCCGAGACGGACTACTCGTATCCAATTGTGGACACGTATCTAGCCTCACACAAAACAATAAGTCCAATTATATCTAAATAACCATACGACAAACATTTGGTGCACCATTCTTAGATTTTTCCTAAAATGGTAAAAAACTCAATATAACTTCTACATAAAGGGTTATTAGAGCCTAGTTCTTCCTCCTATAGGTACTCCATGGGTGGTTCCTAAAGGTCAAACTGCACAATTAGAGTCTAGAAATAAAGAAAAATAAGATGTTTACCTATTGGAAGATGGATTCCCAATGCAAAGCCCGATAGATACGATTCATACACGGACTCCTAGCCAATAGTCTCCTCCACTAGTGCTCCTAGACACCAAGCTCCTATGCTCCTTCAAGGAATCGAAATGAAAAGGATTGAGAAGGATTTGAAGGAATTTGGATGAGGAAGGGATCACAATTTGGGGAACAACAACTAAATAAGAGCTAATGACACAATGAAGAGGAGGAGGAGAGAGGCTCTTCCTATAAGAATCTAGGGCTGGCCACGTAATGCTCTCCATAAGCAATGTGAAATGCCCAAAGTGCCCTCCAAGTTGTCATGATGGCTAAATTAACTAATGGAATCTTCTAACTCTAGTTTAGTGCTTGGACTAATCTCTATTCAATAAATGGAAATGACTAATTGAGTCTAATCTAAATTTTTTGGTCTATGTCTCATGTCAATCTAATCGTTGGGCTCTAGTGTCATGTTACGTCTAATTGGTCCACTAACACAAGTCTAATAAATTGGCTAGTCGACTAATCAACTAGTCACATGGTCTATTCTAATTAGCTAAGGCACAACCAATATGTATAATAATAAATATTGTCATCACTAATACAATTATCAAACAATGATTGAAATGACAAAAATACCCCTCTCTCCAAATTAGGTAGTTACAATCCTACCCCACTTAGAAAAATTTTGTCCTCAAAATTAAAGATGATAGTAGACATAAAAAAAATATCTTATGGTTCAAAGATAGGGTATTCATTGACATAGCCCATATCTTCTCTTCTAGATGGATATAACCTATCTATTCCAATCTTCTCTAACACAACCCTCGTCTAAAAGAATCTTACCTAAAGCTATACAAGCATACAATTCAATTAAAAATAAAATCATTCATTGGTTATCAAATATATCAAGGAAGGAGAAGGAAAGAAAGGAACAAGATCTGCCAACCCATCACATTTAGCATCGGTATCATTGACCGTCAAAAGCCCTAACCAGCTGAGGAGCTCCTTCCTGTTGGTGCGAAGCATTTTGCTGTGATACAAGTAGCCTAACTGGACCTTGATGATCTGGTTGTAACACCCAGTCCCAAAATACATAGGACTAAAAGATCATATACATGCCAGCTATGTATCAAGAGGACTCTAGCCCAACTCGACTACGTATAAGCTGTCTTGTTGTTCTAAATGAACTATATCTCAATCCACTAAATATTGATAAAAATGATGAATCAAGTGCACTAAGGTTGATCAGAACGTAATACTCTAATTCTAGAATAGATAAATGTATTAGAGTAGATCCCCAATAATACATATATCATGAACAAGCTAGAAGAAAGATGAATATTATAAAAGACTATGCTATAATGACAACATGAGTCAAATATAGGACGAAATATAAATAAAGAAGAGAATGATAATAACATCTAAATATACCTGAAGTCTTAGTGAAGCAACCATCACCCATCAATTTATTATACCTTGATAACTTCATCTAATACATGGAGAGATCACTAGGTCCTCAGGGGACTAGCAAGACACATAATAAACAGGCCTACTTTGCTAGTAATAACATGCCAGAAAAGACAAAAAATAGTACAAGAAAGCAAAGACTGAAAGAGGTTCCTAACAACCTATAGTAAGTCTCAATTGCAGCCCAGTGGCTGCTAACGACTGAGTGTGGTCAAGTATAGTCAATGTCTATAACAAGGTCTCCGCCTAAAACTACGAATCAATCAAGTCAAGTCAAACATGTCAAGTCTAGGTCATGTCCAGGTTAATCATGTTAAGGGAACATAGTATAGGCTAAGCAATTCTATCACTAGACACACATATAAACAAGATAAGAGAATAGGACAAGTAATATAAATAATGGGAATAATCTACGTGCACGTAAAACTAGAAATTATAACAATATAAATCAAGATAAATATGTAATCAAGTAAGATAAAAATGAATCAGCAATATAGAAATGCATGTAGATACTGTAAAGTTCGGCAATGTGTACTTGCCTTACCAACTCCGATGTATTCGTTACTCCCTCCAAGTTCACCTATAATAATACACTATTATTAATACTTTCTAATGATTTACCATATATAGACTAGATTAATATCTATACCTGTCACGACCCGTACCTGCTTTTCGGGATACGAGTGCGTGTCTAAGCTAGCCTACGCCGCAGTTTCGACGGTAGTACGCTGTCAAGCCCGAAATAAACAAATGCTCAAAGTAAACTTTATTGTTCATTCATATTTCTAAATTGACTACAACATTTATAACATTTATATTTAAGAAAAAGTACGAGATTCTTACAAATAATGAAAATAATACCACATCTACCTAATCTCTAGGTTTTGGCCTGTAAGTATACCCATATATCCCAATGCTAAGAGAAGCCCCATTTAACCTAAAAAATATTGGTTTCCAGTCAGGAATGGAACAAGCACACAGATCGACGACAATCCGAAAAACAATAGAATTTATAAAATATGAAAATAGCATATGTGAAACAAAGCAAGAGAGTAAACTAGTAACATGTCATATCTAGAATAAACTGGAGAGATGTAGCAGGATATATGGACTAGAATAAAATATGTAAACATGATGACATGGCAAGTAGACTGCAAGAAGAGATACAAGGAACCACTATCTACGTGTTTTGAAATATCGGGCTCGATATGTGAACGGCTAGGGGTAAATTCGGTACCCCGTACATGAATTGTGCGACTGCTATCAGACACGATCAGACATTATAGGATGTTTTTGGGTAGTCTACATGTCTATTAAGATATTTCTCCTACCGATTAGTACTCATGGACTCGAACAAGTTACGAAACACGAAAACACGATAATTACGAAATATAGTATGTAGAGATCCATGATACTAACCCGTGTAACAAGATGTCAGCAAAGAAGAGAGCACATGTATAAACATGAAACAGAAAGACAACTATGAATCGTGAAATCGATAATACTATACCACTCAGTGGGCTACAACTGCCCAACACATGCAACCATCTCTGGATGCTGAAATAGATATTATCAACGTGTTTAGAATAGTCAAATTAGCTAGGATAGCCTACCCATAAGTCCGATTCTAGATACAAAGGCAAAACGATAATTTCGAGCCAAAACGATGTCCGCCGTTGGACTCACTTTGCACCGAAAAATATGCCAGAGCCTATGGTCTCTAAAGTCGTCAAACTATATGTCTACAGATTTGATTTGACAAGAAAAACCTAATCGTATGTCCAAAGTTGAATTCCGGTAGGCCGTGCACACATTCGCCCGTTAGATCGGATCGCGGGCCAGCCAAAATAGCGTTTCGGTCGACCTTATTAGAATCAGACCAAACTTGGCATACAGGGCCAGAAAAATGATACGGTCCTGTTGGCGCATGTTTCGTCTCGAGTTGACGAACGTACACAAAGTAATTGAGTAATTTGCAAATAGGCCGATACGGTGAATTTCGACGGATACGCATCAAATTCGTTGCACACACGCAACCAATTCGAATTCCGTCAAAACCCACACATGCATGAAATTGTTACGCACATTTCAGTGCTTTTGATTCACGACCACGTCTTTCGGTTTGACGGGACGCACGTCGAATCGGAAGATTTTTCCTAATTTCCTAGTTTTGAAAATAATTTTTTCTTAATTTTTAGGCACTGATTTTTCTGTGTACATTTGATGAAATTTAAAACTACAAGATAGGTTCTAGAGTCCTATATGTTGTATAAAGGCCCCGTCATTTAGTTTTTCTAGACTGTCGATGGATCGACAATGAATCGCCTTCTAACAGGGTGTTTCGACTGATTCACGTCCTAATTCGGGGTGGTTTTTCTTTGACTTTGCATCGATTTAACAAACAACATGGTGCGTCTAATTAAGAAGTGTTTGAAGAAAAATAAAGGTGTATATGTTGTGGGTGTACCAGAGAAAATGGCTCATAAAACGATCGAGCGATCGTCAAGAACAGTCGATGTGAAGTTGGCCCTCTTGCAGACTAGTGCTGCTATTGCTTCTACGGCTATCCGCGTATTGCTGTTGTTTACGGCCGCTCCTGGCGGCGCTCTGGCCGGCCGTCGGCAATGCACAGGCGCGTGCGGTGGCGCCGAGCTGTTGGGGTCGTGGGGTTTGGGTTTTGTGTTAGGGTTTTGGGAGAATTCTCCCTCTCTCTCGCGCTTATATGATCGGCTAGGTGTGTGTGTGTATGTATTCGGTTTAAAGGGGAAGCTTGGGCTCGGGTTCGAGCTGGGCTGGGATTTTTCTCTTTCTTCCCTTTTTTTCCTCTCTAATTTCTATTATATATATATATATATTTTTATATATATATATATATGTGTGTGTGTGTGTGTGTGTGTGTGTGTGTGTGTGTGTGTGTGTGTGTGTGTGTGTATATTTTTTTATATATGTGTGTGTGTGTGTGTGTGTGTATATATATATATATAGAGAGAGAGAGAGAGAGAGAGAGAGAGAGAGACACACACACACATATATATATATATATATATATATATATGTGTGTGTGTGTGTGTGTGTGTGTGTCTCTCTCTCTCTCTCTCTCTCTCTCTCTCTCTATATATATATATATATATATATATATATATATATATATAT